>JAYXSA010000080.1:1200000-1800000 GCA_037356195.1 Penicillium sp. F50 | reverse complement strand
AAAGCCAAAAAAACTTGGGCTCTAGCTTGAGAATCCACATGAGCCAGATCAGCCGGTTCAGAGAGGTTACCACCAGATAAGAGCGGAATATCAATCCTCCCCAACGCTGCCTTTCGTCGTAAAATAGCATCATGTAGGCCCAAACAAGTTTCAATTTTCCCGCGAAGAGGACATGTACTCGGAAGAAAGGAAATGACTGTTGTGGAGCCTGGACGGCCATCCCCCTGATTAACCTAAATAAATGATTCTCCTGGAATTTAAGCTGGAGACTATAGCCTACTCGGACAAAATAAGAATGCACGCGACTTGAGCATCTATTTTTTTGGGTGCTTTTCCGAGCCTGTGTCATCCTGTCGGTATTGCTCTATAATGCGGCACCACGGTTCACATTCAACCCGTTTTGGCAACCATTCTTCCTATCCCTCCAAGCTCTTTCCTTTATCTCTGTATACAAGGTGGTAAACTAGGCGTCACTTGATGTTGATCCGAGTAGCTCAGTGTCCCTGCTGCTCGCTGCTAACTTGGCTTCCTTCTTTGCCCGCTTCTTCGCCGCCTTCTCCTCTTTGCTCACTTTCGGCCACGCCGCATCTGGCCCCACCAGAATTTTGCCCGGATGGACCACGTTGAATATGATGAGCGCGAAGAACATGGGCATTGAGTCGAAAACGTACATGTAAACCTCATGCCCGTCGATCGTCCGGCTGAGCTTGCTCGTGTTGTCGCCGGCGAATTCAATGATGCGGAAAATGACACGGAACTACAGCGAAAAGGAAAGAGAAAAAAGGATCGGTTAGCAGAGGTTCCTTCGTGAGAGGATATCTCGGGGTAGTGATACCGAAATCAAGGCCAGAGAGAGGTATATCGTGTATAGCAGCGGCCGGACACGTTTTTGCTTCTCACTATCGCACTCGCGAGCCAGGCGGCTTTTAAAAACGATGGACAGACCGAGGAAACAGAAAATGAAAAACTGCTGGAGAGTCACGCCAGCTGTGTATATATGGAGGCCGATATTGACTGTAGCGTTGTCGTCCGATGTGGTGATTGCAGCGCCCGCCAGCTGCAGAAGGAACATACTAGTCCACTTGTCAGCCGAGCCACAAAAAAAAAACGTAGAAATGATCGCGATCACACGGAATATGACGGTTCTCACCCGATATCTAAGCCTACAAAGGTAATCCCAACGCGCCGGGCGGGGAATCCACATATCTGCTTATCAGGCAGGCAGTAATTGACGAGCTTTCCAAGCAGGAGAAAGTCGAACGCATTCATCCACATCGGGGCAATCAGAATCAGAATAAACTGTGCCTCGTAAACCTCGGATAAATCCATCTTGTAAATGACGACTAGTCGGAGGATGAATGCCACAGTTTCTAGCCCGGCGCCCATGCTGATAATGACAGCATTACGCATGCGGTATTGGACGGCTTGAGCGATATGGACACATGTTGCGAGTCCGTAGAGAATTGCGAAAAGGATGGCAGCGGGCTTGGAAGGACAGTACGACCAGTAGACATTGGGGTTGTCGAAAACCGACGGATCTGAAGGACGTAGGATCAATGATGAGCGTCAAGAGGCACGAAAGCGAAGCAGAGCGCTTGAAGAGATGTAACCTACCACACGAGGGCATCTTGAGTCGGGTGACTGTGTATAGTCAGAAAGTGGGTGAGGCCGGAGAAGAGATCAGGTATGGGGAAGGTGGCATCACCACACGGTCGTCGATTACATATGGGCCCTAGTACTAGCGCGTCGTTTTTATATCCTTCCCCCCGCTAGACTCATCGGGGACTGTGGACTCGCAGACTGTACCCGTGCACCTTGTACATCTCACCCTGGTGTCGGTGGTCCAGGTCTGATCTATACCGAGACGGGGCGTCCGAGACGGCTACAGTATCGTGTGGCCACCGACTGTCGTGCCACCTGGGCCTGAGTTGCTCCGCAAATATGCAGTAAACATGCACGCCCATACGAAGGGAATAAGCGTACTAGAAAAGCTCAGTATACCGCTCGTATCCACTCAGGACAGTATTGGACTGAAAATACAGAGGCATCATGTTCCCCAAGGCCCCCTCCACGGAAATCGGTGCGTGTGCTCACACCCTACCAAAAGCTCTCGCGCACAACTAACGACCCCCATCGTGCAGACTGGACCAAACTCAGCCTCAAAGGTCTCGATCAAACATCTCATGTCGAGTCGCACTATAGCGTAGAGACTGGCCAGTGGTCTGCCCCGGAAGTGGTAGCCTCGCCGTACCTCAAGGTCCACGGCCTGTCGCCAGCGTTGAACTACGGACAGCAATGCTACGAAGGACTGAAAGGTAAAAAAGTCCCCTTCCTATCGCCAGTAAATAGTGGGACGCATGATGTCTAATAAAATTGCCGATTCAGCCTGCCGCACCGAAGATAATCGGATCCTCCTCTTTCGCCCCGATCGGCACGCCCACCGCATGCTGCATTCGACCAGTACCGTCTCCATTCCCAACATCCCCGAAGACCACTTTCTCGCCTGCGTCAATCTCGTCGTTGCGGCTAACTCCGCCTACGTCCCGCCGCATGACAGCAACGCCCTGTTATACATTCGTCCCATCGCATTCGGCTCGGGTCCGCAACTCGCTCTGACCTCGCCCAGCGAATTCACCTTTGCGGTCTTCACCCTCCCCGGCTCGGCGTACCACGGAGTAACCGCGCAAAATGCCCTCGTCTGCGAGGATTTTGACCGTACCGCTCCGCTCGGCGTCGGAAGTGCCAAGGTCGGCGGCAACTATGCCCCTGTCATGAAGTACACGGACCGCGCGTATGGCGACGGCTTCCCCTTGCTCCTGCATCTAGACAGTCTGACGCACACGGACATTGACGAGTTTTCGACCTCGGGCTTCCTCGGCGTCAAGCATGGGGAAAAGCAGCATACGCTGATTGTGCCCCAGAGTCGGAATGTGCTTCCTAGTGTGACCGCAGATAGTTGTGTGCAAATGGCCGAGCGGTTTGGCTGGCGGGTTGAGAAACGAACTGTCAGTAAATTGATACTGCTAACAATCGAGCCGAGTAATGTGATTGAACTAATTGTGCCTTCAGGTCAAATTTGACGAAGTCCGGTTCTTCGACGAGGTCATGGCGGTGGGAACTGCGACACTGTTGCTGCCCATCAAGTCCATTACATACAAGTCGAAAGACGAGAAGATCACTTTCAACAACGAGAGTCCGCAAGGTGGTCCTTGCTGCGAGGCCCTGCGGAACGCAATTGATGACATTCTCCGAGGTCGTGCAGAGGGACCCGAGGGCTGGAGTGTTCCTGTGAGAGAGGTTGTAATTTAGATATAAATATGTTCCAGAATGCTGATCTAGGGACAATCGCGCGACCTCACGCTGTATATAGTGATCAATATGATGTCGTGCTAGACTTGATTCCATCATTGTGGAGGAGTAAAGACTATTCAATGCGCAGTCTAGAATTTCTAGTGCCTCAGTTCTCTCAAGCTTGGGAATTTGTGGCCAGGAAGGTTTTGAGTTGTCTGGTGGAGGGAATTTCTATTTTGACGGATTTATGTAATTGAAAGTGTGCTGAGAACCAAGCTCGACCTGGTTTGACAACTATTTGTTTCTATGACATGTATTATCACCTCTCTCGCCAACTATCAATCCTAGTACGCCGTCCTCAAACGCGACTGATGATACTCTAGCGCCGTGATATCCTCGTACTTTGCGCCCTTGACCGGATGCACAAACGGGGGCAGCGTCCCAACAGAGGTCTCCCGGTTCGCCTTGCAAAAGTACGCAATAGAGAACCTTTCCGGAATAACGCCCTCATTGGCCCCCTTGAGATTCGGCGGCGTCGTCACCTGGTGCAGTCCTGCAGGGAGCACATCGTTTGTCCACCGCTGCAGCGTCTCCGAGATATTGAGAATCATCTCGTACTGCGAGACTGGCACGACGGGAATGAACGACTTGCCGTCCGTGTCGAGCCGGTTCTGGAATTCCAGCCCCGAGGCCCCCGCCGTCCAGAGCATAGTCAGCACGCCGAGATCAAAGTGCGGCCAGATCCGGCTGATGCTGCCTTCGCGGAGCGACTCGACGTTGATGGGTGGGTAGTGGTTCATGCGCAACTCGCTGGCGTTGTGGATGCGACTCTGGAAGGTCGCAGGTGGAAGTTCCATGGCTAGCTCAAGGGCTTCGAGTAGCTGGAAGCTGATGCGCTCGCAGCTTTTGTAGAATGACTGCATAAAGGGGCGGAATCCGGTGATGTCGCTATCAGAGGGCCATTTGTTGGGGAAACACTGGTCTTCTTCATGGCCTTGATCCCAGTGCTCCTAAGTTACCCAATGCTTCGATTAGCACGGGGATGTCTCTTAAGGAACAGGTAGCATTCAAGCCGATGTACTCACTCGCGAATCTGAACGCTGTTTATTTACTTGAGTCTTCACTAGACTGCTGTACAATGAGGACGAGTTTTCAGCCCCCAAGTGGCTCCAACCCCGCTGGGGCGTTGGGCCAGCCATGTTCGCGACGCTCTGCTTAGCCTCCGGTGGCATTTGGAAGAACTCATCGGCCTGGCAGTGTCCGTTAGCAGAAAACCGGTGTGATTTGGCGCAAGAGCCACCCACGAACTGGAAGCATCGATCAATGTCTTCGTCAGATATTCCTGAATTGATGATCCTCGCAAAGCCATGTGTTGACAAGGAGTCTCGGAGTAATTCGCAGCATTGTGCCTTCTCGCTCGCTGACCCTAGGGTGAACTTGCCGAAATCGATGGTGGGGATAGAGATAGGGCGTATTGCGGACGGCATTGCGGCTACAATTGGTTGGCAGAACAAGAGCACGACTGATTGGTGAGGAACAAGGGCAAGAGAGGGGTTCTAATACAAAGCGCCCTTTGGCCCCATGCCCTCCTATGATGGTGGGTTTTTCAGGCGGATGGGGCCTGGTGGTGCCACTGGTGATGGTGCCAACCACACCCACCGGGAGCGGGCAAGGAACAGAGTGCAGCGAGAGTAGCAACCGTCTCCATTTCTGAATAGTAATTCATGAGCTGGATTACACCATGGCTGAACACACTGAGAATGGGGGGAAAATAGCGATTCTTGGCTGCGGTAAGTGACCACGGCGCTGGTGGATCAGCGATTAGGGAGTGATTAACACGATTTCAGGCAAGCTTGGGATTGCAATTCTACAAGGGCTAGCGACGTCTTTTTCGAATAAGTCTCACAGTTTTAGTCATGTCGTCGTCACAGCCAAAACCTCTGCCGGAGCAAAACGCATACAAAAATCCATCGGCAGTGTTGCGACGCAAAACTCTCTCCGAGTAGATATCCGCACAGGTGATGAGAACTCTCTTGCTGTGCGAGATGCAGTCGTGGTGATAATAGGATGCAAACCCAACGCTCTCTCGGATATCCTGACTCCGGAGGTGGTGCGAGCCATCGAGCACAATGAGAACCGAACTAGCCTCGTCAATCTCGCCGGTGGAGTGACGCTGGCCGACCTTGCCCGCTTGTACCGATCAGTACGCGGTGATCAAGAACATAGGGCAACTCTCGTGCGTGCGATTCCTAACATCGCCGCGTCTGTACGACAGTCTGCAACCGTCCTCTCGAGCTGGACAGAAGACGGCCGCAGAGCAGTCCAACGCGTTTTTGATCTCATAGGTCATACGGAGTGGGTTGCAGAGGAGCAGATGTTCGCGGCCTCGACCCTTGGCGCTTCATCACTGGCCTTCCATGCGACCATCCTCAGGGCTGTCGCTGGCAGTGTGTCGGAAATGTCCTCGGAGGATGCACTAAGGCTCTGTGCCCGAGCAATGTTGGGTACAGCTGCCCTGGTGCTTGCGGGTGAGTCCCCGGATGCGATCATTGACAAGGTCGCCACTCGAGGAGGCTCCACGGAGGCTGGGCTGCACATTCTCGAGACGCGCGGTGTAGAGGATTCATTTTTGGCTGCAATCAGGGCCACCACACAGGCGACCGGGACGATGGGTAAGACATTGGCTAAGTGACCAGTCCACTGTAGCCAAGTTTTGCTGCGCCGAATAGATAGAGGCTTTTTAACCAGAGCCTTATAGGTCTTGCTAGAACCGAATCATATTACTAAATATTGATTTGATCATACCGGTGACATTGTAGAGTTATAGACACGAACGCAGTACATCTAGGCCTCACTACCTTGACTTCTTTGTGAAGCAGCCCGTTACCCTTGATACCTGCCACCGAAACTGTCGAATAACTCGGTGACTAATTCCGGGAATTCATATGGCAATTCTTCATCTACATTCATTGTTGGTTATCTCAAGCATGAGTTCAAGGTATTACAACATGTTAGTTGATCTTTATGGCGTGTCGGTACATGACATCCTAGAAGCCGGTGCGCATTAGAGATAAATACAGACCCAGACATATGAAGTAGATATTGTGAAAGTTGACGTGAATGACAAGACAGAAAGCTCATGTTGCGTCAACGCTAGTTCTATATAACGTAATTCCATTCATGGCCGGGGCACTTGGTTGAGCGGGCCACCCTAAAACAAACTAAATGCAGTATTTCAAGACCTCGTAGTTCCACGCCCACTGCTAATATCGAGGTGCTCGATTATTCTGGTGGTACAAATATCAGACTAGGTAACTCCATTGACTACAGAAAGATTTTGGGGGAAAGATGTTCCCGAATATGTATCTTCACCTCTGACCGAACGGTCGATTTACTAACGTGAGCAGACACATTTTTCCTAAAGATACTAATTCGTCTACAAGAGCTTAAAAGCCATTGATCTTGTAGTGTGCACCAGCCCGTCTATCAATCCAATTTTTTTGTTATCAATATATTGTAATCTGAGTAAGGGTGTTGAGCATGGTTTTTTAGGGTGACCCGGCCAGGAGGGTATGTGGAGATCACGTGGTGCCTGCCAATGCGGCCGCTGACGTTACAGGCGAGATTGGAAGCGCTGCTGTGACACACTGTGCATGCTTAAGGGCTTGGCAAGGCATTGTGTAAATCTCGAATGTAGCATTTTGTATTAAAGGGGGCGTTTCCTAAGTAGAGACCCCGCTAGGTGCGCCATGAGCTTATGTTTCGCAACGTTAAAGTCAACTCTAATTTCAGGCAGAACTAAAGTAGATACAATCAAAATCTGGCGAGGGGATCCAACATAACTGCCGATTCATTCCCCTTTCCCCACGGCGGCAAATCCTTGACATCACAGACAGTCTGCATCGCCACAGCCTTTGCCCACGCCTGCGAAGCTCTCTGCTGTCTCTCTCGAACCCGGACACAATAATCATGGTACTCTCCTTCAGTCGCCGCCGCAAACATATATCGAGAATGTAGCCCAATAGCCTGGGCTCCCTTCTGCCCAAACCCAAATGAGGTAATTGAGAATGCCTTTAGGCCGCCCTTGTACAATGTCCGACTGGGAAAAAACAAGGATTTACGTTCCCGCAGTTGCTCGTCAATGTTATCCGCGTTGCGTTGGCCTGGAATCACACCTGAGGTCAGGGTTTGCAGACAGCCGTTTAGCATCCAGGCGGCTGACGCTCCTTTGGAATGGCCAGTGAGGTATTTCTGGAAGATGCAGTAAAGCAGGTGTCCGTCCTCGCGACCCAGGTGGGTCAGCTGCTTCTGGATCACGTCCGTCTCGTTCAGGTCGTTGCGCACAGTCGAGGTGCCGTGGAAGGAAGCAAAATCGAGGTCATTGATTGTAAGTCCCCACACGGCGAGTGATCCCCGGATGGGAGAAATGCGCGGCTCGCCGTGCCAGAACTGGTGGCCGAAGGTAGCAAGAGCGTCCTTGCGCTGCCGTGTGGCCTCGCTAGTGATCCAGTGTCGTCGTTCATCGGCCAGGGCTCGTCGTGCCACGTTGTCGTCCGTGGTTTCGTCTTGTTGCTCGGCCTGCTTTTCAGAGTCTTCCCAGTCGCTGATCTGGCGCAGGCGCTGCTCGAGGCGGCGCCGTCGGTAGGAGATGTTGAGGAGTGGCGTTCGAAACAGACCGTTACTGGTCTCCCGCGCGTTGGTGAGGAGACCCTGCCCTGGTGCAGGGACAGAACGACCGGCCTTGTCGCTGGCCGTACTTGCCCACGCAATGACGCCGTGCACCGGCAGACCCATGTCAAGGGCAAGCCGGGCAGTGGTGAGGAGCTGGACACCGGCACCATGTGCTTCAACAAAGCCAGCACGAGTTGCGCTGACGGGGCGTGATGCTTCTGCAGGTGTGCGGGCCTGCGCCTGTTCCTTGGCCGGATTCGAGGTCGCACCCATGTTGGCAAACTCCACAGCAATATCGTGGTCTAGGTCGTCAACGCCTCCCACCAGACATGCCTTGGCTTTACCAGTGGAGATTAACTCGTAACCAGACTCAAGTGACTCAAGGGCTGTTGCACAGGCACCGACCGGGGTTCGCAGAGGTCCCGACCCCGAGATCAGCAGCATATTGACCCAGGCGGGAGCCGTGTTGATGAAAGTCTCCTGGAGCACATCCGAGGCGACGGGGAGGTCATGGTGACGCGTGCGGAAGACGCGCTTCAAGGCGTTGATACCTCCTAAGCCGGACCCGATACAGTTGCCAAGCTCTGAAACGTGGATGTATCGGTAGAGCTCGTATGCGTCCGTCAGGCCGCTGGAGAATAGGGCTTCCGCGACACAGACAAGCGTGAACAGCGCGACACGATCGACGAGCGAGATGATCTCATCAGATAAGCCGTACGTCTTTGGATTCCAGCCTGTTGGTATCTGCCCAGCGACGGCATGGGCAACACGCAAACCCTTGGGAACCAGGATCGTGGCCCCTTTCTTGAGACGGATGCGCACATCTTCCTCCTCATCTCCACCATCCTTTGCACTGGCGGGGTAGAAGATGTCAATGTGATCACCGTGCTCGGCCTGGAATTGATGTGCAAGCTCCTTAGACGTCGCAATGAGAGGCAGATCTTCTGTCAAGTTTACCTCCTGCAGCAGCTGGCGGCGCGTGGGGTCAGATCCCCATCCGATATCCATCTCCGGCTCTACGAGACGAATTCCTGTATGCGCCAGGATGCGCTGCTCGTAGCGACTCTTGACCTCGATGTCAGCCACAGGTTCGCCCGTCGTTGTGTCTGACCACCCATTGTAGTATTTTCCATCCACCTCGCCTGCAGTGTGCCGGATCATCCCCATCAGCCACGCCAATTCAATGCAGCCTTCAAGACTAAACCGGCCTTCTGCCTCCATCTCCCACCGTGTCCGTGCACTACCAGATGGTCCCAGTTCTGCAATACCAGCAACCACCACGATACGGTCGAGATCAACCATCCCTTGCAGATTGGCCGCCAGTGGACGGATCTCTGTCTCGTAGTCTGGGAGCTCAGGGAACTGCAGCTGCAGGTTGGCCAGAGGCGCCGGCGCAGAACCTCGGTCATCAGCTGCAACGGAATCGTCCGCTTCATCATCCAGCCTTTGATCCTCCAAAACAGCCTTCCGTACGGCACTCGCCTGCTGCATCTCCTCCCTCAGCGCCACCAGTTCACCCTTGAGATTGGGTCGCTGACCCAGTCCCCCAGTGAGATCTGCGTACACTACAGCAGTCTCGCACCGCTCTGCAACCGGTGCGGCCATGAGCAACAGTAGTTGTAGTGCCATCTCCTCTACTCCAAATGTCCGAATCCCCATTCTCTCCTCTATCCCCTGCGCGACGAGGTCGTTTGCTTTCATCAACCCCGTGCCCCGTGTCCATCCAATCGACGCCCCGCAGACAGAAAGATACGCTCCCCAGCTTTCCGACGCCCACTTGGCGAATAACGGCTCCAGCCCAACTTTTGACTCTGCGTATAAACCATCACCGCCAAAAACGCCGTGGTTCGGTGACAAAGGCAGGAGAACCTGGGTGATGTTCGTGCTAAACCCGCGCTTCCGCTTCTGCTCCGCAACCTGGCCAATGAGCCGAAGCACGTTGACCAGCATCATGCGATGCGCCAGTTCCGCACGCGCGTCGATACTGTCGACCTCACGGCCTGATACTGACATGGCGGCGAAGGGGACGATGTGATCGAGATCCAGCCCGAGCTTGTCATAGACCCAGTTCACAAGAGCATGTACATCCTGCTGGCTGGCCTGATTAAATGAGACGAGATGCAGCTGGGCCTCGCGCGCTCCGTGCGATACATAAATGTCACGGAAGAAGGAGATTGTCTCTAGGGTGAAGCGGCTGGTCGTGACGATGACTTGGGCGCCGCCGACCAAGAGGCCACGCAGGATCTCGGACCCGATCGAGTCGCGGCTGGCCCCGATGAGGAGGACGACTTTGGAAGCAAAGGAAGGCGCTTTAGCATTACTATTGCTTGCATCCTCAAGCTCATGTGCAAAGGTCGCTGTGAGATTTTCGTCAACAATCCAGCCCTGGCCATTCTTCACGCTGAGTGAGACGCGGTGATATCCGCTGTCCGCCACCGCGCGAAGGACCTCGCTATATTCAAGATCCCCAGTAGAGTTGATAATGGTGCGAGGTATGGTCAGCCGCTCACAAACATGGAGCGCAAAGGGCTGAATTGTTGGAGGGGACTCCCAGTTAGCGCTAGCAGCGATAACCATTTTCAGAAACGCCGCTGCTGCATCAACGTTGCCCTCAAGTGCCCCGTCGAGAATCTGGCGATGCAGGTACTCTGCGACACTGAGCAGCCGGGGGCAGGCACGATTGGCAATGAGCCGTCCCTGGTGGCGCGTCCATGGGTCCCCGACCCCAACGCTGCCCCGAAGGATCTCGCCCAAGGTGTGATAGAGATCCTGGATACTCCAATTCCAGTATGAGTCGTAGTGGCGGACGTGGGATGCTGACCACTGCGGTTGCACGCCGGCGATCAACTCGTCGCCTAGCTCAGCCACCAGTGAGTCGATTTCTCTCTGCAGGGTCTCTATGCGATTGTTCCGTTCGAGGTCGGCGTCATTGTGTGGATAGAGCTCATTCACCGACAGGTCCCGAGGCTCTGACTCCTGCTGCGGGAGTGCCTGAGTACTCGGGGGCACAGCAACCGCTGGAGGTGGATTACAGGCTCCGGTAGAATCAGTCAGACCCTTGTCTTTAAGATATGGCTTCACAATGTCCTCCAAAAACAGCTGGGCTTCAGCCGGTGTGGCCAATCGCTGCAACGGCAGATTACTGCTTGCTAAAAGGAGGATCGTGTCCTGGCGCCCTAGGCCAAAGCCCCAGCGGCGCTCCAGATACGTGCGAATCTGTGCCGTGCGGAAGCTTGCCGGCATCTTAAGCGAGACCATTTTGGAAACCATGGCTGTCGTCGTACGGCGCAGCCGTCCCGAGAATGCAGGCGAAGCCTGCAGCCTGTTGAAGAGGGTTTGAACCTCAACGCCTTCTGCGTCCTCGGGGAGGCTTCCAAACTCACCCTCCAAATCGCCAATGATCTCATTCTGCATCGTCGACCGGCCGCCGCAGAGCTGCTTGACAGATTTGCGCAGGTCATCGGCTCCCAGCGCACGTTCAAGCTTTTGAGAGATGATTGCGAGGGCAATTTCTTGGGCAGAAGGGGGAGCATCTGGGATGCTCGGTTGAATGGGAGCCTCCGCGACTATCGCAGGAGGAGGAGGAGAAGGCACTGGAGGCGCCACGGGGGGTAGAGGAGCCTGTGATGCCTCTACGGTCTCTGTCTTGAGATCTGTTGTCGACGTAAATCCGCGGTGGATATCTGCTGCATGGTCGCGGTAGCTGAGAAGCTTCCGCCGTACGCCCAGCGCACTGTCGTGGATCACATAGTTCTCATTCTGCAGAGTGCGACTCAGCATGTTGACCAGTGTGCTGACTGGGCCCACCTCGAGGAGGTTCTGGATCTTGAGGTCCTTGAGCAGGACATCCTGCGTCTGGATCCATTTTACCGGCGACGCGAACTGGTATCTACGGGTAATTTTTCAGTAGAGACATCACAGAGCGAAATCTCAAGGGGCACCTACGCCAGCAGCTCGATGAGCAGCAAATATGTGAGTTCTCGCTCAATGTCGGGATGCATGGTGACTGGCTCTTTGCTCTGCTTAGGGCTGGATTCCTGTAGCTATTTCGGAGATTTGCTAAACAGTATACAGCCATTATCAAGCTCCAGCTCCACCATCAGAGACATGACCCAATGGCTCGGCCTGTAGATCTGCGCTGTCGGTGGCACGTTGTGCGTGGTACGACCCTCTCAAAATGGAAAAGCATGTTATCTCCCAGCAAGCATGACTATTCGAGAAACTTGAAAGATGAATCTGGCCCCATTGCAGTGTCTCAATTGGCACTGCTTATTCTTCTCCTTTTCCCAAGCGTTTCTAGTGGCTGATCAGATCCTTCGCCCGCTCACCGCGCCATGTCGCATACGGAAACTGCAGCAGAGGACGTCTGTGCCTTTGTCGGCGCAAAGCGCTTCCACAACAGCCTCTGCTTCCACAGCGCGACCGTGCAGAAGACAATCCGCGTCACGTTCGCAACTGCAGGCTGTCAAGAGCCCGGAACCCCGACAGTCCTTTTCGCAGGCGGGCTTTACGGTGGACGCTGGAATGCGCTTTGGATCGACCATCTTTG
This sequence comes from Penicillium sp. F50, assembly GCA_037356195.1. NCBI lineage: Eukaryota > Fungi > Ascomycota > Eurotiomycetes > Eurotiales > Aspergillaceae > Penicillium > Penicillium sp. F50. Next base: position 1,787,489 of record JAYXSA010000080.1, on the reverse strand, counting down.
CCAGCAGAAGCGCGTTCGTGTCGTTATTCCCGATCGGCCGGGGCTAGGGGGTTCGACCCCCGTTGCATTAACGCAGCGCATTCCTGTTTGGTTAGAAATGGTTCCAGTCCTGCTCCAGCACCTCGAGGTGGAGACCGTGACACTTGTTGCGCACAGCAGCGGGGCCATCTATCTGTTCAACACGCTATATTATCTCCCGCAAATCATGGCACCGTTGGCCCCGATGGTTCATCTCATCTCGCCCTGGGTCCACCCGTCCAAATCGGGTGCCAAAATGCTTACCATTGTTAGCGCGATGCCCGCCGGCCTGGTCAGCGGTTGGAACAAGATGACCTCGTTTCTCGTCAACCGGCTTATGCCCTCATCGGCGCCTACATCGAAGGAGAAGACCAAGTCGAAGAAGAAAGCAAAGGGGGGTAACGCGACAGGCAATGAATTAGACACCGACGAGGCGACGCTACTTGAGACCTGCGGGCTGACAACGGCCACCAAACAGCCCACGCGGGACTACTTTGTCAAGATGTTCTTTGAGGAAGATACAAGCGGAGTCGCTGAAGAGGCCAAGCTAGGGCTAAAGACGAGTGGATCTCAGGTTTCGTGGGGGGTTTGCGATGATTACGAGGAATTTGTGGGAGAGCTGGCGCGGAAAGTCGCCGAAGATGCGCGATTTAGCTCGCTCCGCGTGGCAGCCTACTTTGGTGACAAGGATGGGTATGTGGGGAAGGGGGGTGTGCAGTACTTCCGTAAGGTGTGGGACATCAGCGACTCCATTATTTGCGCAGAGATCCACGAGGTACCCAACATGAATCACGACGATCTGGCGTTGCCCGAGCATGGTATCTTAGGCCAGATCTTCGACGTGACCAATGGTGGGACCGGAGGCCCCGCTTGAAGGAATAAATGCATTTAGATCGAAACGGCCCCCAAGAGGCGATGTGGGTATTGTCGTGACTACCAGCCAACTATTGATCGTGTTCTGCCAAGTATCTACAAGTAAGCCGCTAGCCCTGCTGTAACGCTTGTTTGGTCGCTCGAAATCGCCGAATCAGCAGCTTCATGTGTTCCATCACAACTTCGTTCTCCTCCTGCAGTAGCTTGATGTAGGTTACTGCTTCGCACAGAACCTCCGATTTGTTGAGTCGTGTGGTGCCCCGATTTGCACCTTCATTGGTCCCCTCCGTAGTCGCCCCTGGCGAGAGGGGACAATCGGATTGCTGTTGATGCTGCTGTTCCTTTTGCTGCTGCTGGTATTTCCAGCTCTCTACACAGTCCCGTAAGGCCTCAAACCGCTCATGGAGCCCCGCCCGGTACCGTTTCTCAATGATATAATGTGCGCGCTGGTGCTTTGACGGCCGTGGTGGGGAGTTCTTCTCCAAGGATCGTCGATTAGCGGCGAAGGGGAGCTGTGGGGGCGCTCGCATCGAGATCTCGTTGACTGATGGCAGAGCCGCAGGGCTCGTCTGGGGAGTGTGTGCAATTGGGCCGGTCAAGCTGCTAGTCCCGACGCTGCTGCTGCTGATACTGATACTGCTGCTGGTGCCGGCGCTGCCACTGTGCTCAATTTCCGCTGAGTTCAACAAGACGTCCCACTCGTTGGAGATCCAGGCAAAGTCTGCAATGAGGGCCAGTCAGTATCAGTCCGGATCAGGCAAAAATTGTAGTCACAGGACCGCGGTGCTCACCTAACGTGAAATCGCAGGCCATTGGGTCCGCTTGGAGATTGTTGGATGGGCTAGGGCGGGAATAGACATCCCCTAGCCAGCTCTGCGGGGGGTTGACGGAGCTTGTCCCGCCTTCCACAGGAAAAGGAGACTCGTTGCACAGGGCAGGATCGATGGGCATCTCGTTCATGTCCGAGGGAAGGTCGGGGAGCGCAGAAGCTGATTGAAATGTGGCTAGCGGCGTGGAATTCTGAGCGATTTCGGTGTCGAGGGCACTCATCCACGGGGTGCCTGCCCGTAGGATTTCCGGATCGATATCATCATTGCTCATTAGAGTGCGCAGGGCAAATGCCATGCGATCTCGTCGCGTCTGCTGGGATGCGGAGGGAGAGGGAGGGTTAGAAGTATACGACATAGACATGGCGCACAGATCTGCAGCGATGGAATTCGACATAGGTTATCCTCATGGCGTCAGGTCTCTCCGGCACCTTTGGATATATACATCGGTAATCGACTCGCGGGGGGAATTTGGCTGTTCGCCCTGGCGCAGGATTGGTATCCTGGCCCGCCTGATGACAATCCAGGTTTCAGTTGGAGTGCAGTGCTAGTGCGTAAGCTGCATCGGGGCCAAAATCTCGTCTCATGGGTGCAACACTTGTCTCTATTGGTGCAGGGCCAATAGCTCGTCTCGGAGTAGATAAACAGTTCACTCCATTAGCGCCGGCCAGAATCTAGAGTCTCAATAGTATCAATCAAGGGGGCGGGTGCAACACTAACCCGAAGTAGAGAAAGCAGGAAGGGGACTAGTGGTGAATAGTGAATACTACCCCCTGCAAGAGAGCTACCGATGGGAGAGGGACAGCGACCACCATGGGAGACTGACGAGGTTTGGCGCAAACCGAGTCTACGGTACGGGGATTAGTTCGGGACTTCCGGGGCCCACTTCCTACAGGAGCCACTTGAGGAGCCACTAGAGGAGCCACCACGAAGGATAGTGCAGGAGCCAAGCTCAGCCTTGTCCTGCGACATTGCCCCACTTTTTCCAGCTTACCCGTTTACCCTGTACATACGATTACCATATTACCATTATACCATTGGATCGCCGACATCCCCACACTTCAGAAGTCGATCGATAGAATGCCTAGCAAACGGTTGGTAAATATTTTCTATAACCGTTTTAAATACCGCTTACCCACTAATTTGAACTCAGCTTCAGGTTTCTCAGGAGGTATACAACTGAAAACCGATTATTTTGCGTGAGGTTTTCTCAAAACGACAAGAGCGGTGAATACTATAGATAAGAGATGCTAATTCAATCAGGAGAATTTCTTTTATTGATTGATTATTTATATTCTTATCTCGAAGATTTCTGTTGGACGAGGGAGATATACAGCAGAAGGAGTAGGAAATGCCCGCCTTGTGGTAGAAGCTGACGAGTTACTGCAAAATGGGTTCCAGGAGTGTAGTATCTATGGGTGGAAATGAATAGCTCCCAGATCGACTTTGGTTATTCGTCCATATCGTATTCGTCGTACCCTCTAAATTGAAGGGCCCGGCATTTTCGTCTAGGACCTAATACAACAAATTATATTCAAATTTCATGAGGCTATCGATGGTTTAATGACTTCCAGACGGGACCCTCGAAAGGACTGCACACATTTATACAGTCTCCATGGCTCAACGTCTCACTCTGCAAGGTCCGGAGGATCTTGTTTCCCAAATTCTCAAAATACGATGAAAACCAGACATTTTCGTGTATCAAGCGCTCGGTAATTGCTCTAAACTATTATTCAACCATAAAACGTGATTCACAAGCGAGTGACCCTGTCCACAACACCATAGAGAAGGCCATAAATTACAACCAGATATCTCAGCAACCATATCAGATATAAAACAGTTGAAATCAAGTCAAGAACATCCAAATAGGCCTCTTAGCATGTAGACTCAGGACAGAAAAATTGCCATTTGTTACAGGGAGATAAGTAAAGGCGCTGCCTATATGATTAAAATACGTTGTATTTTGTAATAATCCAGAGAAACAAAGATCGAAACAGCTTCAAACCGATTGAGAGCATATATTTCAGATACAAAACTGTACAAACTAACAGCCAAACAAAAATAAGTCGTGGTTGTTGAGATAGAGAAGTTGACAAAATAGGGCATACAGTATGGTGTTTTGGGTGTTTAGGCCAGCCGCTTGTGAACTCCGTTATAGGCTAGGGCTGATGTAAGCTTCAAGCCACATGGCAGCGAGCCGAATTAGTGCCGATGGAGCGAGCCGGCCTATCACCTCCTGGCTGTGGCTGCCGGGCAACCCTTTGGTGGACATGGCATACTTTGGTGCTTACAATTCTTCCCTTGTCAGAATAACCCGAGACACGACCTCCAACAGACATGCAAGATGCAAGTGGGGAAATCTTGCTCACCCATTTGGGGGCCGAAGGGTCAGGGTCAGGAACGAGCACGATGGAGCCACTTCTCAGCTGGTCGTAGCGGTGGTGCCACTCTCCGTACGAGCACACAGCAACCGGGGGCATTGGTGATGGTGAACGGGAACGGTTCGGGTGTCAAGTAAGAGGATTTGAATAGAGAGGCACGTTGTCTTTGACGGCGCTTGGCTAGGATAGAATTCTCTTGCGATACCCCCCCCCCCCTCTCCATATTGTTGTTACACCCAAGATGGCTACAGTAATCGACATGTCGGCGCCGCAGCGCCAGGAAAAGACCGTCATGACGACCGTCGAACCGGCCATCACCGACTCGAGCTCGGCCACCGTCAGCGACGACGAGACCCTGGAAGATGCGTCTGTCTCGTCGCTCGACAATGGGCCGCTCTCCAAGGACCAGCTTGTGCCGGAGACATTCCCGGAGCTCCTCACTTCGGTCTACCGGCCGTGGGCGAGCAGCCACAGTCTCGACCAGCCTGTCGATCTCCCGCGCGCCCCAGATTCCGTCATCACGGCCGCATTGCTGGGTGCCTGGGCGCTGCTCCTGGGCCGATATTCCTCCCTGGCCACCGAGGTGCGATTTGGCGTCCACCAGGGCTCAATAACGAAGCCCCGGGCGCTCAATGTCGCCTGGCAGCCGCAAGAAAGCGTCGCAACGCTGCTAAAGACCGTCCAAAAGCAGCTGCACGAGTCCGAAACACGGACTCCCCCAACTTCGTCGCTACGAACCGTAGTCGCAATTCACACGGCGAACAACCGGCCGTCTCTGCACCAACATGCTCTCATTTTGGACATTCAATTTACCTCCCAATTCACCATTCACGTCTCGGCTCGCTATGACCAGCACCTTCTCGACCCTCGTCAGGCCAACCGCATTGTTTATCAATACTCGCATCTGCTGCGCCAGCTCTGCGACCCGAATACCAACACCATTGACAATCTCGACCTCTGCTGCCCTGAAGATCGAGCGGAGATTTCCAGTTGGACCCCCAACATCCCTCCGCCCGCACAGACGACGATTCACAAGATGGTGGAAGAGTCATGTCGCGAACGCTGGAACGAGCTGGCCGTGCAGGCATGGGATGGTGACCTGACCTACGGTGAGCTGGACACGGCTGCCACCAAACTGGCCCATTACTTGAAGAACGATCTCCAGCTGGGGCCTGGAAGCCGTGTTCCCTTGACATTTGATCGCTCCAAGTTTGTCCCAATCACCCAGCTCGCCGTCCTTAAAGCCGGTGCGGCGTACATTGGCACCGAGCCCTCGCACCCCATTGCGCGTCTGCAGAAGATCTTCGACCAAGTCAGTGCGAAATGCATCCTGTCGTCCCCAAGCTGGGTAGCAAAGATGACGGGGGCAGTGGATACGGTCGTGCCCATTGACCAGGCCTTGCTGGACTCCCTGCCCGATCACCAGGTAAGTGACTACCTCCCTACCGTTGTTCACACGGAAACCGCAGTGGTCATCTTCACTTCCGGATCCACTGGAACACCCAAAGGAATCGTCATGCGGCATTGCGACCTTGCCTCGGCCATTGTGGCCCACTCTGCGGGGATGCAGATCCCGGCGCGCACAAGGGTCTTGCAGTTCTCCTCGTTTAATTTCGACCACTCTATCTATGAAATCATGACTGCGCTGATCGGCGGCTGCATCGTCTGCATTCCTACAGAGGAACAGCGCATGAACAATCTGACCGGCGTCTTGCGAGAGATGCACATCGAATTCCTTTACGCGACCCCGTCAGTCGCCAAGCTGCTGAACCCTGATGAAGTGCCGGAGCTGAAGACCTTGTATCTCGGCGGCGAGGCCATCTCACAAAGCCTGCTCGATCTGTGGCTAGAACGGAAGCGTGTCATTGCAGGCTATGGGCCCACAGAGGCCGGCATGTGCGGGTTTTCTGTCTTCTCGCCTGGTGACGCTGCAAGCACGATTCATGTCTCGCAGGGTGGAATGAACTGGGTTGTAGATCCCGACGACTACAATAAACTCGTTCCTATTGGGACCCCCGGAGAGCTGCTGCAGGAAGGACCCATGGTCGCCGCAGGCTATCTCAACAACCCGACTGCGACAGCACAGGCGTTCGTCCCGCCACCGACATTTGCGCCAGACAGTGTTTTCCGCTTCTACAAAAGCGGAGATCTTGCTCAGTACAACCCGGATGGGACATTCAAGTTTATTGCACGTATCGATACCCAGGTCAAGATACGTGGACAGCGGGTGGAACTCGAGGAGATCGAGGACCAGCTGCAGCCGCTGGTCCCAACCGATCTTGCCTCATGTGTGGACGTTGTCCGGCTACAGGGCATGGTGTCAGATGCCATTGCAGTGTTCCTAGCTCCGGACAGGGACAACGAAACGGCCGTCCTGGATGAGCTTTGTCTCACTTCGTCGACAGACCCAGTTAGCTGGCAACGACTGACGACGCGCTTTGCTGCCCAGCTCGCACAGTTGCTCCCAGGATACATGGTCCCGACCATCTATATCCCTCTGTCTAGCAAATTCCCCATGACCGCGTCGGGCAAGCTCGATCGCAAACAGCTTCGTCAATTTGCGGCCACCCTCAGCCCGCAACAGCTTGCGTGCTTTCGCACCCCGCAAGCAAGCCTCGCCATCTCCACGCCCATGGAGCACCGGCTGTGCCAGCTCTGGCAACGCGTGCTTGGCATTTCAGAGCCTCTGGAAGATGCAGCAGCGAACTTTTTTAGTCTCGGCGGTGACTCCATCACAGCCATTCGCCTGGTTTCAGCGTGCCGTGCTGTAGGGCTGCACCTGACTGTCAAGGCGATTCTCGCCAATCCCATCCTGTCGGACATGGCCCTTGCAGTCGAGGTTCTGAACCCCTCAGCTGACCTTGGTCCAGAGCCTTTCAGTCTGGTGAAGGGCAATGTCGAAGCACTGTGCAAGTATGCCAGCCAGCAATGCCATGTACCGACCGAGGCGATCCAGGACGTATTTCCAACTTCTCCACTTCAACAGGCACTCATGGCAGTCTCAGCCAAGAGCCCGGGCTTGTATGTGGTGCAGAAAGCTTACAATCTCACTGGCATTGATACCAACCGTCTGATCCAGGCTTGGAATAACGTTTCCCATCAAACTGCGCCTTGTCTGAACACAAGAATCTTCGCAGATGAAACTGGAGAACTGTGGCAAGTCGTAGTCCAGCCAGATCTGCAGTGGGCAAGCACATCTGAAGAGCTGGAATCCTATCTTGCCCGTGATTTAGCCATTCCAATGCTTCTGGGCAGTCCGCTCGCCCGTTTTGCCATTGTGGACGACCCAGTCAGTGGTCCTGTATTTGTTCTGACTCTCCACCATGCTGTTCATGATGCGTGGTCACTAGATCTGCTCTTGCGAGATTTCGACCGCGCCTACCATGGCGAGACTCTTGCGGCTAGCCCCAGCCTCTCTGGCCTTATCGAGCATCTCACACAGATGGATATTGACCAAGTTCGCAGGGGATGGCAGCGGCAACTGGAATCTGCGCCGCTTACCGTCTTCCCCACTGTGCCTGTGGGCTATATCCCCAAACCCCAAGCCTTCCTAGCACATCACTTTGAACTACCATCCACGCTGCACCCGCTCGATCCAACCATCTCGGCGGCCATCAAAATCCGGGCCGCATGGGCGCTGCTACTATCCAGCTATGTCGGATCGGACGACGTCGTCTTTGCTAACACTAGCAATGGACGCGGCGCTCCACTATCGGGGATTGAAGAGATGAAAGCTGCAACGATCGCGACCGTTCCTATTCGCGTTAAGTTGCAGCCCGATCAGCCTCTACGCAGACTCCTGCAGGACTTGCAGAGCCAGGCCGGTGCACTGCTGGAACTGGAGCAGTATGGAATGCAGAATATTCGCAGCCTGGGAGAAGACGCACGCATAGCGTGTGATGTCCAGTCCCTTCTCCTGGTCGAGTATGACAATGTGGAAAGCCATTCTCGTCTTCTGCAGGAAGTGCAGCGACGGGATGGTGTCGCATTTCATTCTTTCGCATTCGGTATGCGCTGTACAGTTGCTGATCAGACGATCATCACCGTGGAAGTCAACTGGGATGACAGTCTCTTGAGCTCAACGCAAATCGATCGAATCATGAAGCAAATGCAGCATGCTATAAATCTGGTGTTCACCGCAAACCCCGGCACGCGGGTTATGGATCTCGACCTCGTTGGCGCTGCCGATCTCGACACCATCAAACAATGGAACGCAACCCCGCCGGCCAGAGTGGCATCGATGCTGCACCGCCAGTTCGAGGAGACTGTCTGCTTGTATCCTCACAAGGCTGCAGTCGAGTCCTGGGACGGTATTTTCACATATGATCAGCTAGACTTATATTCCACCCGACTTGCCCAGCATCTCCTCAGCTTGGAGACCGCCCCTCGCGACGGAGAGCCCGTTCTCATCTCCTTTGAGAAGTCTAAGTGGGTGGTCGTCGCAATCCTGGCCGTGATGAAGGCAGGAGCGGCATGTGTGATGCTTGATCCGACTGTGCCCCAGGATCGCCTTCATCGTGTCATTCAGCAAGTCCAAGCCCAAACCCTGATCGCGTCGCCGATGCAGACAGAGGCCCTTGGCTCTATCGCACCCACCACGATAGTCACCGTATCTACCGACACGATAGAAAAGCACTGCCAGAAATTTGATGAGACCCCGTCCCGTCACATGAATTGCGGCCGTCCTGACAGCCTCGCATTCATCGTCTTCACTTCCGGCACAACCGGGGAGCCAAAGGGAATTGAGATTACTCACGAAGCTGCATGCACCAGCGTGGAAGCTATCTCAACTATCATGAAAATTGACAAGGCCTCACGTGTTGTCCAATTTGCACCCCACGCGTTCGATGCCTTTTTTGGTGAGGTCTTCGCGATGCTGTTCCGCGGCGGCTGCATCTGCTGCATTACCGACGAGGACCGCAACAACAGCCTCACCGAGACCCTGCGCAGGTTTGAAGTCAACTGTGCTTTTCTGACTCCGACCGTGGGAGCATCTCTTGAGCCCGCCGAGCTTCCTCAGCTTGAATTCCTGGCAATGGGCGGCGAGCGCATGACGGAAGAATGTACGCGGAAATGGGGCCATCGTAGCCTGATGAACGTGTATGGCCCTGCGGAGTCGACCATCATGTGCTCAGCCTTCCGCGGCATCACAGATCAAGACGATGTTGCTAACATTGGGCGTGCTGTGTCAGGCGCCCGCTTGTGGATTGCAAAGAAAGGAGACTTCAACTCACTCGCCCCGATTGGAACGGTGGGAGAGATACTTGTCGAGGGTCCTACGCTGGCCAGGGGTTATCTAAATGACGAGGCCAAAACCCGCCTCGCATTCGTCAATGGTCCTCGCTGGACAATGGACGGGACCCTGGCCCAACTCTTCGATGGATGTGATCGCCGCTTCTACCGTACAGGGGACATGGCTCAATACAACCCCGACGGCACGCTGCAGATCATGGGTCGCAACGACATGCAGGTAAAGATCCGTGGACAGCGTGTTGAGCTCGCCGAAGTCCAGAGCCATCTGCAGCGCCATCTGCCGGCCGATGTCCAGGTCGCGGTGGACACGATCAAAATGACCGTAGATCACGAGCCGCCCACAACTACCATTATTGCATTCATCGCGCTGCATCCTGCTGATACTGCATTGCCCTGCCAAGTTGCGACTTCGACCGAAGCTCGCCTGGAACTGAAGCGTCTTACTGACGGACTGGATGGCAAACTCGCACTCTCTGTGCCCCCATACATGATCCCCAGCATCTTTCTGCCCATCACCCGTATCCCTCAGACGGGTACTAATAAGACCGACCTCATGGGGCTGCGGCGGCTGGTTTCCGGACTGTCGCGCAACGAGCTGATCTCCTTCTCCCGCGCGGGGAGCAGCCACTCGCCACCATCCACTCCTGCTGAAAAGCGCATGCACAATCTATGGGTGCAAGTGCTAGGTCTACCGCCGGACCAGATCTTCGTGCAGGATAACTTCTTCCGACTCGGAGGCGACTCAATCAGCGCAATGAAGCTGGTTACACGCGCCGCAGCCTCCCAATGGCGTTTCCAAGTGCTGGATGTCTTCAAGAATCCCATATTGGCCGACTTGGCGCGTGCCGCTACGGACGTGAACGAAGTCACGGAAGAGGTCCTAAAACCGTTCCAGCTGGTGCAGACGATCGGCGAGTCCATTGAGTCTACCCTTGACCAGGCCGTCGATGTCTTGGGCGTAAGGCGCGAGGACATTGAGGATATCTACCCAAGCACTCCCCTGCAGGACGCTTTGATGGCCCTGTCAGCCAAGGAACCAGGCACCTACTTTGGCCAGATGGTGATCAAACTCTCCAAAGGGATGGACCTTGATGAATGGCGTCGTGCCTGGATGACCGTCTACAACCGCACGCCGATGCTCAGGACTTCTGTCTTTCACAACCCGTCTGGCCGTCTGTTGCAGGCTGTTCTGGGTCCAGCCGAGAGTTGGACGGGTACATCTGTCACTGACCTGCAGGACTATCTCTGGCGGGACAAGCGCGCACCGATCGCCGTGGGCGAGCCCCTGGTGCGATACGCGCTGGTTGAAGACCCGACAGGCCGTGGAAACCCGCACTTTGTCCTCTCAATGCACAGAGCAGCGTACGATGCCTGGTCTTTGTTGCGTATGGTAGAAGACTTGGAGAAGGTGTTTATCGGTATCTCTCTCGACACGGTTGTCGGATTCAACACATTTGTCCAGTCCTTCCTGCAGACCGACCAGCGGCCGCTAGAGCAGTACTGGAAGAGCCAGATGGAGGATGCGCCTACGATGACTTTTCCCAGACTGCCAGACATCTCCTACCGACCTGCAGCGAATTCGCACTATACAACCTCTATCCCGCTCATCGCACGCCAATGCGAGTACACTATCTCCACATTCATCCGCGCCGCGTGGGCCCTGCTACTTGCGCGATACGCCGATGACACCAACGACGTGGTCTTTGGCGCTAGCTTGAATGGCCGCTCGGCGCCAGTGCAGGGCATTCAAGCTGTATTTGGCCCGACTACAGCAGTGGTTCCTGTGCGCGTTCAGCTTAACAAGCAAACCCAGACTGTCGACGACTTCTTGCGCCAAATCCACGAGCAGGCACAGGAGATGATGGCCTACGAGCACTACGGCATCTACAACATCAGCAAGCTATCACCACAGATCAAAGCGGCGTGCGAGTTCCAGACGCTGCTGATGATCCAGACAGAGGCGGAGAATGCTCCAGACACGACACGGGGCGCTCTTGATATTCAGGTGGTCAGCAACTCCTTTGCGGGGCCTTTCCACACATTTTCCATAAGTCTGGACGTCGTGATTGGTGCAGAGGACCTTCAGGTGACGGTCGAGTACGACTCTAATCTACTAGCTGGAGAGGAGATTGAGCGTTTGTCTGCGCAGCTTCACCAGGCTTTTGTCTCCCTGCACGACCCAGCACTGGCCCAGACCAAACTCATGGACCTAGATCTGGTAAGTTCGAGGGATGTTGCCCAGTTATCACTTTGGAATCAGCCACCACCAACGGCCCAAGATGATTTGGTGCACTCGACATTCGCGCGTCGAGCAGCTTTGCAGCCTGGTGCGCCGGCTGTCCGTTCGTGGGAAGGGGAACTTACCTACGCTGAGCTCGATGCACAGTCTTCCGCGCTGGTGCCAGAGCTGCTCGCCCGAGGGCTGGGACCTGGACTCAAAGTACCCCTAGTGTTTGAGAAGTCGATTTACACTGTGGTGACAATGTTGGCGGTACTCAAGGCTGGAGGCGCCTGTGTGTCGCTCGACCCAGCGCATCCCTTGGAGCGATTACGCGGATTGGTCGAGGACGTTGACGCACGACTTGTTCTGTCGAGTCGCAAATGGTGTGAGAAGGCGCGTCTTCTCAGCGAGTCCACTTTTACCGTTGATGCAGACATAATCGCACAGGCACTTAAGAAGCACGACCAAGGGACCGAACTGACTCTGCCCACCGAGACCGTCAAATCAACAGATCCAGCATTTATCTTATTTACCTCCGGCAGCACTGGCAAGCCAAAAGGAATCTTCATCAGTCATTCGGCTTTTACAAGCAGCATTGTTGGACACGGGGAGGTCCTCCGCTATGGAGGCCCCGGCTCAAACAACCTACAATTCACCGCGTATACATCTGATGTCAGCATTGGAGAGATCTTCACCTCGCTGTCCGTAGGCGCGTGCGTCTGCATACCCTCCGATGCTGAGCGAATGAATGGCTTAGCTGCAGCAATGGAGCGCATGCAAGTAAACTGGGCGTTCCTAACCCCCAGCGTGGCCTCACTGGTTCACCCATCGGAAGTGCCCTCGCTCAAGACACTGCTTTTCGGTGGCGAGACCGCTACAGTTGAGAATGTCCAGACCTGGGCTCCAGCTGTGTATTTGATCAACAGTTTCGGACCCGCTGAATGCTCGATCTGGACGCATTGCAATCCCGGCATCCCGTCGACGGCATCGGGTCACAACATCGGCTTTGCCCTTGGATGCAACACTTGGATCACCGACCCCATTGATCATAACAAGCTGGCCCCCATCGGCACTATTGGTGAACTCATTGTCGAGGGCCCCAATGTTGCTGACGGGTATATCAACGAGCCGGTCAAGACCGCTGCTGCGTTTATTGAGCCACCGGCCTGGTTCACTCGGGTCGCTGGCAACCGGTCAGCCGGCAAGCTGTACAAGATGGGTGACTTGGTACGATACCTTCCGAACGGTCAGGTCCACTACGTCGGTCGACGCGACACACAGGTCAAGCTACGAGGCCAGCGTGTTGAACTGGGCGAAATCGAGCACCGGATGCGCGAGGCGATGCCAGGGATCACAGAGGTGGCGGTCGAAATGGTTCGACCGGCGAATGGAACTGCACCGTCAATGCTGATGGCCTTCCTTAGCGTGGCTACTGAGGTCGAGTACTCCAAGGCCGGCGAGCTCCTGCCGGAAATTGCATCGTCTGAGCACGAGCTAGCACGATACTACGAGGCAATGAAGGGAGCAAATGAACACCTCCCTGACCGACTGCCCATGCATATGATTCCCTCGGCCTATGTGCCTCTGCGTCTCATGCCCTTCACGGCGTCGGCCAAAACAGACCGTGGCAAGCTGCAACGACTGGCGCAAACAATGACCCTCGAGGACATCTCCAGATTCTCGTTGGAAGCGCATAACAAGAAGAAGACGGTCGAACCGCCCGCGACAGATATGGAGCGTCTGCTGCATGGATTCTGGTGCCAGGTGCTGAAACTCTCGCCTGATTCGTTCGGTCGCGATGCTCACTTCTTCCGCATCTCGGGCGACTCGATCATGGCCATGCGCCTCGTTGCACTAGCCAGGACGGCCCATCTCGACCTCACTGTCGAAACCATCTTCACGCACCCTCTGCTGTCTGCTATGGCACTGGCCACAACACAGCTGCAAGCGAGCAATACGTCAGTTCTGGCCCCATTTTCACTGATCAGCGACATTGGAGTACTCCGCCGCGAGGCCAGCACAATCTGTCAAATCCCCGATAGTCACATTGAGGATATCTACCCGACAACAGCGCTCCAGGAGGGACTGCTCGCCCTTGCACAGAAGGAGAATGGTTCATATATGGCCCAGTTCGCCTTTGAGATCCCTGATCGAGTGGACATGGCTCGTCTGAGGGCGGCATGGGAGACTGTCTACCAGCAGGTCCCCATCCTTCGTACCCGGCTCTTTCCCAGCGCGCAGCACGGAACAATGCAGGTTGTTGTCCAGGGTCAGCTGCGGTGGAGAGGCGGCAACGACAAGGCAGCGTATCTGGAGGAGGACCGTCGTGCAGGCATGAGGATGGGGCAGCCGCTATCTCGGTTTGCCATTGTAGAGGACCGCATCCTCGTCTTCACGGCTCACCATGCCATCTACGACGGTTGGTCTGTGCAGCCCATATACCGCCGCGTGGAGGAGATCTACCATGGGCTGAAGGCAAAGCCCCCCGTACATTTCAACACATTTATCCAGCACGTCCGCTCCATTGATCAGGTGGCTTCCGACGAATTTTGGAAGTCACAACTGGATCGCGCTCCACCAGCGGTCTACCCTGCCTCGATCGTCTCACGTCACCATCAATACGAAGATGCCTTCTTGCATCTCGACGTGCCCTTCAACAAGAGCGTGGGGACTGAAATTACTAGGGCAACTCTCGTACGAACAGCACTAGCCCTGGTGCTGGGCCGGTACTCCGACCTGGACGATGTTGTTTATGGTCAAACGACTAGCGGACGAGCAGCCTCCGTCCATGCAATCGAAGACATCGCCGGTCCTACTCTGGCCACAACGCCTCTGCGCATTGCGTTTGATCCTGAGATGAAGGTGCAGACCCTGCTCGAAAACGTCCAACAACAGTCTCTAGCCATCACAAAGTTCGAGCAAGTGGGTTTGCAAAATATTCGCCGTCTTTCAGACGATGCTAGGGCAGCCTGTAATTTCCAAACACTGCTCGTCATCCAGAACCCTGAAGACGAGGTCAACCGCAACCATGCGACGTTCCTAGGATGTCCAACCGCCAACAAAGACTTCTTTAAACCTTTTCACACCTACCCCCTGGTTTTGCAGTGCACATTCAGACCCACAGGCTACGCACTGGACCTGAACTATGACGCTGCCCTTGTATCGGAGTCTCAAGCACAGCGACTGCTGCAACAATTCTCATATGTGGTTGAGCAGCTCGACACCAATATGGGCGACCGTCAGGTGCGATCACTGGATATGATGGTTGACGATGACTACGCCGACATCCAGCGATTCAATCAGATCTCAATCGATCCGACCAATCGTTGCCTGCATGATCTGGTCGAGGAAGTGGCAAGCCAGCAGCCCAACACTGAGGCTATTGCCTCTTGGGATGGAATCCTCCTGTATGGGGATTTGGACCGCTTGACTTCCCATCTCGCCCATAAGCTTCATGTCGAGTTCAATATCATTCCCGGCTCCATCGTCCCGATCTACTTTGAAAAGTCCCTCTGGGCCATTGTCTCGATGATTGGAATCATGAAGGCCGGGGCCGCCTACTGTCCGCTGGACCCCCATCACCCTCCTGAGCGGCTGCGTGAGATCCTCAACGACGTCGAGGCGCCGCTGGTGCTGACTTCGGCGGGAAATGAGGTCCTCTTTGCCGGATTTGCTGTCCCCACGATGGTAGTTTCCCACTCTCTGTTTGAAGAGGTGAACGAGGCCCCTATGAGTAATGTTCTAATCACCCCCTCGCATCCTGCCTACTGCTTCTTCACTTCCGGCAGCTCTGGCAAACCCAAAGGCGTCATCACCTCCCATCGAGCCATCGCGACCAGCGTCTCGCACCATGGGCCTTTTGGATTCGACCGCAAGCCGCGTATTCTTCAGTTCACGGCCTTCACCTTTGATATCTCCGTCGTGGAAATCTTCTCGACCCTGGCGCATGGTGGTTGTGTTTGCATTCCCTCCGAGCATCAGCGCCTCAGCCAGATTGTTCCAGTCATGAACGACTTCAAAGTCAACCTCGCCATCTTGACGCCGTCTATCGCTCGCGTACTCTCGCCCGAGCAGCTGCCGCACCTGGACCAGCTCATCCTCGGTGGCGAGCCTATTCGAAAGGACCTGATTGAGCGATGGGCCGGTAAAGTACGTCTTGTAAATGGCTACGGAGTCACCGAAGCCGCGGTGTGCAATATGATCTGCGAGATTCTCAGCCCAGACTTCTCAGAACGCACTATCGGGACTGCCCTGGCCAGCACTAGCTGGATTGTGGATCCCACAGATCATCACCGCCTCGTACCCGTTGGAATAAGCGGCGAACTTGTCATTGAGGGCCCTATCATTGCGGATGGCTATCTGAAAGACCCAGAGAAGACTGCCACGGCCTTTATCGAGAATCCCGACTTCCTCGCTCGGTTCCCGAATACAAAGACCGGATCTGCACCTCGCCGGATCTACAAAACCGGTGACTTGGTGCGCTATAAGCCTAATGGCTGGATCGACTTCATCGGCCGCAAGGACACGCAGGTCAAGCTCAACGGTCTACGGATTGAACTGGGTGAGATCGAGTACCGCGTACGCCAGGCTATTGGACCTGCACCCGAAATGGCTGTCGAGATTGTGGCTCCTGGAGGAAGAACCGACAATCAGGCAATTGCCCTCTTCTTGGCCCCTGGAAACCATGAACCAGAGGACAAACAAGTCAGCAGCATTCTTGGCAGCCTTGACGCTGATTTGCGCCAGACCCTGCCTACGTATATGATTCCGACCATTTGCTACTTCCTCGATAAGATGCCACTGTTGGTATCCGGTAAGGTGGACAGACGTGTGCTCCGTGCCTTTGCCCTAGACGGGACTCCCGTTTCGATTCAGAGTCAATCGGCAGTCGAGGCCCTGCAGCCAGTAGAAAGCGAGGCAGAGATGACTCTCCAAGCGATGTGGGCACAGCTTCTATCGGTGGATCCGGACACGATCGGCCGCAATAGCTCCTTTTTCCGCAGCGGTGGTGACTCGCTGGTGGCTGTCCGGCTGGTGTCTATGGCCCGAGAGCAGAACATTCAACTAACCGTCGCCGCCATCTTCGACAATCCAATCTTAGCCGACATGGCACATGCCATGACCACCGCCACGGGTGGCCTTGTTCACGAGCCGCCACCCTTCTCTCTCATTGACCGCGAGCCGGTAAGCGTCCTGCTGCAAGAGGCGGCCCGTCAATGCGGCGTGGCTATCCACGACATCGAGGACATGTACCCGACCACTCCACTCCAGGAGGGAATGATGGTAGCCTCGATCCAGGACCAGGGTACCTACAGCGCCCACTTTGTCTACCGTCTAGCCCCATTCATGGATGTTCCCAAGTTCTGTCTCGCCTGGCAAACGGTGATGCAGCGGGCCTGCGTCACTCGCATGCGCATGGCCCATACGACTGCCTCAGGATTTGTGCAGGTCATTCTCCGCCGACCAATTGAGATTGAATTCGTCGCCTCTAATGACGTCGAGCAGTACAAACGCGACCAGGTCCACCGCCTAATGGATCTTGGGCAGCCGTTGTACCGCATGGCAATCCTCGGAGAAGGCGGAGATGGTGGTGCATCGCGATACTTTGTGCTGACGATGCACCACGCAGCCTACGATGGGTGGAGTGTCACGAATCTCTGGCGCAATGTGCAGGAAGCCTACTACGACATGAATCAATCGCCCATACTGGGATCGAACCACCTCATTCGCTATCTTCGCGAACAGGGTGAGGAAGACACTCTTGCCTTCTGGAAAAATTATCTCGAGCCAGCAGCTCCTCCCTCATTCCCCCCCTTGCCCTCCGTCGGATATCGCTCAGTGGCAGACGCAGAGCTCACCTCCAAGATCCGGTTTTCCATGCCGTCACAAGGAGATCACACCATCGCCACCATCCTGCAGGCAGCCTGGGGCATGCTGCTGTCGCTGTATGAGGGCTCGCAGAATGTTACGTTCGGGGTTGTAGTCAGCGGCCGCACGACCCCCATCCCCAGTATCGAAAACATGGTGGGCTCAACCATTGCCAACTTCCCCTTCCGTGTGGCATACGAGCGGGACCAGACTGTGGCCGAATATTTGGCGATGATCAAGAAGAGCACTACCGATTTAATCCCATACCAGCAGGCCGGCTTCCAGAACATCCGCAAAGTGAGCCCAGAGGCGCGCGCCGCCTCAGCCCTACGCACGTTACTGGTCTTCCAGGCAATGGGCTCATCCTCGTTGGATCTCGATCTTGGAATGGGCGTCGAACCGCTACCTGTTACTGTTGCAGGTCTTTACACCTTCCCCATCACTATGACCTGCTCGCAAGAGTCGACTGGCATCTCCGTCAATGTCTCGTATGACTCGACCCTGGTGTCGACCGAGGGTGTTCATCGCATGCTCGGCCAGTTCGAGCATCTTCTCGATTGTTTAGCAAATCTGTCGACGACTGCACCTAATACACAACTGAAAGATATTGATTTAGTCGGTCCGGGTGACATGCAGCAGATGGCTACTTGGCACGCCATGGATCAGGTGCAACCCAAAGAGCGCACAATCCACTCGATGGTGCACGACCAAGCTCTCCAGCGGCCCGATGCACCAGCTGTCTGCTCCTGGGACGGGACATTGACCTATGCGGAGATAGATGCATACTCGGATCGTCTGGCGCAGTACCTGGTCAATCTTGGAGTGCAGCCTGAACAATTTGTCGGCTTCTCTTTCCACAAGTCCATCTACAGTATCGTCGCCATCCTCGCCATCTTCAAGGCCGGCGGTATTTGGACGCCATTGAACCCGGATCATCCCCAGTCACGTCTTGCCTCATTGCTCAATCGCGTCTCTGCGTCAGTTCTTCTCACCATTCCCGAGCTTACGCATCTTTTTGCCGAAACGAGGTCCAAGATTATCACCGTGACAAGGGAGTCTCTCCAAGCCCTGCCTCCACTGTCGCCGACCTACGTGGCTCCGACTGTTCTGTCCACAAACGGTGCCTACATCATGTTCACTTC
Organism: Penicillium sp. F50; assembly: GCA_037356195.1. Classification (NCBI taxonomy): domain Eukaryota; kingdom Fungi; phylum Ascomycota; class Eurotiomycetes; order Eurotiales; family Aspergillaceae; genus Penicillium; species Penicillium sp. F50. Next base: position 1,768,906 of record JAYXSA010000080.1, on the reverse strand, counting down.
CGGCAGCACTGGCTTACCCAAGGGTGTTGTCGTCGAGCACCGCAACGCCTGCTCAGTCCTGCCCTCACATGCCGCCTTGCAGGGCAAAACCTCGACCTCACGATATCTCCAGTTCGCGGCATTTACCTGGGACTTCTGCGTGGGTGAGATCTTTGCAAACCTCATCAGCGGCGGCTGTGTCTGTATGCCATCGGAACATGATCGTATGAATGACCTCGCAGGCGCCATGGAGCGTCTGAAAATCAATCAGGCCTCATTGACGCCCACTGTCGCCAGCCTGCTCTCCCCCAGCGCCGTCAAGCTCCAGACACTATCCCTGGGCGGTGAAGCCCTGACCCAGGAACTGATCAACACCTGGGCAGATGCTGTTCGACTGATCAATGTATACGGGCCGACTGAGTGTACTGTTTGGTGCACGGGGCAGTCGGACCTACGTTATGGCGACTCTCCCGCCAACATCGGCCGCGGTCTGAATTGCTCCATCTGGATCGCCGACAGCGAGAACCACAGCCGACTGATGCCCATCGGTGCCGTTGGTGAGATCGTTGTTGACGGCCCTGTCGTTGCACGAGGATACTTGCACGACCCCCAGGCAACAAACAAGGCCTTCTTCGAGGCCCCTGCCTGGGCTTTGCAGACCAATCCTACCCCACGCCGCTTGTACGCCACCGGAGATCTCGGTCGGTTCGAGCCTGACGGTCGGGTCTACGTCTTGGGTCGGCGGGATGCGCAGGTCAAACTGAACGGACAACGCGTGGACCTTGGCGAAATTGACTTCCAACTACATCAGCTGATCGGCGGGCTTGTCTCTCCCTCCTGCGAGGCTGTTAAATTGGAGAATAGAGGCCGCCCTGTGCTCATTGCATTCGTGCCTATCGCTACAACCACTCCTAGTACACCTTCAGCACCAGCACAAGAGCCCCTTACTCTGCTTTCCAACGAAGATGCCCGGGCTCGTCTGGAAAGCCTTGTTAACGGTGTCCAGCGCGGGCTCGCCAAGGTGCTACCGGACTTCATGATTCCTCGTATCTTCGTCCCTGTCAATCGCATCCCCACTTCCAGCAATCTGAAAATCGACCACAAAGCTCTCCACGCCCTCTGCGCGGGCCTCAGCATGTCCGAACTCACCAAACTGGCTGTAGCTCCTGGATCCGGCCAGATGCAGGAGCCCGCAACAGAACAAGGTCAAGTCTTACGTGCCCTGTGGGCGCAGGTTCTGGAACTCAGCGAGAGCGAAATTTCCGGCCAGGACAACTTCTCTGCCATTGGAGGAGATTCAATGGGTGCTGTCAAGCTGGTTTCTCTTGCGCGCTCGCATGGCTTCGCGCTGACCGCAGATAAGATCCTGCAGAATCAGGTCCTCGACGATATGGCAGCAATCATGGAGCCAATTACAGCAGACGACACGGCGATCATTCCGGCGTTCTCACTCGTGCCTCAAGACAAGTCCGTCGATGAGGTACTCAAGGAAGCGGCCAGTCTATGTGGCATTCTCCCAGAGTCGGTTGAAGACATCTATCCCGCCACGCCCGCGCAAATCGGCTTCCTCACCATCTCCCTGACCCGCCCAGGCGTGACCTGCCTTATGACTGCCTTCGAGGCTCCTCCCTCTGTAGACCTGGACCGCCTCAAGGCTGCCTGGGAACGCACCACCAACGCTCATGCTGTGCTCCGAACGCGCGTTGCCCAGATGGCCGACGGCAGCTGGATGCAAGTCGTTCAGAAGCCGGCGCCGGCTGTCTGGCGCTATGCTGCCTCCATCCCAGAGTACTACGAACAGGAGCTCCGCGACGCCACCGGACCCGGCACCCCTCTCAGCCGGGCGGGATACGTGATCGACCAAGAGACTGGCAAACGGTACTTCATCACCACCGCCTGCCACTCGACCTACGATGCCTGGGCGTACGCTCTGCTTTTCGCAACCCTCGAGCGGGAGTATCAGCACGGTGATGCGAACACTAGCCACGAACCCGAGGTCCCCATGAACCGCTTTGTTCGCTATCTCGAAAACCGCGACCAAGACGTTCAGGATGAGTTCTGGCGTGCCCAGCTGGCTGACTACACCGCACCCCCTCCGCTCGCCACACCCCCCGCCGACCCTAGTCAGTGTGAGGCCAACAGCATCTGCGACCTCGAGGTGCATCTTGATGCGGACCTTGTGCGCCGAGACATCTCGATGCCTACCGCTATCTACGCCTCTTGGGCGCTAGCGCTGTCGCAGCTCCTCGACGCCCAAGATGTCACCCTCTTGCTCACTCTGAGCGGACGCAACGCCCCAGTCGCAGAGATCGAGCGCATCATCGGTCCCATCCTCACCACTGTCCCGCTCCGGATCCGCATCGATCCCCGCAAGTCCTTACAAACTCTGCTGCTTGCCATCGAATCTCAGTGCCGCACCATCATCGCGCACGAACAGTGCAGCATCCCACATATCCGTACCCTCTCCCCCTCCGCCCAAGCAGCCTGTGATCTCGCCTTCGGCCTGACCGTCAACCCATACAACCACCACAAAGCAGACATCGGTAGCGGGATTGGCCTGGTGCGGCCCCTGCGGCTGCCGGTGGCGAACAGTCCGAACCCCTTCTTCCTCGACTGCGCAGTGTCAGACTTCGGAGTCGATGCCTTTGCCCTCTTTGACGACCGTATCGTTCCGCGGACCCTCGTCAAGACTTTCTTCGCTCACTTTGAGAACAACCTCAAACATGCCGTTGAGGGATCGGGAGATATTCTTGTCAAAGATATTCACATGCAGCCGGGCCTGTTGGAAGAGAATGGGCAGGTCTTGCACATGGTGACTCAGGCATCGGGCGTCGGGTATGATCCTGTCTCCAAAGAGACTATCAATGTCTTCGAGGCCTACAAGGAGGGAGGTGTGCTGGAACATGGATTTAAAGCGTTGGATGAAAGTGGCCGGGGCCGAGGGCCAATCAAGAGTCAACATGGGCAGTATCTCAAATAGCGCTGCTTTTCTATGTATTTAGTGGTTTTTTTTGTTTTCGTTTTTGTATATATCTTATGTCCCAAGTTCTCTCTAATCACTTTTCCATGTTGCCAAAGATCTTCTCGTCGTTTGGTAGAGTCTTGAGGAAATGGCCACCGGAACCAACGGATTGATCAATTGATTGGTTGATATATCATACACGGATCTGTCAGGCTTGAGGCTCGATTTGCCGGAAGGGCACTACTTGGGACTAGGGCTCGTCCTCCTTTTTCAGCCATCGAAGGCCGCCCTCATTCTGAACATTCCACGGGTCCCCCAGGGTATTGAATCGGATCGTGTTAAGGAAAATACTCGATAAGACGACATCGTCTCCAGGATTACAAATGGCGCAAGGGATATATTTCATTATTTTCATAGGGATCTTTATTCGGCTAGGAGTTTACGGATTGGTATCAATGCACTCTATTCAGAAAACGAGCCCGCCCCTTCCTCTGTCACAAGATTATCGCTTCCTTTATAACCCTGGATATGTTTCAGCACATCGTCCCCAACACACCGAACTTCCCCAGGAAGGGATGCTCGGATACTTGCTCAAATTGATCATGCAACTCGTCGAGCGCGATCAAATGCTGCGCAATCTTCATCCCCGTCTTTCGCTGCTCCTCCACCCGATTCGGAGTCCACAGCTCTTTTCCTCCCTCGGAAGTCTTCATTGCCTCTTTAGACGTGGAAAGTAGGCCCAGCTCTTCAAGCGCATCCGCGGGACGAATAGTCTTCCGCCCCTCCTTGAAGACGAATTTGGTGATGGCGGAAGTAAACACCATCCCCCTAGCTCTATCCGCCATCTCACTCTTGTCGCCGGACTTGTTCTGCAACGAGGCCATTTTCCGTGCGCTCCCCGGCTTCACAAAATAGCTCACCACATACAGCCACTTCTCGTCCCAGGCCAGGACCCGGGAGTGGATCTCGTACGCCGCATACGGCTTGATCTCTCTCCGGAAGCTGCAGCAGGTTCCACCGAGGAGGACTCGCATCTTCTTGGGCCGATCCTCTCGGGCAACGTTCGGTCGGGGAGGTCGCAGCGACAGATCTCCTGCGCCTTTGAACAGCCGGGTGATCAGATGGATGCGGTTGATGTCGAGGTCGCTGAAATACGTGCTGTCGGATTTGTGGCCGTTGATATCGCACTCATAGAGCGGGCTGCGCGAGCTCGTCACGATGTAGCCGAACAGGCTCTGCCCTCCATGCCTTTCCACAGTGACCACGTCTTTCTTCCTGGCAATGGAATGGTAGAGCACGGCTGTAATTAAGCGAGCCTGCAATCATGTGAGTGGGAAATATTGATCCAACACTGCGAACTGTACTTACATGCCACATCAGCGGTACATTCTTTACGCTCGAGAGGACGACGATAACGCCAATAGTTGACCACGGATGAGTTTGCACCGTTTCGAGGAGGGATTCGCCATAACCCATGAGGCAAGAAAGAAAATCCATCACGATCCGGTCCGGCTTGATGTCACTGTCACGGATCAGCAGCAGGGAAGTCGGGATGGGGCAGCAATGAGCCGAAAAACAGAACGAGGATTAGAAACAAGCCCTAAATTGTTGGTCGGCAAAGTATGAACATGAACATCAACCGATGTCTCTGGAAAACCGTGCCTGCACTCAGCGTGGAACGACCCGCCCCGTCACCACCGGTGGCACCACCCTACCTGCGAGGAGTTTTGGCCTCCCCCTCGGGCCAGCCCGATGAGAAACAGCCCTATTAGAACTGTCCCGTTAAAGGCCCTGGTGTTTCTGTAAAGTGGTTCACAGAAAGACTGCTGCATCTCCCTCTCCATGTCGAACCAAACACCAGCCGAGCCTGCCGGCTTCCTGGGAGGATTCGCCCGGGATGTCATGTCCTCATTCGTCGTCGTGAACCCAAGCGACTCTCAGCCATGGCCGCCTATCCTGGCAGCCCCAGCCGTGCTGCAGAAGTTCAAGTTCTATCTCGGCACATTTGGCGCTGCCATGCTCGTTCTGGTCCTCGCATATGTCAGTGCTTTTGAGATCCCTCAGTAGAAATGTTTCCACATTTACCAGCTCTAATGCATGACATGTAGATGATTGCCAATGCAGTATATCTGGTCACCTTCCATCCATATGCGAAATACCCGGGCCCGTTCTTGGCCAAGTTCACCAAATTATATGGCGCATATCACGCTGTGAAGGGCGACCTTCATCTCGACATGTGGAAATGCCACCTTAAGTACGGTATGCGGTGGTGGCTACTGCCCCTAGTGAATCGAAAAAGCTGATTCGGCCTCTCGGTCTCAGGTGACTACGTTCGTTATGCTCCCAATCGTCTTCTGGTCAATACAACCGATGGCCTCAAAGGTGAGACACGAGCGAAAGCGATCAAGCTCCTCCTAATGATGGGCCAATTTAACGGCCACGTACAGAAATCTATAGCAGCGCCAAACAGATTCAAAAGTCCCCCGACTACCACACAATGACTATGCGTGTGGCCAGCACCTTCACAGAGACCGACAAGAAGGCGCACGAACGCAAGCGGCGTATCGTCAGCCACGGGTTCTCTGACATGGCGCTCCGCGCCTACGAGCCCCGAATCATGGACAATGTCGACAAATTGATCAACCGCATGCTGTCAAACGAGACGGGTCAGGATGGCTGGACTGATTCCATCAATATGGGCGACTATTGTAAGTTCTGAGCGGTCAAATCCACTTAGTGCTCGTCACTTCTGACACGGACGACCTCAGTCGGGGACTTTGCTTTCGACGTCATGACCTCGGTGATCTACGGCATCTCGTACAACCTCCAAGAAAGTTCCAAGTATCGTTTCATCATCCCAGCCATTTCCTTGGTCAATTTCCGCATCGGGATCCTTTCCCAAGCACCCATCCTGGCCTGGCGCAAAATCGACCGATACGTTTTCCGTAAGGCGATCAGGGCACGAAACGTCTTCCTGGGATTTGTAGGAAAGCTACTCAAGGACCGCATGAAGGCTACCAATATCACCGGCGACGCTTTCACCATTCTGTTCCAGTCTCGCGACGACGAAACCAAGCAGCGTCTGACACAGGACCAGCTGAATGCAGAGAGCATCAACTTTGTCGTAGCCGGTAGGTCATTGATGTGAACATGAATGTCGCGGTTTCATAAGACTGACTGAGAGAACGATAGGCTCCGATACCACCGCGACTTCACTATGTGCGACGGTCTTTTATCTCACCCGATACCCGGACGCATACGCGAAGGTAGCCTCCGAAATTCGCAGTGTGTTTCGTTCCAGCGAAGATGTCCGTTTGGGCCCTGCCTTGAACTCCTGTGAGTACCTCCGTGCCTGTATCAACGAGGCGATGCGCATGTCCCCACCGGTGGGCAGTGCCCTGTGGCGCATGGTCTTGCCCGGGGGTCTCTCGATTGGGGATAAATACATCCCCGAGGGATGCGAGCTGGGAACGGGAATCTACAGCATCCACCACAGCGACAAATACTACCGCGACCCGTTCGTCTTCCGCCCTGAGCGATGGCTTCCGAATGGCTCCACCTCTACATCATTATCGCCGGGAGAAGCCGCGCTGGAGCTGGAAAAAGTCCGAGCGGCGTTCAACCCTTTTTCGCTCGGGATGCGAGGTTGTATTGGGAAGAGTCTAGCCATGAACGAACTCATGCTCGCTCTTGCGTCCTTGTTTCTGAGATGCGATATACAGACGAGTCATTGCAACAATTCTCGCCTCGGGGAGGGATCCAGCAGCAACGTCTTTGGTCGCCATCGCGTCTTTGAGTATCAGGTGAAAGACTGGCTCATCGCCTGTCGAAATGGGCCCATGGTCAAGGCCAGAGCCTGGTCGAGGGAAGGAGAGGAATAAGGAACTGACAAAAGGCGACGGGGGAGGGAGGCTGATTGCTAGAAATGAGATTTGCAAAGATTGTAAGCCCGGGGTTGAGTCAGGTCATCGTTGAGCAGTAGAATAGTGAGTCCGCGTCGCCCAGTGCACCCTTGTATGCATCCGACTGGCTCGGTCCGTCACTGACACGGTCAGTGGATTGTGAGAACCATCATCCATCAGCAATTTAGCGAGGAATGAAAGAATAAGAGCTTTTTCACAAGAATGGTCATATTCAACTTTCCATTGTTCTGGGTCCATGATACATCATGCCGCACCTCTAAAAATGGTCACAGTATTTACTGGCTAAATACAGCTCCTTTTCGGAACCCGTCTCTCGTGCTTACCGTTTCGCCCCAGAAATTGGCAAATAGCCTGAACTTACACGTCTGTCTTTTTGAAAGTAAACGCGTCAGGGAAATAGTGATCACTACCTTATTGACTCAAAAGGGTTTTCTTGAGGTTTACGAGCATATAGTTTTCAAATATAGGAAGACGTGTGCTTATGGCCGCCTTCCGCAACCTCGAATATGTAATCTACATTAGGGCAAAGACGAAGCCGCTCAGCTGGAGAGAACAGAGTATGAATGAACCTTAGCCGTAGAATAATTCTTTGGCAGATTTTGCGTTGTAAGCCGACCTTCCAGCTTCGCAAGACTAAGCACTAAGCCGAGGGTCTGGTCCAGACGCGAGCGAGTTGGCGCCTTCTCGTCTGTACTCAGGGCTTGGAGGGGAATGAGAAAATAAAGCACCAATCATGTCCTTCTACAACTTCTATACACGTCCCCTACTGCCGTTGATTGAAGCTTCTTACAAACTACGCAAATCTTTGTACATGTCTCCCTCGCTTTATTAGAACTAGTAGATTTTACCTGCTCGTACCTAGTAGCCAAGAGGGTTGAGAACGAGGGTGTAATCCTCAACCCCTCCGGAGACCAGTCACCTCTATGAGATGTATGCATTTCTTACTTTGGTATGCTTCTCCTGTAGCGCTTACAAACCTCACACCTACAACTTCTCGCCAGCCCACAAGGCAGAGACAGGTCTGTCTAGCAAGCATGACTTAAGACCTGAAAGTATCTGATGTTTTATCTCAGAGATGTTTCGAGCATTTTGTTTCCATTCTTATGTTGACATACAAGCCGGGATCCGCCGCGCGGGCCCCAAGCAGAAAAGACAATCCATAGCCGAGCTATTGCGCCATATTGAAACTTGAAAAGAAAAGAAATAAAGGAAGAGGCGCAAGAGGTTCAAAGAAGCGTCACCATCAGCGAGAGCGAATGTTAATGCAAACGCATCGCTTGTGGATTTGCATGAACATCAGCAAAGGCTTAAGCCATGTAAGTGGACGAGTCAACACCACCCTCGGGGTACTCCCTGTTGTTGTGCTGATTAGTTGTGTTCTGGACGCTGTGAAGAGAACAAAAAAGGCTGTGGTGAGTGGGTACGTACGGAAGAGCAACCTCGAAGCGCTTCTCAATCTCCTTAAGAACCTTCTCATCATCCTCGTTGCTGACGAAAGAGATGGAGAGACCCTTGGTTCCGAAACGACCAGCACGACCGACACGGTGCAGATAGGAGTCAGCATCGGCGGGCAGATCGTAGTTGATAGCCAAGTTGATTCGCTCAATATCGATACCACGGCCGAAGACGTCAGTAGCAACGCAGATACGCTTGTTGAATTCCTTGAACTCCTTGTAACGCTTGATGCTGCTGGCTGTCAGTAGATGCATGCGAGAACTTTTTGTAAGAATGACTTACCGCTCCTCCTGGCTGACACCTGAGTGGACAGCGATGCTGGGGAAGTTGCACTCTCGGAGCAGCTTATCCAGCTCATTAGCACGCAGGGTGCTCTTGACGAAGATGATGACCTGGTTGAATTCCAGGTTATCCAGGAGCTCGTTAAGCTTCCGGTTCTTCTCATTCTCGCTGAGCTTGATGTAGTACTGCTGGAGACCGTGTAGGGTGAGCTTGGTATCGTCATCAACGTAGACCTCGAGAGGGTTACGCATAAACTTCTTGCAGATGGGGCGGATCTCCTGAGAGAGGGTGGCGCTGAACATCATAACCTGCTTGTCGGCGGGGGTGGCACGGAAGATCTCCTGGACGTCACGGCGCATGTCTATTGTACGGAGGAAAACAAGGTTAGAAATACAGGCTCCTAACAAAGTCAAGCTGACCACCACTTACCAATCTGGTCGAGCATTTTGTCACACTCGTCGAGGACGAAAGACTTGATGTTGCGCAGAGACAGCTTCTTGTCACGGACCAAAGCGTTCAGACGGCCGGGAGTGCCAACCACAATGTTGGGGTAGGTCTCCTTGTTGGAGAGAACCTCGATATCCTTGGCGATGGGAGTACCACCGTAGAACACGGCAGTCTTGACATCGGGCAGGTACTTGGAGAAGCGAGCGTACTCGTTCTTGATCTGATAGGCCAGCTCACGAGTGTGGCACATCACAAGGATGGAGCACTCGCCTGGAACAGGCTCCAACTGGTGGAGAGTGGTCAAGACGAAGACCGCGGTCTTTCCGAGACCAGACTTGGCCTGGCAGAGAACATCGACGTTGAGGACTGCAGTCGGGATGCAGTGCTGCTGGACTGTGGGGATGCGGAGCGGTGGTTAGACTTGGTTTCGACTCAAGGTGAAGGCAGCAGAAAAAACAATCGTGTCGCATAGTAAATGTCCGTTTGTCCGTCCATCTCCCAAAAATCGCCACATCAAAAATTACAACGTCATTGATACTCGAAATTGATCATTCCCAGTCGCTGCTCTCATCAATCATGGCGCCACCAACCACCAAACGGTGAAGGAATGCCATGATAATAGGAAAGGGTCGTGTCAGGAATCTATCACATGGAGACGACATGAGGGCACGCCTGTCACCGGCGTCACCAACAAGTCGGATCGCTTGGTATCCCAGCAGAAATTCTGCGTGGCCTGCGGAAAGCAAAAGACAGGTGGAAGCAAATGACGACCATAGTCATGGTTATAGGCCACGCAGAGAGACCCCGGCAGAGCGCTTGATCGCAAAGCCGATCACCCAAGTGTAGATACGCCATTGTTCAGCGGCAGTGCAGCCCCTCATGTCGCCTACAGATTCGAGAACGACTGGATCCCTCAAGATATATACCGGATTCTCGCGGGGATGGACGGACGTTGGAGCTTGGAATAATGGAGGAAGGCATGTGGGAGAAATGTTAGACTAACCCTCCGATGGATGTTCGAAGCCGCAGTCAGTGATGGCGCGCAGGAGTTCGTTCTTCAGCAAAAAGTCGCGGAAACCGGTGGAGTGAATGCCGACGTAGCTGCCCTTCTTGTCGGGACGGCCACCGGACACGGTCAGGTCGCCCTTCTTCTCCGCGTCACCGTTGGCAGCAGCGGGAGCAGCAGTAGTGGCGGGGGCCGCAGTGGTACCCAACTCCTCGTCGGAGTAGTCGATGAGATCTTCTTCGTGAGACATGATGGTGATGATGGATGAGGCTGAGAGGTGAAAGAGGTTGTCGTGTCGCGTCTTCTCAGATGAGAGAAGCTGAGTAAACGGGAAGGGTGGAGTGGGAAAAAAGGGGAAGGAAAAAGATGAGAAGAAAGATAAGAACAGTGACTGGTGAAGGTCCCTTGGGATTGATTAGCACAAAGGGAACAAAGTCGACCAGGAAAGAGATGACGGAGAGGGGATTGCGGTTGCGAGGGATGCGCCGAAGTGAAAGAGAGCGCGGCTGAGTCACATGACTAGGCTCCAGACTGCCGCATTAGGACTAGTCCCATCGGGCGATTTTGTTCTCGACGAGTTATTTGCCTCTGCTTCTTTCGGTGCCGCCTGTCAGCTGTTCAGCTGTCCTTCACCGCGAAGCTGACAATGGCCAAAGTGCGGGTCCAGAAGGAGGCTAGAAATTCCAAAAGTCACCTTAAAGCCCGGATGGATTATTTGCAGCAGGCAGCGAAATATCTCCAGGATGTTCATCTACAAGGCAGAGCTGCGGCGGGGACCAGTACAATCAATCCGCAGACCACAAAAATCCACGTTGAAAATTTCGAGCACCAAACAGTCTTTACCGCTTCTTCAGGCGCAAATGCAGATGTGGATCAAGCCAACATTCATCAAAGCAGACCGTTGAAACCTTTGACCAACCTCTCTAGAGTCTACACCTCCCACATGCGTGGAGTATCTCTAAAAACACAAACCCGGCTATCTGTACCAGTCAAGAGATCTTTCTGCAAGCGTTGCGATACAAGTCTCTTCCCAGGAGTCAGCTGTACCCAAGAGATTCGAAATGAAAGCCGCGGACGCAAGAAGCCATGGGCCGACGTGCTAGTGATACGCTGCCTCGTCTGTGGCACCGAGAAGCGCTTTCCTCAGACAGAAAAGCGTAGCAAGAAGCTATCTGAGCGTCTAAAAGAGTTGGAGGGGCACGAGAAAACGGAGAACCAGGACCGGACTGGTAAATCATGATTATGCCTATGCTGTTGCATCACAAATGGCTCTTTGAGGGTCCTCCAGGTGGTTTGAATTTAGACAGCATCATTACCTGCAAAAGCAGCTACCATCAACCCCTATCCAAATCTACCATTCATCTCGAAAACACGGAGCGTACCGGATGAGTCTTCGAGACGCTTGGGCATATCTCAATCGCCGTATGGGAAATTTAACTCCAGCCGCATGCCAAAGGCTACCGATGATCGTCTACGAGAAGCCGTGTGCCAATATTCTCCACGTGACCCTCGAATTCGACCCTTCTTGTTCCACCCACATGACCCCTATGAAAGCGTTGTGTTCGCTCCTGGGTATGTGCACACGCGGCCGATGCCAACCTGCCACAGTCAGGCCTCTCTTCTGCTGATGGCTTCGATCAAAACTGCCGAGTGTTGGGGAACGGCTGCGTCGAGTTACAAGAATACAGGAACAGATCAGAAAGTAAAGTTGTGATCATCTTTGTGTTGGGCAGTGGCACAAGACAAAGCCGAAAGCCTGAGATCAATATACAAAACATGCAGAGAGGGGAATCGAAACCACTGGACAAGGTAACACATATCAAGCCAGACGAGAAACATCAACTTCAGGTTGATGCGCTCAAAACACAAATAATTCCAAGACACACAAAGAAACAAACATTTAGAATCCATCGTCATGGTAGGCACTAGATTGAGCAAAACCTGTAGCCAAGGAATTGAATGCGCAAGAGGGCCCAAGGGTGCGGGCGACTAGTAGAAAACAAATAACCGCGAAATCCGAGCGCCGCCATCAAAAATACTGCAAATCCTTTTCAGGCTCTCGACTGACTCGCTATCACGTCAAGCGCCGGAGCCGAAGGTGCCGCGAGGCATGCAGTTCTTTCAAACCAACAGTCGAGTAATGAAGACATGCAGAAGAGGGACCCAAGAAGAAAGAGTAAGACAAGACACGTGGGAATATTGACTGGGTAGGCTCAAACGAAAGGGTTGTCCGCGAGGACCGAACTCGTATATCAGTATGATTTCCTTTTTTTCACGCTCCGAATTTTGGCCAGTTTAGTATTCGGTTTGCGCCGAGACCCGATGGAGTATAGAGCACAGGTAGGAGTAGATGTAGGTAGGCGTGAGGCGGAATGTCGACGGAATGCCTGCCCAGTAAAGAAAAAAGGGTAATTTTCTCTCGTCAAGGGATGATGGGACAGCCCCACAGTATCCGCAAAGCCTGTAGAGGGCGTAGGTATTCCATTCGCAAAAAGAGAAATATGTGGAGGCCGGATATCAGTATAGTAGGGTGGAGAGGAGGTAGGTATCGTTTCAGCGTCGCCGACGGGAACTCTGATCCATACGATGATCTAGAGTTTCGATTCGACCTCGAAAGGATTTGACGATATCGCGGATGTGAGAGATTTTGGCTAGCTCGTTGTCCAGCTCGTCGATGCTGGCGAGGATGGAGCGAGTGCGGGCGATCTCCGCGTCCGCGTTTCGGATCACGTTCCCGGCGCGATCATAACTATTTTGAATAGAGAGCTGCATCTGTTCCTCCAACTATAGAAATTGGAGCACATTTCATGTCAGGGGCATGACAACAGGTCTAGAACTTGAACACTTCCAATAGAAGGAGAGGGTTTGGCTAGCAAGGTATGACTTTGGGGGGAGACCGTGCGGGGGCAGTAGTCAACACATACATATTCGATGCGGCCGCGGATCTGAGCCTGCAGGCCATCCAGCTGGTGCGACAAGGCGCGAAGGCTCATAGGGTCCAACAGCAAGCGACCCTGGCTGCTGGCGGCGCTGGTTGCGCGGGAGCTGGAGTTGCTGGTTCGGCCAGTACCGCGGCCCCTGGATACCCCATTGCCAGCATGGCCGCCCTGTAGGGCGATCTGCTGCTGCTGTCGGAGGATCTGGATCTCGGAGGAGGTGAGGCCAAGCGAGGTGTCGGGAATCGAAGCTGCTGAGACGGACATTTGGACCCGGCAGAGACATGCTCCAACCGCCAGTCTACGAAGCGCCGATCAAACTCAAGGTGAGACCGAACGGACCGTAGGTCATTGTGGACGCGACGAGTCGGTGTGTGGTGTGTGGGGTGTGGGCTGCTGATGTGGTAGTCTGTGGTGTAGCGGTGGAAGGAAGTGGATGCGGGGAAGGTCAAGGAGCAGGACGGAGAATGGAGGAGACTGGGGGTGGGAATGAAAAGCCCTGAGGATTCAGAATGGAAGACGGAGGAGAGAGATAGAGAGGGAGGGAAATTAGGGAGATGAAGGGGAGGTGACGAGATGCGAAAATGGTGGTGTGCTGGGCGGCAACTGAGGCGCGGCTCGTGAACGTCCGTTACACCGAAACAGGAGGACGAGCCCGTGGGATGCCACAAATTTTATATCGCAGGCCAGAGAGGAGAGCAAAGGGTGGAACTGATCGAATTGGTGGCAGTGGGAAGAAGCACAGGCGTAGGTTTTCGGGGAAATCTGATACCTCGGGGAGAGCCCGTTTGGAGGACGAGAGCCAGTTGATAAAGGAGGGGGAGGAAGGGAGGGGGAGACTTTAGGTCGACAGACTAATTTTATGATTTGAAAAAGAAACGTTGGGGAAAAAGCAATAAAATACAACTGACGATGGATGGACGACGGAAAAGGCTAAAGAAATTAAAGAAACATAATCATGCCTGAAAATGAGCGGCTCTGCAGGTTCATAAATTGGATCTTCTGGGCCATCGCAGTAGGGCGATGGGGCTAAAAGACAGACACGGCATTCGTAAAGGTAGTCTTGAGATGATCATACGCAACGTACATTCTACGAGTATACTCGATCTACGCGGAAGTGTTTAGGTCTTGCCGAAAACACCTGACTGGTTAAGGATTTGGTCGAGAGGCTATAAGGCTATAGAGGTCTTGTGGAGATTGTACCTTGTACCTCCCTATATTTGCAAATTATCTACTATCTCGATAAAAATTCAATAGGACAGCCTGTGCAATGTGCACTCTGCTATAAGTAGCTACACTATACATAGATCTGATAGAACTGTAGTGCAATAAGTGACTGTCACCGACGATCGAGATGAGGATCCATTCCGAACCATGGAAAGCTCTCCGCCCACTCCGCCTTTACGTTCTTAGCTTCTTTGCCTCTTCTTCTCGAATCATCTCCCACTGACCTCTGGCCTGCATCGACTCGCCTCGTTCTAGCCGTCCACCAACCGCAACTGTCCCCTCCTTCCCCCCAATCACACGCGAAGCCCGACCCGCTGCCTAACTCGTGAGGCTGAAGCAACGTCCAACCCACTCCCGTACTTCGTCGGTCCATTGGTACAGAGCTTGCGACCGCGAGGCTTGCAGTCGACTCACAGACGCGCGCCCGCCCGACATCCACGCAGTTGGAATAGCGCATCTGGCATTGCAGCCTGTGAGCTGTGTTCATTTCCTTTCTCCGTTCCTCCATATTTCTCTGCAGCTAGCTGTCGACCCAACGGCCTGACTGGACCCGATCCTCACGACGTCCGGGAAACCGACGCATTGATCACGCCCGACTGCAGTTTCTTGCATCGACGACTTTCTCAGCCTGCCTCTCATATTTCGCGATACGATCATTGCTTGCACGCTTTCTCGCGCCGTTCTTCACGTGAGCAGCCCCTGGAGCGCGGATCCTGCCCTGCGAAGCCGATTGAAGGCCTAGTCCAATTCTCGAGACCCAGGTCGCCACTCAATTTGCGTTGACAAGCGCCATCGACATCATCTCACCGACACGAGCGATCCTGGAATTAACGGCTCGCGGAAATTGTGTTCTCCATCCCCGCTTCCACAATACTGACGAGCATTATCAGACCCATTGGGCGGACTTAGACCCTCAATATGGCTAAGGACAAGGAGCGGGCCATCAACCCTGCGGCGGCGCAGCGGAAACAAGACAAGCAGAAGAGTTTGAAGAAGGGCAAGGCGGAGCAATTAGCTCGTCGAAATGAAAAGCTAGCTCGCCGCAACCCCGATCGGCTCCAGCGACAGATCAATGAGCTCAAATCGATGGAAGAGTCGGGTCAGCAACTACGACCGCGCGACAAGGAAATCCTGGAAGCACTCGAGCGGGATCTGCGGGCAGTCTTGAAAGCTCGAGAAGCGTTGGGCGATAAGGCACCCAAATTCAGCCAAGGCGGACGGGACGGTCCTCGGAGAGAGGGAGAAGATTACGTACTGGGCAAGCGGAGGCGAGATAATACCTTCGGTCGACAAGAAGAAAGCGATGGAAGCGAAACAGATGAAGATGTGCGGAGAATACCAATGCCGCGCGATACGCCACCACCTATCCCTCGCGATTACCAGCGCAAGCGAGGCCCGGCACAGAATGAGGACTCAGAGCGTCGCGGGCCCCACGCCCTTCCGTCTAAGCCACCCGTGGTTGAGGCAAAGACAGTCTACGAGGCGAAGCCGGAGATTCGTGACTTGCGAAAGGAAGCTGTTAGTAAATTTGTGCCCGCTGTGGTCCGGATGAAACAGGATTCCATCAGAGGTGCGGGTAAATTGCTGGAGCCGGAGGAAATGGATAAGCTCGAGAAGGCTGGGTATACGGCTGGGCCCGCTGCAAGTAAGCCAAGCACTACGACAGAACAAGATTCTACGGCCGAGGAGCTGCGAATATTGGAAGAGGAAGAGAGACGGTTCAACCAAGAGGTGAAGAAGCATGCTCACATGGAAGAGGTTGAAGATGAAGAGGCGTAGACTTTTGAATGCCCACTTTTGATACCATGAAAACAAGATACCATCTGCAAGGAAATGTCCTTGTCATAATGTATACTATCCTATACGATTTTGCAACATTATGTACCTGTTGTGCAAGCTCGGATTAAGTGCTCTCACATCTTAATGCTGCCAACCCAGTAGACCTTGGTAACATTCTAGACTTGCTGCGAACATCGGGCTTTCCCAGTACAGACTATCAGCCTCGATCACATGCGACCACATATATGCAAGCTTATCTTCTTTGAGCCAGTTTGCATCGGACCCCGCCAGTTGACCTTCGTCATGTGTCAGCGGGTACTGCAGTATGAGCCTGAGGCTCAGTTTATTCGGGACTCGTATATGCGACTGTTGCCGTTGATGACTACTTAAGAGGATTGAATCTCATTCCCATCGTGACTGATGAGCAAGAAGGAGTACATCTAATTATTGATGTAGTTGATCTTGGAGGCGGCGGTGGACTACTACTAGGCGGCTAACTAATTTGTCGCGTGTTTCTTGAAATGACTCGAGGCGTATGATGAGGGTGCAGCTTGACCAAAAGGGGCTTTTTTTCTCGCCGAAGGGGCAATGTGTTTGAGTTGGGCAGACACCAAGATAGGTCAAGTCCTTATATGTCTCTATGGATAGAGGAGGTGTATTCACATTTCATTCTTAATGGGACGAATGGCAACAGTAGATCCTTTGCGTAGCACGAAACGCGAAAAAAGCTTTAAAGATGCAGATTGTTTTATCGACGTCCAAAAGTACAATCGCTTTGCTCGTTCGCGGCCTAAATAAGGTCCGACGATTGCAAACAATTGATCTCCTTGAGCATTACTGTATTCGAAGTATGCCAAGGAGACTTGCGGAAAGCCATTCACACTGTAGGAAGCGAGACTCTTGGCCTAGCCTCACATTGTCTCTTTGATATTAGATTGAAACGAAGAAAGCTCCTCACAGCGAGCCACCTGTATTCTTTAGATTCGTATTCGAATGGTCTGAAGCTAGAGGTAATCTGAAAAAAGGAAGTTTTTAACTGGGCCTTCTGTGGGCGTGAAGCAATGGTGCTAAAGGACTGCTATCTTGAATCGCTGAGCTTGAAGCAATGATTTTGATCTGCATCTCGAAAGCTAGTCATTTGATGGGTTACTCCTCAATTTCCGGTAGGCTAAGAATCTGCCGTTGGCACGACTCGAGCTCCAGGATGTGCCCTCTGTCCATCTTCTCATGCCTCCTTCATCTTCTTCCATAAAGATACCGATCCCGACCGGGTAAACTGTCGCTATCTTTTGGACAGACGTCTTTGGAGGAGTGGTAAATTTCCCTCTTGACAAGTTCGAAAGATGAGAATGGCGTCTGTGGATGTATGAATGGTCATGTAGTATGTCTCCATCGAACCTCTCACGTAAATGAGCGGAGCTGCCAGGGGATTTTTTCTCTTTCCTTTGCCCCTCTTGATGAATGACTTGTAAGGATGAGATATGATGGTAAAAGTGCTATCAAGAATTATTGCAGAAAAGCTTGTCGATGACGTGCGATGTTTCATGAGAAGTGGCGCCCTGAGAGCGATTTTAATCAGCGCCAAAAGAGAAATAACCGTCAAGAATCAGCATTCAGAGCTCGAAAAGCTCGGCAGGTAATAGCTAGCGTCAGATACAGGCCTTTCAAGTGCTGTCTACATTACTCAGAGCCACAAGGAGGCCAAGAAATCCATCGAAGGCATGATCAAAATTTTAAGGTAAGTCACCTTATCCACTTGCCATCTTGGACGTCGGCGGTGATTTTCGCTCTTAGCTGGGAACCATGCAGGAAGCCGACCTTATTCACCGATCAAGAGCATGTTATTTTCTCACAGAGCACATTGCACGTATGCGCCTGACTCGTAGCATGATTGTGAATTCCTCGCTTGTCCCATTAGTATCAATGGACAACCTAAGGATGCGAGCACCTGTTCAATCTCTATCGTATTCTTCTCCAATGGGGAATCCTCACGCAATGCTGGATAGGTCTCCAGAGAGATGGATGGGAAGCCAATAGGAGTCTGAAAGGGAGAAGAATTTTTCCCTCTTACTGCTACTATTATTACCTATTATTGTAATGCACTGTGCTCCTACTGTTGTATCGTACCTGCGGGACGCACTCCTCTAGATGGTGTCGTATTGGCTGTAATATACGGGATCGTATCAAATGTATTTTTTGTCATAGCGGCTCGTACCGCCACGTTCTTCGTCAAGTAAACCACACAACATCCAGGAAATGATCTGATAACATCCGATCTTGCCTTTTCTCTGGGTCGAACACTCCGAGTCGGAACAAAGACGGCTTGCGTCTGGTCCCAGCATTGATCCGGCTTCATGAAGCTCATATTTTATCCACTCTCAGCAACTCTCACAGCGGTTCTGCCAAGATTAGGTAAAAAAAATCTCCGACCCTCGTGGATTTTTTTTCGCCGAGAACTTCTTGCATCTTCACCGGTTCTATGCAGTGTTCCATTGGATCATAAGTTCTCCATTCTGTTCTTGGCGTGATTGGGATAGTGTTGATCCATGGTCCAAAACATCTGATTAGATTAGCCTTGTCGGTGGCGTTCCGTGTTCGGGGTGGGGAACAAAGCCCTCGAGCAGTACTGTACTTACTCCGTACACATCAAGTTCTTGCCAACACTAGTGTATTTCTCTCCCGAGGTGATCCGAGCTTCCTCCAGTCTCTTTTGAAAGTATTGCTACTCACAACCCCTGATAATGCGAAAGTTACGTCAAGGGAGACTGGATGTGGACATGGGTTCTTGATCTATTATGTTACTAAAAAAAGGCACCGATTTGCTCTACACCATTACTTGAAGCCTCAACTGCACAGGTAAGAATAGACGTACATCAAGTGTGGTAATTTCATTGCTTTACAACTTCGAGTTCACCCAATTTGGCGGTCGCTTCTCCACGAATGCCTGTATTCCTTCGCCGAAGTTATGACCAGCCATTAATTGAGGGTACCATTCATTCTCCAGAATTGTTACTGCCTCCTCCACATTTCCTGATTCCCAACTGAGGCGAATGCCTTGTCGACCGACAATCAGCGCATCAGGACTGTTTGCACACATTTCTCGTGCGAGAGTGTGAGCGGCCTGCGCAACGTCATCTCCCGCGTCCACTAGTCGAGAGACCAGGCCCCAGCTGTAGAGAGTCTCCGCGCTGACATTTCTTCCTGTGAGCGCAAGATCCATCGTACGCTGTAATCCCAAGATTCGGGTCAATCGTGGTAGACAACCGGCAACTGCAACGATACCTCGCTTCACTTCCGGTAGAGCAAAAATTGCGGATGCGGATGCTACGACGAGGTCACAGTTGGCGACCATCTCGAAACCGCCTCCCATACAGATGCCATTGACAGCTGCAATGATCGGCTTCTTGCCGTTCCTTCGGGGTAGTCCAGCCAGGCCTGGCGCTGTCATTTTATTGACCACTCCAGACCTGTTCATCTCGTTCCATTCTATACAGACAAAGTCAGCTATGATGATGCGGTAGAGTTAGATATCCCTGGATAGATTTCATCGTACCCTGAAGATCAGCGCCGGTACAAAAGGCCCTTCCAGAGCCTGTAATGATGCCAACCCATAAGCTCTCATCTTGGTCAAATAGCTCCCAGATCTCCTGAATCTCACGGCTGGTGGCTTGGGTGATCGAGTTCAATTTGTCAGGTCTGTTTAGTGTGACTTGCACCACACGTTCGTGGGGAAAGGTCACATTAAAGTGCTGATACTGTGATGGCCGCGAACGCAAAGACATGACTTTGGAGTGAGCCGCAGGCTGAAGACTGCTGTCAAAGATATAGCACGGTTGAATCGCTCAGCTACGAAAAATAAATGAGGCTTCAGTTGATAATCGGATCAGTTGTGATAGCCCTCCGAGTTTCTCCACCACTGGCGTACCGTGATGTCTAGTAACCGATACCCGGTAACTTGTAAGGCGTATCATACAGCTGCTTCAGTATTACCGACTTTTACAGCTACCATGTTGACCCGTAAAAGGTGGATCCGCTGTGATTTGCTCCACCTAGTTCGCTTAAAGAAATTCTCTTGATTGATCTCCGCACATAAGATCCAAAATAGTACGGAGCACATATCAGCGTTGTCCACTATTGTGAAGCGAAAGTGAGGAAAAACAGCTATGGACTGTACCGCTCCACATGAGAGGTTCGGAGTGGACATACAGTAGGACCATGGTTGGCGTCAATTACAATCAGATTCGGAACGGAAACTGGATGATACAACTGATTGATAATTCTTATCTTACGGTACAAGTTACGCCACTGAAATTCTTGTCGGACCTCCGGGGCCTCGGCTTTCTGGGGTCTACCTCTTTAATGACGATCAATCCTCTTGTCTTGAGTTTGTAAATAATAGCTCGCTGCCTTTGTTCTTTGCCCAGCCAAAGTTGAAACAGTTCCTCTGACTGCAATCTTTCAAGATGGCATCCAGTTCAGCGAGTCCCCAAAAATACCCTCCGGTCAAGCTGCCACATCCTTTCCTTACGACATATCGAGTGCAAACGATTGCCGGAAGCACGCCGACAAAGCGAAGTCTGGTTTGGGAGAATCAGCCCGCCGATGGACGTCCTCTGACAGAGCCTTTGCATCTTGATTCACTTTCATGGATTGAATTGTCTTTCCCTCCCAAGGATCAATCTCCTCCCGAGTCCGATAACAGCGCTTGGGCACGGGCTCGCCGCAGTCCATCTACTACCTTCGAATGGACGTCGGATTTGCCATCGCTGGGTCAGATTTGGAACGTGGTCCATGCAATCTACCTCGCCAATCCCACATATGAATACTTCAGATTGACTTTCGCCGGTCGAGATAGCGATATTCTTCGCAATGAACTTCTCACTACTGGACTCGCGATCGAACACCCGAAGCCGTGGCACCGACCTGAGGAGAAGGCCACATGGAAGTCCAACGAACTGTTGATTCTCCGAAGTGCTTTCTGGCAAGGTGCGGCTTCTCCGACTGGCCCTCGCCCGATATGGGCTGTGGGAGATGGAACAGATGGTCCTCTTCGCAAACCTTTGGACATGTTCCCTATCATGCCCGAGAACTACCAGATAACCATGAAGTTCCCGGAAGAGGCTGTGTATACTCGCCATCCGACACGTCGTCCGAAGCCGCACCCAGGATCAATTGCCTACAGCCGATACATTCCTGAGGTTGATCAGCACTTTTCCCTCGAGGTAGTCGATTGGGAGAACCTCGAGCATTTGAAGCTTTTCAACACCTGGCAAAATGACCCACGCGTTGCCAAGGGCTGGAACGAGACTGGAACATTGGACGAGCACCGTAATTACCTTCGCAAGCTGCACTTCGACCCTCACGTTCTTTGCTTGTTTGGTCGCTTCGACAATACCCGCTTCTCATACTATGAGATTTATTGGGCCAAGGTCAGTCTACCCTCAGCGCTTAGAATAGCTAGAGTTCGACGCTGATACTTCATTCACAGGAGGATCATTATGGCATGCACTATGACGCTGGCAACTACGATCGCGGACGTCACTCACTTGTCGGCGATGCATCCTTCCGCGGTGCTCACCGTGTGAATGCTTGGTACTCAAGCTGCATTCATTACTGCTTCCTGGATGATCCACGAACTGTCAATGTTGTGGGTGAGCCAAAGGCCACCGGTGCAACCATCTTGTCGTATGAAAATGCGCAGGGTCTTACGATCGGCAAGTACGTCGATCTCGGTCACAAACGTTCAGTTCACAGTATCGCCAGCCGAGAGAAGTGGTTCCAGCTATGTCCTCTATTCTGGGACGGGCGCGAAAGGCCCCTTGAATCTGCTGACCGTGCAGCATGGAATGCCAAGCTCTAAGACTTGAACTTGTACGATATTACTAGCTAGCTCTGATTTCGTAGAACGTGGAGCAGTATTTGTGGTATGTATTTATTTTCCCCCAAGCCAATCATACCGTAGGCCGACTTGAACGACTTTATCAGATGGGTGGGGACTAAACTTTGAAGCGTTTTCGTGCGGCACATTTCACATTCTTACAGTACTCCGGATGCTCCAAGATCTAGTGGGAATTTGAACCTCGTAAATGGTCTGAGCAAGTGGGCCTGCGGAGGTTAGCACGTCAGCACATTAGCAAGGCTATTTTTTGCTGGCTCAGAATTAATACAGTGAATGACGTGTACTACTAGTTGGCCTCGGTTAAGCCGCGAAATGTCTTGTTCCAGCTGGCTTGTATGTACTCGGTACTTTCTCTGAATCCTTGCTTTGAAGTTACCAACCTTGTGGAGCGCGTATTTCAGTGTGCACTTTTCTACAAAGCTAGTCGCTGACACTGCACGATTGTTGAGCAATGTCGGCCTGCTGAGGCACGGGTGACATAAGTTTACACGGTGGATTGTCGAAAACTTTGGTAGAAGCTCCCGCCGTCTTAACAGAACCGCAGCTTCAGAATAATTACTTCTGCTAAGGGGAGGACTACGCTTCTTCAGAAAATAATCAGATAAGTCGGGAAGGAGAAAATAACCCCCATAAGCGTCGACTAAGTTGCCCCTTTTGCGCTAGTGCTTGAAGTGGCTCTTAGTTCGAAATGTGCATGTATATACATTACGATACAATGAAGAAAGTGGTAAGTTAAGGTAACAATACGCTTACCCCACTGTGACGGCGCCCCATCCACCCCGTAATTGACTGTCTCCATCAGGGCAGTCGAACCTTTTCTCTTCAGCAGAACCACCAGGACTCCATAGTGGCTTAAGTTATCTGATCCGGAAGCCAAAGCTGCCGGCCCATACCGAAGTCGGAAAAACTCCCTAATGCATTTTAGGTTATCTCCAAAGCTTTCCCCCTTCTGAAAAAAAAATTCGAAAACTTGACATGCTCGTCAAGCTCGACAACGAAGAAGCTCTTATACCCGCCGACTGATTTCTCCTACCAAGGGCTTGGAAAAAAAGCACGCTTCAGCAGGTCGTGGACGCATCCTGGAGGCCCACAGCTGCAAATCGTCACCGAAAGCAAGCTCAGTGAGGGGTAAGCGATCGAGGAGCTTAGAGAGCTTACACCCTCAACATCTGACGAGCTTATCCTCTGCAACAGGAGAAAAGAGCGTCAGCCTCAGATCAAAATGAAGTTCCTTCAGAAGTTGGCGGGTTATCCTCGCCTACTTTTCGCAGCAAGCCCATCAAAGCTCGATATAGGCATGCTGTTGACTGGCCTGGCTAGTGCCATAGCCTCTGGTGTCCCGTTCCCGATCATTGGTATCATTTTCGGTCAATTGCTCGATGATTTCAACGCCGTGACCTGTGACGAAAAGAGCGGTTCAAGCTCTTCAGAGTCCAACGCCAGCTACCAAAGTGAGATCAACAGCAAGATTCTGTTGATTTTTTATCTGGCTATCGCCCAGTTTGTTTTGATCTATGCCCACCTCACATGCTGGACCATGTACGGTGCCCGTCTGTCTCAGAGATTACGAGAGACTTATTTGCAAAATTTGCTTCGTCAGGAGCCGTCGCATTTTGATGACTTGCCGCCAGGCGAGGTTGCTTCCCGGCTCAGCAGCGATATCCAGACGATCCGTTCAGGCACATCAGAGAAAGTGGGCATTGTCATTGCTGCATTCTCGTTCTTCATAACCGCTTATATCGTCGCATTTATCAAATATTGGGAACTTGCAGCAATTCTTCTCTCTTTGATCCCCGCCTATCTCCTAATGTCATTCGTCGGAAGTCACTACATCGAGAAGTACACCGGACTGATGTCTGATTATGCTGCCTCGGCCGCAACCATCGCCTCTGAGGCGCTCAACAATATTGTTGTGGTTCATGCCTTTGGTGCAAATGCTCGACTCGAGGAAAAGTTCTCCCGAGCTCTCAAACTAGCGGAACATCAAGGATTGAAGAAGGCTGCGGCCGTTGGCACGCAGTCCGGAGTGCTGTACTTCATTGCTTACGGCGCCAATGGTCTAGCCTTTTGGCAAGGTGCCCAGCGCGTTGCTGATGCAGTGAGTGGTGACTCCGTGGGTGTCACTGTCGGCTCTACTTTTACTGTGATTTTCATTTTGATTGAAGGTAAGCCGAGATCTTTTATTCTTGATGAGTTTTGCGTCTAACATATCCCTTAGCTACATTGATGCTGAGCCAGGTGGCGCCATTCCTTCATCTATTCGTCCAGGCCGTTGCTTCTTATGCAAAACTGCGTGAGGATATTGATAGACAACCTCTGATTGACGGGACTACTGCCTCAGGGCTTCGCATTTCGGAGGCAGAGGGTGGTTTTGAGTTTAAGAATGTCTCTTTCATCTATCCATCCCGACCTGAGATCAAGGTCCTGGATAACATCACAATCTCCTTGCCCGCCAAGAAGCACACTGCTCTTGTTGGTCTTTCAGGAAGTGGCAAGTCAACTATCGCAAGCCTCGTCACTCGACTGTATGATCCAACGGAGGGACAGATTTTCTTCGATGGCAAGGAGCTACGAGATGTCAACCTTCGCGATCTGCGAGGCTTCTGCAGTCTAGTCCAGCAAGAACCTTCACTTCTAGATCGTTCTCTGCTAGAAAATATTGCACACGGTCTTATCAATTCCAGCAATCCAAGTCATGCACACTTGAAGGACACGCTCCTCAGCTCAACCCTTGCTGAACTAGCCTCAGATGTCAGAGACGGGAAGGATCTCATGATCTCAGCAGAGGCACGGGGTCCGGAAGTCGTTGAGATTGTGAACCTTGTTAAAACTGCCGCAGGTCTGGCTGATGCCGATGGTTTCATCTCTAGGTTGCAGTACGGATACGGCACATCTGTCGGTTCCAGCGGCCGTCTGATCAGTGGTGGCCAGAAACAACGGGTTTCACTTGCTCGCGCTTTGGTCAAGGATCCTGCAGTCCTAATTCTTGATGAAGCGACAGCCTCTCTTGATTCGAGAAGTGAGCAACGAATTCAAAAAGCCATCAATAACATTTCCACCGGTCGGACAGTAATTACAATTGCCCATCGCCTTTCCACAATTACCAATGCCGACAACATCATCGTCATGCACAAGGGTAACCTTGTGGAGCAGGGCAATCATGCAACCCTGATGGCCAAGAAGGGGTCCTATGCTGAGCTTGTCAACCTGCAGACTCTTGGGTCTGCGTCCTCTAAGGACAGCTCTTCAAACATGGACACTGCCATCAAGTCGGACACAGTGTCTTTGACCGACACGGAGAATGAGAAAGTTGGGTTGTCGGAGGAGGACCTTGGAAAGCAGGAAGATACCCATGTGTCGGCAACCGAAACACCAGCAATCGACTCAAGCGAAGAAGAGCCGGAGCCAGAAACCCCTCGTAAATCTTTGTGGGCTTTAGTGAAGGGCTATGGACCAGCAGTGAGGCCCCATCTCCTGGTGGTCTTTTTGGCTCTCCTTGGCGCAAGTATCGTGGGAGGAGCATTCTCTGGAGAAGCGGTCATCTTTGGCAACACAGTTGGGAGTCTGAATCCTTGCAACGGTGCGGATAGCATCCGATCTCATGGTAGTTTCTATGGTCTCATGTTCTTTGTCTTGGCTATCATCGAATTCTTCGCAAACTTTGCCAGTTGGACTGGCTTCGGGTGGGTCTCTGAAAAGGTTGTGTACTCGGTTAGAGTCCTCTCATTCCGGTCGCTGTTTGAGCAAGACCTTCAATGGCATCAGTCAAACGGTCGGACTCCTGCCATGCTTCTATCCTACATCACTCGAGACGGCAACGCCCTGGCAGGTCTGAGCGGTTCTGTCATCGGCTCGCTGTTTTCCATAACCGTCAACCTCATCGCCGCGATCATCCTCACTCACATCATCGCCTGGAAGATTGCCTTGGTCTGTTTGTCTCTGGTGCCGCTTCTCCTTGGAGCCGGTCTGATGGAGCTTCATGTACTTGGTAAATTCGAGGAACGCCACGAAAATGCCTACACGAAGTCTGTAGACATCGGCACGGAGGCAATCACATCTATCAAAACCATTGCTTCGCTATCTCTCGAGGAGGAAACTCTGAAGACCTACCGGCGATCATTAAAGGGACCTCGTCGGGAAACTTTCAAGGTTACAGTGCTCGCAAGTCTCTGGCAGGCTATTACCTACTTCCTTGGTAACTGTGTCAACGCTCTTGCATATTGGTGGGGTGCCAAACAGATCATTGCAGGAACTTACACCCAAACGCAGTTCCTGATTGTGGTTTTCTCCCTCCTTGTCAGTGCACTTCTTTGGAGTCAAATGTTCGCGCTCGCGCCCGAGCTTTCCAACGCCCGAGCTGCGATGGCAAGAATTTTGAGTCTGATTGAAATTGGTTCGGAGGGAATGCAGGGCAAAATCCGCGGTCCTTCTCTTACCGAGTCTGCGGAGAAAGACCCCGAGGCCATAATAGAACACAAGCCTACGGTATCAGCTGGCGCTTCAAGTGTTCAATTCCGCAACGTCCATTTCGCATATCCTGCTAGACCAGACATGAAGGTGTTGAATGGATTGAGCCTTGACATTCGTCCTGGGAAATTCTGTGCCCTGGTTGGACCCAGTGGTGCTGGTAAATCTACTATAATTTCCCTCGTTGAAAGACTCTACAAGCCAGAATCTGGCGGTATCATCATTGATGGTGTCGACGTGACCAAGCACCAAGACGTGGCCTTCCGCGAGACAATCGCCTTGGTCCCCCAAGAAAGTGTGCTCTTTGAAGGAAGCATCAAGTTCAACATTGGTCTCGGCGCTAGACCCGGCCATGAAGCGACCATGGAGGAAATTGAAGAAGCATGCAAGCTTGCCAACATTCATGAAGTCATCATGGGACTGCCAAATGGCTACGATACCCTTTGTGGACCTAATGGCAATCAGTTCTCTGGTGGTCAGAAGCAACGGCTTTCGATTGCCCGAGCGCTTGTTCGGAAACCCAAGCTGTTGATTCTTGATGAGTCAACCAGTGCCTTGGATGCTGAATCGGAGAAGCTCCTCCAAGATGGTCTTGAGAAGGCTGCAAGGGGCATCACGGTCATCGCTATAGCTCATCGTCTGCACACAATCAGAAAAGCAGACACCATATTCTTGATTGAGGCTGGGCAGTGCATTGATCATGGGTCGCACGAGGAATTGCTCGAACGGTCGGATAGTTACCGGGCGAATGTCATGCACCAAACAGTGGCGACATGAAAAGAGCATATTAAAGATATTTTACCTTGTTATATCCCCTCTAGTTTCTAATAGAATTGCTGCATCCAGCGGACCTATTTCATGTGACATGATTGTATGTAAATTGACGAGTATCAAGAAGGTCAAAGGAGCACGACGATAAAATCTTTCGATCAAAACGTAGTGTGATCAGTTAGAAGAGTATATTTCAGACATTGAGAAGTAAGTGTTTATAGATTGAACTAATTTGTAGAAGACAGTATCAAAGAAGCGGAAGACCTGAGCTAACGAAAATATCATAGAAAAAATAACGAAAAATAACGAGCACCTTGACAGCATCAAGCTAACCCTTTCTCGGACGCTGGAAAACATGGCCACCACGTTCAAATCAGACTGAAAACATCTTCTCGTCAAGCAAGACTGCTTCAGAGCCGGTCGAGAGGTTGAGAACAGTCGCAGCCAGATCATCGATTATTTCATCAACGAGGGCTGAGTCCCTCTCGGCCCCAACGGCTCCGACATGCACCTGACCACCCCGCACAAAAGAGACCACCTTGAATGGATACGGGGCATCACCATGAGGATTAGAGATCTCAACTCTGCAAGATCCTTCGGCAAAAGGCATGGTGTCAAAGTCATCAAAGTCTTGGTGATGAACAATGGAGTCAAATGATTGTGTGTCGGATGGCCACGAAGTGCACTGCTTGGCAATTTTCTCGAACCCAAGGAAATCGTGAGCGGCAGACTCGGCGCTCTGCTTTTGGACATATTGCAGAAGGTCCAAAGCTGTCCATTCTGCTTGGAATTGGACGCGAATGGGAGTGAGCTGATAGCATGGGCCAACGACGTTTTCCACGTTGGCAACCTCAATCATGCGGCCAGATGTAACACCTCCAAAGGTTACGTCAGTCTTGCGGAGACGACGAGCTAAAGTTAGAGCCCATGCAGCAGTCAAGAGGTTTGCAGTTGTAATGTCCTCCAGGGGGTGGCAAGAATCAACAGGCTTAGACTTGAACACACCCTTGTCTCCTGTCTGGTAAGATGTTACATCCAGGACAGACAAAGATGAACCATCGAGCAAAGTACTCCAATATCCAAGGGATCTTGTCTGGAAGCGGATATCGCGGATACGGGCGATGTATGAGGAGAAAGGCTCATAGTCGATAACTGTCTTCCCAGTGTACAGTGCCTCCAAGTCCTGAAGCAGTTTGGGAAGCGACATTCCATCGTAAAGAGCATGGGATATGCCCAAGATGAGGCATTCCTTCCCGTCATTGCCTGCAACGTGGATGAACTTGAAGAATGGTGAGCCAATTTGGAAGTCCGAATCAGCATCCTCCGCGCAGAGATCATTGACATATGAACCAATGTCTCGATCTGTTAGGTGCGTAGTGAGAGGAGTATCCAGTTCATTCAAGACAACTTGGAAAAGAAGGCCATTTTCTTCAATAAACACAGTCCGAAGAATGTCGTGGGTCTTGACGAGATCTTTGCAAGCTTGGAACAACCTTTGACGATCGATTCCACAGTCGAAATACAACATGTTGTACTGAAGGGAAGTCCGAGGGGTTTGAATTGTTCCACGAACATCAAGGATTTGGGTATCCGTCACAGGGTAGACATCTTGAATAGACCAATTTGGATAAGCAAGCTTGGGTTGTACAACCTCCGACAGGAATTGCTGAATGTCAATTGATCCCAGGATAGAGAATGGCTTGTAAGGCTGCACTTTAGCCTGCGGTGATTGTCCCACTTTCAACTTTTTCGCCGCGTCACCCAGACGCATATGCTGGAAGATATCTGCGACCGTCAACGAATGGCCTTGTGCACGAAGACTAGAGACTAGCTTCATCGCAAGAACGGAGTCGCCACCAAGGCGGAAGAAATTGTCGTCGATGTCGATTTGGTCTGCGGGGATTCCAAGAATCTTGGCCCAAGATAACTGCAGAATATTTTCCGGGCCAGTCAGACTTGCCTGGGCAAGGCTCTTCTTCCATGCCTCTTGTAGGCCTTGGTTTGCCTGATCAAGGACGTGACAAGGAATACTCGAAGCGAGCTGGTTCAACAGGTTGTGGTTCGTGGGCAACTTGTCAACCACAATGTAAGCGGAAGGCATCATGTGAGTTGGGAGTGAATCTCGGAAGAATTTGTCCAGTCGCTTTAGCGCTACGACAAGGGCAACAGGTGCTGAAGCGCAAACAGTTGTCTTCAGGCTCTGAGGATCCGAAGTGTTCCAGACAATATCATGGTTCTCCGAGAAGAACTTCACATCGTCATCCCTGGAAGGCTGACTCTCCACAAACACGGCCAGCTGCAGCTCTGATTTCTGGTCTGACTCGCCCTGCGATGGCTGGAACACTGCTGCTGCTGCGCGGGTTGAGGATGAGAGGTATCTTGGGAAATGAGTTTCTAGATCCGCGATATCCACTGCATGTCCCTGCACTGGAACAACATTGTCTTTGCGACCGACGAAGACCAGGCTTCCATCTTCTTGTTGTTGAACAATGTCGCCGGTCGGTTGCACATTTCCTGATCGACCAGACACCTCTGAGCTTCCAGCTAGAAGCCACGCTGGAGACTCTGCAGTCTCACCCGAGAGGCAGGCTCCTTCTAGCCAGAGCTCACCAGGGCAACCAATGGGTGACAACAAAGAGGAGTTTCTTGGATCACATACCCAGTGAACAACTGATGGAGGATACAGCGATCCTTGTTTAATATCCTCCCTGGCTCGAAGCTTTCCTGACGCTTCGTCCCGAGACAAAGGAGCAGTCTGATTCCGTCGCCAGATTTGGGTTAACTCTTCCTCAGGGAGGCAAGATATCTGATCAACCTTCCGAGAAAGATCCTTTGCCAACTGCGAGCAAGCAACTTCAAGCTGAGCCAAAACTCGCTCGATTTGTGACACACCAACCAATCCGTTGTCAAAGCTTGCACAGACTCTGAAGCCTCCTTTCCGGATACCACAAGCCAGCATGAGTGGATAAGGATTGAAATGAAGGGCTTCGCGGACAACATCGCCATATTCAAAACCAAGGTCACTTCCTTCGTACTCCGGCTCCGGTTGGACGACTAGACCAGTGCCAGCTTCGCATGCGTGCTGAGCATCGCGGCTGACCTTGCGGATGTTTTGCATTCCCATGTGCTGGTAAGGGGTCCGTGCAAGGATACTCTGCTGCACGGCCTGCAGATATGACTCTACAGTGCTGTTACGACTGACATGAATTCGAATTGGTACAGTCGCGATGAGCGGGCCAACAATTCCTTCAACTCCTGGCAGTGAAATATCACGACCGGTGAGCGTCTCGCCGAACACAACGTCGTCACTGCGCGTGTACTGAGATGCGACAAGAGCCCATGCACCCCGAATGAAGGTGGCCAACGTAAAAGGTGACCCAGCACCCGCCTCGAAGGGAATGATACGCTCAACCATTCCGTTGGGAGTAGGCAAGTAGTCCCGGTATGGGAGACGTGGGAATTGCGGTCCGACGGCACCGTTCAACTCCTGTCGCCAGAAGTCGTGCATGGCGACTTCATCGGTGTCCCGCACAAACTTGACAAAGTCCTTCATGTGTGCCTGCATCTCAATCTTTTGACCCTGTAGCGCATTTCGAACTTGTTCAAGAATGACAGGCTCCGACCATCCATCATAAAGAACGTGGTGCACAGTCCAAACCATGTAACGCTTCCCATCAATGGAATTGTCAACAATAGCGTATCGGGCGAGATTCTGTCCCAGGTTCATTTTTTCACTGCGGTCATCCTCGAGGTATTGATCAAGATTGTCGGAGTGCTTCCAATCAACGCCTACTTTCAGCACAACTTGCTGAAGGCCCGGGTCTTGGAGTTGGACCAAACGGCTGCGCAGGATTGGGCTTGCCTGGACCACGTCTTCCCAAGCTTGCTTCCAGGCATCGAGACTGACATTTGCTGGAATGCATGCAACTCTTTGAGCAACATATGCTTTGACCGATTTGAGAGAGAAAGTGAAAAGAGACTCTTGTGTCGGCGTAGACGGGTAGATATCCTCAACGGCGTCGCGATCCACTCCGCATGCCTGTGACGCCTCTATAGACGCACTTTCGACGGGTTGAGTAATCATAGAGAACGCAGCAACCTCAGATTTGACTTGCCCGTCAGAAATCTTGACGACTTCGGCCATAGCCGAAAGGGTTGGGTTGCCGAAAGTGCTCGTTACAGAGAGATCGAGGCCTTGGTCTCTGCAGATAGAAACAAGACGCATTGCAGCTAACGAGTCACCACCAAGCGCAAAGAA
Organism: Penicillium sp. F50; assembly: GCA_037356195.1. NCBI lineage: Eukaryota > Fungi > Ascomycota > Eurotiomycetes > Eurotiales > Aspergillaceae > Penicillium > Penicillium sp. F50. The sequence continues at coordinate 1,737,515 of JAYXSA010000080.1, read as the reverse complement.
ATTATCCTCAAGTCGAATATTCTCCGCTTCCAACTTCAATGCCTCGCCCCATGCTTGTCTTAGGCGTTGCTCAAGTTCGGTCAGTTCCCGAGAGACGGCGTTTCCAGCACGTTGGTCCAGCTCTCGTAAGTCGACGGTAGTACCGAATTGGCGCAGTCGCTTGCGGTCGGTCTTCCCGGAGATCAATGTTGGAATGTAGTTGACAGGAATATAGGCTGTTGGAATCATGTACCGAGGCAGAACCTTTGATATGTCTGCATTGGCATCGGATAGAGCTTGGCTTTGTTCGGGAACGAGCTCGGCTGACTGGATTTCCAGGTGCTCTTGTCCCTTGGCTGATTGGAAGGAAACAAACGCAACTAGAGTAGACTGGCCCCCAGCTCCTTGCGGGACAATAACCTCAGCGATCACGGTTGCTTCCGAGGGCAGTCTGGCATTGAGTTGACTTTCGATTTCTCCAAGCTCCACACGCTGTCCGCGCAGCTTGACTTGGGTATCCTTGCGACCGACGAACACGATACCTCCAGAGCCATCCGGATCATATACACCGAGATCCCCAGTTTTATACAAACGACCTTTTCTGCCAGCATATCCCCTGTGACCTGCCACGAGCCATGAGGGGTCGTGAATGAATGCAGCTGCAGTCTTGTCGGGATCATTCAGATAGCCTTGTCCAACAATGGGACCTTCAACAAGAAGCTCACCCACGGCTCCAACCGGCATCAATACTTCATGATCATTAGGGTCGACGATCCACATGGCCGCACCATTGCCGTGTCCGATGGATATATAGTCTCTGCCTGTGGCAGCGCTGCTATTGATGGTGCATCCGATGGTACATTCACAAGGACCGTATCCAATCACGATCCGTGTATCTTGACCCCAGACAGTCACATCTCTCGCCGATGCAGCCTCCCCACCCAGACCAAGGATATCGAGCGATTTGATGACATCGGCATCCAAAATTCGCGCCATGGAAGGTGTGATACCAGCGTAGTTGATTCTCATCTTTCGAATGACTTCGTTAATATCATTCAAGCGATCCTCATCCGAGGGGATACAAAGGCAGCCACCATTTCCTAAAGTCAGCAGCATACTGTCAATGCTGACATCAAAGGCGTATGACGCAAAATCCAGGACTCGGGAAGTGCTTGTGTATCCCACTGCCTTTGCTCGTGGGATAGCACTACTGGTATACGTGCTGTGGGAGATTTTGACACCCTTAGGTGTGCCTGTGCTTCCAGACGTGAAAATAATGTACATCAAGGCTGAAGCCGGTACAGGGGGAAGCTCAGGTAACACTTGGGAAGTCGAAATATGTGAGAAGGTGTCTGCTTCCACGACGAATCTCTGTCCATCTGGTAGGATAGACGATGTCAATTCCTTTTGGTTTCCGGATGACACCATTGCCTTTGCATTCACTTGCTTAGCCATGTTCTGAAGCCGAGCGAGCGGTAGCGTGGGATCCATGAGCACGATCGTTCCACCGGCCTTCATCACAGCAAGTACCGCAACGATCGTCCACCTTGACTTTTCAAAGCAAAGTGGTATGAAGTCGTGGAGTTGGACACCCGCTTCGCGAAGCGTTGAAGCAAGCACTGTTGAGTACCGATCGATCTCGCTGTAAGTCAAAGCACCATCCCAAGATAGAATAGCCTCTTTGTCGGGGAACTCTCGGGCACGCTCAGAGATCATCTCGTGCATACAGAAGTCGTACGTCGGGGGAAGCTCATGGTTCCAGCTCCATACTGTATCAAGATCATGCGTTGTTGCGCAAAGACAGTCCTCGATAGATTTATCGGGGGTAGAGAGACACATTCCAATAGTATCGACCAGCGATTCAATGTGCCGAGTGATTGTGTACGGCAGAATATTTTTTGAATGCCAAAGAGGACAGATATTAAGGTCTCCATCATGCACGGAAACCTGAATACTGAGCACACCCTGTAGTCTCCTAGTCAGTCACACAATCCACAAGCATAGGTTTTGAGGCATTCACACACATCTTGATCAGTGCCATCAGAGGTGTCTGAGAGCAGACCAGTGCTGAGCACAAGTGACACAGAATTGGATTCTGCTGTTTCCAAGCTTCCCTTTGCATTCTCGATGTGGCGAGCAATCGAAGTCAGGGTCTCTGCCAGATTATTTTTCAAACTGGAGATAAGTTTGTCGCTCGAAAGCTTGTTGGCCCTTCCACCAATTGACGAATCTGTCTTGCTTCGATATGCCCATTCAAAGCTTGTCCGTCCATCTTCTCTGGTACGTAGAAGGACTATGAGCCAGGACAAAAGCACAATCTCTTCCTTCATGCAAGTTGGCGTGGATACTTGGTCAGAGACCAACCCCGCGACCTTGAATGATCTAGCGCTGGTATCGCTTGGCTGGTCCCTAGCCTGTACATCAGCGCTCTTGCTGGATCGCTCCTGCTGGTTCGGTAAATCGTCGATGTGTATGAAGCCCATCGTGACGATGCGAGCTGCTTACTTGCAGTTGGCTCTGAATCCTGGCGCAGCTGGATCATTTTGAAAGGGAATCACGGATCGCGACCGAGTGAAGCCGAGATAGTCCGATCCCACACTTGTGCCCAAAATTTGTCTCCACTCGCGAGCTTGCCGCGAAGCAAGTATAATAATTACTGACGTCGTATAGATACAGAACGTAGTGGTGTGGAGACTGTGTGGTCTAAAACTAGCGGTATTCAGTAATTTGGAGTACGGTTACGAGAATTCAGGGTCGGATGAATTTCACGGTCCAGCACAGGTACAATACACATAACTCGGAGCGAACAACTCCACTGCCAAGCCAAGTTGCGAGTTGCAAGTTCCATCCACTTGGTTGGTGTCTTGGAAGGAACCGAGGAGGTAGGGATGCAGTGCTACAACAGCTAAGTAATCGGTGTTTTCGAGGCAAAATTTCCGTCACTCGAGCCCCCATTATCCCGGTGATTGAAGGGAGTAGAATTCCAGTACATATGCACGACCGTTGTCCAACAGCATCTTCAATAGATAGGCACGACAGAGTTGGGCGATTTCACCATAGCGAGGCTTTTCAAACGCTGGAGGGGAGGAAATCTTAAAGACAGATTCCCCTCATCTACTACCCGTCCTCTGCGGAATTTTTCACTTTTCGGTTCTCTTCGACCCATCATTCTAGGTCAAAGCAGGCGTTCGGAGATGTCATCTAATCAGATCCTGGGACAGTGCATCCACAAATCTAATCAGATCCGTTCACTTCTTTCTTCTCCGGTAAGGCGCGTAAGGCGTAGAAAGTCGATGCGGCATTTTTTTAGTAGTAGTAGTAGTGAATTGTCCCAATTCCACAATGACTCTGACCAGATGGATCCGTGCGAAGCGAGGAAGAGAGGTTTCGATGGAAATACTGCAGGACGGTATCAAAGCCGAGTAAATACTTACAATACCGAATTACTGTACGACCTATTCTTACTGTTCCATGGAACGGAAATTACCGAATGCCGCCAAGCCTCCCGCGCGCTGATTGATAATTTTTTTTCATCTGATAATTTCCGCACTCCTCCACCCCACTTAAGAGGGGCACGAGGGGCACTTTTTCTCGGTTTCAACTTGAAAAGCGTTGCAACAGAAGTGCGAGGCCTTGGCATCTCGGCTGAGCAAAATAATGCCATCTCAACGAGTCAAACAGCGTCGAAGCGGGTCCTTTTTACCCGACACTTACCGGGCTAAACTAGAGGTTTTTTTTTTCCTCGTGTCGCACAACGTCTAGTACCACTCGGTTGTAAAAGAAATTCCACTTGCGGAGACGTTGTGAAACCGACTTCGGAGTGACACGAAATCTCATCTGATAACAAGATTCTTTCGTAAGCTGCCACGTGCCACACGTAGGATTCACCTGAGTTTCCGTCGCGACTGTCTCCAACAATCTTGTGGATTTGCTCACATCTGCTGGTCTACTGTATCTTCAACCCGAGTTCAATATGTACTCCAAATTCTGGCCAAAGGGGGGCCTTCCTGGCATTCTGCATCACTACGTATGTTGCCGACATCTCCAGGCGCAATTGACAAGTTTACTGATCCACGACCTTCCTAGACCGAGACTCTGGTCACTTTTGAATACACATCCACTGCCGTTCGTCAGCCGCACAGCATCCTCTTTGTCGGTGGTCTTGGCGATGGCCTTGCGACTACCTCCTACATGTGCGATCTTGCGCGCGCGCTCCAGCCCACAGAATGGTCCCTGTTCACTCTCAACCTTTCATCCTCTTACCAATCCTGGGGTCTCGGGCACCTGGACCGTGACACAGATGAGATTGCGCAATGCTTGAATTATATCAAAGATTACAAAACATCCAAATTCGGCAACGGCAAGATTGTCCTGATGGGTCATTCAACCGGCAGTCAGTGTGTAATGCACTACTTGTCACGGCCCAACCCCCACACAAGTACCCCATCCTTCGATCCAGATCTGGAACACGTCCTCCGCATGCCACTTGACGGCGCAATCATGCAAGCGCCCGTCTCTGATCGCGAGGCGGTGCAATGGGTATTGAGCGAAGGAATTGGCGGCAAGACAGGCGATGAAATCCGGCCTGTCTACGAGAAGATGGTGGCAATGGCGAAAGAATCTGTCGCAAAGGGCGAGCCACATGATACAATGCTTCCTCTGTGGATGACATCCCACATCTACCCGTCCAATACCGCAATCAGCTGTCGCAGACTCTTGAGTCTGATCAGTCCCGACAGCCCTCAGTCACCGGGCGAGGATGACCTGTTCAGCTCTGATCTGAGCGACGAGCAACTCAAGACAACATTTGGCATGATCCAGGAGCGCGGATTGCTCAAGCATAAACTGATGGTATTGTTTTCGGGCGCGGATCAAGCTGTTCCGGAATGGGTTGACAAAGAGAAGTTGTTGGCGAGATGGAGGGGTATTGCGGATCACAATGGCAAATATCAAATTTGGGATCAGAAGCACAGTGGTATCATCCCTGGGGCATCTCATGCATTGAGTAATGATGACCAGGCCAAGCCTCGGGAGTTTCTCGTGGAGAAGGTCCTTGGCTACCTGAAAACAGCAGAAACGGTCTGAGAAATCAACTTTATTTAAAAATGAATAAACCGAGAATTTAGAAACCGGGTCATGGCTTGAAGAATGTCACAATTATATCTGCAAATACAGTAAGACTCGGCCAGTAAGGGCCAAGCAGCGAATGAGGAGAGCCGCTTCGGATTGATGACAGCAAATCCTTTCTCAGCTTCCTCATATAATCGCCGGAAATGCTCCTCCAACTTCGCCCAAGTTCGAAATAGAAGGTTTGCCGTCATCCAGAAAAATTCCCATGTAAAAGCCATTTCAGCCTCGCTCAAGGCTTTCATTCAAGTACGTCATCGTGGTTTCAGTGGGATTTCCTCTTGTCTCTGAGCTGTCGCCTTGACGACGAATAGCGGAGCTGAAGTCAACAAGTTTATACAACTCTAACTTGCTCACACTGTTGACTAAGAATGGTACGGAATTTGGCTGGCCGAGAACGAGTCTAGGCTTCTTTGTCACATCGATATTTCGTCAGACACCTTCCAACAAGCAGAAAATCTGTTCACCGATGGATTGCTCTGCAAAAATGCAGTGATGGCTCACTGCAATAGATCCATTGGAAAGATCCACTGGAACCCGTTGCGGTCTGCGGGAATACAAAAGCGTACGTGGAAAGGACCATAATCATTCAGAATACCCCTGTCCATTCGCGTATCTCAGGAATTTTTGGATGAATGTCAATGAAGCTCAAAGTTGTCAGTGGACGGGGGCTCGACATGGTAGATGCGGCTTTTTGACAGTACCACTATATCAATACATCCCCTCGCTGATAAAAGGCATATCCTGGCTACTATGGCTTCCCTCTGCGATTTCCAGGCGATTATCAGCTTTCAGCTTGTTGAGAACAGCTCCGGGTATGAGTACTGTCCGTCATTGTCGAGGCTGATTCCAGAACTTGTCCCATAGACATCGCAACGAAATCACAAGCAGCTTGATGCCAGTAAATCATTTTTTTCCAGTTTGAACTCGTCGCTCCCATACCATGTGTGATTGCCATAGCATCATTTGATTAAGTAGCCATTAAAATTTCCGAACCAATGTATGACAAAAGAAAAAAAGGGTATATGGATTGCAAAGACTTCAGGCTTATTATGTACATTAGAATAACATTTGTGAGCAAAATCCCGCCGTAAGAATGTTTGCCTTCACCTCACCTGCTGCGCCCGTGCAAGCTCAACATCCAAGCCGCATCTAGTGGCAAATGGTAACCGACAGGTGGTGCTTCGACTTCTCACGAACCTTGGCCACGTGTTTGTGAGAACAAGGTACTTGACTGCCTTGACTGCATCATCAAAGACGTTCGCACCCAGTCCACAAGAGACGAAATCCTCGGGAACTTCACCCCAATACCACACATGATCTCGGAGCACAGCTGTTGTTGGCCGAATCTCCTTCTCAGAACCGTCGGATGACATGGCTGAAGGGAGCCTGGAGAAACTGGGGATATCAAAGGGGGCAATCTGGTTCAACTCGGGTTCATCGCCGTAGATGATACGGGCAGGCTCCTCGAAGATATTCTCAAGTTTTGCGAGGTCTTGGAAACATAGGTTGATCGGGAATTCGGCGTGAGCGCTGACAAACTCGACGTAAAGGGACAGAGCGCCATTGAACCGCTCCTGTAGCATCTGTTTGATATCTTCTTCATCATCAAGATCAGAGGGATCTTGCAATGAGTTTTTCCACTGAGCGACGCTTGTGAGGAAGGCGATATTTTCTCCAGAAAAGTCGTGCAGTGCTGAAAAATTCTGGAGGGAGGCTGGATCACGGTAAAGGACATATTCAAGGGCAGGCATTGTCATCACGCTCTCATCGGAACTGTCTGTTTTGACTGAGCCCGAAATCATAGACTCGACGGTTGCAGTAGCCGATTTCAGAGACTTGATATCAGGGCCATCCTTTTGTTTCGACTCCCACTCCGCAATCAAATCAAGGGTCTCTTGGCGAAGGGACTGGTGCCGAAAGACCTCCCAGCAAGGTAGTAGTACAGTGAAGATCTCGATGAAAACGATTGATAGGCAGATCCTATATGGCACTTAGCTCACTTCCTTCCATTCCAGTGTCAAATAATCAATCCTTACCATTGAGGAGGTAGCCAGTACTGATTCACCACCTCCATAGCCGGAACATAGAGAGCAATGAGCCAAAGGGGAGTAGCATGAAGACTATGTGAACAGTCAGCAGGGTCGTTCTTCAGTCGACCGATTCACATGGCTTACCTTGCAGCCGCACAGCCAATTGTCTGAACCCGCCAGCCCTGGGTATCATGAATACCACGAGACTTCCAGAGAACGATCGGCGCGACGATCCACGACCAGAAGAACTGCCAGAATACCCCAGGCCACCTAGTCATCGTCAGCCAAACAATTACTTCCACGTTCTGGATATTCCATTGTTCTTACCATTCCCATCCTCGACCCATCTCGGATTTCTGTTCCATGGCAGTCCCGTGAACCTCAGTGCCGGGGATGCCCCAGGAACTGTGCCATTTCCGCGAGACGATATACATCAGGGCAGTAAGGAATATCTAATTATGGGGGAAAAAAGATATCAGCCTGAGGGTAGTGGACGATTTGAAGCTCATATCCGACGTACTTGAAGGAGCATCGCACAGCCCACAGTGATGAGACTCTTGATAGTATAATCAAGACGTCGAAAGTGATCGATCAGGCTCCTGCGGCCCTTGGACCCAAAAGCGGTGTTGCCATAAGGCACTCCGGCAAGACGGCTGTTGGGCCGAGCATATCTCTTCTGGAGGTTCGCGACATGAATGAAGCGACTATTAGAAGCATGGAACAGGGCGATACCACATGGCAACAGAGTGCCCATTATCCAATATTCGGCGTTCCCAGGGATCAATGAGCCGACCAGCAGTCCCAACTGAACTGAAATCCAGTATAAGTGAAGGAGAACGACGGCAGATAGCGATAGTGCGATGCCTCGAAGTCGGAGAGGGGTCGACTTTCGATGAAGGATGAGATAGACCATGCCCATCGCAATAATAGCGGACCAAATCCCAGTCCAGCACACCCACCAGATGCTGACAGGAGACAGATTGAGCTCCTGCTTGGAGTTGGCGTCAACCCCGAGTTCTGACCCCATGATCACGAATCTCGTCTGGGCGTGCTAGCTCTTCGTAGTGTCGACTGAGTGCTTCGGTCGCAAATGCAAAGGGCTCGATACAGGGAGGAGAGGGGGTTTGAGGACGCTTAATCTCTATTTTCCACGTGCTGTGGGGTCCAAAACGGACTTTCCTCAACGTAGGATCGAGGCTGCATGAGACAGACGGGCTAAGAGTCTCGGACTGCAGACACCCGCGCTTTGGACAACTTAAGTCACCTGCAACCCTTCCATCCCTGTTCTCTTCCTCATGCTTTCACAGGGGAACAATTCTTCAGCAATTGCCCACTTTACAAGGGCCGGTTAGCGCGGCTTCGCCATCGACGAACGATGCCATGATCCTTAAGCCCCAAAAGTTACGTCGAGGCCGTGATTGCCCGATCCATGCGCAATGTGATACATTCTAAGGGCAATGTGCATATTCCGCTAGTCGATATCTGGAGAGACATTGCGTCTTATCTTGACTATATGGGGTTAGGTCCCGGGACGGCTCATCTCACTCCCCCCGTGCGACTGGCCAATGTCGATCGGTGTTTCAGAACTATTGGATTCGGATCCTCAGCACGACTAGCTGCATTGATGGCGGAATTGGTATCTTCCTTGCGATCTAGATGATTGGGAGACCTTCTATTTCAATTCACGGGCTTCACGATCGACTAATATATTGTCCTGAATAATAAATAGTCGTTGATCTTTGCCGATAGCTCTTCACTTTATTTTGACCTGTTCGAGGAGCATTACTGTCCCACTCTATCAAACAGACCGTATTCCAAATTTCATACGACTCCGTCGTCAGACACCTCATTTTTTCCTCATGTGCATCCTTCTTTCCCTATTTCCCCAGGCCCTCGTGCCGCCCAACTCGCAAATAGCCCTGACCAACCGTCCTGGTAGCGAATCCAATTGACACTCTGATACAATAGCGAAAGGAATTAAAAGCGATTCCCCACAAATCTTACCCACCTAACGAGTGACACAATCATGCTCCCTTAGAAAACTCAGTATCGAGGGTGTCGGGCGCATTTGTTCCCCTCGCAGCGTCCAGAACAACAATCGTACCTCCAAAAGCACGCGTCGCCAAACTCTCGGCACGTATGAAGATAATCTCCCCAAGGATGATGCGTGAATGACATACACTTCCCAACATCCGTCACGCATTTTTGCCTCCAATGATGGTTACAATCTGCGTCCTCGTCGCAGCCCCATGCACACTTTCCGCTATCGTCACATTTATAGCCATAGTCGCAGTCTGCGCTAATATAACAGAATTCCTCAGTTGGCGGCCTGTGTGGGGAGAAGGTGGAAGCAGTGCGGTTGCTGTCTCCCGAGTCGCGCGCAACAAATAAATTGGTACTCGAGTTGGGGGGACTTCCTATTAGAGTTCTGCTAGCGCTAGGGATTGTTGCTGCCAAGACCTGAGTTGTTTGGAAATTGCTGAGGGCCGAAAGGCCGAGGACTACAGAAAAAAAAGTTAGCAAATTATACGCGGAGTCACTTGGCGTTAACGACGAACGAAAAACGTGTCCCATAGGGACTTTGGAGAAGAAGCAAATCATTTTGCAGAACGACAATAGTCTGCAGAATTTGAAATCTATCTTGTGGACTTTGCTCAGTTTGGACTTCGTGACCCAATTCATAGATACGAAAGAAGAGGCCAATAGTGGAAAGAAATCCGCAGATGGATGTGTAGTTCGTGGAAGTGGAGTGATAGAAGTGGAGATGCTCAGGATGTGCGATGGATGGGAAACGCCAGATCATGCACCGTATTGACCCTCCGTCTCGTCTAGGAAGGAATAGTACCGATTGAAACAAGGAAAAGTCGGATGCTTAGGGCCGACATACTTGCCCAAATTCGAATACATATTGTTCGATCGACCATGGACCTGAGACCAGTTCCCGGAAAGTTTATTTTTACGCCGAAACATCCATATGCATGCATGCTGACTTGGTAAATGAGAGAGTTCTTATCGTCGCAGACAAGGAAAGAATGTGCAAGAATATGATGTTTGCTAGGTCCTGGAAAGACAAATTTCCCGGTCTTGAAATTAGCCATTATGTGAGTATCACATTTCGAGCATAGTCGACATCTCAAGTTTGCACTATTTCTGGAGTAAGGTTGTCCTGATCCCGTGCGATTTGCAATGGACCTGATTCAGGTTCGGCGTTCCTCCGCATCGTACCCGGACAGGACCACGGAGTAGCTGTTGCTTAAATAGGGTTCGGGGAGCATAAATGGTCCTCATCTCCAAAAAAAATTTTCAAACGATAGCTTGATCATGGTACATTAATATACGTCAACAATGAGGGCTGTCAAAATAAAATTCTCGCGAATTAATTCCATACTGCAATTGCAAAGAGCCAGCAGTCTCGGGAACGCTATAAAATTTGTTGCCTTGATAAAGATGAGAAGTCAACTTGGCAAAATAGATTTATGGAACACGAGTATCAGCATTCAAGTGAAGCCTAGTAACAAAAAGCCATCACCAGCGTATGTCTGATCAACACCAGTAAATGTACAAATAAACTCCACTTCCGGGGTAAATTAACGAAAGGGCATCACGGCGTTACACAAAGGAAAAAGGTAGAAGAGAGTTGGTCGGTCAGGGTGGGAAGCGGGCAGCGATCACCAAACAGATGAAACTACCAACACCACCACCAAGCAAAAACACCGCAGCCTGTATGGGGTCATTAAACAGTTGCCGAGCCCACAGCACAGCAAGCCGAACTCCGTGAATGAACAAAGAGGTATGCGCAAGAATCGAATGGAAAGTCACAATGACAGTCTCAGCAGCAAAGGGAGACTTTGGAAACCACAACGCCAATACACCATGATGAGAAGAAGAGGAAAAGGCGCTCCACGATGGAATGCGAAGAAATGACAAAAGAAAGAAAGAGAGTCAGAGAGGTCACCGGAGGTTGCGGATAACCTTCTTGCCGCGGGCGAGGAAGGGGCTGGGCATTTCATCACGCTCTGGATCCCAGATAGCAGGCGGCTCGCGCTCCGAGGATTTCATGCTGCAGGCATGAGAAGTTGCACGAGAGTCACTGGCGCATCGCTTAAAGTCGTCCACAGGGCGGCCACCAGCTCTAGCCTGAGCGAGCTCGACCAGGGTGCGACCACCCATGTTGCGCTGCATGACAGCCTTGAACATCTCGTCACCCCCAGCATTGTTGGTCTTTGGGGGCGCCTGCTTTGTGGAGTTTTTACGGGTAGGGGATCCAGCATCGGCAGCGAGGTTGGCCGATGACGGGATCTTGGACAGGCGACGGTGTGGAGATTTAGCCCGGCCTTCATTCGAGTTGGTACGGCCATCAAATTGAGAAGAGGATGGGCCTCCGGACATTTGGGGAAGTCGAGATCCATTAGAAGGGAATAGAGGGGGTTGAGTGCTGAGTTTTTGCATGAAAGCAGCGGTGTTCTGGCGCAGGAGTGGCCGAGGGGGCGCCTTGAAGGGGTCGGGTTTGACCTTGGGTCGAGTAGGAGATGGTAGATCAGGAGTATCATCTTCATCGTCGGAGTAAGCGAGTGTGGGCTCCCACTTGGCCTTTTGGCGCTCAGCCTCGGCAAAGATATTGCGAGCCGTACCCGTAGCAGAGGTACGACGAGGCGAAAGCGAAAGTGAAGCAATAGAGATGGGAGATGGCTCTGCCATTTGCACGTCCTGAGGCGACTCGACAACCGTCTTAGACCGGCAGAACGGGGTACGAGTTTCCTTCCGGGGCTTTCTGTTATTGGATGTAGGAGACTCCAGCGATAACTGGCTGATATCCGTGCTGGACGGAACATCGGAGTCGTCGGTTACGACGCCAGAAGAACGGGATTCATGACCACTAGTCCGTGATGATCCTTGCGAACTGGAATCTGAGCGACGAAGGCTAGCACGAAAGAGCTCTTCTCGGGGATTGCTGTGTCTCTTCTGTTTCTCAAGTTCGATTGAAACGCGATCTTGTACCTCTGTTTCAAATCGCTTGCGCAGTCGGTCCAACTCGCTCTGCACCTGGCGATCAATCTCGAGTCGCGCCTTCACCTCCCATTCCCGGCGAACGGTGTTTTCTATTTCAGCCTTGAATTGCAGTTTTTCTTTCTCCACATTTGCCAGCTTCAGCTCCATCTCGCGAACCTTCTGGACAGCGACCTCCTCTCGACGGCGCAGTGTCTTGCCAAGATCCACAACCTCCTTCTCCTTGCGCATAAGACGAATAATAGGAAGGTTGATCAAGGCGGCAGTGTCAGGGCGGTTGTCGGGGTTGACGCGCAAGCAACTGCCAATGACATTCTTTAATTCAGGCGAATAGTAGTCCGGGAGAGATGCGTATTTCCCCTCGCGGATCTTTTGCACCAGTTGAATGTGGGTGCGCGCATTGAAGGGAGGCTCCTTCGCGCAAAGCTCATAAATGATACATCCGACCGCCCAAATGTCCGATCGAAGGGTGTACTTCTCGGCGGCACAAATCTCGGGGGACATGTAGAAGGGAGTGCCAACATATGTGGATGCGAAATCGTGGGATTGCATCTGCTTGGACAGACCAAAGTCGCCGAGCTTGACAGTGTTGTCGCTACCAAGGAAGATATTCTCTGGCTTGAGATCGCGGTGCAGGATGGTAACTTGGCCCTGCTTTCCCTTCAGTCCAGATGGCTTCGGCGGCGCTCCGAGAATATTCGAGCCAACTTCTGCAGGGTCCGCTCCATAGTGACACCTGTACAATGCGGTGACCAACTGTGACAGAATGCGCCAGACGAATTCTTCCTCCGCCAGCTTGTTCGCCTTTTTGAGATTCTTGATAACCATGCTCAAGTCTCCCCCACCGCAGTATTCCATATAGAGGTACAGATCCTGGCTGGCTTTGAGGTGTTCACGATGGTAGTAGGCGACAATGTTCGGGTGTCGGAGGGAGCTCAGGATATTGAATTCCGCCGTGAGCTGTTCGCGCTCCTTCTGAGACATCTTGATGTAGTTTATTTCCTTCCGACATAGTATCTACACTCGTTTAGTGTTGTCCAGCACCAGGGAACCTGCGACCGCATGGAACCACTCACGAATCCGTCAGACTTCCGCTTGACCTTGCGAATGATACCGAAGGAGCCGCAGCCTGGAGATATCACAGTGTCAGAAGATTATACAGAAGTCATCTCAGTCTGAGATGGCATTACTTACCAATCTTCTCCAAGATCTCATACTTGTCCGCCTCAGCCAAAGCAATCGCCATGGCTATAGATCACTGTCCCGGGACAGTCGGAAGAACAGGTGTCAAAGAGAAATGAAAAGAGTTGTAAGTCAAGAAAATTTCATGTAAAATGAGAGTCGACAAGGTGTCCTGTGTTGTTAGTAAGACGAATTGAAGAATTGGTGAAGGGAAAAGTTGAAGATGGTATGGGGTTTAGAGGTTCGGCGATCTTCAGTGTTTGGGTGCAGCCCGTTGCTGTGCAACGGGATTCATGGCGCTTGCTCTACAACGGCAGGCGGTCAGGGCAACCAAAACGTCGACCCGTCGGACCCGGATCTCCTTGGATTATTACGTTGCGTATCATTGCCTCGGCCAATTGAGAATTTTACTTCTATGATCCCAATGGCGAAAAATGGCAAAGCTTGGTGATGCCCTATATACATCTCCTTTATGAGATTGTCATTAATTGCTTTCCTCCCGTATTTTGGTGACTCGTCTTAGCATGACATAGGTACCACTCCCACATAGCCCTAATTGACGTCACATGATCTTATCGATAAGTCCGGGTTTCGGTCCCGCATCTTGTCGACTTTCCTCCCACGGCCTGGTGGCAAGCTGCAAGCTACTAGATCAAGTCCTGAGGTGACAATGGCAGAGACGACTGTATTGCGCAAGGATCAGCTGGAGATCAGCTTACACAATGAGAAAAAGCTGATCAAAGAAGGCACCATCAAGGATGACAACCCTCTAGACCTGAGTGAGCCATTCCGTGAACTTTGCAGCGCTTGCCGAAGGGGCGATCTGAAAGTCTGCCAGGAGAAAATCACCGAGGGTGTCAATGTCAATGCTCGCGATTTATATGATTATACGCCATTGATCTTGGTGAGTGCTACGAGAGTAACTATGCTTTCAAATACTCAGTCTCTTGACCGGCTCCATTCATTCTCAAACAACATTAGTAATTGATATATATCTTCCGATAGGCTAGTCTTTGCGGACACTATGAAGTCGCGCAACTATTACTTGAATCAGGCGCACTCTGTGAACGAGATACATTTCAAGGAGAAAGGTAACATTGACCTCAATCTGCCATTGAACCACTCAGAAGCTAAAGAACGAACCGGGGTAGATGTTTATACAATGCCTTGAACGATCGGATACGCAACCTCCTCCTCGAGTACGACTATTCCAAGTCAACGGACCCACTCCAGCCCCTTGCTGCGCATATTGCCTCTTTACTCACTCGAGAGTCCCCTGTGACAACTGATATTACCGTCGCCGTCGCCGACCAGGACATCCCCCTTCACAAATTCATCCTGGCCGCCCGGTCTCCCTACTTCCGTGCCAAGCTTGCCCCTGCTCCAGAAACCACAACATGGAAGCTCCCCAGTACGATCCCACCGGAGGCATTTGCTGCCGCAATCCGATATCTCTACCTGGGTGAAGCTCCCCGTGAATTAAGAAGTGGACCAGGGACTGGCTTCACAGAATCTGAAGTCTTCGCGGGCATTGATAAGATCTCCAAGTATCTCAAAATCGAAAGTCTTATGGATAGTCTGCTGGACAGCGGGGATAGGCGGCGCGCGAGGCAACGCAGGACCGTGGAGCTCAGCAAGGGCCGTGATCAATTAGAAGTGTGGTTCCGGGAGAACGTCCTCGGCCACCGGGTGGTTATTGAGACATCAAAGGTTGGTGAAGTCAAGTGGGACCGCAACAATGCAATCTTTGCAGATGTTCTCCTGCGAGCAGATGAGCTGCCAGACGAGGAGGACGGTCCAACGGACGGAGTCTCGAGATCTACGCTATTTCCCTGCCACAGGGCGATGCTTCTCCGGTCGGAGTTCTTCCAGGCAATGTTTACATCCTCTTTCCGGGAAGCGCATATCGAAGATCAGCTGCACATAATCGATGTGGACTGCTCTCCCGATGTTCTGGAGATCATTCTGACATTCTTATACACTGAGCGGGCGGATTTTCCTCTGGAAATAGCCGTCGACGTTTTGTTCGCAGCTGACATGCTCTTCATCGAGAAGTTGAAGACCAAGGCGGCCGTTGTGATCAGCACGTTGGGTAGTGGAGTATCTCAATCCGAGGCAGCCAGGACTCGCGGTACTAAGGATGAAGACGATATCGATATTTATTCGATTATCCGAGCTGCTTGGTTAACCCGCGTCCAGCGTCTAGAAGAATTCGCCGCTCGCTTCCTCGCGTATAGGCTGGAGGCCCACATTGATTCGCCTGAGTTTGCGGAGTTGATCAGCGAGTCTGCAGCTCGCATCCAGGCACGGCAGGAAACTGATTCCATTGAGTTGCTGGACGATATCCGCTTTTACCTCAACGAGCGTTTCCGATTGCGATTCGACGATGCTGGTCTTGACGAGTTGATGGAGGAGCAGCCACCGACCGCGCAGGCTGAAGATATAGAAGAGATTACGGAAGGAGTGGAGGCGATCAACGTCACCAAGTCGACGCCTGCGAGTACTACATCAGCAGCGCCTACTCTGCAATCGAATGGTTATACCCGGGAGATTCGGACGCTAGACGGTGCGCTCGTCGAGGACGAATTTGACGAAGACGCGATGAACTACCAGATTCTGCTGGAGAAGCTCGATGCCCTCCTGGAGAGATTGAACCTGGAAGCGTAGGCTATATATAAGGGCGCTTTTATGATATATCTGCTCTACGATGTCATGACCGTGATTTACGAAGGCTAGCCATCAGAAGCAGTATGATGAATTTTGCACATACATATCGATTACAAACAAGACAGCCAGAATAGAAATACATGTCGGTTGCATTATGCTTCATTCTACCTCTGAATCAGATCGAGTATTCCAACAGTGGACAGTGACCTGCACTTCGCCCACGAGTAAATAGGATCTCTCAGAGAGTGAGGTGTATGTAAGGAGGCCCAGTATGCGAGTATCCCAAGCGCAGTAGGTCGACAACATAGCTCGAGTCCGTGAGCACGTGTCCAATTGGAAGATAGCTTCCCAGAAGCTGCAGACACGCTCCGCTGGTTGAAAGATCTTGCTTCGTCCCATCAGCAGATGGATTCATGGCTCGAAGGCCATGAACAGGTTTCTTGACCGGGATGTTTGTCGGGCTCGCGATGGTCCCGGAGAGAGAGTAGGGGCTTAGAACTGCCCACTTCCTTCAATCCTTCTCGTGAGCCCTGCCAGTCATGACAGAATGAGCTCAGAAGGCCCACATCGAAAGATTGTGTGAGGCCTTGAATGCCTCGATGTCCGCTATAATTGTTCGTCTTAGGTGGCAATCATACATCTCCAAAATCACCGTCGTCCCTCTGGTGAATTATTTTCCTTTTCCACTGCGGCCCTTTGTTTCTTTTCCTCCATCTTGGCATCCAAATCCCGAATCTGACCCTCGAGAATGCCTTTACGGGCAATCAGATTGGAGCGCATGCCTTGAAGGGCTTTGAATTGCTCATCGAAGGTAGACTCTTGGCGTTTTCGTGTGGTCTAAGCAGGCAATTGGAAAGAGAAAGTTAGTTTCCAAGAAAACTTTCGGTTTATCCTGGCTCCAAGCCTTTCATGGCTGGGTATGCCACTGTTGGACACGGGGCTGCGGAACAGCCGGTGTTCAAACTTACCTCCGCAATCTCCTCTTTCGTCTTCAATCCCGCTCCATATAATGAGCTGGCAATCGTGATTGACGTCACAGCGGCTGTCAAAACCAACCGGCGCACATTTTGGGCCGAGGGCATCTTCTTTTGCGAACGGAAAAAGTGACCTTTAGATCAGTTTTTGTCTCTGTTGTCTCGTAGTTGCTGTGACAAAGAGATGTCAGAGTTCACCGCCTACTTAAATAGGCCTTAGTATTGGTCGACCACAAAGACGCGTCTTTCCCCCTCTTCGCGTGGGAGATATCAACTTTATCAATGGACCTGACCATGCGCCTTTGATGGTCTCCCCACCACTTTACTGATAGCATGTCTGCTCTCAGTCCGCCTCACAGCACGGTGCCTCGTCGTCGATCTCGGGATGAGAATGGCGACGACAGCGACGGCTCTGACTCTCTCAACGCGACTCCCGCATCCAACAGCAAACGCCCTCGTCTAAACCCTCCCGAAGATGAATCTGGAAGCGAAGGTGATGAAAGTGAAGAGAACGAGGATACACAAAATGATGCGGACGGGAATCAAGAATGGAGCCAGCCCTCCGCGTCGCGGCCAAAAGCCCACCTTGGAATCGGGCCTGGTGGCTACAAACCTGGGGCGATTGTGCGAATAAAAGTCGCGAATTTCGTGACTTACACATCCGCTGAGTTTCATCCAGGCCCGAAGCTGAATATGGTCATTGGCCCGAATGGCACGGGCAAGAGTACCTTGGTCTGCGCGATCTGCCTTGGTCTCGGTTGGGGCCCTCAGGTATGGCCTTCTACCCAACGCGGATATATCGACAGTTAACTGACAGGAAGTACTTTTTTTGATTCAATAGCACCTCGGGCGAGCAAAAGATCTGGGCGAATTCGTCAAACACGGCTGTGCCGAAGCCAAGATTGAAATTGAGCTCGCGGGCCCCCCCAAGCTATCTTCGAATCCAGTCATATGCCGGACTATCAAACGCGACGGGAATAAAAGCTCGTTCACCGTCAATGGGAAGCATGCGAGTTCAAAACAAGTGCTGAAGTTTGTGCAGTCATTCGCCATTCAAGTGGACAACCTTTGCCAATTCCTTCCTCAGGACAAAGTTGCCGAGTTTGCGGCTCTTTCTCCAGTTGAACTTCTTCATTCCACTCAAAGAGCTGCAGCCGAGCCGGAGATGACTACATGGCACAATCACCTTAAAAGTCTCCGACAAGAACAAAAGCAACTAGAACTTGAGAACCGGGGTGACAATGAGACTTTGGCAAACCTTAAAGGTCGACAGGAACAGCAAAGATCAGAGGTTGAGAACATGCGGCAGTTGGCCGTGGCTCAGGAGAAGTTACAGCTATTGGAGCTATGTCGGCCAGTCTTGGAGTATAGGGAGGCTCACAAGAAATTTGAGGAGGTCAAAATGAGGAAGGCTCAAGTTGAACAAGAGGAGCGGCAACTCAAAGCCGAACTCGAACCTGCGTTGCATGCAGTCGCTGCCAAGAAGAGCTACGTCGAACAGATTAATAGCGTTCGGAACCACCACAAACAGCGTGCTAAGCAACTATCTGATACAGCCTCGGATTTTGAGAAGAAGCTGAATGACCTGCAAAATTCCATGGAGGAGCTGAGTAGTAAAATCGCGAATGAGAAGAAGAATTCGCAGAAGCATAAATCTGAGGCGACTCAAGCGCAGCAGAAAGTCAACAGGCTAAAGCGTTCATTGGAGGAAGATGCTTCAGATTTTGATGCAACTTATTACAACGACCTGCTGGTAAGTTCCCCCTTCTTTTGCGAGGCAATAGGCCAAGGAGTCATGCTCAGATCTGATATCTGCCCTTAGCGTGAGAAAAGATTGGCCCAGCGAGAGCTGGAGTCCAAAGCGAGTGGAATCAAACAAGACCGAGTCCCAATCGAGGAAAAAAACAAAGAGTTGGCGGCCCACATCGAAGAGGCCGAGACACAGCTGCAAAATCTGGATTCCCAGATGGGGCAGCAGGAAGCAAGACTGCAGCAGCTGTCTACAGAGACTTTGAGAGCCTATCGATGGATCAAAACCAATCAGGACAAATTCGAGAAGCCAGTGATTGGTCCTCCAATCGTGACGTGCTCGATCACAGACCCTCAGTATGCTGATGCCATTGAGTCTCTTCTTAATAGAAACGACTACCTGGCGTTTACGGTCCAAACCAAGAAAGACTTCCGAACCTTGCAACAACATCTGATGGGGCAAATGAGACTCCACGACATCACTATCAAGACGAGTCCCTCTCGCGACTATCCCCCACCCCCAGTATCGGACCAGGAACTCCGGCAGCTGGGATTTGATGGCTGGGCAAAAGATTTCATCAGCGGACCTGATCCCGTCATTGCCACTTTCTGCATGGAGAATCGTTTCAGTCAAACCCCCATCGGGCTCAGTCAATTTAGGGGCGAACAGGCAGAGGTTGATGAGCTCCGCAAGAAAAAAATCACCGTTTTCGTTGCCGGGTCTCAGATGTATCAGACCAACTACCGGGCCGAGTACAATGCTTCTTCCACAAGCATCAAGATGGTCGGCGCTGCCAAAGTATGGACATCACAGCCCATCGACACATCAATCAAACAAACACTTCTCCAGAATATTGGGAACTGGAAGGAGGAAAAGGAAGAAGTTGAACGACAAATTCAAGCTTTCAGACAGGAGCTGGAGAGTCTGAGAAAGTCTCATCAGGAGATTGACGGAGCAATAGTAGGTTGATTGGTCGGGAGCTTGGCAAATATCGAGCTCTGACTGACCGCTCTTACAGGAAACAATCGAAAGAGAAAAGGCTGCAAAACAATCTGCTCACACATCATGGCTTGCTATCCCTCAAAAAATCAGTATGACCAATCGCCTTTCATTGTCTCATTGGACTCGTGTTAATTGACTATTTTATAGGTCAAGAAGAAGCGAAGGTGAAGAGTCTCCAGGAGCTTTTCGCGGGTGTGAGAGAAACAGTGGCTGGGTATCGTGATGAGCAGGATGGAATTGCTATCCAAAAGGCGGAGGTGGCACTTGAATATGCGGTAAGATTCTTCCTGGCGTTTGGTTCCCACCCCATCAATGCTGATTTGCTCTTCAGGACGCTGCTGAGGCGCTTCGACATGCTTGCGAGGAGCTCATCATAGTTGAAGTCTGGCATCTAGAGGCTACCTCTGATCTCAAGACATTAAAGGATAAACATTCACACTACACCCAGATGCTGGAGCAGAAGGCTGAAGAAGTGAAGAAGCTCCGGGAGGAGTTCAGAGAACGTCGCGAGAAGGGTCATCCAATGTTACGACGGGCCAAAGAAGTCTTTGCAGATCTCGAGCAGCGACCGAACAGCGAGGAGGTTCGTAGCATGGTAAACGAAGCCAATTACTCTCTCGATAATCTCGACGCCGATATCGAATCCCAACAAGCCCAGATCCGACTGTTTGTCGGAGGAAACAGCAATGTCATCAAAATTTTCGAGGATCGTGAAAAACAGATCGAAAGACTCGAGACCAAACTCAGCGACTATCGAAATCAATTGGCCAGATACGATTCTGCGATTAAGGAAGTTCGGGGCCGCTGGGAGCCAAGACTGGATGCACTTATCGCCAAGATCAGCGATGCTTTTGGAGACTCGTTCGCGCGCATTGGCTGTGCTGGACAAGTCAGCCTGGACAAGGTGGAAGCTGAACCTGGTCCGAACGGCGAACCTGGCGGCACCGAATTTGATCAATGGTCGATCCAAATCCATGTCAAGTTCCGGGAGCATGAGCAACTCTCGATTCTTGATTCTCATCGCCAGTCCGGAGGCGAACGTGCCGTGAGCACAATCTTCTATCTCATGGCACTCCAGTCACTGTCTGCATCGCCCTTCCGCGTCGTTGATGAGATCAACCAGGGTATGGATCCCCGAAATGAGCGCATGGTCCATGGCCGCTTGGTGGACATCGCCTGTAACTCGGAAGGCGAAGGAGCTACCGACAAGAGGGGAAACCCCGTCGGCGGCGGCGGTGGTGGTCAGTACTTCCTGATCACCCCCAAGCTTCTCAGCGGGCTGTCCTACAAGCCTGGTATGCGGGTGCTTTGCATCTACAGTGGCGAGCATATGCCAGAGGAATACGCCAAGCTGGATTTCGGCCGGGCGGTTCGCAAGATGAGGGCCATCAACGAGCGACGCAAGTCTCGTGACGCTGGGAACAGTTCTCAGGTCGATGTCTATGGTTGATGGCGTGTGCTCCCCTGAGCGTGTTCGAGTTTGTGGCGGGTGGAATCACGGTCGTTGCATCATGGTAGTTGGTTTTGTTCTGGCGTTCCTCCTTTTTTCCCCAGTTTCTTTTCTCTCAAATCATTTTGGAAATACCCCAACCCTAGCCTCAATTCAATTGTTTCCATTCAATAGATCACATTCGGACTGAACCTCCACCGACGTAGCGCGATACTTGCAAGATCACCGCAGTACGGTGATATCCAAAGGCATCATGGCGCAACCAGAGAACCATGCAAGTGGAGGACTAGATATCTTTGAAGCTCTACCGGTACAATTAATCCAGACGTTACGATGTTTTTGGTAATCTACCAATCGAAATTCCTTTATGATCTGGTATTGAAGTACCTAGTGGCAAACCCATCGCCCATACGAGTGTGATATATGTCGTGGAAATTATGCTATATATCCTAGATAGTATACTGCGTAGACCCAAAGGCTTGACGATAGTGTTTGCCTCCTTTCCTGCCTCTCGTTCCAGCGCCGAGTCGCCCATTGTGATTTGGATTCAGACAATTTCGTATCACTGAATCCATACCACGCTTGGCCGAAGTACGTCCATTGGAAAGCAACCGAAGCTGTACTGTGTTCGTGGGTCCTCCTCAAATGAAGCACTCGTCCCTCCCTGCCAAGACCGGGTGACGCGATCGATCACCAGCGATTCAATTTTAGCCGGTCACGAGCCAAACAAAAGAACACCACGTCGAAGCTTGCAGGACTCTACTACTTTTACTGCTCATGTCTGGAAAATCGATAGCATGAACTGGCTCGATGGCAACAATATCTGGCTTTTGATATAAATATCACATTCTATCGACGCCCCAAAGCGATAGTCTCCCCATCCCAGGAACGCGATGATCACCAACGGCGGGATCGGAGTACTAAACCGACTAGGCATAGCGGGTATCGCACCCATCGTCATGGCTTCCTTGATCAATGTGCCGCGATCAGCCGGCTGCATCAGATCGCTTGATAATGGGATATTCTATGGGGAACTAGCGACAGTCTGGAATAGCGTTAGAATAGGGCCCCGCCGAGAATCAGACTTGATGGCGACTAGGGGCATGATTAGATGAATGTACGTGGACGAAGGTGCCTACCTCACCTGGCAACAAAAAGCTCCTGAATGGAGCATTGTACATCCAAGTCCTGGGTGTTGACAATAATACCCACATCTTCCCCGTTTCTTGTGGATCGTGAACCCGTGAATCCACCGCAAGCCTCCGGACCAACTTCTTCTTCCTCTCTGGCTCCATGCAATGTCGGCCACCCCGTGTCCGTGCTGACCCTGACCCCGTCCACTATTCTCCTCCACTTGACCCCCCTTGACCCTTGAAAGTTGACCCAGGCCCCGTCGCTCCGGTAGGTGGGAGGATCCCTAGAGATTGATGGCGTCCATAGTCCACTTACAAGGGGAGCGACTACTGTGGTGCATACATGACAATATGCAGGAGAGGAGCCAACCATCATCCTGATCGGAGATGAGGAGGGGAGAATGGGAGGGTTTCCAGGTAAAGCAGGTCATATCCAAGCCTGAATACCGGGGCGGATGTGGAACCAGCGCAGCCAGGCCCAGCAGCTTGCTAGCTTCTGTACGTAGGCCTTGCACATAGAGAACAGCAAATATGCCCATGTCCGACCGACTTGGGGAGCCATCTGTGAGCTTTGCAGTGTGACGAGGCTGCATCATCAGGTGAGGCATTACATGGAGTGGCGATCATGCCCGATTCTTTTCGAGGTGTCGAATACCCTGGCTGTTCTAAATACGGTTTACTTTTTAGTAGAGAAAGAGAGAGACAGAGTGGTAGTACAGTCTGTGATTTCAGTCGAATCTCGATCCTTGTCCTTTCAGTTGAGAAGGACTACGCATTTCACAAGGCTGAAACTGCAGGTCTTGAGTATTCTCAGCAACCTTTTATCTAAAGTGGCACCGAGCGTCAATCAAATTTCCCCCCTGCCACCAAAATAAGTGTACTTCGCACGCGCATAGCGTGGGAAAATGACTGCCATGATTTTTTTAATGGATGTCCACGATTCATGATTCTATCCTGGCTTCTCAATCTTGAAAGTCTCGGTCAAAGGCCAATCATGCAAATGCCTGCGGCGAAATCTTGTTAGCCTTGTCCGAAAGGACGCGATGCCGGAAATCGTCTAGATCAGGCAGACGTGACTCTCACATTAGGATGTCTTGACTGGATTATTTTTATCTTACGAAGCAGGCTGACCCCTCCTGATGAGACTCGCGACTCCGCCTCTTACCACTTGCGCATTCGCTTGGACGTACCGCTGGACGATTATTCTGGGGGCGAGAGACTCACCACCGGCATATACCATTAAGGCAGGCCGCATTGACGAGGGACACCGGCTAAGGCAGGCGATCCTCGTGCTAGTAGCACCCTCCAGAACGCTTCTCCGGACCATGACTAGACCTGGGAAGGACTCGTGTCATGCAGATCGACCACCGGGCGTTTCCGCCGGCCGATCACAGGGCCCCAGTCTCGGAGGTTTTGCATACCAATCGTTGGGTGCCGTTGGGCATCCCCCCTCTCTCGACGGCCAACTCTAAACCGGCTGGATCCCTTGGAGAACTGGCGCCCTTTCGTGGCATCACAGCATTTGCCTCCCCCTCTTCGGTCATCACCCCGGAGGTCTACTTGTTTAACTCAGATGAAGTCGTGCTGACGCCTACAGAGAGAAAGTATTGGGAGGGGGGAGCTTCAACTCCCTCCGCGCTCTGGGCAGGGACTTGCAGATGCCTTTCATGGATGCTCTCTTACCCTGAGATCATCATCATCGGTATTTTTTTATCAGGACTATCATGATAGCAGAGCTCCTACAATACTCTATGCCTGTACGTACTTTGCACGATCGACATTGCGCCTCATCGGGTGGTGGAGATGGCTGGGACGATTGGTCCGCGAATCGACGACCCCCCGTCGGAAAGAACCCTCAGCACAACAACCAGTTAGATGGCCATAATGACATGATTTTCTCCTCGGAAATTTGACCATCATCTCGCCTTCCAAAAAAAGACAGGAGATCCATGCCACCGTCGCTAGGCTCTCTCACGTTGCATCCAGGGCGCATCCACACCATCCCACAGCATCCACCGCACCGGCGCATTGACCAGATCTTACTTGGGGTGCGTTCCACGCTGCTTCGCTTGGCGAGGTGAAACCATCAGATCAAGGCACCGGCCGAAAAGCCTGTGATGGTGACTGACTCGAGGAGTTGAGAACGGAAGCCAGGATGTCATGCAGATGGTGCACTGTACGGACTGCACTGCATGCTTTGTCCGCACCTGGGCCTTGAGGAAGTGCTGCCCCTCGGCCCCCCCCTTCTCGAGCTGCAAAGTCAAGTCTGCAGTGCGACACAACCTTCTCTGATGTGGATGTGTACGAGGTTGATTCATTCGACTTGGTTCACCGCTCTTCTTTTGGTTGGTACCCGATTATTCGAGTCATCATCCCACAGCATGTACTCCGTACGCCGGTCCACCAAGCATACCCCCACGAACAAGGTCGCATTCTCCCACTTACCCAGCCCCCTCTCCTTCTACCATTGCCTCATAAGTCCCACGATACACGACCGCAGGCTGCCTCGAAAGCAAGTTGGAGATGACCATCCCCAGCCCAGTTCCGAGTCTTAACACAACGTGTGGACGGATCTCCGTGGCGTGGTCCCACTTTTCCAATTCCAACGGTCAGGATCCTGGCCAGCCTCGTTCCCTCACTCCCCTAGAGCTATTATTGCACTTGATCTGTATCCGCAGCCCTGGAGCAAGTTCCAACAGATTCCAGTCTCCCCAGGAGAGTGTGGTCCTTAGATCCACTCAACCGTGTGTGTAGGGGTGGGGATTTTGTCCAGCTTGACTCGTGAGTGGTTGACCACATTGACCCTGTGATGCGATGTGCAGATTGTTGGAAGAGCAGGGCGCTTGCAACGCGAAATGGTGATCTCTGTGATGCGCCCATCTCATCGTCGATCAAGTACCCCTACGTCAGGTCCCATCCAAAGATAGCAGTAGAGAAAAGCACAGACCGCTAGGAGCACGGTGGGCAAGTATATCACTCGACAATCTCAAACAATGGCAATGATCGCCCTAGCCTTTGTCGTAGCGATCCAGATGTGAAAGGACTCGGTAAAGGGCGTTGTCAACATGCAGTAAAGGATGCATGCGGTATCGTCACTACTATTTCATGAGGGTTGCCTTGCAACTCCTTACTGAATCAATATGGATCATGATCAAGATACCCTCCTTAGCTCCATCATAGCCGGAGCTTAATGCGCCCATCCGCAACGGCGCCAATCTCCAATAACGTGGCCGGAGAAATACATACATCCTTCCGCCCGTAAACAACCCCAGTCGGATCCGACATCAACAAAGCAGACACCCGACGTGCCACAGCAGCTCCTAAACGCAACCCCCGTTTTAGGATCGTGTTCCGATCCCAGCGTCGCACGACGTGTCGCACGGAATCTCGCCTGTAAACTCGAAAATTGGGAAATTCAGATCTGGACGGGGGGCCAGACGACTGTCCTCAAAAAGTGAAGCCCACTCCTTTACGGTACTTTGTTTGACTTCGGGAGCAAGGCTGGAAGGGGAAATTTCGGCGGTCAGCAGCCGTCTGGAATTGTACGTCGGACTGACTGCGCTTGAGTTGGGAAGCGCTGGTGCTTGAAAAAAAGACTATCAAAGTCCTACGGTATAACCCAAAGGTCACCTTAAGTACTCCTGGGCTCTATAATGTTTGATCGCCACTCTACGCAGTCGTACAATGTATACTGATCAACATATATCACAGACAAGATTATACATCAGATCTTCGAGACATTCTTTGGAAAAGCCTGCAATAGCCGAACCTTGGATTTCAACCAAGAACCCAGCCAGATTCGTACATGAAGGGAAATGCAACCGTAGGATGATCTCCTGCAGCACGAGATGGAAGGCCAGCATCAGTAACAACCAACAGGAACGAGGTCTGCCAGCCCACTGTGAGGGGCCAGCACACATCTCGTACGAACAGAAGGTTTTTCTTCGTCTATCCACCCCTCTTAGGAAATACCGACTTGGCCATCACAAGATCAAGGCGCACACACATCAATCCCTGCAAGAGAGACGATATCCGTTCGTCGGCAAGAATCATTTGCCGGCATACTCGCAAGATGCAGTAGCAACACAATCTACAGTCGATCATCACAGGATCTACCATTAGTGCCACCACCGCCGGGCACCGTAGCCATTCACCACCTACTACTCCATTCTGGACCAGGTTATCCACCTTCTACGATCCTATCAGCGTCTTGAACTGGATGATCAGTGTGGCAACGCTGCGAGTCGCTTCCCTCCACCCGAATCAATCATCATGTCAGGATCTGAGACGATCGCTCTGCTCCCGGGGATGTTCGGTAAGTAGGCGAACCGTGTATGGAGGAGCAGACAAGGAGTATATTCCATACTGAGCGGGCGCTCAACACGAAGACCCGACATTGCCTGAAATTTAAGCCAAAGGATCCTGGGATCCTATCGCATCTCCGACTGGCCTGATCCAACCCTCCCGACGCTGCTGGGTGGATGACACAGTCCCATGGGATTGGCAAGAGAGACTGGGGTCGGGAAGTGGAATAGTAGATCAAGGATAGAAGAGGGTGTACAGCAGTAGAGAATCCGGGAACGATCACATGTATGTATGGCATAGATTGAGTACACATTGTGAGTAGGATGTAGTGACGAGGTACTCCGTACTGTAGTTGCGCAGCTCCACAACTCACTACATACTGCTAGCGAGCGCCTGGTACTTTTTCCCCAGTACGCTGCGCAATGCCGTTAAAAGTGGCGGCTGATGGAACACCAGTCGAAAGTGCTAGTCGATGGCACTATTCCAGAAAAGGAGAACAGTACGGCCATGTCGCAAGGCTACGGAGGTACATTATTAATGCTGACCAAGTGGTCAAGGGGAGATCGAAAACGGTCAAAAGAGCGAACTGCCCCATTTAGGCAAGACCCTAATTTCAAGCCCCAAAAGTTAGGCCTCCACCTGTTGAAACGCATACGATGTCAGACCTCATAAAATCAGTCCGATTAGTTCCAAACATGTAGAATGATGTCCGACCTACAGAGTAGAAGATGTACATCATGCAGTGTGTTCCCTATTATTAGTATTATTATTCGATAGTATGTGCTTAAGTTACATAGGGCCAATGTGCTGAATTTTGAGGACCAATGATCCAGACCCGGACCGGCTTCGGTTTATGACTTCGGTTATATGAAAGCAGGGATAACAGCGAGATATAGCTTTGCCAGGGTAAAAACAAGTCCAAATGCAACAGGCATAAGTGCCACTATGAACATGGAAGGTAGTACAGAGGAAATTGAGCATGCACTCGGTATGTCTTTTAGCGAGAATCCTCGACGAGTATGAAAATCAGTCGCAATCAATCGCCAGGATCGCCAATACTCTCAACTCCACTGTAATTTCAGGCCTCAAGTCGAGACCATCTCGACAAGAAGAAGAAGAAGAAGATCTCCTTCCGATCCCATCCCCAACGCGGCCACCAGCCACCAGCAAAAACCATAAACCACCCAATAAACCCCAAGTCCCGAGGCTGGAGATAATCAAGGACCAACTTCCTAAAGCAAAACAAACTAAAAGGCGAAAAAAAAAGAAAGAAAAAGAAAACACCTAATGAGATGCAGCCCCACGGACGATCGCGGGGTTTATACCATCTCTAGGTTAGTGGGCTCGCTAAGATCCCAGTCCTCAGCGCTACTGTACAAAGGAGGGGGGCTTGGAAGGGGACTTGGACGAAAGCGAGACTAAGGTCTTGTGGCCCTCTGCGGCGTGATGGAGATCAACGCTCGGTCGCAGCTGTGACGAACAGGTCGTGTTTCATCCTTGGCTGACACATACGAGAAAAAAAAATAAAATCAAAAAAAGGGTTCCAGACTAAGCGGGTGGCCCTGGCTAACTTAATACCCCCGGGTCCCGACAAGATCATTGTGTATGATCCTCTGTCGATCCTTTGCGGTGATTACTGACACTGAAATTTGGCGCGTGTGTTGTGTTGGTGTATGTTATATGCTTAGGTTTTGCGGCTAGCTGCTCTGGGGATATTCGGTCCGAGGGTGAGCTTTTGGATTTTGGGGGCAGTGACATTTTGAGTTTTGACTCCGTACTTTGGGGATTATAGTTAGAGTCAATAAGTGAAGATTATGGTTTATGGTACGGTCAAGCTTAAGAGTTGACCTGGTTGACAAGGGGTGACTCTTCCCATTTCTTTCTTTCTTTCCGGCAAGTTGCTTACTTGGTCAGCCGTAAAGTATGGATGGAGAACTACACAGTTGACTGCCACTTGCGATATAGGCTTGGAACGGTGGAAGAAGAGTATTGATGGATTTGACTATTGAGTGCGAGGTTCTAATTTAGAGTCGGCGATCTGGGATGAGCTGGAGGATTTGCTTTCTGGATACGAGATCTACGGGCCTGCAGGATCAAAAATGAACCAGTCTGATTCACCAGAATATGATACCGTGCAATAGGATTCGCAGGTTAACCGTGGCTCTTGGGTCCTCTGTGATCACACCCATTTTCCCTTAGCCGACCGAGTACATGTACCTCTTCCGCTACGGGATCACATCTCGGAGCCGACACCAGGAGATTGCACGGCGTAATCAATCAGAATACGCCGAAAGCTCCCTGCCCCTCCATCGTCAAAAGAGCTAGTAGTGCGCATCGCTTCCCCGTCCATGTCGCCCGTCCCGACTACTGTACTTGGCGAGATCGTACATCGGACTGACTGCCCGAAAGGAGCTATGGCCAGCGGTTGCAAGGGCGAGTGGTGATCTAGCGATCCCAGCGATCCGGCGATCCACAGGGGCGATCCGCCGAATTTGGAAGGAGTTTTAGGCGAGGGGAGTGTGGGGGGGGGGGGGAAAGGACAGTGACATAGTGACCGTCAGGAGACACGTCAGGGGTGAGTAACCCCTACCACAGGCATGTACACTACCCGAGTACAGTGTACAGTGTATATTTTCGTACTTTACTCCCGATTGCGTTAGTACCCTTTTTTCCACGTGAGATCAAGGCTTCTGCCGGGCGCGTTGAGTTAGTCCTCCTTGCATCATCAATGATCGACCTGAATCCGCGCTTCTAGCTTGACACCAAAGAATGATAGGGCATAGCGCCCAGCCACGAAGAGTCCACGCCGTTACGCCCGCTCCAACCCCCCTGTCCCCGTAAATAATTGAAAGTCGTCTATCTGGAGACGGCAGAGAGTCTCGGAGCTGCTCCCTAAATCGCTGCACTATCTGTGGTCCAGTTTTTCTCGGCACAGGGAAATCAGCCTGAAGGAGCGATCAGGATCCGAGACTAGCGATTTTTCTCATGATCGAGTTGCTAGGCCTCCCTGATTCCTCCCCGGGGTTCATCGGCTCCGTCTCTCCTCCGGTCTATGATACTGTTGCAACTTGCCTCCACTCTGCCATCCCAACGGAGTCCTCCGTCGACCGTGTGTGGCGTAACCGACGGATCCTCCTTATTTCCGATCTTCTGGGATGTTTCATTTTCCACGCAGCCCTCCCGTCCACCATTGGCCTACCCTAATCCGTTCGGTGTGATTCTATCGGAGCTCAAAGTGACCCAGCACGAGGGTTCTGGCTGAGTTCCCCCTTTCTCAATCGGTCCCAATGCCCCGGGAGTCGCATCGCCGATCTCTCTGCAGCAGACGCGACCATAAAACATCATCATGGTAAGGCTAATTTTGCAAGTTACATAATCGAGAAACAGCCGGGGAACGAGGCTGCCAATGTTCCGAGCTGCATTCTTCACAACAGAACAGCCTTCATGCAGGGTGATACGATGCAGACAAGGCTGTACCTAGAACAAAGTAGAGAGCACAGAGCCTTTCGCAGAGGTCAGATGCATGGCGTGATCTTACGGTGTGCGGCTGCATCATGCAAGTGCCATGTGTTCCTCAAGCCAACCACGCGTGGCTGGGGCGAAGGAGAACAGGGTAGGTACATCACGTAGGCAGTCCAAAAGCAAAATGATCAAGCAAAACGATAGTACATGGCCATAATTATGGGCGACCACCCTGATTCTGCCGTAATCAAAAGAAACATTCGAACCCATGCACCTCGTCCGAGTAGATAGGCCTGTGCTGACCCCACTCTGTGTGACGATTTCTCGGTTCTGCGCACATGGTTGAAGGGTGATGAACTATTATTAACCCAATCATCATTATTATACTATTCGCTTCTGTAGGCGAAAAAAGCAACCATATCTCTGCATCCCTGTAAAGAGGAAAAGGAAGAAAAAGAAATAAAATTACAGAACTACCGTAAGGAGTAGGTAGATCACAATCAAGACAAATAGGGGGGGGGGGGGGGGGGGGGAAGCGGCTTGTTCTCGCGTGGCCATGGGGCCACGCTTGGACGCCCCCGGACGATCCCCGATCGATCACCGCGGCACCCGGGCGAAGACCTCAAAGCGTAATAGCCTGGCCGCGCCACGTTTTACGTGTGATAGCCGATAACCAAATGCAGGGTTGAGGGAGGACTTTATACTGTACGAAAGTACGGCGTTCTACTGGTCCGTAACTCACCATGGTGGTAGGAGCTCAAATGTCTTGCCTTAAGTTAGGGACTGGGGTCCAAAACCCACGCTAGAACCCTCCTTAATTACAGCTCCGGCAGAGCGCGCGATGACGGATGGCAATCAGGATTTCGCACAGTCGCAGTAACCTCATCCTTCCGTCATCTTCTCTTGTAGATTGTTCCCTCCACTGATCCCGTCGAGGGCTCCCATACTCCGTATCCTTTTTTTCCCATGGCCCCCGTCCAGGCCAGAGTCCCACGACCCAAGCGGCCGGGTCCGGACCACAATTTTGCCGCTTTTTAGCTTCGGGGTGGCTGGGACATTCAAGAAAGGCATGTCCTCGTCGACCTATTTTGGTTGATGGAAATGGAACCAACAAGGTGGATGCGGTAGATTGAGATTAAACTGATCCTGAACCTGATCCTCTTAGAGGCCTCTGCGCTTAGTACTCCAGACTCCGCCAGCAATGGTAAACCGGTCTTCGGTGATACTTTCCAGCTTCCCTGCGTATTATTAATCTTCCCGTCTGGTTCCACGTCCCCCGTCCCACGTCCCACGGCCCAGCACGTATTGATCACTGATGATGAAAGCTTCCCCGTCTGGACCGGTGGTACGCCCTGCTCACTGCTCCGGTCGGCAAAGTTTTTAGCTAAACCTACCTGTCGACCCAGGGCCAGACCGATGGAGAATGCGTCCATAGAGAGGTGGCGAGCATGTCACTGCGGAGTTGGCTGCTGCCCCTCGAGCATGGCAAAATTAGACAGTACTCTCTCGAGGAGTCCAGCGAGGTCCAGCCGACCGACGAGCCGCAAGGGGCGCCAATCATGCCCGGCGAAATTCAGACGCCGAGCTCTGGAGTGTCGATCCCGATGAGAAGTGCCGGAGGGGTGAATTTGTGCAGTGGAGGTGTATTACTCACCTTCCTGGGTCAAATTGGATCAAGCGTTGTGATTTTATCAATCATTTTTATGTGTTGAGTGTTTAGTGTTCATTAGATTGGTTACTTTTTCTCCAAACATGGGTCTCTCAGATATGCAGTATTCCCTATTCTCCCGAGTCCTTCCATTTCGAGGTGATCTGCCGAAGCTAAAGCGTGTCTAGCAGGATATATACTCCGGATTTACGGACTCTCTCAAATGGATTTCTTTTTTTCCGCCAGTATTCACCCTCAAGAGGACAAGGAGGATCGCCCCGCGGCGTGGATCACCTTGCTCGAGCCCTGTTCTCACGCGCTTTCCTGCGGTAGCGTGCAAGTGTGAGCATCATCATTCCGAGGGAGGCGACCACTTTGCCGCTGACCAGCTCATTTCTCACGAGTCAGACATCCGAGAGTAGAAACTAGGACCTGCACACCTACAAGAGTCATTCTGTTTTCAGTTCCTTCTTGCCTCTTGTTCGTTTTGCCGCCCCCCCTTCTCCCCCTTCTTGTCACATATTTTTCCAGAAATCCTCCCCGGTACCATTCACCTTCGATCCACGGAATGCGTAGCTCACTCTTTCCGCTCTTCCCTGTCCGATGCTTCAGACTACATATCACAGTACGGATCCCCTGCTGAATCATCCGCCCGTGTGCCACGCAGCCAATCCAGACGCACGGAGCAGGCGATCCTGGCCAAAACGGCTACTCCCAGTGGAGACTTCGCTTCCACGAGGTCGGGAACATAGACTCCACCCATAACGGCCAATCCTCAGTCGCTAGTGGGTGCAGAAATCATGCACGGCCCTTCAAAGTTCCACAGCCCAGCAGCGGAGTAGCCTTTTCGACTCGCCCCCCCTCTTGTACGGTAAGACGGTAACTTGGGGTCCCTCCGTCCAGGAATGCTCTGTCTGTGACGATGATTCACTGCCGTGGACGAAAAGGTAACGGCTCCTCCCCTTCGTTCCAGAACGCCGATCACTCCGATCATTTCCACCGCCCAAAGAGTCAAAGAGAGGCTGGTCAGCGGTCGCCCGGGTCTCGCTCTGTCCTCTCTCTCCAGGCTTTGCTTCGTAGCTCAGCCCGCTCTCGGGTCTCGGTCGCCTCTCGGGATTTGTATGGAAGGCATCGCTACCTAAGCCTCACGTCTCCTCCCCGGCGCCCTGAGAAGATCTTCAGGAGAAAAGAAAGCAACCTTGAATGATGAAAACAAATTCCAAGTCGATACCGTTTTCAGGGTCTTCGTCTTTGGCACCTTCCTCGTTGACACGAAGAGGTGATGCGATATATACCTTTTACTGTAGCTTTGTCAATAATCTTCTTCTCCACCCACCAAACCCAAATGCTGGTTCTCTTTTCTATAATTATGCTTCCTTCTCCTGTGCATGACAATGCTGATCATTATCAGAGGAGGATCACTCGATCCACCGACCGTGCATGACTCCCACCGAAAAGTGGTGGTGGTGGTGGTCTCTCTGCAGTGCATGGCGCCCATGTTGACTCTGTACAGCGAGCTTTGTCCAACTCTCCATAGATCCCATCCACGCATCACTTGCATCCTCGTACGGACGAAACTCTGCCCCAAACTTTCAGACCCTCCCCAAAAAGTCTATGCAGTATGCATGCCCAGGCAGAGTAAGGTTTTCCTAAGCGAGCCCACATGGGAGTCCCGAGCGCTTAAGGAGCCGCCACCTCCGTCATGAGTACGGCGTACAGTCCTGGATACAAGGTATATACCCTTGAGACTCCTTAGGAAAAATAATTACCGGCGGTATGGATATATTGAATGACTATCAAAGCCTGAATCATGTGTGTAGTGAATGTAATTGATGGGAAAAAAAGGTTGCAAAGGTAGGTGACAGACATCTCAGAAAACTCCCCACATACCGGAACCAATGATCACCCATCCACTCAGTCCCATCTCCTGAAACTGCGACCAGGGAACTGCTGGCCAGCACATCGAGGGCGCTAAAGCAGCGGGAATGACTTTTGGACAGGGGATGTTCTGGCCCCATCGGAGATGTAGTTGTTTTAGGACTAGTGCCCGCGATCCACAAGTAATGACCTTCCCTTTTGGCTTGTCTGAGATGTGGTTTGTTGCAGTCTGCCTTTTCGCGCCCCCCCGTTGAGCCACGCGGCAGTTCTTGCAAATAATCCGGGGCGATCAGGTCTGAGGGAGTGTTCAGGTGCCTATGCATCGGCTGGGGAGATCTAGAAGAGGGAGAGGGAAAGCAGGTGATGGTGGGATTCCGAGGAGAAAGCCGTAGTTTCTACATGAACATGAAGCCTTGGGAGATCTCCAAGCGAGGAACTGGAGTCCGTCGACGAGCAGAGTTCCAAGGACCCCGTCCTCTCGTTACCTCGTTACTCCGCTTGAAAGCTACACTCTCATTCTCGCACGGAGCACGGAGAAGGTATCAGGATGGACATCGGCAGATGCACACCACGTAATACACTGTAGGCACTAATACGAAAAGAAAAAAAAAGGAACTCCCCAAAAAAGAGAAAAAAAAAATAAAAATAAAAAAACCAAATTCCCCCCATAATGAAACCCCCCTCGCTGAAAAGTCACAGGATAGGAAAAGGAAAAGAAAAAAGGAAAGAAACACAACCCGCGAAGGATCGACGTACGATCAGGTTCGGTGCGATCGGCCGTTTATGGGGCTACAGTAGTACATATGTGACAGGTAAGCAGAGGATCTGCACTAACCGTAGCCGAGGTGAACGGGGACTTTCCGGCCTCCCCCGTTCAGGAATAGGCGAGTCCCTCCTGGTCTGGGAGGCCTGGTTTATCCTCCAGTTCTTTCCTCTTCCGGTCTAGCGATGGGCATGGCCATGCTCTCTTGGCAAATGATGGTGCCAGGGGAGGAGGAGGAGGAGGAGAAGGAGGAGGAGGGGGTTAGTGCACGGGGGACCCGCCCGTCGAGCCACACTATGTGCGCCGGGCAATCCTGCTAACTGGTTCAGGGAAAAAGAGAGAGACACATCAACGGATGATGATAGGCGGAGATGCACCGCGCGACCAGGTTGCCTGCTTTGGTGATGCCGTAGAGTGGTGTGGGTTTCTGTTCGCGTGGGCACATCGTCATGGCGGCTCCACTTGCAGGGTTAATCTCCGAGACCAAAAATCAAATAAATTGGAAAAACAGAATGGGGAAAATTAAAAAAAAATACACCCCAATACATCCTAGGGGACTGCGCTACTGACGGACCAGAAAAATAATCAATCATAAAATGACCTGGTTAATTAAATTAAGCTTTGGAACGGACTGTCTCACCTATTGCTGCTTTTGCTTGGGGAATCCGGGATACATCCCATACGGAGCGTCTACGCGCCCCATCTGTCGATTCGCTTCTCCTCTGAGCAGGAGCCATTGTGCGATGACCTGCATAATGAGCGAATGGATCCTCTCGACCGTCAATGCTGCGTTCGCTCCCCGTACCATATCGTGTATTGGGAAAATTACCGGGGTGGGGACGGAAGAAGAGGGAGGGAAAAAAAAGAAAAATGGCAAAAAAGTGGAGATGAGAGGCACAATCGGCATCGCCCGCGGGCGATCATCCACGCGAAATCCCGTGGATGTGGTTGTGGTTGTGGGTGTGGCCGATGTTCCTTGGCTCTGGGAAAAGGTTGGTCACCTACGGTGGTCGACTAAGTCGTGAGGACGACTCCTGGTCCTGGACGCTGCGTGCCGATTGTATAAACCCTCGTGTCTCCCCCATACTTCGAGGCCCTCTTGCGGTTCGACCTCTTTCCTGCTATCAAAATCCCTCCACCCTGCCACCTCCCTCCCCCCGTCTGCCGTACCTCGAGTGGTTCCATATAGGTATTGATTGATTTGCTCTACCTGATCTCCTCTGGACCGGACCTTTCTCTCGATCAATCCTCTCCCTCTCTCTGTCCCATCATGGATTTGGCCAGCCTGCTCCACGGCGCCGCCCCGGCCCCCAAGCTCTATACCGAGACTTACGGCAAGCGCTCACTACAAGCGCCTCTGTCGCCCCCGGTCGAGGATCATCAGCCCAAGTGTTCATTGCCGTCAATCTCCACGTTGCTCGAGGGTGCCGAGCACTCAGCTAGTAGGTGCTCCCTGATAACTCGATCATGGTACTCCGCACAAGTACTATGGTTCCGTCCTTCTCTCATCATCTGAGATATGATGAATTGATCAATGGCTCACATCCACTCAGAGCGCCAACGACTCAGCCCACCGGCGCACCAGCGCGATGCTCGCTACAACACCATCAGCATGCCTCCTACCCCGCCACTTCGTCCGGGCTCAGGATCCGGCCACAGCAGCATCTCCTACTCACCCGTCGAGCTCAACACTCCCAAACACAGCTCTCCACACATGCACCGCTCCTCCATCTCCAGCAATACCAGCTCCACGGCTGCTCACGCTTCGCACGCCCACTCCCACGGCCCCTACGCCTCTCCCGCTCCCAGCACCTCCTCCTCCACAGGATCAACCTACACATCGCCCGTGGAATCCAACCCCCCCACCAACAACACCCTCTACTACCCTCGCCCCCCCAGCACCACCACCTTCAACCCAGCACCCACCACACCCGCACTCAACACTACCAACATCCCCTCATCAACGCAACAACCATCATCCGGAAGCCAACAATCCCCCGCAGCACTCATCTCCCCCGTCACTCCCGCCTGGCAACACCAACACCACCATTACTTCCCCCCGTCCAGTGCGGCGCCCTACCAGCAAAACCACGACCGCTACATCTGCCGTACCTGCCACAAGGCCTTCTCCCGACCTTCCAGTCTGCGCATCCACTCGCACTCGCACACGGGCGAGAAACCATTCCACTGCACTCACCCCGGCTGTGGAAAGGCTTTCTCCGTGCGCAGTAACATGAAGCGTCACGAGCGGGGTTGTCACTCGGGTCGTCCGGTTGTTCCTGCGCCTCAGGCGTTGGTTTCGTGAACCGTGGAATGGACTGATGACGTGCTAAAAAAATGGTCACCGTGTGGGTGTTGGGTTTTGTGTCTATATGATTGAATTCTCTTTGGGAGTGTTATTGGAGGAGAGGCTTTGGCGTTTCAATGATTCTGGTTTCTTGAGGTCCTTGTTGGTGGGCTTGTTACCGTGATACCCTGGATATCTTGGTTTTATTATTATTATTGTTGTTCCTTTTGTCTGTTTTTCCCTTTGTTCCGATCGGATGATATACTAGATGGGCTGTGGATAGGATGGGTGGGGTGGTGGTGCGATGGGATTTGAGACAAAAAAAACTTTACTACAATTATGAGACAATGTATTATTCTATGATCCATCGATTTCTCCTTTTTCAGTGAAAAGAAAAGTGGATATGTAGATAAGGTATATGTTTGAAAGGTTTCGACTTGGGTTATACTCTGGTTCGCTGTCTGAGATTCGGCCTCGAGGACGATCATGGTTTTACTCGGTCAATCTTCGGAGGAACTGCAAGCCCTTGGTCTCAAATCTAAATTCTGCCTGAGACCAAGTCTCCACGAGACACGAAGCCCATTAGCTCTAGGACAATTTGAGTTTCACACCAATAAACCTAAATGATCAAGAGGAACGGCTGGATGCGAATAAGTCTGTGTCTTACTCGTTGAACGGGTCGACCGACGGCGGGCATGGAATGTTCGTTCCCTGGGGTTGGCTACATGCGAATAGACTCGACAAATGAAAGAACTCGGATTTGGGGGAATCAATCTAGATACCATGTGAGTGAAAGTTGTATAGACAAAATGACCGTGAAATCGCCAGAACATCCCGAAAATGAACGTAGATGATGCCCATATATCGCGTCCCATCCCTCCGACCAGACCAAATCCATATCCACATCCATATCCATATCCACATCCACATCCATATCCATATCCATATCCATATCCATATCCATAACCCAAGACCGTACCTGCTTATAATAAAGCCAAACCAAATATTCACAAATCATCAAATCTCATACTCACTCATCAAGTACCCCCCGCGCCAATGCCGCCAAACTAGTCTCATATCTCGCCGGATTATGATCACTCAACATGCCCGACGCAAATCTCAACTCCCCAAAAAAAGCATCCACATCCCTCACAAACCGCATCTGCACTCTCGTCGCCGGCCTCCCCAGCCGTGGATACCCATCCGCACCAAACTCCGGCACAGCCGTAAACGCCTCCCGCTGCAAGACACGCATCGTCTCCACGACGAACACCTCGCCCGGCGGCATGAGTTTGGGCGCACGCATCTCGTCTCGTAATAGGCCAAGCGTTTTCCACGCCCAGGCGTCTTCGCCGACGCCGTCGCCCGCGTGGAGGACGTGGGGCGGTTGGTTGACGTAGAATTTGTGGATGATGCTTTGACGGAGGCTTTCGTGGAGGCGTTGACGGACGTGCGATTTGGCGCCGCAGACGTCGCTTTTAAAGAGGGACGCTGCGGTGTGCATGTCGTGCAGGATGCCGAGGGAGAGACTGGGGACCACGTCGGAGCCATTGACGATGGTTGTGATGAGCCCCCGGGTAGCGAGTCGGAGGAAAGGGGACATTACGGCCGGTGGCCCATAGGCGTAGACGTGAATTGGACGCCCGGGAGGGAGATCAAATGCTCTTGGTGCCTCTGCTGTAGGAGGCGATGAGCTCTGGCTGGTCTCGTTGTCGACGGCGATCAGGCGAGGTCGTGGACGTGGCTGATAGGAAGCTGTCACAAAGGACGTGCCTGTGAGAGCATTACTGGGCTCGGCAATCATTGTTGCTAGCAATGCTGCAACACCACCACCGAGGGAATGGCCGCAGAGGACGACGCCGTAGTCTTGGAATTCCTCAAGAGCTGCGCGCAAGGTGATCATCACTCGACCGCCGCCACCTTCAAGTAGACGCTTGGCCGATGCATGCATGCCCTTGTGCACTTTCCAATTCTTGCCTTGCCATTCTAGATCATCGTAGTCACAGGTCATATCCGTGAGGATATCCTCGAAACCCCAGGTTCCCCGGAGTGTCAGAACGAGCGCCTTCGACTCGTGGTCGATGGAGAGATAATGCACGAGCGGGAATCCGGTCCCCGTTTCTCCAGCGGCATTCGTACCTCCAGCTGGGTCGACGAACGAGGAAAGTAAGATCGTCGATGGCGGAAGCCCGGCATGATCTGAAAATGCGCTGTGCTCATGGTCATCCAACACAGCTACAGGAAGACTCTTTGTACCTTTGGACACACCCATGACCTTGAGTGCATTAGCACCATAAGATGCAGACGAGAAGCGGCAGAAGCGACGGATATTTTGCACAAAGTGTCTTTCGGGGAAGATGCCCGGAACTATGCCGTCGCGATTCAATGCTTGGATAGTACTCATATCCTCATATGCGCTTTTTCGGGGCCGATGCGCCAACAAAAGCGATGTTTCTGAGCCTGCCGTGGCCACCGAGTACATACTGGGAGTATATGACTGAGATCGTCTGTGCAGTGCGGACGAGCTGGGCCGGTGATCATTTACGGGGACAGTTTCATCTGTCTCCGACCTTGTCACAGACATGGAGCTGCTGCTGCGAACATGGGCCCTTGCAGCCGCAGGCGAACCAGGGCGTAAGTCAGCATTACGACGCGAGAAGGTATCTGTGTGAGTCAAAAGCGACTCCTGGCTCTTTTCACGCATGACAAAGTACTGTGCCCTAGAGCTACTCCGGTCAGGGATATTCCGAGGAGGTAAATGTCGGGGATGCGCCCTAGGCGACTGTGGAGATTGGGGAGAGTGAGGGTATGGCGACCCGCGCGAGCCTCTACTCAGATCTGGGGTGTTGGGTCGGAAGTCAACTGCCTCGGTATGTCGACGCTTGGGGTCTGGTTGGTCAGAGGTCTCACGAGCAGTCGCTTCTCTGACAGATGCGGCACCTTTCGTTGGCCTCATAGGCTGGCGGGGATCCTTCAGCGAGCTGGCAGACTTTTGCGTCGGTTTTTTAAGTGAAGCCCGCTTGGTACTCTCAGAGCTCTCAATCGGACCGTTCGGCTTGACCTTTTTCGCCAATCTCGTGAACGAGCCCTTGCCAAATCCAGATTTCTGGCTGTTATCACTTGAAGATCCCGGACTGACAGCGTCTTGACGAGAAATTACTGTCTCGCTGGGAGTATTTGGGTGGGAAAGTGGCTGGTCATTCTGGGCTCCGCCATGTCCATTTGATATCGGCCTTTCCGGTAGAGCTCTTGGACGTTGTGTCTCTGTCGGACTCGGAACGCGTGAGCCCCCATGAGGACGTAGCTCGGTGCTCTGCGACTTATTGAAGGCGGTCCGAAACACGACGGTATGTTTTGGCAGTCGCTGATATTCTGGCACCGAAGCATTGTTGCACTCATTATCATGATGGAAGCGCTCTTCGATCATCGTTGTACCTGGAGGCGCAGCAATTTCAGCCATGTCGTCGTCGAATATGTCCACCGTTATTGTGCGTGCTGTAAGAAGTTCCGATTTGATGGTTGCATGGCAACCCTGAGGCAATTGGCTCATTATATAAGAGCGGATCTCTTCATCGGATGCTTGCTGTGGGCCGTCCAACTGGAATGACAGTCGAGATCCAGGAAAGGCTTCTGGAATGCTTGGTCGTCGATGAACAGCATCAAAAGCCTCATCACCATGACCCGGCATCACAAAAGATGCACTTTCAGGCTCAACCAGTTCTTCCTGGTTTCCATCTGGAAATTGTACCTGATGTGTGCCGACAACGTCTGCTCTGAGACCGTTATCCAAGATAACCGTATCCCAAACCACTTCCTCTCCACCCTTTTGGCGGAGAGTATTTTTCGTATTCTTCATGCCCCAGCGCTGCAGAAGAGCAAATCCTACAGAGCCAAGAAAGAGGTCTCCCACGCCAATACTCTCACTGCTGGCGCCGGCATCAACCGATCGAAACTCGCGTCGGATGAGCGTGATGATAGCCGCAATAGCCCTGGACGACTCGGTAGATCCTAAAATCGCATCGAGAGTTGATAAGAGAGCCTGCGAGAAATTCGCAACCGAAGCGAGAGTCGTAGACGAGAAATGGAACGAAGCTGCTGCGAAGAAAGATGCCGAGGTCACGGTAGAATGTAGAGTTGCCAACTAGAGAGAGGATCTTAGTACGTTGCGCATTTGAACCCTCGAGTCGAATTCCGGAAACCACAAACACTTCGTTCCAGCAATGATTCCGCCTCTCTCCTCCCATGTTCATCGCCGCTGCGACACGCGACATCTCTCCCAGCCCTTGTCAAAATGCCTTCGATCACGGCACGGCCCAGTTCCAGACCCGTCAATGTCGTAGCCCGTGCTCCATCCAGGGCCACTCCGCCGAAGAAGGTCCCAACTCTCAACGATAGTGAAGTCGATTGAGTTATCAGCGAGACGAGTGATGCGACTGGTCGAGGTAGCAAAGTGCTGCCCGATGTCGCGGGTATGTGACTCGCGTTCGTCTCCAAGCTGATCTGCACTTGTTTCTCGTTTGGTGGATCTCGTTCGGGTTCATTAGACATTGCCAACATCGTGAGCCATGAGGTTTCTCTACAATTTAATGGGTTTGGTCTAGGAAGAAAGATGGAATGTAAGAGTGTTCGTGGTCCAACCAGGAACACCCTGATCTAGACTCCGAATGCCCCTCGATGGCCAACGTGATTCGCGATTCTTGTGCCTGGCCCTGACATGTGATCCCCAACGAACGCGTGGTTGGGATGACGTCGAGAGCCCTGAAAGCTTGTTTACTTCCTTCCCCTCGACTGGGAAAATGAAAATTTCCGAAAGATCAAATAGTTGATGATTCAATATTGACAATATACACAGTAAGATCCAAATAATCGGCACTTGTGCGTGAATCGCCTACATCATCGCCTTGACATCGCCCGCATGCTGCACCCTGCGAAGTACCGTCCGGTCGCACTCGGCCACCGTGCGGATCCCTGCTAGTCCCATGCTCTGCCAAAGATCTGCCAGCAGGCCCTTGAACACCTGTTTTGCACCGTTGCGCCCGTCGATGCCCAAGCCGTAAATTACCGGTCGGCCAACCAGTACGGCTTTAGCGCCGAGGGCAAGTGCTTTGATGATATCCACGCCTGTTCGGATTCCCGAGTCGAAGAGCACCGTCATTTGATCACCGACCGCATCGACAATCTCTGGCAGGACGTCCAGAGACCCAATAGCACCGTCAAGTTGACGACCTACGAGATTGTGTAAGTTGAGGCTGCCCCTGAGAACAAAGCTGCATCCAGCGGCAAAAGTCACGTACCGCCATGATTGGAGACCACAATCCCATTGCACCCGTACTCCAGTGCCATCTTGGCATCCTCTACATGTTGGATCCCCTTCAAGACAATAGGACCATCCCAGTGCTTTCGCACAAAGGCCAATTCTTCCCAAGTGTGTGGTCCACTGGCAGCGACCTGACCGAGCCATGCGCGCGAGGCACTCACAATGTCCTCTTCAATCGTGCACCCAGCCTCTTTCTCAAACTTCTCACGAAAAACCGGGTCACTGAATCCGACCTCACACCCGACGCCTTTGAGGAAAGGCACGTAGCCTTTATCCAGATCTGCCGGGCGCCACGCCAAAGACCAAGTGTCCAGCGTGACGACTAGCACCGAGAAACCGTTGGCCTTGGCCCGGTTTAAGAGAGACAGGGTGATATCATTATCGCGAGGCCAATATAGCTGGTACCACCGTTTACCATCGTTGCTTGCTGCAGCCACATCTTCAATAGTGCTTGTGGCAGCCGTACTCATGATATAAGGGATGCCGAGTTCCTCGCAGACCTCTGCCAGGCCTGTTTCCTTGTCTTCGTGAAAGATGCCCTGGACGCCGACGGGGGCCATGATGAGCGGGCTATCGTATTTCTGTCCAAACAGCTCGACGGAAACGTCCTGACCGTCCATCTAATAGTATTTTTTACGATGGTCAGCGGGTCGACTTATTGATCATGACTCTCGGGGCATAGTATAGGTATGACAGGAGACTCACACTGCGCAGCATCCGCGGAATTCTAGAGAGATCAATTAGCCCCATGCTTCACACGGTATCGCCAGGAGAAAAGGTATTCAAACATACAACTTCCATTGCCGAAAAGCCAATCGATTACTATCCATCGTAGCCTTCTCACCCGCGCCCCCA
Organism: Penicillium sp. F50; assembly: GCA_037356195.1. NCBI lineage: Eukaryota > Fungi > Ascomycota > Eurotiomycetes > Eurotiales > Aspergillaceae > Penicillium > Penicillium sp. F50. The sequence goes on along the minus strand of JAYXSA010000080.1, from coordinate 1,694,696 downwards.
GCGACGTAATTAAACGAGCGCTCTCCAAGCGCCTTCCGCGCCTGTTCCTCCAACAGTCGAGGATCCGTCGTGACACTTGGCAGGATACCCATCAGGGTACCCTTGCCGTAGATTTCACTCTGATAGCTTCCGTAGTTCTCGTCAGACATGCTTGGTCAGTCTCATGCAAAGTTTGATATGAATACAAGTTGGTCAGGGTCGCAAAGCTGGGGGGACGCCCCAATCCCCCGGACGGGGTAGATCTTAGGCGGAGTCAGTCGGTGGACCTCGGTCGATAGGAGGCTCGCGCAAGCGGGGGGAGTTATTAACTTACAGACCTAGTGTTAAGCGACCCTGTCTCATTGTCGTGTCCAAGGATAGAGGTTTCATCTTTATTTGTGTAATTGTTCAATTGATATCTCTTTCTGTGTTTCCCTGTATTATGAAGCATGAAAGTGACCTTTGGCTACGGTCGCATCAACCAGACTGTGTGCAGACTCGTACAGACCCTGAGATTCGATAGTTTCGCTGATCCTTGCATTACACCATACTCGGTGTATACTTCACCGACAAGTTCCTTTCAATGTTCTAATAGGTCGACATTCTCGAATGTCCATATATTTGAAGTAGTCCCATCTTTCATCTTTCATCTTTCATACTGGCCCATCTCTTATCGCCCGAAAGGATCCTCCCACTTCGACAAGGCGATCCCGCTGCCTTGGCGCTTGGCAACCTTAACCCTGGTCTTGCCCGCCACCAGCAAACTTTTTTTCTCTTTGATAAACACGGGTCTTCAAAGTCAACTCCAGCTCTCTCGGACGAGCGATATGCCACCTACCTGAAAGATACCACCGGATTGCATAGGTAAACGTGCTCACGGGCTGTCATCGCATCGCGCCAGGGATGGAGGGGCACGCCGAAACGAGAGCGGACCTGAGCCCAGTAAGGCCTTCCAAGGCCAAACCCGAGCTGGGAGATGAGGCCAGCTCGGTGCCGACGATCGAGGAGGAGAAGATGGAGCGCAGTCTGATTAGGAAAATGGACTTGTACATCCTTCCATTTGTGGTGCTATTGTATCTGTTTTCTTTCCTGGACAGAGGTGCGTTGGCCTATGTTTGAGTTGACTCATAGAATGAGTATGAGCTGAGTGTTGGCGGGATATTGACCATTGATAGTCAACATCGGAAATGCACGCCTCTACGGTCTGGAAGAAGACTTGGGTCTGGTTGGAGACCAGTACCAAATCGCCGTGTCGATTCTGTTTGTCACGTATTGTGTTCGTCCACGTCCAATTCCTTAGCCTTGCCATTGCCCATTCTTACCATGTTGTCCAGTTCTTCGAGGTGCCTTCCAACTTGGTCATCAAGAAATTGAGACCATCTCGATACATCGCAGCTATCTCCGTGCTGTGGGGTATCATCGCAACCCTCACCGGCATCTGCCAAAGCTACGGCGGCCTCCTAGCCTGCCGTATTCTTCTGGGTGTCGTAGAGGCAGGCCTCTTTCCAGGTCTCATGACTTACCTCACTCTCTTCTACAGTAAAAGGGAGCTCGCTCTGCGAACAGGTTATCTGTTCAGCAGTGCCGCCATCGCGGGTGCTTTTGGCGGTCTACTCGCATACGGCATTGGATTTATGGATGGCATTAGTGGGCTACGGGGCTGGCGCTGGATCATGATCCTAGAAGGCATACCCACTGTCATTTTAGGCGTGGCGACCTGGTTCTTCCTAGCAGATGATCCTGACACGGCATATTATCTGAGTGAAGAAGAGCGGGCGCTTGTCGTACGGCGACGGAGTCGCTACGTGGGTCAAACAGCGTCCGCTCAAAATTTCCACTGGGCGGATGTCAGAGAGGGTGCACTCGATTGGAAGATCTATGCCTTTTGCATCGGTCAATTTGGCGTGGACACCATGCTTTACGGCTACAGCACGTTCCTGCCCACCATTATCAAAGGAATGGGCAAATGGTCTACGCCAGAGGTCCAGGCATTGACCATACCATGCTACGGTCTCGGGGCCATCGTCTATCTTGGGGTAGCCTGGCTCAGCGATCGAACTCAGCACCGCGCCCTCTTCATTTGTCTCTTCAGTGCCATCTCCGTCATTGGATACGGAATTTTGATATCGGATTCCTCGTCGGGGGTACACTACTTTGGTGCCTTGCTCGTTGCATTGGGTCTCTACGTCACCGTCGGCCTCCCACTAGCATGGCTACCCACAAACCTTCCCCGATACGGCAAACGCACCTTTGCCACCGGTCTGCAACTCACATTCGGCAACATCAGCGGTGTAATGTCCCCGTTCTTGTACAAGAACTCGGAGGGGCCGCGATTTGTGCGTGGTAACGCAGTTACTCTGGCGTTGGTTGGCTTCGCGGGGGTGTTGTATGGTGTGATGTGGTTCTGTCTGCGTGCGATCAACAATCGTCGCGCACGGGGGCTGGAAGATGAAAAAATCGCCTCTTTGTCTGAGGCGGAAATTCAGGAGCTTGGTGATCGTAATCCTCGATTCCGTTATAATACTTGATGGAGAAGATTGGACGGTGGAAGACTCATGATTAGAGGTGACATAGATATTGCATATTAGACCTAGAGACCTAGATGACCACTCGGTAAAGATGAGAATGCATGAAATACAGGGATGCTTAAACAACGACATTGATTTTGTTCAAATCATCAAATTCATGCGATGGCTTCCATTTATGTTGGGCGGGTTACAAACTCCTTGATTGTTCACTCCATAGCCCCGGTCTTGGCAGCAAGATCGCTGTACTCGCGGATCAGCGACCTTCCTCCTGCATGCGCTTCACTTGCAACTTAGTCAATGCGTCGTCAACGCGCGCCAGAGGCTCAAAGCCTAGCTTCTGCGATTATGGCTTTAATAAACGTCCTGGCAAAGGTCCTATGGCCTATGCTGGTCGTCTTCGCGGCGGTGCAAATTTACAAGAATGGGCCAGAGTTGACCCTCCAGTCGATCATCTCGCCCGTGCCCGACCACAGAAGTACATCTCCACATGCTGCAAGCTGGAGATCATGGTTTCATCTGTCCCTGTCCCATCTGGATACTCAACCCAGGCCCTCAAAAAAGGGTTGGAACATCTTGTATCACCTTGGCGGTAACGGGCCTTGGGTCGAAATGTTGGAGAAGGGTGGGAGAACACCAGATTTGGCGCCGCCACCTGGTTGTTCAACCGATCAAATACACATGGTATGAAACTTAAATGACATGAATTGCAGGAAGAAAAAGGCCCTAACGAGCCTAGATGTCGCGGCATGCAGAGAGGTATCCCACGCTGCTGGTTGGGTATCGTGAGACCATCACCTTGTCCTCACACACGTTGAACTCAGCAAGCGCTTACTTTCCAAATAGGTCATTTGAAATTCTTGGAACGTGCCAGATCCCTCGATTCATCTTTCAACGGCTCACTCGAGTTCCTGAATGACTGGACATATTTTACGGATAATCCCGAACGAGATTTCGGCCAGTTGACCCATACAGGTCCATACGCAGGCACGCTGAGTGCATTTACCAATGGTGTGCGCTTTCGAACGCGCTACAGTGGACTTTTACCGAAGAACGTGTCCACCAGATTCTGGGCTAGTGACTCGGAACGCGTCATTGAGTCGACTCGCTACTTTGCCTCTGGACTATTCGGTCTTGACTGGGAAAGCCGAGGTGAGGCTGAGCTAGAGATCATTCCGGAGACCTTTGAGCGAGGAGCAGACACCCTTACACCGGGTGATACGTGCCGCAAATACCTCGAGGACACGACACAGGGCCATGACAATGGCGACACAATGCTTGCACGCTATCAGGACGTGTACGCCCCCAGTATTGCGCAGCGACTGATCAAGGAAAATCCAGCGCTAGGCAGTCTACTCAATACGGAAGTATACGGTATGCAGGAGATGTGTGGATTTGAGACTATGGTTCGTGGATCCAGTCCCTGGTGTGATGTCTTCACCGAGGAGGACTGGCGCCATTTCGAGTATGCTCGCGATATTAAGCACTATTATGGCTCTGGACCGGGAAATCCGTATGGCGGAGCAATGGGATGGCTCTGGTTAAACGCCACCGCCACACTGGTCCAAGCTGGACCAGAGGCTGGCTCCATGTTTTTGAGCTTGTGAGATAACATTCCCGATTTGTACGTCGCAAGCTGTTGGACTGACAAATTGCAGTGTACATGATGGAGATATTTCACCACTACTTGCAGCGCTGGATATCTTCAAAGACCCAGAAAATACACCCCTTCCACTCACACATATTCCAGCAGATCGTGCCTGGAAGACATCGACTATTCTTCCCATGGGTGCGAGGATCACATTCGAACGAATGATCTGCCCAACTGAGACTGACGAGGATGATGAGGTGTATGTCCGCATCAACATTAATGATCGAATCGTGCAACTACCGGGCTGTGCGGTAGGCCCAGGACATATCTGCCCTTTGGATAGCTTCATTCATTATGTGAACGCTCGGAAGGAGAAAGTTGGGGATTTTGGCGAGGTGTGTGGACTGGAGGGACATGCTAAGGCGATCACCTTCTTACGTCAGAATTGAAGAGTGTTTCCAGTAGACGACTGATACCCAAAAACATATATTGCGATCTTAGAAGGAAACAATATATATCCTTCTTGAAAATGCCCCTGATGACTATTAGTTGAATTTGAGTGGCTTGACATATTCGTCCTGGATTTCTTCCTTGGTCCTCTGAGATATACGGAGTAGCGAGATCATGTTTCGGGAAAGAATTGTTGTCCTCGAGCAATGATTCCACTTTTATCTTTCGAGTACCCGTTACAAAATCTAATTGTCTCATATCTCGAAGTGGAACGTTCTGAAGGAACGAGTGAAGACAAAAGCAGCTATCCCATCTAGAAGATGCTAATATTGGTGGCGACCACGTGACTGGTATCCCGGCGAACCAGCTCTGTTTACCAAAAAGTTTCCCTTTCACGACCATCATAACGCTCTACACCCCTCGAGGTGAAAGATCTTGCTTCCGAGCACACCCACTGATCTTTTAAATCCATCACATCTACGCATCTTAAAGACCATCTGAAAATCAGAACGGCCCTCAGCCACCATGGAGTACCACGCTGTGCCGCCCGAGGAGCGCGCAAGAGATGAGAACGGCAACCTGCTTCCTTGGGGATATGTCTACAAAGAGTGAGTGATTCCACACATCATTAGGATCTGCATTGGCCTCTGTATTTCTAGTTGTGTATTCGACTAACACTCCATGCTCAGCGAATCTCGCAACCCCCGCCGACCACCAGAGGAATCCGGACCCTTTGGCAAGAGGAGGAATGCCCGATACGAAGCCCGATCGCGAACACGCACTGGTACCCCAGCGAAGCGCGAGAACCCCAATGTCGCCGAGTTTGGTCGTCTCTTCGCCCAACAGCAAGAGGAAGAACGGCCAGCCGTCCTACCCAAATCTTCCTCCTCCGGTAGCCTCGACGGCTCGCGGAAGCAAACCGAGAAGATAGCGACCGAGTGCATTCTCTACGGTTACAGGGCGAAGGACGGAGAGTGGAAGGTCATTGATAAATACGAACGTATCTCCCAGGGTATGATTTGCGAAGACTATCCGCGCAGTGATCCCAACTCTGCGAGCCAGTACGCCCAGCTGCTCAGCGGCGGCGACGTCGTTATCCGTGCGAATCTGTCTGCCGATGCGAAGCGCAAGTCTAAACGATATGCTGGCGGCTTCCACTGGATCAAGGTCACTTTCGACTCGACGCAGGCCGCCGATCGGGCTTGCTTCTACTCGCCGCAGGAAGTTGACGGGCATTTGGTCTTCTGCGAGCTGTACAATGGTCACGGACCTGCTGAGGACATTGCCATTCCCTCCGATTCCGCAGCTGCCCTGAAGCTACGCAACAAAGCTACGCGCACCCTGACATCAACACACTCATCCGCATTCCTCTCCGGCGCCAGCGTGGACGCCCAACCCTCCGCTTTTACACTGCCACGGTCCTTCGCCATGAATAACCTCTCCAGCGTGATCGAGCCCGAAAAAGAAGCATCGTTCGACTCGTCAACTACAACTGCTACCTCCGGTACCGCAACTGTGACTGCAACGGGGGCATCGACTAGCTTCGGATCAACATCAGTCCACCAGCGCAGCACGGCCGGCGCAGAGAACGCGAAGCCAGACTCGGATTTCATGACGCATATCCCCACCGTCCGCCGGACGAAGCTCCGCCCGCTGACCGAAGCTCTTCCACCGGGGCCGACGATGACCGAGCGCGTGCTGCGATCGATTCCTATATTGAGTTGGTTCACGGGTGATATTGTGGGTGACGGACCGCAACTGAAGGAGGACGGCACTTTTGATCATGACAAGTCTGGAGTGTATTGGCGGTTCTGGTGGATGCTGGATCAGTTGCTGGGTACGGATGTGTGTGGGTTGAGGGAGGAGTCTTGAACGGGGTGTTGATGCAGAGATCTCTTTCTTTGGAGAGCTTTTCATTACACTCCAACCAATCTCGGCTGGACCTATAGCCACTCCCGCTACACATATTTGAATGACTGAACACCCAACCCCATCGGAGCAGCTCCAGCTGGAAATGCAGGAGCTTGACGGCGCCCAGGAAGAGAGCGGCTGTTATTGTGGGAAGTGGAGGATTTGGTGTGACTACGCAAAAGCATTATGAGGCGTCTTTGATTGGGATTATTTTCTTTCCGGTGTATGATAGTCCCGCGGGCATGTTGCTGCAGACATTATGAACAGTCCTGAGTTGGGACTTTACGCTCAACTAATACATGGGGATAGACTGGTAGACAATTGTATGACCCTAGTATTTACGGTGCCTTGGGAGAGTCATTTGCATGAAGAGCAGCACTTTGGGATATCACCTTCCCATCTTATGAATTTTCCATAAGACGAAATCATCGTACCTCGATCCCAACCTTGCAGAGCTACAGCTACAACCTATCCAGACCCCCAAGCCCTCGTCCAGAATGCTTCATGCTCGCAGATCCAGATCTTCCAATGAACGGAAACACAAAAGTGGATTGAATACAATTCATTGGATCATCACCACCACAATTTTAAACATGAAGTTTTTCCAGTATCTGGTGTATAGTTCACGGAGCGAGGCCACGGCATCGAGCCATCAAGTCACGAAAATTGAGTAATTTGAATAGACATACTTTCTCATATATCCCGTTTACTCGACCTTGCTCTCAAAGTTCTCACCCTCGACCAGATCGGGGATATCATCCTCGTCATCATCCTTCTTCTCACCCTGGGCCTTCTGCATGTTCTGGTAGGACTCGGCGAGCTTGCGGAGGGAGGCGAGGCTGTCGGGGCCAAGCTGGTTGAGGATACCGGGGACGAGCTCAGTGAGCTCCTTCTCCTCGCCGTGGCCGTAGAGGGCGAAGGTGTTGGAGGGGACGGAGGCGTGAACTGTTCAGTAGAGAGGTGAGTTGTTAGCATATTGCCTTGCTTATTGCTTATTGGGAAGGGAGGAGGCCGATGGTGTGGATGAGTTGGATGGGGATATCAAAGTGGTGGACTGATGGCAGGATCGAGTTGTGTTGGATTGCGGGATGGGGTTGTGCTGCGAAATCGGAAATCGGCTAGGCCAGGCCAGGCCAGGCCTGGACCTGACCCGATTCTAACAGGAACATGACATACCGCGGGGAGCACCGAAGTGGATGACGTTGCCGTCCTCCTTGAACATGTTGACCTCCTCAATTCCCTGGATGGGCTGGACGTTCAGCTTCTTGAGGGTGGTCTGGAGCTTCTTGTCGTCGGCATCAGCGGTGCGGTGGACCTTCTTGACCTTGCGGCGGGGAGTGCCCTTGCCTCTGTAGGTGGGTAAAATAGCTTGTTAGTCGGGATCGTGCCAGGTCAAACAGATGGTGTGTGGTATGGGTGGTGAATTCGAGGATGTGGGTGTCAGCCGGGAAGGTCTTCATTCGTTGTGCGTGGAAGTGCGTGGTATCTCAATCTTCAATTATGAGAAACATGGAGCCTCTTCTTTGAGGAAGCGTTATCGGTATTGCATCACGATCGGCAGACTTGATATTCCAGCATTGGCGAGTATTGCACGATTTTTCTCCCGTCGATTTTGGGGGTGGTGGGGGAATATGTTGAGAGGTGGAGTGTGACAGAAAGAGTCGAAGGACAGAAATGATACATACCCTGTTTTGAGAAATCGAGTTAGCAAATACAATTTCACATGATCGCCAATGGAGAATCAGCCGGGTATCATGACAGGAGAGTCTGCTCATAGGATTCCAGGATAGATTCAAGGCCAGCGCAAGATCCCACGCGATCCCACGAAGCTAAGCTCCGACCTTCAAATCCCAGCACTCCACAAGCAGGAACCACCAGCCCCGACCGTCCGACAATAGTTCTCCTTCAGATAGAAGTATTTCACATACCAATCCGCACGCTCTGCTGCATCTTAGCCAACTTGGCGTGATCCATCTTGTCGGGTAAGAGGGGAGGTAATCTGAAGATCGTAGCGAGACCGCGAAGCGTTAGCCGAAGATGTCCGATGGGAGGTACCAACAGAAAGCGAGTTCTGAGAATTGACCGAGTCTGGAGCGATAGATGGACCAGATTGAGGTCTAGCAGGCAGAATAGGGTGGGCTGGGTCGTACCGGGTGAGAAGTGAGGTGGTGGTGGTTGGAGGGGTATACGGTTGAAGGGCGAAGATTGAAGGGAAGGTTGATGATGCGCCATCCCGAGAGTTTTGTGTGGGGTTGGCCCGGATTTGGTGTGTTTCGCTAATGCGCCGCGGCCAGTTTGCGACCGCAAAGTCTGACAAACGAGCATGCTAGGTAAGACTACGCTACAGCTATGTTTTCTATGGAATTTATGATGTGTATGGGGAGGGGGAAGGTAATGAGTATGGGATAAAGTTCTTCAGCTGGTGGGTGAGGCGGCGATTCGATTGTGGGCGAGAGAAGAGGAGAGTTGCTGCTCGGCTAAACCCTAACCGCTTTTCGACTCGACCCGGGATGGGATGGTGATGATACAGGGATGATATCGACATGAACACCAGGAATAAAGACTCTCCAACATTACCATCAATCACCATTTCTGTCCATTTCCGATCCTGTGTGCACGAAATCCTTCCTTTCTCCCTCCTTCACCACCGGTTTCTCATCCCAAGGCGTAAAAGACTGACGCCACGGATGCTTCTCCTGGAGCCCCCAGTAACCGCTTGATCCTCGCATTGCTCAACGGTGCCTCACGCTTGTCCATGCGACGAGTAATTGGCGTCTGTGAATGATGCTCCTGCAAGAATTTCTCCGCATGCATCAGATTTGTCATCGTATCATTCGTGGCATTCAACCCCTAGAAGCTCAACCCATTCGTCAGCAACGCAGCCTCACGCATCCCGCCCAGATCGCGGGCATCAGTATACGACTAGCCATGCACTTTTCATCGACTCGGTTCATGCACGTGACTGTAGAAGCTATCCAGGTTATACTCGTCTCGTCCGATGACGTGTTCAATGCGTAGACTGTAGATGTATGTATCTTAGCGTTTGATGACGATGCTGCTGGCGATGACTCCTTTCCGGACTCCAAATTTGTAGGCGGCATCGAAGATACTATTCGTGCCCTGCGTGTTGGCATTAAAGGTCTCGCTGTCTGGTACTTGCACATTACGTTCATAGCCTGCGAGATAGATTACCGCGTCTGGACGGGACGGTAGATCTTCAGGGAAGGGTTCGGTGACTGACCATTCACCGGAGAGTGTGTTGAAGACTTCCACTCTCGGCGAGGTCGTCTTGAGAGGGTGGACGGCGGAATGGGTCATTGGCATTGGATCCAGGTTGAGGTTAATGTGTGCGGCTTTGAGAAGCACGGCAAGGGGGTTTCGCCAACCTGGCCAGAGCCGCCAGTCACGACAATGTGGCCCATACTGGTGGACAACGAGATGGGTCGTGAGTTATATGAGGTATCCACCAATTCAGAGGAATAGAGGGTATAGAGCTTGTTGCGGTACATCAGTCGAGACCGTTAACGATGTTGCTGAGAAGAGTATCATTCTGATAAGATTCGTCGCATTTGCCTTTCTCTCCGAGCAAGGTGGTAGTATGACGAGGACCAATCTTTGGAATTGAATCAATCAGATAGCCTAGGATGGCAAGCTGGTTTTGTAGAAGCAGAGATCAGATGCGTGGATTAGATGAAGAACCTAAGCTTGGCGATTGAGCTTTTTGCAAATACGTGAGCAGCCCAAACAGGGAGGGAGAGATAGTGCCAGTCGCCGAAAGGATCGCTCCTAGCAGCGGCGATTATTTGGAAAGCTCATTCTGGAAAATAAGATGGCGAATTGGTTATATCTCTTTTTTTTGATAGCCATTGTGAGAATCGGGTGTAAGCTGTGGGTCCCACATGTTTGGTCAATCCCTTATGGTGGCCGTAGCTTGGTGAACGATTAAACAAATCAATTGGTTGGCGAACTTACTTTCATATCAGAAATTGACAAAAGCACTTGGATCGGTCATGTCGCCGATAGTTTCAAAGATGACAGAGATAGCTCAGCCCTCCTCGGGCGTTCCTCTGTTTTCCTGGTGATCCAGCATGTCGGTTCTTCAGCCCTGCGCCTCTAGCCGATTACGTAGAGTCTGTGATTGCCGCACGACGGAGTACCATGAGGGCATTGTTCAGATAAGATCATTGCCAATAGGAAGTTTACTCGACAACAACTGGATTGAGAAGTTTGCAACTTTCCTCCAAAATTGAAATCCGATTCACAGCCTATGGCCGGCGTCAAGCGACAATCCTCTCGGACTGTCTTGTGATCGGATCTGCATCTATTTATACCTCCTCCCGAGATCCAATCGTGGTTCCCCCCTCATCTCCTCCCAGAATGTATCTGCCAAGCTCCTCTTCAGCCCTGGAGTTCCTCATAGCCCCGCAATGCCAATCCTCAATCTTTGTCTTGTGCCCCGTTGTCAATCCGTGTCTGTGTCCACTACCATCCCAATAATACCAGGGACATGGCCATCACTAGTGACTAACTAGCCGAATTGGAACCCCGCCCCCCCTGCATGCACCATCACAAGTATTGCACAGATTCGATCGCCCTGCTGAAACACACACCCGATATAAAAGCCTGTAATCGCCCGAGGAATTACTCCGGACGGTGTTCCTTCCTGCATGAGCTGACACGACCCCTCTTACTCTTCCAGTGTCCCTTTTCTGGTGACCTTTCCTCTCCAAAAGTTCCTATTCTTTTCTTGTAGGGTATATTCCCGTGCAACGGCCCGCCGAACACTGTAACTCCTTCCACAATGCGGTTCCTCTGTTTACATGGTGCGAGCACCAACTCTGAGGTAGGGTTTCACTTCGACCAACGAATCCATTGACAAGTGCCTCATATGAATGTCAGATTTTTCAAATCCAAACGGGCGGTCTGCGCCAGCCCCTCGAACGCAAGGGCCACCAATTCACCTTTATCAATGGCAGCCTCCCTACCAGCGCTGAAGAAGGTATGTTCCTTGCAAGATGTCTCCCCACGATCTATGCTACGAGGATTGGTCAACTCACTGCGTTCCTACAGGCCTCGAGGGCATCGTCGACGGCCCCTTCTTCAACCACTACCCACGCGACCCCGCCCTCCCCAGCGCCCAACTAACTGAAGCATTCGAGCACGTCCAACGCGCCGTCGACAATGAAGGCCCCTTCGACGCAGTCATGGGCTTCTCACAAGGCGCCGCCCTAGCAGCAGCTCTCATCGCACACCACGCTAAGACAGCCCCAACGGCGCCACCCATCTTCCGCGCCGCCATCTTCCTATGCGGTGGATTGCCGTGGGAGAGTTCGGGAATGGTGCGTCTTGCGCCGCAGCCCGATACGTGGCCGATCAAGATCCCTACGGCGCATGTGGTAGGGAAATTGGATCCTTTGTATCCCGAGAGTATGAAGTTGTATGCCTTGTGTGACCCGTCGAAGGCGGCGTTTTGGGATACCGGGTCTAAGCACATGGTTCCCTTTGATCACAAGAACACTCAGGAGATGGTGCGGGTGATTGAAGAGACGGTTGCGAAAGCGATGAGGGAGTAACAGGCGGTTAGTAGTGGGTGAAGAGTGTGCTGGTGGAGTTGGGAATGGGCAAATGTGGAGAGTATTTATATCGCAGCCAACTCGGTCTGCGAGTGCATTAGTCTGTTCAGCGTTCATCTATGCATACATGCAATTGATATGTGCCTTGTGCAAAGGGCCAATGAGAAAAAAAAAACGAAAAAAAACAATGCGATCGTTGAATCAACGAAACGAAAGAGACACTAGCGCTGCTTCTCTGGGTTCGATGCCTGTTTCCGAGGCTGGTTTTTGGCCCACATAATTGCAGCGAGCAATACAATCAGCCCCAGAACTAGGGCAGGTCCCCATCTCGTATTTGCAGTGCGTGCCGACCCATGTTCATCGAGTCACAATCCGGCCGTCGCTGGGCCATCACCCTCGGGAGGAATCGCCTTCTCCAGGAATTTCTCGAGGTCATCGATTTCGACCGGGTCCGCGCTATGACCAAGACCGCTGCAACGATAACGATTAGTATACTTCTCGACAACCTCACCCATCTCCCCAGTTTACAGGAGCAAGCAAACGTACGAGTAGGTATTGAACGTAACATCCTCCAGACCAATCTCGGTCAGCATCTGTGCCGAGCGCTCGCCATACGCAAACTTGACAACCTCGTCATCCTCGCCATGGGCCAGGAAGAACGGGGTCTTCTTGTTAGGCCAATCCTCAGGCGTGAAGTCCTTGATCCGATCGCTCAGCAGGAGATAGCATGACAGACCAAAAACTCCGCCGAGCTTCTCGTTGCCAGTGATACCGGTGAACAAGGACATTGCGCCACCCTGAGAGAATCCACCGAGCACAATGCGCGAAGACTTGATGCCCTTGTCCATCTCCTGCTTAATCAGGGAGTTGAAATAGTCGCGCGATCGGAGAATACCTGGCTCGTCTTGGTTGCGGACGTTATCTTGGAAGTCAAGCTGCAAGGAGAGGAGAACGATTAGCCAGAAGATTCATTCAGTTTGAGAGAGATATGAGGGAAGGGATGGTGTTTACATCGCGGCCCAGGTGGGCAATGTCGTACCAACCCGGCATAGCCATACCGAAGTTCTGAATCGAAATTAGCAAGGTCATTCGCATATCTCTGTAACTCAACTTACCACCGTGATCGGGATGGTAGGCGCATTGGGGAAGATGAACGCAACCTCGTTGAACTTGCCGCGGCGGCGCCAGTTCTGCGCGAGGGCCATCCTGCACCAGAGTCAGACACTATTGTCAAGGTAACAGGTCTGCACAATTCTCTCTCTCACCATCCGGCACCGCTGGGGGAAAAAAAGGTCCTGTTAGCTCATATTGTAAATATCCGAGGTTCATGCCTTGGACACATACCTGTCACCGAGGCCGTGGGCCATGATCACCGTTGCGGTGTGCTTGGTCAGCGCGGGCACCACATATGGCGCACGGGTAGCCATTCTGTTGCGAATACGATTCTAACGCGGGGCACGTAGAATTGATCAAGGTGAAGAACGAAGAACTGCTGGCCTGTCGATTTCGGACCATGAAGGAGCGGGGCCCCATTTTGCCGAGTCAAACGGGCGGTGTACGAGGATGAGGGCGGTGAGTTCGGCGGTGGAGATTCACGGAAGGGTCAAGGGGAGCGACTGAAGCGCACTAACCTGATTGGGAATTCATCTCTGATGGACCACCTCCTCTTTCTCATATTCAAGAATGCCTTTCAAAATATTACAAGTGACGGACAAAGGCTCATGAAAGGTGGATAAATTTCAAGAAAAGCTGATACAAATATAATTTTTATTTTTCCAAACAGACCGTGTATCAATTTGATCATTCAGAGACGATAACGAGCTGAAAGACGAGGCAGAGTTACCTACTATCCCTTTCCATGCCAATTTACTAGTAGTATTTAGTATCCAATGATATCTGTGAGTAAACGCCTGTTCAATGATATGTAGGGTGTAAAGATGGAACACCAACATATGTATCTTCATGAAGTTACAGAGGCGACATCACGGGAGAACACAAGGATAATTCTGAAGTGTCTCTTCCTTTGTGCTCCATTCATAGGCATGAGGTATACAGGTTGTTTAATGACCAAGAAGTCCTAGTCTACAAAAATATGCTATTCATCAAGGCAGATGGCTAGAAACCCATTTAGCCTCTGGTCAGTTACTTTGACTTGATGAAATTTTAATCCACTACGTGAGAAAAGCCTTGCCAGCTTTCATTCTTCGCTCGCCAAGACTCGATCCACTGTAAGCCCTATTGTTTGCAATCTAAACCAGGCGGCAACAATTCAAAAGACTCCTTGCAAGCAGCGAGCCCAAAACAATCCTTCAATGTGTTTCCAGCCTTTCATCTGTCTTCGCAAGACGTCATTTTGGAAGCATCAAGACTGCTGGAGGTTGGGGAAACGCCACAGCTATGGAAACACATGCTGTGTCCTGCCACTAGAGAAATCAAGAGTGATTCCAAAATTGAGGTGTTTCTCTGAAGATCGGCGGGCTTTCAAAGCTAAAGAATGCTGGCAGCTTTTCGGAGAAATTGACCAACAACCCACTCTCACATGGATCGGCGGGTATACAACTTCCAGGAACATTCCACTGCCTATTTCGTCCCAGCAACATTCCTGCCAGCCACGATCCATCACGCGGGGAACACTGAGAGTTTGTGTTCGTCCTGACACTTGAATGTTCATCCCAGCAAGAGGCTGAGGCTCGGAGAAAGGCTATGTACCTGGAAATCGTTTCCGATCATCTCCTTGTGGAGAATGATCATCGTGAATCTTCTACTATGGGTAAAGTGATGCGAACAGCAGAGAAACTGTCTAAGAAAATTCAAGCTGATGGCTCGAAATTTCGTTGAATGACATAGTTTGTTTTGTTTTACCCCAACTTTTATCCAAGAGGTAGGTATATTGATGACAGCTGTCAGAACAGCTTTTCCCTAGAACCATGGGCGCATGAGCTGGACATAAAAAAACATACGCACCAATGATCTCAATGTATCAGAATCTGGAGTCGGCCAAATTAGGCAACAAATATGTCCTAGTGACACATATTTCCGCTTCCACTCTTGGACTGTTTCGAGTTCACCGGATGCGGTAAAAACTGTGGTCTCGATTCCCATCATGTAGAACATGCCACAGCAAACAGTTCGACGGACTCGGAAACCAAGACACTTGTAACTAAATAACCAATTCTGGTAGAATGTGTTCAATTTTCAAGCAATGCCGAGGGATTCATATATTAACCTCTCCTTTCCCCAACCTACATCTCACATTCAGCAAATACTCCATCTGTCATTCAAGTCGCAACTTCTACAAGTTCTCCAAGACTTCAATAATACCTTCCAAAAGTTATATTTCACACCAATTTCTCATACAACTATTCAACATGCACTTCTCCAACGCCGCCGCGCTTACCTCTGCGCTCTTTTCCACCATCGCATTCGCCGCACCCGCCTCTGAGTTTGGCTGGGAGCCATTGACTGCCACTGTCCAACTTTCCAATGATCAATCCGGCTCCATGGCCAATGTTATCATCCCTATCGATGGCGTGAAGCGACCAGTTCAAGAGCTTTGGGGCAACACCGCTGTCGCACACAATGGCCTCGTTTTCGCTTCCAGCGCTCAGCTCACATCCTTTGAGCAGACCACCGTCTGCACCATTACCGAGGAGAACCACCATCTGAGTGCAAGCCTTGACGCTGAGCTCACTTGGACTACTCTTGGAGGACCTATTGTGGACCTCTGCTCGGCTTACATTGTCTGTGAATGTGAGGGCATGGAAGATTTCTTCTGATCGAGTCTTCTCTTGAGTCTTGCATTTTGAAGGACATGACATCTTGTTTCTGCATTGTCGGCCGGGTTTTGGAAATATCATATCTAGAATTGTGTATCTATGTCCTCTCCCAAAAGCGTGGGGCCTATTTCAGTCTATATACAAGACAACTAATCTTAATGAGGAAGATTGATATGAAGCTTTGAAATTGCACCGAGAGTATTTCCCAGGTATTCTGATACATAAGATCATTCGCTTGGATCAATCAGGATGCAAGAGCTTCTTGGATTGTCGTAGTCTTAGTTGGCTCCTCCCGAAGTCTCTCGCTCTTTCAACACCTTTCGTACAGCCGGCAAGACATAGCGTCCATAGTCAATTGCATCATTGAGGTTATCATAGCCACGAATGGAGATCAATTCTGCTCCAAGATCAACATAATCCAGAATTGAATCGTTGATTGTCTGCGGCGACCCGACCAGCGCGGTCGACGCTCCACGAGCATTGGTAGCCGTGACGGTAGGATACCAAAGAGCGCGATCCTGAACTTCCCCCCTGGCGGCAATATCAAGCAGCCTCTGAGAGCCAACGTTCTGCGGAGGTGGAGCATTGGCGGGGACCTTGCCCAGCCCGTTAGCACGGGTTGCATTCAGGGCATCCAGCGTTCGGTGTGCCTTTGCCCACGCAAGTTCATCTGTCTCTGCAATAATAGGACGGAAGGTGACCCAGATTCGAGGTCGATCGTTCTCCGCACGGCCTGCCCTTGCGGCTTCGGCATAAATTCGATCAATTTGCTCTTTTGTCTCCTTCAGTGGCTCTCCCCAAAGACCGAAAATATCGGCAAGCGAGCCACCAATACGGTAAGCTTCATCTGAGGAGCCGCCGACCGAGACAGGGATAGTACCGTTGACAGGACGGACCTTGTTACTGAATTGCTTGAATTGATAGTACTGACCATCCCAGTCAAAAGGATCGGCCGATTCCCAGGCCCGACGCAGGATCTTAATGTATTCTTCAAGGCGTGTGTATCGCTGATCTTTGCTAAGGAAATCGCCTTCCTTGGCTTGTTCGGCATCACTACCACCTGCGATAAAATGCACCACAGCTCGTCCAGAACTCAATTGGTCGAGAGTTGCGAGCGCTTTGGCTGCGACCGTGGGGTAGAGAGTGTTTGGCCGTAAAGCGATTATAATCTTGAGGTTCTTGGTCACTGCAGCGATAGTCGCACCGACTGTGAATGGGTCAAAATAAGATGAATCATACGGCACTAAGGTGTAGTTGAAGCCATAGTCATCTAGAGTCCGAGCGTAACGAACGAGATACTCTGGATCAATTGAAGCATTGGGAATTGGATTGACCTCGGTCGATGCATTGGGGAATGTC
Source organism: Penicillium sp. F50 (assembly GCA_037356195.1). Lineage (NCBI taxonomy): Eukaryota > Fungi > Ascomycota > Eurotiomycetes > Eurotiales > Aspergillaceae > Penicillium > Penicillium sp. F50. Next base: position 1,677,532 of record JAYXSA010000080.1, on the reverse strand, counting down.
AAGCTGATGAATTCTGTCGGCATTTTGAAGTTGAAGAATGTTCCCAATCGTTTCGATTTTCTTAAGTTGCCTATGCGATCAACAAGCTTCTTTATATTCCCAACTACAACAACGGGCTTATCTGCAATGTGCTGCAAGCTAAAATGATGCGAGGTTATACATGATTGCGCCTTATCACGAATGATTTAGCATTAATAAGCATGACCAATTTTGTAACTGGCTGCATTGTCAGATGTATTTTTTCTTACAGTATTCTCGGCATATCTAGAAGAGGGAGGGGTTCGACCCCGTTCGAGTTGGCATCACATCCCCGGATATCACGCAATCAACGGCTTACAGCCGACCGGCTATCCTATCTTCCCAGCAGTCAGACGCAAGTCGCCGGAAAGATATTTCATCTGATTAATGACTAATAGAATTTGAAAGTCGCTTTGATTGCTACGACAAGAATTCGTAGTATGCACAGATTCCGTTTATCAGAAACATGGCATTGCTAGGCCTATCTAGTGATATGGGCCAGCATGACTGCTCATTTGAATCGGTGAATGCTTATGTATTCCCTTCAAGAGGCTCCTGTACCATGTCCATATATTAGGTCTCCATATTAGGAGTTGGTTTTGTCGAGGCCTGCAGCCTAAATTGTAATAGCTATAGGGCTATCAATAAGAGTCCTTTTGTTAGTATCAGCGTCCCAAGGCCTATTTTAGACTAACTAGGAAGGTTTCCCTAAACTCTCCTACTTGCTATTCTTCTTAGAAGATAGCAAATAAAGTTTCTCCCAATCTCTTGTTAACTTTCGGAAGCGTTCATTCCTCAATACTCATCGCTTTCAGCGACGTTTAAGAGTGTTTTCTACGAGACTAACATTGACTTTATCAATAGAACTACTACGCTTCCCTACCTAACCTAGGCGTATATCGTTAGCCTAGAACGCCTCCTATTCTTCGTAAGTAAACATAGATAGCTCGTATCCTACCTACTACGAACTTCTAAAACCTAGAGTGTTGAATCTCTTCTATGTCCCTAGTCGTGAATCTTAGCTCGGGTATTCTCTCGTTTACAGATAATTTTCTAGTATCATGTGATTCAAGTGGAAATTGCTGCCTGATTTTCAGAGATTGAGGGTTGCGTTCAACAATTTTTGGAGTTTATATTGCTAGCTGCATCTGATAAGAGGTACTGAAACAGCGAGCCATCATAGCCATATGTACTAATTGAACACCATCAAAATTTTGTATGACTTTTTTAAATTATGAAAATACACAATTCAGAACACGAAAAATGTACTTTTTATGAGTAGCCGTAATAAGTCCCAGATACAGAAACAAACGATGCCACTAGAAGCAATCAAAACCTGAGGACCGAGAGCTATTCAGTAGTCAAGGCATTAATGTTCAGTTGTATGCTTAATCCATGACAGTAGCAGGTCATATCCTCAGTAAATCGGACCAAGAATCATACTCCTCCGGCCTTCAAAATTCCTACACAAAATCAGGACATCGGAGATTGTCAGAATATTCACTATGTTTCGCACCATAATCCCAAGCTCTGGTAGTCTGGGAGGCAGCCGGATCGCTCTTGGATTTACCCTTGTGGTGCCTTTCTAGGCTTTTCCAGAGACTGAACTCTTCCTCCTGGTGACGAGCATCTTCTGACATTCAACCCTGCAGTAGTTCTACAAAGCAGATTCAGCCTTGTTTAACTGTTAGAGATACTTTTGATATAAATTTTATCACCTTTATCGATCCTTGTACGAATGCCATCTGAAGCAGGAGTGTAGGCAACACTCATCACAACTACTACAATTATCGATCGGGCCACGGTCAATACCTTCAGCAAGAGACGCAGGATGTTGCAAGATATCTATCAGCAAGTGCGTATAATCATGTAAGTATGCAAACGTAAGCCAATAGTGCCTTCTTTCCGAGATTTTGTCGCACCAGGATCTCTGACCCATTGACTTAGTATACTGGAAATGTTAAAATGCCAGTTCCGATCTTCATCCTCAAAATTGCACATTTTGATGGTGACATGATGAGCTGGGATTGAGAGCGGACCGAAAAGGCGAATAAAATGTTGTAGAGAATACCCGTGGATGATATTTCCGAGGATGCACTTTGAGGGTTTGGCAAAGGCTCGATGAGCTCTTTTGCCCTACAGTACCTGAAGCGGATAAGCTCTGCCAACAGCTAAATAGTCAAGAACTTAGAGGAGCGGCCACAGAGACTTGTCGGCATCCTGAAAAATTGCTTTAGTTTCTGGAGCCCCTCTCTCAAACCCCAATGGAAGAAGGCTGTTACTTTGAAGAACATCTGTCGAGACATTCATTCAGCGGAAACTCACAACTTGACGGTGGTCGTGGTGAGTGACCCACCGTTCCTTGCGTTTTGTATAGTGATGTGGTTTCTTTGGCATTACGATTGTCGTCACACCGTGTATCTCAGCCAGCTATTGGTATCTCAACTTTGCTCCATGATAGTCGTCCTTTTCTTCAACCAGTCAACTCAATCGACCCAGATTGGTTCCGCTTGTTTCTAACTAGTCACCTTTTCGCCCTGAAGGGATTACTTGCTCATCCTGACCCAGCTTGCCCAGACAATACCCGACATATATTTCAGGTAAAAATAACGGCACAATTGTTTCCAAGAGCTCAGCAACTCTACCTGGTATCAATCGCATGTTGTCTCGATAACGTGTTTACGCAGACAAGACCACCAATGCTGTGAGCAACGAAGGTGATAGGACAATCTAGCCCATAAGCACATCGGTTCAATGCAGCTTTCTCAGTATTATGTACTCAGATTAATATCTTCATTTGAGTAGCACCCCGGGGGCCCACTAGCTTTTGCAAGATTGCCGTGTAGTGTTCATCAATTGTTGTGCACCTGTTTGTGCTTCGGACCAAGAACGAGTAAAAGTGGGCGAAGCTTGAATCATATACGATTGACAATGTTCGGGTTCTCGTCTATGCCTTCGCCAGAAGATCCCAGGGCAAGAAAGTTGAGTTTAGGATGTCTTCTATTGACCCAGAGGTCCAAATATTGGCCCTACCGTCACTCAAGCCATATACAAACACGTTTCTGCATCATCGGTGGTAATGCTATGGATAGCTGGACAGGTGAATTGCGGCAAGGGACGTCTCCACCTTGGTTGGAGTAAAAACAATACAGTGATTATGAATATTCTGCAAGCTTTGCTGGCACCTGTGGGTATGAATGATTACGCTCACCTCTCGTTCATTATACTTCTATGCTAACATTTTCATAAGTAGAGAATCGTTCTATTGAAATGATGTAAATCAAAGCTGTGGTCGCACTGGCCAAATAATGCCTTTATCGCATTCTGTGCGTCCCACTATAACGTTGACTTGTGAAGCCTATCTTTGACCCCAGTATTCACACCCATCTCGCGAATCAGTCTGATCATAACTTCCACTTCATTCTCAACCGCCCTTGGAAGCTGATGCTTTTCCAGACTTGTCTGTTGCCTCGCTATTGCCGCCCATCTCGAGCAGCAGTCTGACAATCTCTTCGTCTCCATTTTCGACGGCCTTTGAGAGTGACGTGTGGCCAGAATTATCTCGTGCTTCAATATTGGCGCCCTTGTCGAGTAGAAGAGTAGTGATGATCTTGTTCCTCTTCGCGGTGGCGTAGAATAGTGGCGTGCGACCAGAATTATCTCGTGCTTCAATATTAGCGCCCCTTTCGAGTAGCAGTCTGACAGTCCCTTCGTGCCTTTTCTCGGCGGCCTTTAAGAGTGGCGTTTGGCTAGATTTATCTTGTGCCTCGATATTAGCGCCCTGTTTGAGTAACAGTCTGACAACCTTAAAATGTCCGTTCCCGGCGGCCCTTGAGAGTGGCGTTTGGCCAGATTTATCTTGTGCCTCGATATTAGCGCCCTTTTCGAGTAACAGTCTGACAGTCCCTTCGTGCCCATTCGCGGCGGCCTTTAAGAGTGGCGTGCGACCAGAATTATCTTGTGCTTCAATATTAGTGCCCTTTTCGAGTAGCAGTCTAACCGTCTCTTCGCGCCCATTCTCGGCGGCCTTGAAGAGTGGCGTGCGGCCAGAATTATCTCGTGCTTCAATATTAGCGCCCTTATCGAGCAGAAGATTAGTGATAATCTTGTTCCTCTTCGCGGTGGCGTAGAATAGTGGCGTGCGACCAGAATTATCTCGTGCTTCAATATTAGCGCCCCTTTCGAGTAACAGTCTGACAGTCCCTTCGTGCCTTTTCTCGGCGGCCTTTAAGAGTGGCGTGCGAGCAGAATTATCTCGTGCTTCAGTATTAGCGCCCTTATCGAGCAGAAGAGTAGTGATAATCTCGTTCCTCTTCGCAGTGGCGTAAAAAAGCGGCGTTTGGCCAAATTTATCTTGTGCCTCGATATCAGCGCCCCTTTCGAGTAGCAGTCTAAACGTCTCTTCGTGCCCATTCTCGGCGGCCTTGAAGAGTGGCGTGTCACCAGAATTATCTCGTGAATCGAAATTAGCGCCTTTCTCTAGTAACAGTCTGACAATCTCTTTGAATCCTCTCTTGGCGGCCCTTGAGAGTGGCGTTTGGCCAGATTCATCTTGTACCTCGATATCAGCACCCATTTCGAGTAGCAGTCTAATACTCTCTTTGTGCCCATCCTCGGCGGCCCTTGAGAGTAGCGTGTGGCCAGAATTATCTCGTGCTTCAATATTGGCGCCCTTTTCGAGTAGAAGATAAAAAATATTCTTATTATTCTTCGCGGCAGCGTAGAATAGTGGCGTTCGGCCAGATTCATCTTGTGTCTCGATGTGAGCGCCCTGCTCGAGCAGCAGTTCGACAACACCAGAATGCCCGCTCGTAATCGCTGATACTAGCGGCGACTGGCTAAATATATCTTTGGCCTCGATATTAGAGCCCTTCTCGAGCAACAGTCTAACAGTCCCTTCGTGTCCGTTCTTGGCGGCTCTCCAGAGTGGCGTTCTGCCAAACGCATTCTTGGCCTCGATGTTTGCCCCTTTCTCAAGCAGCAGTCTGGCAACACCCTCGTGCCCGTACTCGACGGCTTTCGAGAGCGGCGTTCGGCCAAAGACAACCTCTGCTTCGATATTAGCACCCTCCTCCAGTAGCATTTTAACAATCCCCTCGTGCCCCCTCTCAGCCGCCCGCAAAAGCGGCGTCCGTCCATCTTTGTCTTTCGATTCAATATTGACCTTGCCTGTATTGAGGAGCATCTTGACCGCGGACTCGTCTCCCCTCTCAGCGGCCTGCAAAAGTAGAGTCCGTCCATCCTCATCTTTGGAGTCTGGAGAAGCATTAAGTGTTCGCAACCTTCCCGCGGAATTGACTGTAGAGCTCTCTGTGTTGGAGATAGCTTCTGCTTCTTGGTTGGAGTTTTGGCCTTTTGAAAGTACCGAAACCTCCGCCAGGAGCTTGTTCAGCTCCAAAGCGGGCCATATTTGAGCGTCTCCGATGTCACTATCCTTTTGGCAGAGGCTGTTCAATTTTTTCAGAAGGCCCTGGCATCTGACGATGAGCTCGCTAATCTGATTGAAATTTTGTTCTCCTTTATTTGCACCAGCAGTCAAAAAACGAGCATAGGCAATGGTGATCGAAAGATCCGCTAGAAGCTCCTGCTCATCTGTATCAATGGCTTCCTGTCTCTGAGATGCCCACTGGTTGTAGAGGTCGGCTATCACCTCAGAGGTGAGCACCGTCAGCAGCGGTTGAAAGAGACCTCGTGCGTCCCAAGCAGTGGCGGAAGTGCCACTCATCTCACAAAGTAGTTCACAAAATCCAGACCACGGCTGGGCTCCTTGTATCTCCCAAGGTGGCTGCATATCTTCAGGGTTGAGCACTATTGACGAGGATGCTATTGTGACAATTTGAAGGTAACATTGGAGAGCAACAGACTAAGCGGTCAGTATACAGTCCTCACAGAGAACAAAGACCCTCATCTCTAGACTCACATCAAGAGCAGAGAGATCGTCTGGTTTCAAGGAGGTTGTAGCGGTCCGTCGCCATGACCGAGCTACCTCTAAGGCACCATGAAGGTCTCCATCGCTATGAAGATCCGCCAGACTTTTGAGTAGGGTGAGTAAGACTATTTCGTTTCGTTCGAATTTGAGATTGTCTGCCTCGTCAAGTTTCCTCCCTAGAAACCTCGAAAGATCGTTGTAGCGACCTTGCTCGAGAAACGAGATTGCGCGCTCAACTGTGACTGGAAATTGTGCCTCTTCATCTATCAGAATCCACCCGTAGACCTCTTCAGCCATTTGAAAGAGACCCAGTTGACTGTAGCGAACGAAGCCGTCAAGTTCATCCTGGAGGGTAGTGGTCACTTTGACCGTGAAAGTGTAGCGCTCATCTTGAGTAGACCTTCTCTCTTCGACTCCATGGTGGATCGGGAGGCTGTTAGTTTCCATCTTGACTCTTCCCTCCTTAGTACGATATAAATGTGAGTATTTTTGCGATCGAAACTTCGCAATAAAATGATATCAACAACTCTTAATGTTTCTGTACATACTACATTGTCCAAAGGCAACCAAAGCTGTGATCCAACAGCGGCTCCAGTGGAGGAAGGGCCCCGCATTGATGCCCGACCAGGCTTTTTTAGGCACACATCCTTCGGCCATCTACACTTAACAGTCCTTAATATCCACCGCAACCCTCGAACCTTTGACATAACACAACGCTTGCCTCCATTTGACACTAACAGACATGTTTGCGAGAAAAGCAAGGTCCAAATTTCGTGTACAGAAAGGAGACGGGATAACGTCTAAGGACCTGCAATTTAGCTTCACCTATCGCCCTTCCACATCTACCTCCCAACCGCGTTCTGCGTGGGGCCGAATGGACGAAGACCGAATCTGCCTCTTGTACTTTGATTTCGAATTGAACGAGAAGAGTGTGCAGTCTGTGGCTGACGTAGCGACAACCGAGCTAAAGTTTTCACAAGATGCAATGTGTTTTGAGCTCGTCGATGTCGCGCCGGCAGAGGACGTCAGGGGCACGTCAGAGCAACAGTACACTCAACGCTTCGATATAAGACCGGATTTTGATACTGGAATGGGCGGTAGTATTCGTGGGAGCTACGTCGACGAGCGCGTATCTAAAGGGCTGCCTGATTGGCGATTCAGAGGTTCCTTGTGTCCGCCTCGCCCAACTCAGACAGTCTCTTGGACGTGGACACGTGGCGGTCACTACGTCTATACACGAGGCGTGCCAATCATCAAGATAGGAGTGATTGGCAAAAATCACCCAGACCAAAAATTTACTGGTACTGTGAAGATGACACTTGAGCCCCGCCACTTCTGGAGAACAACAGAAAAACATGAATTCCAAATCAACTTCTCTCCGCCCAGTCCTCCAAGACGCGATGACCTGTCCGCGAGAGTGATGGCCTTTCAGAATTCGGTGGTGGGAAGGGACGTTCAAGCGGAACCCGGTGCAGAAGTACGTGGATTAGATCAACATGCACGACACCCATGTGCAGTAAGTAATGGTCAAGTCGAAGAAAGCCAGTCTATTCCGGTTGGGTGATGCAATGATTTCAATTGGTGGGCCTTGAGTAGACACCCGTGAAGAAGAACGAATCTAATGATCAGGTGCCATGTAGTGTGAGTGATAACCTAATTCGTTGCAACCCATGAGTGGCACAAAAACGAATCAGACGAAGGCAGATCCTCGACATCGGGATTGCTCAAATGGCAGGTACTCGTTTTCTGTTCGGGTGCAATGTCTGGCTCTATCAAAAGCGACTTTCCGAGCAATGAATAAGTGTAAAGCTTGATGACATGACTGGGGGTAGATCAATGCCAAGGACTCCACCTACACTTTGGAAGTTTAATGGCCTAATCTTCCTCTACTGCTGCTGTGAACCTACAGGTGCTTGTCCACAAACTGGAAATTTGGGCGAGTGAGCCCGGTCGATTGGCGTCGACAGGGCTCTGGTCAGGTGGCGAAGCGTGATCGTGCGACGCCTTGGTGATTCTCACTTCAACTTCTACGCACTGAGCAAAGTATGGCAATAATGCCGGCAAAGGCAGAAAAGGATCAAGCAAAGACAGACAGAAAATGATGCAATTGATTTATAGTCCCTAGCTAGAGTGTACAGTAAAAATGATAATTAAACATTATTTACATCGCAATACCGACCAAAATCACTTCAACCTAATCAAGTTCTCAAAGTCCTTGGTCAAATGTTCCACAGCTCCCTCAATCAAACTTTCTTCAACAACGCCATCCTGCCATGTGATCGCCAGCACCATACACCCATCCGCCCCGGTAATAACAGACACCCCAATCGCATTGCCAATAACACTCGCACACTGCGAGAACACCATCCCCTCGATCCTCGGCTTCCCCGGCACGACTTCACCCGAAAACACGCCGACATTCGATACCTCAAAGCTCTTATCGCGCTCAGAACCAAGCTTTGACAGACACAGCTCCTGCTGGAAGTCATTGACGTACTTCAGCAGGTTGGGACCAGCGTCGCGACCCTTGCGTTGCACGGCAGCTTCGATGGTTGCCTTGGAGCGACGGGTCTCAGACCAAGGGAAATTTCGTGGGTCAGTGGATGTGGTCGCATTTCGAGTATACGATTCTTCAATGTCACCGACGTACACGCCCATGACTTCATCGGTGATAATGTCAGGTAACCAGCGGCGACAGGAAATAGCTCCCGTACAGTTGAGACTAGTATAGTGGGCCGGAAGATGGGCGAACAGGGCACGGGCAAAGGCTGTTTGGAGGAGAGCTGTGATACTCGTTTCTTCCAAACGACATGCCCTCCGGAGGGACGTGACTAATTTCTTCGCAAACGGGACCAGACGCACGTGGGTCTTCCCTTCTTTCTGGATCTTCCCTCCGCTCCAGAGACCCGGGTCTCGGTAGGAGTAGACTTTGGCTTGGAAGATTTTCTTGGCGAGAAATAGGAATGATAGTGGCATTGGGTGAATTTGCTCGATATTTGGTAGTAATGGCGTAGAAGGCGACTGGACGATGGATTTGGTCTCGCGATTCTCGCTCTGAGCTGAATCGAGTGCTCGCAGGAATGTTTGATGGAAGGCTTTGCCTGAAGTTCCATCACCGAGGGCATGATGGTATACAAAAGCAGCCGTGAACTGTCGTTCGTTGCCCGGATCAGTGAGGATGCAAAGTCTCCAGTAGGCATTTGGCGCTGTAAATGGCGTGTTGTGCTGATTTTCCAGCAGAGATTGTAGCTCCAGATCTGGAGTGGGATCGCCATCGGCGGATTCGGTGGTTAAAGAGGCATTCTTGCGCTCTGTGAAAGAGACCACTTGGTCCAAGTCAATCTGCGGCAATCGTACAAAATACGGTTGTTGCGTTTCATCCGCTGCTGGGATAGCGGAGAGTACCGGATGCTCTGCGATTTGAATCTCACAGGCACGGTAGACATAGTCCTTGACCGACAGTACGAAACTGTCGGGCAGGACATATGTCGCCGTCACCGCCACATTCAGATAGAAGCCGGCCTGGTGACGGGACGTGGAGTACTGCTCCAGTCGACCTAAAAGGGAAATGTATCAGATGTGGTCTGTCATGGGAATTGGGTATCGCCCCGCGCAGACTCACCAACCGGTCGCAGCTTTTCAAAGTGATCCATAGTCTTGCTTGCCTATTCTTGATGTACTGTGCTGAGCTTCAGGTCCATTAAATCAGTCAAGAGCTGGGGCACGGAGTCAACTACTCTATTCCCTTTCGTGCTGCCTAAGCCTTGGCCACGTGACTATATCGGTTCGGAGATGTGTGGTGCGGATAAATCATCCGCCGGTTGATTGCCTGCATCATAATGTACATAAGAAACAGTCCGAATAGTACACAAATCTTCGGAGCCTACCTGATTACTAACTGTCCTATCCAAAGAAGGGGAATGTTATTGCCAGCGCAGCAATTCTTACCATGCCTGATGTGAAACCTATCCTCTTCTCCCCTCGATTAGTCTAGCTATTGATCGCAAGATATCTTGAAGACAGGGTTTCTGATGAGAAAGAAGCCTGCATTTGACGAGCCATTTCCCACAATAGATCCATTCATGGCAGATGAGTTCCTATTCCGGTTAAGAATGGGTATTTTCGAGAATCAGTAGCAATTCCGCCGTGAACTGAGAGCATCAATTATCTGGCTTGAAGGATCCGAGAACTGGTTGATCAATTTTCCAAAGGATTGGGCCACATGAGGGAGATAGAGGGTACTAATATATAATTTCGTAGTATCTCATAATGCATATATATATACAATATAGCAATAGGTATACGCTGGATAAATTTCATGAACATGCCCGTCAATGCCGTAATAAGCATCATCAAACCAGGAGCCTCAAACTCCGGTAGCTCCGAATATGTACTCCAATCCTTCTCAATTTTTTTTCCCTGTTGGTGCTGACACACTACAGCACAGCCATGCCACCAGCAAATGCCATACCCAACACACCCCATGCGGCGGTCTGCAGGGGGACAGCAGCGCCCTTGGAAGCAGTCGTGGTGGCGGCGGCGGCGGCGCTGGACGAGGATGAGGATGAGCTGGAGCCAGAGCTGGAGCCTTGAGCACCACCAGTAGAGGTAGACTCGTTCGCGTTGCGCTGAGCAGCAGCGCTAGGGAAGAGGGAGGCGACCACGTTGGTGTTGTTTGAGCAAGAAGAGGGCGTGGAGTAAGTGACGCTAGAGGAGAATTGGACGTCGGCGCACTAGAAAACCACAATTAGCATAATAAGCTCCAGGTGCGCAGGCAAAGCTGGGGTCGATGCCCATTGAATTGAATTACTTACCGCGTAGAGACCACCGCTGGGGTCACCATTGCTCTGCACCTGCAGAGTAGCATTCATACCATCGGTGATATTCACGCCCAGAATGTCTCCGCTAAACTCGACATGCGGCAGACAGAATTCGCCCAGGCCATTGATCTGGAAGGTCTTGACGAGGGTAACATTGTAGTTATCACCGGGGTTGGTGCCGAGCGCAAGGAGGACTTCGACTGCGGTCTGGCTGTGACCCATCTTCAGGGCGACAGGGAAGGAGCCGGAGATGGGGAGTTGGGTACGGTTTGAGGATTGCGACATGCCTCCGCAGGGAAAGTCGGGCATGGTATCCTCATCGAACCCGCGGGAGGTAGGATATTGGAGGTGGAAGTGGGCAGTGGCCAGGGGGGCCAGCGCCAGGGTGAGGAGGGAGAACTTCATTATGGGGGTGGAAGAGAGTACAAGGTGATGAAGAGAAGAAGAACGGTCAATTAGAAGGTATACCAGGCTCAGAAGTAGAAGAACGAGAAGAGCTCGTGTGCAGAAAACCCTCGGTATCTATAGGTTTTCTAGAACTCAGACCCTGTTTTCCTGTTCTCCACTGTGTCCATTTTAATTGTCATGACAGATTCTCCAACCCCCACAGGCCCAGACGAGAAGTAGATAGGAACAGTATTCTTCAATGGCTTGGCTGAGCTGATTATTGGGCAAATTGGGTCAACAGTCGGAATCATGCAAGGGCATAGACCTGCCTTTCCGAGCGTTGTTTCGTTAGATGCCTCGTTGGGCCTAGTGTACTGCACGCTTGGACGGTACTGTCCCGGTGCACTAAGCTCAAACAAGGTAATCTGCTCATTTCTTCTCAGGCTGTCGGAGAACAACGCGATGTACGGAGTACGACGGAGTAGAGTACTATATTCAAGCAGTCAACGAGTTTTGAACAGCTTTCGATTTCATCTGATTAATCATCTCGGTCAGGTTATTGATCCGTTGCTTGCTCTTGTCGGAGCCCGAGGGGTTCCGAGGACTCTCCACCGAGGGAGAAAACGTGATTTACCACTTGATGACGAGGGACTAGAGATTCAAGACACGAGAATCGAAGAGGGATATAGTCGGACCACTATCGACACGATGCTTTCATCCGCTATATATCCTCACCTTCTGTCATGGAGATCAGAGCTTCCAACCATCGCTTCTCTACAAGGGTCCGACTGGGGGTCCTGTGTCGATGTCAACATAGAACAAGGCGTGGGCCGTGCGGATGGTTGCCCGCAAAGAGGTTAGCGTGATAGGTGGGCCCCTGGACGAGCGCGTGGATTTTACCCGACAAACTATCCCCGAAGCGGTTAAGAAATTTGCTCATTTGTGCTCAAGACGCATGCAGTGGACATTAACTTCTTTTGCATGTCATTGCATTGACGATGTCTAGCGTTTGCTGGAGCATTTTCGAAGGAAAGGAGAATGGGTGGAGAAAGCCATTGAGAAGAAAAGAGAAAAACAAGAAACGCCGATACAATGCAGTCATCTAGCTAAACAAATGCAAGAATCCCAAAAATAGTCGTGAGTCGTAGATACTGCCAGTGTATACTGGGATTGCCATCCCTCAATGAGCATGCTCGTTCCAATGGATGTATCGACCAACGGCCAATTCGCCCAGAAACGCGCCCGCTAAGACCGAGCAGAAATAGCCGATGTTGTAGGTCATCACAGCCAACATGCTAAAAGTTTCAATAATTAGCCCTCCGTCCAATAATTGGCAAATATATTGTCGGACACATACAGGAGATAAGACACCCCTGCGATGCACAGGAAAAGCAACGCCCGCGGCACATCGACGCTAAATCGCCATGGAATCGGGCCATGGGAGATGTTCCGGACAACCTTGACGTTCTCCTCGACCCCTTGCGCAGTAATCAGTGAGGCGAGCTTCGCATCTGGGTCGGCATCAATGCGACCGGCTTCGCTGGTCTTGCCAGCAATCGCAATATAACGACGATTCAGGTGCGCTGCGAGCCAGTGGCGCTCCATGCTGGCTTTGAAGGCGATCAAGCAGCGGTCGATCATGGCGAGGACGATGAGGAAGATGCAAGTGGCGGCGAAAGTCCCGGAGGACGAGGGTGTCCAGGCGGAGGAGTAGAGCGGAGTGTTGTGGGCGTTGGTGAAGACCATGGTCATGGACATTGTGGACGAGGAGGAAGAGGAAGAGCTGGAATCGCTCATATCCATTCCGCTCATATCCATTCCGCTCATATCCATTGTGCTCATGGAATGGTGATCCATTTCGTGGTGGTAGTGTATCGAGAGCGAATCGAGTGAAGGATAGAGAGGGACGAAGTGTAGAGGATAGAGAAGATCAGGAGGAGCGATCGATGAGATATGAAGGGTCGCGCAACTTGTAAAACGCAAGGACCTACTCAAAACAGGAACTGACAAATAGGTGGGGAACCAAGTGAGCAGATTTAATCCCATTTTTACAAATAATAAATCGCAGAAATCGCAGCATTGCATCGGACCAAGTGCAAAATGCGGGACGAGCGGGGCCTGCGACAGCCCCGTCCAGAGAGTTTCCGTTTCCACCGAAATTCATCATGAGCACTTTATTGATAAGCGGCGTCACCAGGGTTTCTCCGGCGTTGAACTTGAGATTGGCATTCTTCCCCTTTGAGATCTTTCTTCTCATCCACTACATGTCTTGTTGTGTGTGATTCTTGCATCTTCAACAGCCAAGGGGGAAAGGCGTGCAATTCCAACACGCCATGCGAGATCGGTCCGCCTAATCTCACTTCACCCACTATGGATATGATGAGTGATATGCCCATGGGCGCAATGTCCATGGCCGATGGCGCTCCGAGTCTCTTCGTGATGCAGAAGATGTACTGGGCCGTCGTCGGGAGTGCCATCGGTGCAGCAACACTGGTCAACCTCTTGAACCGGTTATTAGCCCAACATCGGTATGACTATCTCATTTCCTGATCTGTGAAAGGAAGTCGTAGAGCTAACTCGTGATCAATAGACTACGAGACTCTTCCTTGACACCAGCCAAGCCTAAATCCCTCTTCTTCAACACCTATGCAACCCTCACGGCAATCGTGCGCGAAATCAGCCATGCAACGATTCACCCACTCACTCTAGGAAAGTCTTGCTACACCATCCACTTCCCACCTCTAGGACCCGTCCTGATCATGCTCGCCAATTTAATTACCATTCTTGTCCTCTCCTTTTACAAACTCGACACTACCGATGTCTGGAAGTGGGAAGATATCGGCTATAGCACCGGCTTCATCGCGCTCTGCCAACTCCCGCTCATTTTCCTGCTAGCAGGAAGACAGAATATCATCGGCTTTCTAGCCGGTATGAGCTACGCCAGTCTGAACTGGTTTCATCGCTGGGCCGCGCGAACGCTCTGGCTCACGGCGACGATTCATATGTGCTTCTGGTTCCGCGACTGGGCCCGCTATGATTACATCACGTACCAATTATACAATGACGAGCTGACGAAGCGCGGCTTCGCCGCGTGGTGCATCCTGACTTTTATCGTCGTGACTTCGATCCGGCCGATTCGAGGTCTCAGCTACGAGGTGTTTGTTCTACAGCATCTCGTCACATTCATCGGGTTCATCGTTGCTGTGTGGATGCACGTACCCGACGAGGTGAAGGTTTGGGTGTGGATCCCGATCGGCCTGCTCGTATTTGATCGTGTCGCACGATATGCCTGGGGAGCATATACCAACCTGGCCGTGTTTCACCGAAATAAGAGTGGCAAGGGTAGTCGGGTATGGACTCACTCGGCGACATTCACGCCGATGACCAGCAATATTACTCGTGTGACTATTGACAACCCGGGAATTCGCTGGAAGGCCGGACAGCATGTCTTTCTGACCTGTCACTCTATTGTCCCCTTCCAAAGCCACCCATTCACTATTGCTTCGCTGCCCGAAGATGACAAGTTGGAATTTTTCATTCGCGCCGAGAAAGGTGGAACGAAACGGTTCTTCCGATACGCCTCGAAAACTGACAAGATCCTCGGGGCCGTGGACTCTGCACCGGCTGCTCGAGGCCGAACCGTCTTTGTTGAGGGGCCATATGGAACTTTGCGATCCCTGCGCCAATTCGATAGCGTCGTACTCCTGTGCGGAGGTATGGGCGCAACCTTTACCATGCCCCTGCTGCGAGATATTGTATCAGTGTGGACGAAAGAGAGCAAAGGCGAGATCGGCCACGGTTCCTTTCAAACCAAGCGTCTGGCAGCGACTAAGCGCATTCGATTCGTTTGGGTGATTAAATCTCGGCTCCAATTGAGTCTTTTCGAAAATCAACTGCATTCGGTTCTAGCCGATGTGGCCGAATGTCGTCGCCGGCAGCCCGATTTCCCACGGGAACTCGAGGTCAGCATTTATATCACTTGTGACGAGAAGCTCGACCCACCAACACTGCCACCACCGGTGCAAGGCGTCGTGACCAGTGGTCTAGATGCGGCATATGAGAAGGAAATCTCCATCGAGAAGGATGACATCTCCATCCGGTCGATTTCTGCAGAATCGTCTTCAACATCGGACGCAGTCCCGGCACCGGTCGGTAGAGGCTGTCTCCCCGGTGGCGGGTGCTGCTGCACCAAGCAAATCGAAGACGAAGATCAAATCGATACCTGCACGTGTACCTGTTCCGGGCCAGCTCAGAGCAATACAGATATCCTGCCTCCCAACAGGAGTGATGAAAAGACCATTCCTTCAAAAGCCTTCCCACTAACAATCGTATCCGGTCGCCCCTATCCACGCACAATTATCCGCAAGGTCCTCGAGAAAGCGGAGGGTGAAAGCGCAGTTGTCGTGTGTGGTCCACTTGGATTAAGTGATGATGTCCGTCGCAGTGTCGTACATCTGAGTGATGAACGGGCAGTGCACAAGGGGACTGGTGCGCAAGGAATTTATTTGCATGTGGAGAACTTCGGGTACTAAGAAAGAGCCCGCGGATGCTTCTAGATATGGCGTTTCCAGTGGTTTTGAGGGTGCATTTACTGTTCATATGAGACGAATTTCACGAATATATCGACGAGTTATTAAATCATGCCTGGTAGAAATACCTGAAATCACGATCCTTCAACCCTAACACCAGCCATGCTCATCGATAAAAATGTCTCTTTACGATTCCAACCTCCAATTCCATAATTCATAATCTCCAAATTCCCTAGGCTCAAAATCGGAAATATCACATGAACTATATTCTACATAATACAAAAATCATGACTCACCAACAAAAAACAACAGTCCGAACCAACCCGATTGGGATCCCGGCACATGACATCATCCCGGACCACCTCCTCGAACCTGCCAAAGCTCCCAGCAACCTCACCTACCAGCTTCATCACTCCAACCTTATTTCCCCCCCATCAAACAACTTCAACCTCAATTAACCCCCCAATTCCAATCAAAGCAAAGACACCCCGGACCTTCATCAAGATGTTCCGCTTCGTACTGCTCCCCTCCCTCCACTCCTCACCCACCCACTCTAACCACCAATTGAACTATCCAGAGCAAAACCCTCGACCCGATAACCCTCTTCCACACCCCCTCCGTACAAGCCTCGACTCGCGTCCTCAACATCCTCAAGCAAGCATCCATCGCAGCCTCGGAAACCGCCACCGAAGACCAAGCCTCCGATCACACGGCGCACGCGCGCCAACAGCGCGGCGAGTTCGAGCTGGAAGTTACGACCGCGCCACCGACGACGGATCAATTGCACAGTATCTTGGAATACATTAGTCCTGTGAATGGCACTGGAAGCGGGACGGGCAAGAAGGCAGTCTATGGGGTTGGAGAGCTTGTAAAGGGAGCGAAGGATGCGGAGGATGCGATTAAGAGGTTCAAGGAGGACCAGGGACGGTTTGTTCGGCCTGTGGTATGTTGTCTTCCAAACCCCCGATGATGGTGGTTATGGATGTGCTAACTGGTTTGCATGTAGACTGTTGACTGGGTTAATGGTCGGGCTGTCATTGGTGATAATGAGTCGGAGATCTTGCGGATGGTGCGCCAGCTTCCCGAGAACTAAGCCAACAGGTCTGATTCTTCTCGTTGGTTTCGACAACCAATACCGAGGCTGAGGTCTATCTCTGTCGTGTTATGTCGACTCGAATGATCTACACCGGTTCCAAGGAGGAAAATTACCAAATCATAGAGGCAGAAATTCATGGATACTGGCAGGACGACCTCTCCGTCTACATAGTTCTAAGTATGTATCATACAATATCATTTTGCAACACTCGCAATCCCGCAGAAAACAGACACAACAAGAATAAAAACAGTATTGTGATAAAAGACATATCGCGTCGGGGTGGTTCGATTGCAATTGGCAATCACCGACCCCCCAAAAAGATAAAGAGTCCGACAGACTTGACAAGAAGAAAAGGAAACAAACAACATTAAACTCATACAAACAGAAATATCACCTGAATCACGAATTCAGACCAAGATCCAGCTCGGTGGAAGGGGGACCAGCGTGACGAGGAGGAGAGAAGTAAGAGTAGAACGCGCTATACACGGGAATCAAAGCGAGTACCCCGATAGCAGAAACTAGAACATCGTTCCGAAAGAACCATCTGTAGCGATGGGCTTGCGCGGCGAGCTTCGCCCAGCACTGTCGACAGCTGGTTTACGATGTCTGCAAGGAAACGGCCGTTAGTCAAGATCAACCACATTTATCGAAACGAAAATCATACCGGAAAGTAAATCCAACAAACAACCCCTTGTTCATCTTCTCATCACGCTCGGCCATTTCCTCCAGCGCACGCTGCTTGTCATGCACCTCCTTGTACTTGGCCATATCCGCCTCATTGCTAAAGTCATCAAAGTACCCGGCATCCGTCTCCGAATCCAACTCGGGCACAAACGGCGCCCGCTGCTCTCGCAATCGTGTAAAGTCGACTTCGGCAAAGTATTCATGAGCATGGATCTCCCGGATGTTCTTAAATCGAGTCTCCTTGGCCGCGACCAGGGTTGTAATCAAATCCCATGTTCGTCGCGACAGGAAATAGTTGGGATCTTCGTAGACGGGCTTCCGCAGGACCTTTTGCCAGCGCTTGAGGTTCTGCCATGTCTCGTCAACGGTGGCACCTGCGAATGGTGGGTACCCGGCCAGGGCCTCGAAGAGCATGCATCCCAGACTCCAATAATCAACGGTGAAATCATATTCCTCACCCTTGAGAACTTCTGGAGCCATATAGTCGGGGGATCCAACGATGGACTTGGCGTAGTTGACCTCCCGCTCACGCAAGGAGCGGTAGCCTTGGCGCCGTTCGGCCATGGTACGCTGTTCCATGGGGCGACCGAAGGGAACAGAGGTATTACCCACTTCCTCGAGTTTCACGCGCATTGACTCAATCTTGCCAGGGTTGAGCATACCGGCTGCCAGACCAAAGTCGGTCAGCTTCACGTGGCCAGTCGAGTCGATCAGGAAATTCTCCGGCTTGAGATCACGGTGGATGTATCCAAGAACATGCAGCGCATCGATACAGCTGAACATCTCCGCGATGTAGAATCGCGCATGTCGATTGTGCAGGACACCCGTATTATTGAGAAGCGTGCGGAAATCGCCGCCGGGCACGTACTCCATGGCCAAGTAAATCTGATCGTCATCCTGGAAGGCATAGAGCAGTCGCACGAGCCACTCGCTCTTGGCGGCGGTCAAAATGTCGCGCTCCGTGAGAATGTGTCGAATCTCATCCAGCTTGAACAGGAGCCGCTTGCTCATCACCTTGAGCGCGCAGACCTCGCGCGTGTCCTTCTTTTGGGCCAGGTACACCTGTCCATAACCACCCTGGCCGACCTGGGTCAGGATCTGGAAATCGTGTTGGCGCAGGCGGGTACGGCGCTTGCGGAGGTGTGCGCGCTCGCGACCCAGGTATTTCAACAGTGCGGGCTCGTATTCCTCGTTGGGCGTTGCGGGGGGTTCGGGGTAGGCGGCCTTGAATTGTGTGTGCCGGGTCTGCCGGTTGTGAACGTAGCTGAGGAGGTCAAAGTAGTGGTCGAGGAAGTCTGGTCGCCGTTGATTAGCCCGGAATTTCCTTTTAGCCTTTCTTGTCGTCCGTCTCATCACCTACAGAGTTGAGTCACGTTGACTAGACGCTTGACCCGGGGCTGTTGCAGCTTCTCCATCTCCTCTGGAGTCAGCCCGCGCAGCTGGACTTGGCGCTTGGACGTGTCCGTGTCGCGCTGTTGATATGGCTCATGGCGCGAGATTGCCGCAGCCGTGGGCTTCGATCCTAGATCCTTGGGCAGACGCGCGGTGGTGGGGGGTGTATTTTCCTTATTCGCCTTGCTGCGCGCCGGACTTGATGCTCGTTGGTGGATGACGCTCTCGTTAAAGTCCTCAATGTTGCTCTTGTCGGATGTAAACATAGGATGATTGAGGTGGTTGTGAGTAGATTTGGCGGGCAGTGTCGGTGTCAGCTTCAGCGCTTTATCAAAAACATTTGGCAAATCGAGAGAACCGGGAGGTGCTCTTGATTTGCTTGGGCTCCCTTGGGGAGTTTGTGTGGGACTGGTGAAGCCATTCTCAGCGGGGGTGGAGGGGCGATCGAAGGCCTCGCCGCGGGTGTGCAGTAGTGGCGGAGGATTGGGCAGTCGCAGACCAAGACGGTCGGCGTCCGACGCGACATCGACAGCCATGATTCAGTAGTGTGTGTGTTATTGTGGGAGGTTGAGGAAGAGTTTGATTGGGAGGGGTGGAGAGAAAAAAGAAGGAGGAGAAGAGGGAGAAGGGAAATTGTACTGGTGGTGGGAGTGGAGGGGGGTGGAAGATGATCGTCGAGGGGTTGATCGGGGAAGAGGCGAAGTGTAGAAGAGTGGACTTTCTGCCCCCCCTTGATAAGCCCGAAAAGACTAAAGAAACTAGCCTGAGGCTGGAGGCTGGGCTGAGAAAAGAGGAGCTGAAGAATCCAGCCTAATTGATTGACTAACCAACTGCTCACCCGGAAACACAATGGCCTGGATGGGGAACGACCACAAGACCCGAGTCAGGCACGAGAAGAGGACAAAGTCCGGAAGAAGGCCATTGTCGTGTCCCTGGGCGTTGGGGGTTATTTCTGGGCCAGCCGGTGCATATTCAACACAGCACTTCAGCACTTGCACCTTGCAACTTGCAAGCGTTTCAACAGGCGATCCGCTCCACCACGGATCGGAGATGATCTGGATTTTACGTTTTCGAAAGACCCGAATTCCCATGCAAATCATATTTCAATATTCCCATATCCACACCTGCTCCGATCCATCAATCCTGTCCTTCTCTCAATCTCCACTTGAATAATCCCGTCTGTTTTGCTTCTTTCCTTCCGTCGTGTTGCCCCAGCAACACTTCTCCTCCCACGTCATTCAGTCCCCGGCACAGGGCTGCGCAGTGCTTTTGCCTTGTTCTGCCTGGGGAGCTACCTACCGTATGTCTATTAGCGCACCTAGTTCAGGTGGCTGATGATCCAATTTACAATCGGGCCCCTCACGAACCAACCGGGGCCTTCTGCTATAGATGGAGTTTATCGACGCGAGCTGAACACGATCCACAGTGACTAGTCGCTTTGGTATTTCCCCCCTGCAGGTCATCTCCTCGCTGGACCCAACTCCAGATTCGCTGCCCCATACGGTGATGGGACTGGGATGAAACAGACAAATCCTTGATTTGACATCTAGACGTGGACTCGTGGTCCACGGACGGCGTCATTCGTTGGTAAACTAGCCTTTGCTAGTTCGTAGTTTCCAGGGTTGGTAACAAGGAGACAGCGCTCGCCGAATCCATTACACAATTCATATTGACAAGAGAAAAGGAATAATTCCCCAACACAAGCAGGGAGCTCATTATTTGTGAAAGGATATGGGGGTAAAATACAGAGAAGCGAGGGAGTCCAGTCGTAGCAAGGATACTCCTGGTCCCTGGCTGAATCTCCACACGCAAGGTAAGCAAACTACCGCATTGGGAATGGGTTGGCCCCGTCCGATCCGAGGTGGAGGCGCTACACTTCCATGGATCTGGAGTCTCTTCAAAGTCAGGAACGGAGTCCCCGAGAGGAAAAACTGATTATCGAACACCAGAGGAGGGGGAAACCGGGTGGTCGCAAATCCAGTCAAATTATTCCTTGGTATTCATGTTCATCTATGATATCGTAGAAGCTCACTAGTGGTTCAAGGCCTGGTCACAATGGTTAGGATACGTCGCATTTATGCTGCACCCTCTGCTCGCTGCCCAGTCTGTGCGATGAAATCGGTTAGTATCATATCGATTAGGTGCCTAAAGCAGCACACTCCTTCGAGATTTAAATCACTCACATAAAACGCCAAGCCATAATCCTCAGTCGTAAACGTAATCTTCGCCCCCTTGGGGAAATAAAACACATCGCCCGGCGACGCAGTCACCGTCTGTCCCGTCTCATCAGTAATCTGGAACTGGCCCTCCAAAATAATCTTCATTTCATCGTAGGTATAGGTATAGACCAGCGGAGTCCCTTTCTCCAGGCGATAGAAGCCGCAGGAGATTGGCTTATCGGCATTATCCTTGTCGCTGCAGGGCAAAGCAATGTTAGTGAGTGGGTCTGGGTTCTCGACCTGTATCTGCGGGATCTAGATATTCTCCGAGAATACAATACGCACCTGGAGAAGACATCGCCTAGGAAGGCATTTTCGTTGGCAATGAGGGGTGGCTTGAAGGTAGACTGTGCCTTGGCATGATAAGTGAATGGAATGGCCATTGTGCACGGTATGTGGTGGTGATGCTCTGCTTTGGATGAAGGACTAGATAGAAAAGCGTCAGAGTAAGGTGTGTTCTGGTCCGACCGTTGGATCTTGTCTCCGTCTTATACAAGCCCATTCATTCGAGATCAATTGGCAACCCCCTCCTAAATGAGGGGACACACGATGACCCTCATCTTCCATTCAAAGAGAAGGCAACTCAATCCTTGTCAGCAAGTACTGGTCGGTTCCCTTCTCCCGACTAGGCAGGTCGGGAAAGCCCGTCATGAACAAACTGATAGCAAATTACTGTCATTACATGGAACCCAATAAGGAGGTTCAGATCCGAGCGAGGGGAAGCTCTCAGTTGGAGATAACAATCTGCGGATTATTCATCTTGGGGCGTTTTGACGCTGCGAATGGTTGAGAATGCTGTGCCAATGGGTGTTGAATTGTAGCCCTGGGCTTGTCGATGAGTAATATCGTGGTCAAACTTTCTCGAATGAGCCAGAGAGATGCTAAAGATTATTGGGGATATTTTGCAACGGTCGCTGGGAGATTTGATGATGGAGGGACTTCCCCGCGATGCTGGGGATATTTTTGCCCGAAGCGGTTAGTCCTTCCCCGTCATCCATGGCCCGTCACATACTATCTGTGGGAGCTGCGAGCTAGTAATGATAAAGCGAAGGATCTAGTTGGATAACGGTTGCTTTTGAAATCAAGTACTCTTTCCACACAAATGTGAATTGCATTATGAAGCTCACGTGGTGAGCACTCTCAGAACAAGATTGTTTCACAATTTTGAAATAAGTGAGAAAGGGGTGGGAGGGAGCAAAAGCTGCACTTTCTAACCTCCTTCTTTCACAATATAAGGGTCATTGTGTGGTATGGAGATAGAAAATTGCGATATTATTCGTTTCGTCTTTTTCTTGTTTGCACTGAAAACTATCTCACACTCCATTTCGAGTACTGCACCCTAGCATTAATGGCGAAGCTTTGGCACTAGGTTCACCTATGATTCCGAGCGCCCTCAGTCGCAGAGAAAGTGTGAGACCGATGAGAAGGATGTGACTACGCTCTTGAACTGCACCATCAGCTGGAGATTCAACATTGATCTCGACGAATACATCAGCAAGTCAAAAGGCGATTCTACAAGCCCTTTGCTCTCGCATCTCTTGATATGTGCCTTCTCCTGGATGAGGCCCTCAAGCCCGGAGATCTGGTCCTCATCCACAGTTTCTGGATCCAGCGACTTTGTGCTGAGCCTCTAGGAATCCTTGTCTCGCGCATTTTTGCCTCTTGAATCTGCCTTTTGGTCGGTGCTCGGATCTTGCTTTTTTTTTGTTTTTGTTTCCGTTTTCATTTTACACACATGGTATTGAGATCATGGCGCGCTGTATTCTACTAGATTGAATAGCTAAAGCCCCATTTTGCCTTTTCTTTATTGTTTGTGAGAGAGTCTAGCGAGATGTTTTTAGAAGAGACTGCAAAATCCAAGCCTAATGAGTTCCATTTTGAATTAAAGCTTTCCCGTACTAGTATTGATTAAGTCTGAAATGTCTTCCTAAGGATAGACCTTGAATTCTCTGCTACTGAATGATTATTATAAACATCAGCTTTTGATTCAATCAAATCTGATTTTACGTGCGCAAGTGCATCTGTACTCCTTCTGACTTATAGTTCGGCTGTGGCGGCTGGCGGCCAGCAGCCGCGCGGAGGAACTTTTTTCCAACTGCACGTGAACAATGCCGGGCATGCCAATGCCGAATCTCGATTCAGAGCCCACACGCTCAAAATCCTCAACACCGGCCAAAGTCTTCGGACAATTTGTATTTACTATATTTGGGCTCATACCAGAGGATGCTGCTTGAAACATCTCTCCGACGATCATCGGAACCTCGTGTTTGTGGGTAGCAGACATGCCGGCCCGAAGAAGCCGAGCTCCAG
Organism: Penicillium sp. F50; assembly: GCA_037356195.1. NCBI lineage: Eukaryota > Fungi > Ascomycota > Eurotiomycetes > Eurotiales > Aspergillaceae > Penicillium > Penicillium sp. F50. Next base: position 1,654,148 of record JAYXSA010000080.1, on the reverse strand, counting down.
CGGCTTGTCTTTTCTGTCGCTCAAAGAAGGTGTGCATGTAGATCCGCCCCGTAAAAAAAAGTCACGACTAACCATCCGGCTTCAATGAACAGTTAAAGTGTGATTCACAGAAGCCAAGTTGTGGCAATTGCTTGGCAAAAGGTGTGGACTGTCAGCAAAGCACTGCCCGGCACAAACCAAGGTCGATAACAAATGCCTCTGTAAAATGAACCTCTACTGACTCTCAATAATAGACCAACAAATCAACGTATTGAGCAATTGGAACAAGAAAACGCTATTCTTCGCCAGCAATGTGCCCGTCAAAGAAATACAGACATTGGAATTCCTGAAAGACTTGCATTGATTCCTTCGGAAGCTTCCTTGGCGTCGCTCAGTCCAGCACAAAGTAGAGTCACGGGCTCAATATCCTACCACGCCGAGTTCTCTCCAAGCGATCATCACTCCAACAGAGATCGGGATGGGTCTCATCCGGAGGTACCCGATAGCGATAATCATCGCCATAGTACTTCGTTGTATCACGGGCCCACTAGCACAGTCTATGATGACACTGCACATTCAGGAGCTGATGGAGAAGAATCGGAGGTGTTCAATTCTCCTGTGAGTGAAGAGTGGGCTCGGCACCTCCTCTTTGCTCAAACTGCAAGGCAAAGTAAGTCATCGAGGTGGACTGCCAGGTTCATGGCTAATCAATCATGTTAGGACAATTGGAGCCATTGAACCTCGCAGCTGGAAAGCTCGACTTTGATGGCCTCGATCCAGACCTGGGCATGCACTTGCTGACGATCTATTGGAGCCGCCAACTCTACACCGCACAAATCACGTATCGCCCAGTTTTCATGCGAGATATGGCTTGTAACGGCCCGTATTTCTCGAAACTTCTACTGAATGCAATCCTGTTCACTGTTTCGAAGCACTGCCCTCGGCCCGAGCTACGCTCTGACCCTGATGATATCACTACTGCAGGGTGGAGGTTTCGTCAAAGGTTCACCGAGCTCCTGCGAGAGTCTTTTGATAAGAGCGAGATCACCACCCTTCAAGCATTGATCATCATGTCTAACTCTCTGTTCTCGAGATGCGATGAACGCAGTTTGTCTTGGCTTTATGCTGGAAATGCATTTAATATGATCATCGACCTTGGTCTGCATGTTCTTCCTTCGCCAAACAAGATGTCTGCCGAGGAACTCGAAGTTCGGAAACGTGTTATATGGGGTGCTTACAGTGAGTGAATCTCTCCAGAGATCAAGTCAATGCGCTGACTCAGCTTAGCAATTGACAAAATCCAGTGTCTTCTCCAAGGGAGGCCACCTCTACTTCGTCAAGTCAACTTCAAGGCTTCCCTGAATTTTCTAGACGAGTACGACGAGCTCGACACATTCAAGGATATCACTTACAGTGCAACTGAACAGCAGACCGCGATACCTTCGCTCAACGTATCACTCCTAACAAAACTATGCGAGCTATCTATCATTTCCGAGCGCATTCTATGCGAACTCTACTCCGAGTCGCAGAATATGAGCGAAAGTCAAAGTCAAAAGATCTCAGCCGACATAAGCTCCGATCTCAGTAAATGGCGCTCCAGTTTACCACCCCAGCTCGATTACATCTCATATCCGAGAGAGTCTGTCCTTTTGCCTCAAGCGTTTTGCCTGTTGTAAGTTGTCCTCTGTGGCCGAATGAAGTTAGCCCCGACTAACTTTTCAAGGGCACTCTCCTGCGTTCTTACCATACTCTCTCAGCGGCCATTATTTCTAGGCAGTCATCCTGGTCGAACTCGAAATTCAGCCGCGGCATATGAAGCCGTCAGCATGTGCACGGCAGCTGCTAATCAAATTGTCCAAATTTTACGCGACTATTCCCAGCACTTTTCTATCACTTCCGCGCCTTACATGCTCTCGTATGCGACATACATTAGCGCCACCATTCACGTCAGAATAGTTGCACAGAAGGGACGAGGTTCGAATTCATTTCAGTGCCTTCTACTTTGCCGCAAAGTCCTACGAGAGCACCTGCGACTCTATGCAGCGGCTGGCAAAGCTATGGCCAATCTTGAGAAGCTCGTGGCTCATCTTGGGATTGTCATTACTGAAGGGGACGAGACGGGGTCTTCAACGATTAGCATTGCAGATGATCTACCTGCGCAGGAAACCATCCATGCACCTCACCTCTCAAATACCTCTGATCAGACTATTGAAATAGGGTCTCCACAGTTGAACTGGGGATTATCCGATCTTGATCTCGAGGCAATCGCCCAAAGTTTCCGGCTTGACACAGAAATGCATTACTTAATGCACCCGATTGGGATCTGAAGGTGAATATGTACAATATAACAGAATCATCAATGACCATCAATCATTACACTTCCATCGATTTTGGATCATCCTTCAGTGGTCACCTCAATTGGAGCCCTCTTCGTAGTGCATCTGCCAAGGATGGTGCTGGCGGAATCCGAGCATCTCTTTGATCTTCTTATTGGACACTGGGGCATCTCGCGGTCCCATGTCCCTGGTGAAGGGTACATTCGGAGAGACCCTTTTGAGGAACTCGGTCGTTGAAGTAGTATAGTTTGTTATCTCATCATTCACAGCGTTGAAAATCTGGAATCCCAACCCATCCTTTTCTACCGCGAGATCGCACATTTGCCCAAGGTCTCGGGTGTCAATGTACGACCAAGCATGCGGTGCCCACGCATCAGGATTCTTGACGTAATCCTCAAACATCGCCTCTTTATATTCTTCAGGTGCAACCACTCTACCAATACGAAGCACATAGATATCATTTCCGAATCGACGGGCAAAGCCCCGTGCAACACGCTCACCACAAACCTTGGAGATAGCATATGTATCCATCGGGTTGGCATCGACATCTTCATCCACTGGATACGACGGATACTCGACGTCGCCCTCGGCATAGCTCACTCCATACACAGTGATGGAGCTGGCAGTGACGATCTTTTTGATATTGAGGCGAGACGCGGCTTCGATTACATTGTAGGTTGACAATGTGTTTCCGCGAAAAGTCTCGTTGTCGGGCGCAAGCATGTTGCGAGAGTAACCGGCCAGATGAATGACTGCATCGGGTACAAGGTGCAGGGGCTCACGAAAAGGTTCCGTTAGATGAAAATGCGAGGTAAATGCGCTGTAGACTTGGCCGCTGTCTGTCAGATCAACGCGCATGGTATGGACTCGATTTCCCAGGTCGCCTGGCAAAGGCACTAGATCCAAATTGAGGATATCATGACCTTTCTCAAGGAGATAGGCGATGACATGTTGCCCGGCCTTTCCAGAGCCACCAGTTACGATGATTCGTTTGCCCATTGTGTGTAGATTTAGAACGTGCAAGTAAGTTAGGCTTCTGATAAACAAGGCTTCAATATTTAGAAAAGGAAAATGCTAACAAATGGTGCTCAGAAAGACGACGTGGAGCCATCCCCGTATTTGTGGTCGGCCAACATGCGGGGAGAGACGGTCGGGATATCAGTTGCCGGCTGGATGAGAATCATCCGGCAGCGTTTAGCCGTCGACAACCGAGGAACTTGGAAGACATGTCAGATGCTAGACTCGCAAGTCATGGCATGAGAGGTCAAGGACGGCACATCACTCCAAGTTTCATTGACCAACTTCTCATTATCAACCTCTAGTATTCGCATTGTGGTCGTAAACCGTACAAGACACTCAACTTTATTTCAGAAGCTTGACTCGGATAATAACTTTCCGAGACCACAAGTTCGGCTAAGGCTGTGGAAGAGCCGAAAATGCCAATTTCTGATTGGCTCATGTCCATCACCAATATCCCCGGACTGTGAAATTCGACCAATGGGAAAATAACATCCCGGACCTCAAGTGAGTAATATCCAAAGACTGGTTTGTACCCCTCGCGTGACACTGCGGAATAAAAGGCCCTGGGCAGCTTAATTATCTGGTCTTTTGAACGCCAGACAGAGGAATTCTTATCAATCAACCTACATATCAGGAAATTCTTCGAGCCATGTCTTGCTCTAAGAAGTCCTGCGAAGGCTGCTCATGCCCTAGCAATCCGCAACAACCTATCCAGATCGAAGATTGCATTAGCGAGCTGCAGGCTCTCCGACGACGCAATCAAGAGCTAGAGACTCGACTGGGCCTCAATTCAGAACAAGCGGCACCAAAAATCACAAAGAAGCCCGGTCGCACCCTACGGTCGGCAGCATGGTTCGATTGCCGCAGTGATCCCGGCATGACGGCCATTTACATGGAGCGGTATTTCAACTTCGGCATCACGCGGGAAGAATTGATGTCCGGCAAGCCGATGATCGGTATTGCGCAGTCTGGATCCGATATTGCACCGTGCAATCGTCACCACATTGAGCTGGCCAAGCGAGTCCGCGAGGGTATTCGCACGGCCGGCGGTATCGCCATTGAATTCCCCACTCATCCCATTCAAGAGACATCGAGACGGCCAACTGCCACGCTCGACCGGAACTTGGCGTATCTCACTCTTGTGGAGATTTTGACCGGTTATTTCCTCGACGGTGTTGTTCTTTTAACAGGATGTGACAAGACTACTCCGGCGTGCTTAATGGCTGCTGCCACCGTGGTAAGTTATGTATCTCGCAATATGCATTTCATTAAAACTGGCTAATGCAACGACAGAACATCCCAGCGATCTGTATGAACGTTGGCCCTATGCTCAATGGCTATGCCAAGGGCACTCTGGTAGGATCTGGGGCTGTTCTATGGAAAGGACGAGAGATGTATGCCACGGGCGAAATCGACGAGCACCAGTTTATGGATTACATTTCCCAAAGGTGAGCGTTTTCAGTCCGCATGATAAACTTTGAACTTACGCCAACGAATTTCTAGTACCCCCTCTGTGGGACACTGCAATACAATGGGAACTGCATCCACAATGAATGCCCTCGCAGAAGCCCTCGGGATGGCCCTCCCAGGATCTGCAGCAATTCCTGCCGCATATCGCCACAGAGCCCAGTGTGCCTACGAGACTGGTAAACGGATCGTGGAAATGGTCCATATTGATATGAAACCCAGCGACTTGATGACCCGTGAAGCATTTGAGAATGCGATCGTGGCAAACGGAGCGATTGGTGGTAGCACTAATGCCCCCATCCATCTTAATGCTATTGCTCAGCATATGGGTGTTGAATTGTCCATGGACGACTGGGACACCATTGGATCGCGCATTCCCCTTCTGTTGAACATGCAGCCATCGGGTGAATATCTTGGAGAAGAATACTTCCGCGCCGGAGGCCTCCCTGCGATCATGGCCGAGCTTCTAGACGCAGGCAAGCTGAACGGAGATGCTTTGACTTGCAACGGTCGCACAATTGCTGAGAATGTTCGTGGCCAGCATTCCTGGGACCGCCGCGTCATCCGTCCCTACGATGATCCCTTGATGAAGGACGCAGGCTTTGTCCATCTCAAGGGCACACTCTTCGACTCCGCCATCATGAAGACCTGTGTCATCTCCCCTGCCTTCCGTGAGCGCTACCTGTCAAATCCCGAAGATCCCGAGGCATTCGAAGGCTCGGTTGTTGTGTTTGACGGGCCGGAAGACTACCACAGCCGTATCGAAAATATGCCCGAGATCGACGATCAGACAGTCTTGATCATGCGTGGTGTTGGTCCACTCGGATACCCTGGTGCGGCCGAAGTCGTCAACATGCACCCACCCGGCCGACTACTCAAGCAAGGAGTCGACGCCCTGTTTTGCATTGGTGATGGTCGTCAGTCTGGCACATCAGGGTCCCCCTCCATTCTCAACGCCAGCCCGGAGGCTGCAGCAGGTGGTAACCTTGCCATTCTTAAGAGTGGCGATAGAATTCGGATCGACTTGCCGAAGCGTCGAGTCGATATCCTCATTAGCGATGAAGAGATTCTAGAGCGGAGGAAGGAGGTTTTCTCGAAGGAGTATCCCATGGTCCCTAGTGGCACGCCCTGGCAGGAGATTTTCCGCCAGGAAACAGATCAATTGTCCAGTGGCATGGTGTTGAAGAAGGCTGTCAAATACCAGCGTCTGGCGCAGACGAATGGTCCACCCAGACACAATCATTGATTTTCTTGCCTAGCGTTGTATCATAAATTAATAGATAATGATATAAAGAAAGATTTCGTCCCAGACTGTAGGTGTTGCATTCAATCCCGCACTTCTTCGAGGCCGTGTTGGACTGGGTGGTTCTGCTGGGAAATGGTGGCTCGCCGATGCAAGCCGACGCTGCGTAGGACACCGGTCAGCGCGATCGCCCGTGGCAAAGCCTGAACAAATTCCGGTTGATTCCATAACAATCTTCTTCCTGGCAATTCCTGCTCAGATAGTGATTAGTCGTCCCTATTGGCAGAGCCCTGGCCCAAAAGGTTCTGCTGCTGTAAACATCTCTGGAGTTTGCACCTTAGGCTAGCCGCAAGGGCGATAGTATTATGGGTGATACCGCGCCAGGAGGCCCCCAGGGACCTGAGTACGAGTCAGGCATAATAGATTCCCTTTTTAGACCAACTGACATGCGCATCCGTCCTCTCGAGCCATCACAGGGTCTCCGCAAGCCTTGCTAGTAGAGTATGTTGCCGATACCACACAGCCATGGCCCAGTTACGAGCTGGAAAAATACCATCTGTAGCGCCTTCTGGTCACAACCCTGATGCGACGGCCCGCTACCTCAAAGAAGTAGTTTCCCATTACCGCTAGCATACTCAACCACCACGCCCCCTTTTTTTTCCCGGGTACTAGGGAAGCGCAGCAGGAGTAAAGGGCAGACAAAGAAGGTAATGAGGAAGAAAAGGTAATGTGCAAAGCAAGCGGAGATGATATCTATTCTATTAAATTATTGTTATTGCACATTAGTTCATGGTATCTCGCAGACAGCGTTCAATGCCCAAGGATCATCAACAGTTGCAAGGCGAATAGCATGCTCAACATCGCGCTTTCGGAACGCTACTCCGCGACCGAGACAGACAGGCTTGAAGGAAAGAACTACAAAAAGGTCAGTCAATGCATGGACAAGAAGACACAAACAACCACTGGATCTCGGCATTACTTACATTGCACGAAGCTCGCTACGTTGATCTGCGGAGCCGAATTGAATCGGGGACCGGGACCGGGGAGGGGCGAGCTCGAGTCCTGCATATCAATCCCTCGCTGCTGTAGCAGCCTTTGCACACCACTCGCATCCAACCACTCATCAGCAGCCGATTCATTAACAATCTGCCACGCTTGAGAGGATACGGCTAGTTGTTCAGGCGTGTAGCTGTTTCTCCTTGAACTGAGAACTTTTGACCCCAACTCGATCAAGTTTCCTACGTCGTCGTGCAAGACATCAATGAATCTGGAGATGAAGAGGTTGCGCTCGTCGACGGTCAACCGTTTGCCGAAGACTGCTTCGATAATTGGATCGTCTCTCATTGGGCTTGTTAATAAATAGTATCCAGTCTCGCAGCATTGTCGTATCAGATAGTGTGAGAGTGTCCAGCGCCGATGCTTTATGAGATTATCGGGTGATATTTTGGTCGGGAAATAGAAAGCGGGACTAGGGATGGATGAGAAGACGACTTTCGGAGACGAAAAGTCGATTCCATACGGTAGAATTGCTTGTTGTTCGAGGGGTGGCGTAGGAGGTAGTTGTGATAGTGCAGGCCATTGAGCCGCGGGGTCTGACGTGGAGTGGAAAGCGTCACCGATTATTGGCAGTGAACCAAGTGGCGTTGTGACTGGATTGTCAATTGAGGTTGTAGCCTGTGTTCGTGCGTCGCCGACCGTGGGAGACGTCGATGGCGATTCGTCTGCCGACGCTGCAGGTGCTTGTTCGGCTTCGGAGCAGCCACTTTTGGCAAGCGACACACATTGCTGTGTAATTTTTTGCAGAGCAGCTGTGACGCGAGGCTGATTTTGGAGAATCCCAACATCGAACAGCAGTTCACTGAAGGAAAGGAACGACTCGCTCAGCGCTTCGATTCCCGACTCGAGCTCCTGGACGCGAGATTGCAGGTTGACGATCGTGGTCTCTTTGCGCTTTCGATATGCTCGCTGCGCGACGCGGAGCTGCGTTCGACGTTTCTGAATTGCTTGAGTCAGTTCCTAGTTGCCCTGCTGTTGCTCGGGATGCACCCACCTCGGGAACTTGCGGGTCCTCCGTCCCAGTTCGTGGCCGGCCTCTCTTGCGAGACGCGAGTGCGTCAGCATTGCTTTGATCATCGTCTATTGCTTTTGAGGCCATATCTTTATCGTGAGGATATGCAGTGGAGTTATAAATTTTGCAAGAGCGCGACAAGGACACGACGGCGTTGCTCTACTCATCAGGGGGGCGGGGGGTCGGGATTGTTGAGTAATCGAAGAATCGAAGAATCGGTCGGTCGCCACGATTGGCCCGCTCATTCAGTCAGGACCATGGTCGAACCACGATTGTAATCGAACTATGTTACATGCAGGCTCTCATGCTTCGTCTGAACGTCATGAACTAACTGATCATCAAGACCGAGCGCGCCGCAACGATGAATATAAAATCGAAGCATCGACCTCAGCGGACTCTGCTATTCTCCGTCTGTAATGCTCCGAAATACCTTCGTCCGCAGAGTACAGAGTACAGCTTACAGCGCTCGCAACATGTCTTCATTCACTCAGCCGATGCCAATAATTGCCTGCGGCAAAATACCCGCAATGGGGAAATCAATCACCCAGCACCTGCTGCCTGAATATGAAGGTTCTTGATATACAAACATGAGAGTAACAAAGTATGGGGCTAATGCTCCTCAGTCATCCACTTCATCCTGTCATATGAGGCTGCAGAGGCTGAGCTCCCGCATCTGCTTGCAGGTCGCGATCCTCAGTCTCGGAGCCCCAATGAGATCGGAACCCACGATTACAGCCGGCCTCCTCGCGCGGTAATCTTCGGGCGCGGCTATGAGCCTCAGCAAGTTGAAGAGCTGAAGAAGAAGTTCGCGGGTGTTCCTAAAGAACCTGTTGTTTGGGTCAGGGGGAACCCAGCGGATTTGCCTACCGGGCCCGCGGGGCCAGACTACGCTCAGAATATCGTGGCGAAGATGAAGAAGGTCGTTAAGAAATGGAGGGACGAGGGAGAAAAAAATGAGGAGATTTTGGTGTACTAGTTATTTCGTCGAGGAGAGATCATCTAATGCCTTGCTTTTTGCTAGTTCGTGTCATGAGCACAAATTCGAGGGCCGATGTTAAGGATATTTGGAGGTGGTCTTGCATTTCGCGAATTGGTTCCCTTGCCTTCGATCTTTTGGCGCTCAATAAACTTCTTCTGGTTGAGGCATTGAATGAGAATAAGAGATTGAGCATCCAACCCTATTTTTACGCCAAAAGATCTATCCATTAAAACTGATGTTCATGTGAACAACCCCACTTCCTGAAGTATCGTATTTGTTTCTGAAGAATATCTGTGCATAGCTGGGGGAAGGAAGGATGTTAACCAATAGATTTGCACGGAATAGTGACGGCAAGATCGAGACCGTGTGCAAGTAAAATTCAAATTCCCAAGAAATAACTGCGACATAAATTGGCTTCGCCCGAGCGATTGCCTTGATCTTCAACTCGAGGCCGGTGTATGGAATGCACGGTTCTGACACAAATATCAGCGACTCATCAATTCTTACACGTATAAGGAAAGGTGATCAGTGTGTTAAGAAAAACCCCCTAGATTAGATTTTGTAATTTCATCATGTTTTAGGGTTTGTAAATAGCTTCAATTTCCGCTCCGGCCAATCTTGGGTGGCGGTTCGGTGGCAGCGGCGGTTCGCTTGCCGATTACGACGGGTGAATTAACTAACAGCTTAAGTTAATTAACCAACAAGTTATTAACTTAACGTAAAGACCGACGGTTGACTAACCATTCAGACTTTAAATCACTCAGTTAATTACTCCGTAGGTATTTAACTAACTCAAGTTAGTTCAACCGTCTTTCCTGGATCATGAGGCATGCCCGCTCGGAGTGATTACTATACATATCTAGCTCCAGTTTGGTGAACCATCGCACTAACTTCTTGCGGAGTAGATTCGAAGACTAGAGGGGGCTTAATTGCTGGAGCCTCCTGCCCCCAATAATGTGGGTCTAACCTTGTAAGCGCTAGCGCCATGGATCGACAGTGAGACTGATTAATTAGTCACATCTAATTGCGGGCTACGAGGATCGAACGACTAGAATCAATTCAATGCGTTAATGAAGACCGACTCAACCCACATGTCTCCAAATGATTATACCCATCTTTGTTCTGTAGGAGTTTCTTTGCCCCGCTTAGGCCAATCCTATACTATTGTACCAGAAATCTCCACTTTTTTTTTCAAGAGATCTCTCTCGGTATGATGAATAAACAGGTGAAGACTAATAATAAACTTTCGATCAACGTGAACATTGGTTCCGGTCGGAGCTGAAGGTTAACTATCAACAACGAATTCTCATCACGGCGAAAAGATACTTAATTACGAGTGTAGAGAGAGGCATGAGTAGAAAAAGCGCCATGCTCCCAACAAAAATTACTTCTCTGTATCGTCAAAGGTTTATGACCACTTTACTATCTACTCGTATTTTCAACCTTCTTTATCGCTATCACGCCCGAGCGAGCACCTCCAACTCCATCACTCCCACCAAACTACATCACCATTCCACTGCCAAGACGACTCCTCACATCATGGATCCTAAGGATATTCAAGCATACTGGGCCCAATATCAGGGCGACAACTACGTTGCGGGCTGGGCTTCCCTCTGGGACAAAAGTGATAATCTGCCTTGGGATCGTGGATTCCCCAATCCCGCGCTAGAAGACACCCTGGTCCAGGAAGCTGGGACAATTGGCGGGCCGATCGCCCAGAATAGTGAGAGGCGGAAGGTCCTGGTGCCAGGCTGTGGACGTGGAGTTGACGTGCTCTTATTCGCGAGCTTCGGGTATGATGCCTATGGCCTGGAGTGCAGCGCTTCGGCTATCGAAGCGTGCAAGGAGATGGAGAAGGAGAACCATAGCTGGAGCCACGTGCGAGATGAGAAAGTTGGGAAAGGAAAGGTCACTTTCGTTCTGGGGGATTTCTTTGATGATGCCTGGTTGAAGGAGATTGGAGTACCTCGAAATGGATTCGATATCATTTATGATTACACGGTATGTACACTCAATGCCGCTGTCGGGGCTCCATGCCGTCTTTGTTATTATTTTTTGCGTCCTACAAAGAGACTTGCAAGATGCTTCACCCTGTGTGTTGGATTTTGTGGTGCTATTTCCGACCCACTCTGGATCCTTCTGGTCTTTCTGGACTTTGCTTCTAACAACCATCTAGTTTTTCTGTGCTCTGAACCTAGAGCTCCGTCCTAAATGGGCTCTCCGACACACCGAACTCCTTGCTTCCTCGCCTGCAGGCAATCTGATCTGTCTGGAATTTCCTCGTCATAAGGACCCTTTGGCCCCCGGCCCTCCATTTTACTCATCATCCGAGGCCTACATGGAGCATCTCAGCCACCCTGGTGAGAAGATCTCCTACAACGATAAGGGTCTTGTCGATGCGAATCCGTCGCGAGAGCCCAGCAAGTCGGGCCTGGAGAGAGTGGCGTACTGGCAGCCAAAGCGCACGCACTTTCCGGGCTTGGATAAGGATGGGGTGATCCAGGACAGAGTCTCTATCTGGCGTCGACGTGACTAGAAATGTGCCTGCGTATTTGCGTTGCCCAAACAGGGAGAAAATGTACATGGAAAATTAAAGGCCAGCCTTTAGAAGCTAGAGTGATAATCGAACGGAAAGGCTGAGATGCAAAGGGCGCTTTGTAGAAGTTTCGCGGTCGTAGGGAACATATGCACTGGAATTGTCTATGATTATTGTAGTAACGTCCACGGCCGAATGGTTTAACACGGTCGAGCGGTTAACCCCAAAACACCATACTAAGTGCCGTCTTTTGGTTCATCGATATCTCGACCACCAGGGCTTGGATTCGATTAAAATTTCAGATCATGCACTTACTATAGTACAGGGAAAGCGTTTATGTGTAATAAGCTATATATGAAGGTTCATTGATAATGAGATCATGAAATAAACTGCATCTTTGTCATTCTTGACTCGGAAATATATAAGCTACGCCAATCCTTTAAATCCTCGTCCTGGAAAATACTAGTAAGCCGGAGATAGTGTCAAGTCTACGATACCTCAATAAAGATTGAAAAAATCATCTGCTTGTTAAGATATGAAGTTGTGTATTGTGTTTTATGGCTAACCGCTCGACCGTGTTCACCGATCGGCCGTGGACGTTAGTACTCAATACTACGTAAGTCTGATCGTGAAAAAGTTGCGTCGATCATAATTCATTTACTTCGGAGAAATCTCTATCAAGCGAGTTTGGCCGAGTGGTTATGGCGTGACGTTTAGGTAATAAACATTACGACCGTCATGGGTACGCCCGCGCGCGTTCGAATCGCGTAGCTCGCACTTTTTTTTGCCCGATCGGTCCTACCTCTTGGGATGTCGGATCGGTTGCCTTTTCTATTTGCTATTCCGTGGAAGCTTGATGGAGAATCCAGCATCAGTACAATGCGCATTTTATTATTATTTCCCCTTCTATCAATTGCCCTACTGCTAGTCTTTCGCCCTACTCTTTCAGTCTTCTCCAAGAATCCCCAATAAACTCTCTCACTCGACGTGAAGCTTCCGATAGCATCGAAAGTACCCTCCGTAACGGAAGTGTTGTGACTGATTTTTAGATGGTAATGCCTGCCCTCTATTTCATTGAGTTTCAGAGAAAAGCTTGTATCCACGATATTCATTGGAAGTTTAAAGTCCTGTTTTTTGTCTTGAGTACGTTAAGAAACGAGTTCTATAATATTTTACAAGTCTTGAGAGGAAGCTAGATATCTTCTCCGGGTACCTAAACTCTTCATACTTGGAACGTAGTTCGTTTTGGACGATATCTGGATGATTTTCAAATGCAGCACCTGGGTATACCTAGATCAGTCTTATAAAAAAAAGATTCAACGGCAACGCCGTAATAGAACGTATCTACGCAAACAACGAGCCCTCACCTACCCAACGAGAAACCACACATCAAACTCAGAGCTATCAATCATTCTTACAAAGCATCAAGGGTAATGGAAAGACAGCCGCTCAGGTTGATGGGGTCCAGCGTGGGCGACGGCACGTCCAAGTAATACAACCGCAAGGCGCACATGGCTTCATTCCGGGGGTCCAAAATCGAGAACATGATGCTGCTACCGGATGAAGCTGCGTCAGTCTCTGGTATTATGTTTGGAGAACGTCTTTTACAAGTGCAAAGTGGTGAGTATTGATCGGTGATCGCAGGGGATGGTCTGCTGTGTCTGGGAATCGCACGTCGTGATTGGTGCTTGTTGGCAGTTGCTGAGGTGTTGCGGGGGTTTGGATTGCTGTGTGGCGAGTACTGGATTGAAATTTGGGCGTCCTGGCCCTGCGGGATCGAAGCAGGAGGAGAAAAAGATGAATAGTTTTGATAAGCCAAGACTGAGTGGCTCTTATTACCTAGATCATAGGGTTTGCAGTTAGATAAACAAAGGTCACAGAGTCACTTCCCAAAAATAACAGTCAACCTTCTCCGCTCGAAAACGCTATCGTTCATAGGAGTCAGTGTCATGTCACATCGCATCCATGAAGAGAAAGTGGATGGATAAAGTAGAAGGGAAACCTCAGAACGCCGCGCTGACTGCAGAGACTTGCAGCGTACAATTTGAAAAGGAGAAATATCAAAGGCAGGTATGACCACAGGCAAGAAAAAAAAACTCAGGCTGTTTCGTCAATCGTCAATTAGTATGTTCACACCAAGTTCCAAAGAGCTCGGCTTATCCTGAGCTTGGCGGTTGTGCGTTTACGGTAGAGCGAGGTCAAGATATGGTCATGCTGACTCCATGTCAGAGCCGACCAAGACGTATCATATCAACCAAGGAATACTGTAAGAAGTTAGTTGTGTATTTTCGTGGAATGCAATTCCAACAACTTCTGTCCTTACCTTCCCATCCCCACTCTCCCATAATATTGACCCAATGCAATCTGCTTCGAACAGTCCTCTCAAACTCGATATTTTCTAAAGAAGAGAGAGCAGACCCTCTCCTTGACTGACCACTCTTGGTTGACGAAGATGTTGACTGTCTCCGCATCGATCGGTCAGGGTGGTCGACAGAGTTGACGCGCTCATGGAAGCCTCTACCAGTATTGGCGGATCCTCGCAATGAAGAAGCTAGTCTTGGTTTACCATCACTAGAGAAAGAGCCCGCTCGCCGAGAAGCAAACATCTCTTGCTGCCTTTGTTCCCGCTGCTCAGCTTTGAGCTTGTCTCGTCGAGCCCAGACTTCCCGAATGACATCCAGGCAGCGATCGACACCGCCAATCATAAGGCGGGACTGAACAACCGCCCATCTTTCCAGGACCCATTTGCGATCATCATTCGAGTCCACTTCGGCACCGGCAGCTAGCAGAGGGAACATTTGAATGATAGTTGTGCGGGAGCTAGACGGCACAGTCGCCAACAAGATTAGAACACGCTTAGCGAGTTCTTCAGCTGATTCGGATGGCAGCTCGGGAACCGCTTGATGTAGATATAGCAATGTTGCCCAGCGATAGGCGTGGGCCATCTGGATACTGTGCTGTACCTCTGAAGTGGGATCCTCCGGTGGTTCGAACCAGCGCGGTGGCTCCCACTGCTCCACAAGTGCCTTGAGCTCCATGGCTTGAGAGACAATAGACAACGAGTTGGTGGAAGTTTTGCGGACGCGTTGTACTAGCCGTCCGACCTTGCCGATCAGGGGGAACAGAGTAGCAGCACATCCCATCAACGGATCAATTTCATGCACCGCATCAGTGGGTAATTGGAAGATGGAAGGATTCAAATCCTGAGGACCAGACTCATCCAACGACGTCAGCCGCGTAATGACATCCATATAGGTCCACGTGTTATACAGAAATCGAATACGATCCAGTTCTTCTGGTCGAAGACCACCTTGAAGACCCGCGTTCAGAACCTGCAACATTAAGGCCTTGGCCCCACGCAGATGCTGGATACATGTACGAGTATTTTGGTCCCAGGTGTCAGCAAACGCCAAAGCCAGACTGGTAGCCAGTGCTGTATCCGCCCGCATGCTCTGGATTTGCTGCCGTAGGCATACAATGCTCTGTCGCATGTGTTTGACTCCTTGGACACGCAGGGATGGATTCTCTTTGGCAGCGTGAAAGGCAGATAAGGCGAGAATGGCATGTTGTAAGGCGGGTGTGCTTTTGGCAAGAGGCCAGATGAGCGTTCGCCATGGGTTTTCCATCCTCCCATCTTTGATAGACAAGATCCCACACGTCAGTTTGTCGAACCGCATTGTGAGCATTTCTTGACTGTCGGGTGCTAGGGAAGGCTGGTTGGGGAGTGATGATAAGCCAAAGGAACTGTCATTCCGCCGTGAGAAGTTCAAGTGCCAACTACCTGCACTGGGGTCGGACCGTCGAATGATCTCCTCAATTTCTTCGCTGTCATCCTCGAGTAACCGGGAGAAACTGAGCTCGTCATTACCCGTACCAGGAGCTGGCTGAAACTCTAGGGGACTAAAATGAATCGGATCTGAACGACCCAGGTCTTGATTTGATGTCAAGTTATCAGAGAAAGGCACTGAGTGTTGAAATGGTTCGAGAAAGGAGAGAAAGTCCAACGGATCAGAGTCCACTGGCATCGAAACACCACCGATCGGGTTGCTCTCGTCACCCGTGGACCCTTCGTCCTGAAGAACGCCCAAGTCGTCTACAGAATGGGTCTCTATAGACAAAAAGCTCTTGATGCTTTGGGGGGAGCTATGCATGGAGGATTCGGGTGGTGAGTTATTGAAAGAGATAGTCGACTGGGGAACAATAGGCGAGGCCGGTTGTTCGGTTGTCGGGGGCGTGGGAAAGTTGTCCTGATTCGCGACCGAAAAGAGAGCCTGTGAAGCAGTCACTAGATAAGGGGATACAATGTTAGAAGAGCGATCTCTTGAGAATGTATTCGGGGATTAGCACCGCTCTCCTCGACACCTTTCTTACCCTTTGGCGCGGTCGGCCGTCCGACCGCCAAGCTTGTCTCCTCGAACGGCCGCCATTTGAAATCCTTCTTGTATCCACCACAGGAAACCTTTCGCCGGTGGCATTGGTGACAAGTGGGTTTCGTCTCGTCGCACTTGAGACGCTTTGCCTTACAGGTGATGCAACCTAGGCGTAGCAAAGAGAGACCGGGTCAGTGATTCTGCGCAGACAACTCAAGCGGGTCCATCCATTACAGGGGTGGACTCCGGGGCGCACTATGTGTGGATGACTATGATCATCTCTTTCTTTTCATTCATAGGAATCGGAATGGTATTTCTATCCACTAGTGAGATCGTACCGTTGCGGCTCTTGGTCTGTTTCGGTTTGTGAGAGGCCGAGGCGATCTGCTTCGACCTTTTGGGAGGCGAAGCAGGCTTTGCTCGCGTGGACACCGGGAGAGGGTCTGGCGAGTCAAGACTCGTGGAGGGAGATGGGACTTTGATCGTGTCCATACCAAAGCAATGATGGGAATATTCCCGAAAGGGTGCGGTAAAGAAAATGAGATGGGAGGATAATAGATGAGAGGATTATCTGAGCGACGATCGCAAGCCGACTGAAGGGAGAGGAAAGAGGTTAGAAGAAGGATCAAGATAAGCCGGCGAGAACAGCGAATGATGGGGCGGTTGATATTGGTTGTTGATAGGATGATGGATGATAGGATGATAGGGAAGCACGGCAGTGGCAAGCCGGGAAGTACTGCGTACGGGAGGTATGGGGCAGCGGAGACGATGATGATAAGGCGCATCTGGGCATCTGCGGGGTCGAGAGAGCAATTTGGGTTTCGCTCTGCCGTTTGCCGTTTGCCGATCTTTGGAGAACCCCTGCGAGAATGGGCAAGTATCAGCTGGGCTGCTGAGGGGTTGATTTTTGGAGGTTAGGTTTGGTGTTTGTGGATTCGTTCATCTGAGATTGTCGTAGTTGTGGAACTGATAAGAGGTGCGAGGGATGAAAGACGAGGGACAATGTGAGCTGCCATCTTATCATTATCGGTCACCACGATGGGAACGGTGTAGAGGGTATAGCTGGGTGATGATTGAACGCAATACTCCGTACATACGACTGGTTGCTCGTGCGGGGAAAGAAGAAGTGAATATTCGGAGTTTCTCATTCTCTGGCTGATGATTGGCCGTGGACCGTGTATCATTTCTGCAGTGTCCGTGCTCAAGGGGCCTGGAACCGTCCCGAGATGAACCAGAGTGCACCTCGTGACCAACTCTATATGTACCAGGTACGAGGAACTCAGGAGCGGAAACAGTCCAGCTCGCCCCCGACAGAATAACGAGAAAGTAGGCTTCATCTCCCTTTATCTCATGTGCCGAGACTGTCATTCTCTGCAGCACGATGACCAGGGTCCCACCCGCTTACATTCTGGTACACCGGTGACGAAAGTGGAGATCACGAGTCAGATCTCGGTCGACGTGCGGGGAAAACCCCTAAACCATCGGATGCGCTAGATTTGAGCCGAACGTGTTTCGCAGATAAGATATTTCATCAAAGATCTTTTGTAATGCTTCTACAGGAGAATCAACATCGAATTAGAGTCATTGGTCTTTTTGCAAGCTGGAATTGAATATATCACTCGGAATTAAGCCCACCGAACTTCGCATGAACCACGAGGCGCGTGTAGATGTGTAAGATAACGACACTTGCTCGAAAGCTTTCTCCTGCCGTTCGAAAGTCTGTCTTAATGATCCTGTTCGATATTTGTTCCACAAACATCTCTCAACTCATCTCTCTGGATAGGTTTGGTCGCAAGTCTCAATCTCTCTTTCGAAATCTGATGATTCTCAAGTCTCGGCGGAAGCTCATACTCACAATTCCTACTAATTGGGACCTGTAACTACGAAAAGATGGAATTGATTGAGTTGCCACCAACCTCTATAGAACGTTGTAAGGCAAAGCGCCAATGCCAAATTTCGTCTTCACACTGAAAACATTGTCGTCTACCTAGTTCCCAGACAGTTTGGCTAATGCCTATAGCCAAAGGCGAAAACAAAATACCTAGGATCATTCATTCCCAATATCAGAATCCAAATGAGCTGCCAGTCAATCATATTGGAGGATTCAATGAACACAATGTCTGCCTAAACTCATCGATCAGATCGCCTTTTGAAATAAACTGCTCGATTCTACCGATTGCAATTGGCACCTCTGAGTACTTGACAGGCAATGATGGAAGTTCCGTTTGTCTCTGAATCCGCCTTTCAGGCTTGAATGATCAGAAGATGCCTGGGCCAGGCAAACATTCTTTACCCAGACCCGAAGCCTAATATCGTATGAAAACTGAATATTTCTTCATCACTCTCTACCCAAGGCAGATAATGGCTGTTGACTCTACTCTCTTTTCCAGACAGCTGCCTTCTCTGCCTTCACAAATCGGTTTACTTTAAAAACCTCCCTCTGGCCCCTCCTGACGCTTCTTTTCCTCTTCTTCAACATCATCATCATCATTCACAATGTCCGCCCCCGCCATCATCACCACCTTCGATATCTCGCTGCTGGCCAGCGGATATTGCCATGACAACCTTCATCAATGGAGGGAAGCGGGACTGCTCGAGCAGGTTCTCGAGCAGGGCCCTTATATAATCATCACCCACTCGTCGCTCGGCCAGCTCGGGGCGCAGCTGTTTTGCCTCGTCGACCCCCACGGCCAGCAGCCCTGGGTCCTGCGCATTCTCGTGACGCCCGAGTGGCTGTGGCTCGGACTTCACGCAATCCAGACCAGCGCACCAGGCAAGTAACATGTCATTTCTACTATCTCTTTTGATTCCTCTGGTGGCTAACATTTCCTTTTGCAGTCTCGCTGGAAGAATACCCCCAGCTCCTCTGGGACGCGGTTAGCACCTCCCCGCTCGCCACGGGGATGATGGCCCACCGCAGCCTCCATTTCGACGACGAATGGATGGTTCTCCTGCGCGCTCTGTCCGCGCACGTCGGTAGCACCAAGGGTTCCCTTGCCCTTGCACAACCTTCCATGGACGTGGACACCCCCGCCATGCCTGCCGACGTTCCCGTTCTCATCCCGCCGGCTCTACGTGATGTTCCAGAAATCACAATGGCCGACTTTGTCCCCCAAGTCGCGCCGCCGCCGCCGCCGCCACCAGTCATTGACCCTCATTACGGGGGAGGCGTGCAGATCACGGGAAGGGACGGGAAGGAGGTTCCGAGGAAGTACTGGAGGTACTAAGCCTCGAGAAGGGGAGGAGAGGGGGGGGTGGGGAGGGGAGAGGAGGAAGAGGAGGAATGGGGGACGGGGGAAGGGGGAAGGGGAAACATGTGCGAGTGGGAGAGAGGGAGGGAGAGGGAGATGGAGAGTAAGAGCAAGAGAGAAGATGGAGAGAGGGGATGATGAACATGCTATGTATATAGACTCTGTGAGACATGATCACTACGATTTTCATGCTTCTTATGCTGGTCATAAGCTCAGAGTAATTTGAAGCTGGGCGGGTCATCCATAGAATGATGAAACGAACTTGCGTCCAGATCATAGCTTCCAATTGATACGATTCATTCATCGAGTCGGCTTGTGATTTGCAATTCGGTTAGAATCTGCCCAGAGTCTCCACTATAGGATCGAGATTAACAAGTCTAACTACCCTGTATTCTTGATCAGCAATATGATGCAGATAGAGGTGACTCACGAGAAAAATGAGGTAATTACTTGATAAGTGAAGGCTTACATATATGCACTGAAAAAATACCGTCTGGCCCTGAAGCGGATGTACCAACTGATTGACAGAAACACTTGTGAAAAGTTATGACTTGCTGAACGAACAACCTCTGTGGGCTAAGTATGAGACTGGACAGGATTGTTGTCAGGAATACGGTTTTTGAGACCAATTGGCGGATTAATTTATTCCGCTGATTTTATCTGGCCTCATAGACTGTTTACGAAAGTTTTTAAATTACTGTAAAGCCGCTGTACATCTTGTCGAGCAGTCGAAACACACATTACCGCGGTGGGATTGAATCGGCAACCAACAGCAAATGTCCCCACGTCTTAACATATTCTAGAGGTGTTGTCCGAGGCTTCAAAGTTGTATACTGCACCAATGGCTCTTACATGGTATTTACTCCTGATCTCCGTGGAACGCTATAGACGATGAAGGGAACCAAGACGGTGCAAGATATTGTATGCAGGCTACAAGATATAGGCCCGTCAATCTCTTAGGCATTCAGATATACAAATTTTGAAAATCTCGGTGACGTGTCTTTTGCCAATGGATTGAGGCATCGACCTGGATATTTACCTCTTGAGGAGATTCTTTTGGCAAGTCAATAGCCAATATCAATACCATGTCTGCCTTCACACTCTTCTGCCTCACAGTCCCCAATCCCCATCAATCAGGCTGCCTCCATCTTCCTGCGTGTCAGTCTCCCACACAGAGGTAGGAAGCATCAACGTGCCAACGCGTCTGCCTTCTTGATGGCTCTCAAGGACAAAAATCCCCAGCCCTATCCCCACCCCAGTCCCTTCTTTTTCCCCGTCCCTTCTCCAAGTTCCTCGAAATGTCCACCCCCGCCAATACTCCTCCTTTTTTTTCCCGTGCTGATATTCAGCTGCTGGTCAGTGCATACAGCCGGGGGAGTCTCTATCAATGGGGGCAAGTTGGCCTTTTCTCTCGGGTGCTGGGGCTGGTCCCCAATAATAACGACAAGTCGATCGCTGTGGTGGCGTGGGAGCTTTCCAAGCTCATGGGGCACGTAGTCTGCGTCGTTGACCCATGCTCCGCCGCGCCTTGGTTCCTGCGCATAGTCCTGACGCCGGACTTCGTCTTCTTGGGCCTTCACTGGGCCGGTACCGACTCGCCTGGTAAGTTGTCCCTGTCATCCTGGTAACATCTTATCTCAACATCATCTTCGCCTTCTTTTGTTCCCATCGGCTAATATCATCTCTCTCATCATTACAGTTACCCTTGGCGAATACTACCACTTCCTTGTGCCTGCCATCCGCCAACGGCCCCTGGCCACGGGGGCAATTGCATGCCACCTACTCTCATTCAACACAGAGTGGCTCAACCTCCTCGGCGCTCTCGAAGCGCATCTGGGCGGCAATGTTGGTGACCTCGACCACTTGCCACCCAGCATGTCATCGATACCTGCTGCTGCTGCTGCTGCTGCCGCAGCCAACATCCCTGCCATTGCGCCGGACGTCGACATGGAGGAGGTGAAGGGGGAAGCTGGGGTGGTCGGAAGTGTTGGGGGTCCGGGGGTCCCTGGGATCGCTGCTGGGGGTTCCGCGGGGGGTTCTGATGGGGCGGCCGGCATTGCCCCAATTATCACCAGGGACGGCCGGGTGATCACCCCGCAGTGGTCGGCGTCCTTCCCGCCACTGCCGGGTGGTTCCCGGAGGGGTTAACGGGGCTCGGGGGGAGAGGAAAAGGAGGGTCTGTTGAGTTCGGAGCAGGCTGATCTTGCTATGTATATGTAGATAGTCTCAACACTCCGTCTTCATTATGATGCAGAGATGTCCATGAAAAACCATCACGTCTTCCTGCAGGTCTTTGTATGGCGTTGCTTTTCGGGGTCACTCTTCATTTCTCGATGATTTCCAATATCTAGTCTGTTCCGGACTGTATTCGGTAAACGATTGCTCATGAGGTTGCATGAAAACATTTATCCTTTATGCAGGGCAGCCCGAGGCCCTGACTGACTTGGTCGATGTTGACATTTGAGGGCGTCGATTTGCGGGCAGCTCAATTACAGGTGATCGCCTGGATCAGACTTTGAGAAGTCTCCTTTATTTCTTATATTCAAGTGTCAGGCATTTGAGGGTATTCTTATAGGTATTACAGGTGAACAATGTTCAAAGAGGTTGAGATGAAGAATGATGTTGATTGATGCCAAGCTTTTCCTCGGGCCGCCAGCCTCGGCGGAGATTTCTTAGTCACCTACAATGCCGACCCACTGGACTTGTTTCAATGTATAACATGCACAATGATGAGCTCGCAGTGCTGAAGCAGTCTGTCCGAGTACATGATCCGATATTATCAAGAAATGATCCATGCGATACATGGTATAAAGACTATACTGCTTCAATTTCCGCAACAGCCGCTCTGCCGCAATTTCCGACCATTCGCCGAAGGGCATCCAGAGTGCGCTTAGTCAAGCAGCGGTTATCGGAGGCGTGGGGAAACCCCAGAATTGCCCAGGTTTCTCTTACGGCCCGAGGTTGAGCGTGCAATAAACAACGCCCCCATCTTTTAAATCGGCCCTCCTTTCCCTCCTCCCTCCTCTCTAACTCGGCTCACATACAGTCGCCGATACAATCACTCACACAATGTTCCGTTCGATTCCGCGACGACTTCCCCGGCAACTCCCCCTTGCAACTGCGCCAAAACGCCTAGCCTTGCGCTCATTCACATGCGGTTACCCTCGGATGTCATCACCGCCCGCCGTACACCCGCCCGTGTCCACGACACTGCCCTCCGACGCATACCAGCTGCTGTCCACAGCAGACAAGGCCGGTCCCGCTGAAGATGCCTTGTATGAACAGCAAGTTCGCGATGTGGAAGCTTGGTGGAACTCGCCTCGCTACGAGGGCATTAAGCGGCCGTACTCCGCCGAGGATGTCGTGAGCAAGCGCGGCTCGCTGCAGCAGACATACCCTAGCTCGCTGATGGCGCGGAAATTGTTCAACTTGTTGAATGAGCGGGCGGCAGCTGGGGAGCCTGTACACACGAGTAAGACTTGATATTTTGTGTTGCGAATCTGTTTCGATCGGGCTGACGGTTGTTACGCGACTAGTGGGTGCCATTGACCCCGTCCAGATGACCCAGCAAGCTCCCAACCAGGAGATTCTCTACATCTCCGGATGGGCTTGCTCGTCGTTATTGACCACTACCAACGAGGTCTCTCCAGATTTTGGAGACTACCCTTACAATACCGTGCCGAACCAGGTACAGCGTCTGTTCAAGGCGCAGCAGATGCACGATCGGAAGCAGTGGGATGCGCGACGGAAGTTGACTGCCGAGCAGCGCAAGAACACCCCATATGTTGATTATATGCGCCCCATCGTTGCGGATGGCGATACTGGGTAGGGTTATTCTCCAGTGATTGACTCGACTTGCAGCACTGACTTGATCAATTATACAGTCACGGTGGTCTGTCGGCAGTCCTGAAGCTGGCCAAGCTGTTCGCTGAGAATGGCGCCGCAGCTGTTCATTTCGAGGACCAACTTCACGGTGGTAAGAAGTGCGGCCATCTGGCTGGTAAGGTTCTCGTCCCCATGGGTGAGCACATCAACCGTCTGGTGGCTGCTCGCTTCCAATGGGACTTGATGGGCTGCGAGAACCTGGTCATTGCTCGTACCGACTCGGAGAGCGGCAAGCTGATTAGCAGTGCTATTGACGTGCGCGATCACGAGTTCATCCTCGGCGTGGCGGAGGACGTGGAGCCTCTGGCCGAGACTCTGCAGGAAATGGAACGCGAAGGAGCTTCGCCTGCCGAGATTGACGCTTTCGAGCTGAACTGGGTGAAGGAGCACAAACTTGTTACTTTCGATGAGGGTGCGTCCAAACCATGGCTTCGTTTCTAGACTAAACTAACTTTCCCTAGCCGTCGACGCCCACCTTGCGGCCGAGGGCGCCTCCCAGTCCGCTCGCGATGCCTACAAGTCTCACGTCCAGAAGAATCCCGATCTCTCCATCTCCCGCCGTCGTGCTTTGGCCAATGATTACACCAATTCCCCTGTGGTCTGGTCGTGCGACGTCCCCCGCACGCGTGAAGGATACTACCACTACCGCGCCGGATTCCCAGCGGCAACCAAGCGCGCCAAGGAATTCGCCCCGTACGCGGATCTCCTCTGGGTTGAGACCGGAGACCCCAACGTGGAGAAGGCAGGCAATCTCGCCGCAAACGTGCGGGCCGCCTACCCTGGCAAGAAGCTGGTGTACAACCTGAGCCCGTCATTCAACTGGCAGGGCCAGGGCTTCGACGAGGCTTCGCTGAAGTCGTTCATCTGGGACCTCGCAAAGCATGGGTGAGTACTTTATCCCAGCCCTAGACTTGAATTGCTGGAACTAACAAAACAGATTCGTCCTCCAACTCATTTCCCTGGCTGGTCTCCACACCAACGCCACTATCACGACAGAACTTTCGCGTGCATTCAAGGACGAGGGCATGCTCGCTTATGTCCGCTTGGTCCAGTCCCGTGAGAAGGAGATGGGTGTCGATGTTCTCACTCACCAGAAGTGGAGCGGTGCTCCCTACATCGATGGTATTCTAGGTGCTATCCAGAGTGGAAGCAGCAGCAGCAAGAGTATGGGTGAGGGTAACACGGAGAAGGGTGAGTTTTTTGCCTTCTGGTTTCTTGTGACTCATGTGAAATATGCTAACTTCGCTTTCTAGGATTCTAAACTGCCTTTGGAAACTTGGAAAAGTGAATGCACATAATGATTTGCGATATACTATAGATCAGCTTGCAAGCAAAATGATCATGCGTTTTTCAGTCTCTATTCTTCTTATTTCCTGTAATTTTGGTTTTGCATCTTGCTGTCTTGGCTGTAGCGCGATGGCATCGAGCAAAGTGGCCAGCGAGGGCTCTGTTCGGCATTTCAAAAGCGGCACTCGGCAGCTCGGCGAACCAGCCTTGTTGCCCTTTCGCCATCCTCAATATTGACCACGATGATATAGTTCCAGCGATGGGGGCGGCGAACTGGTCATAGCACGAGGGTCCCGCCGCGCCCGCGATATTGCGTGGTTTTTTGGCATGTTCTTTCACCATCGATTTCATCTCTTGCGAGAATGAAGGTAGGTACTAGAACATCAATACATCTCTCTGGACGAAGTGGCTTGTCGATGTCTTAGATGTTCGGTATTCTTTCAAATGAAGCGAGTAAACGCTGTCCATTCGTTTCTACTTATCTGACAGCATAGATTCTGAATACATGATCTTCCCTTACTTAGTATCAGCTTTCACCTCAACTCAGCATACAAATCTCTTAAAGAGCAATCATCAGCGAGCCCACCACCATAGCCGCAACGAAAGAGGACAACGCAAACCAGCCATTCACATAAACAGCAGCCGGGCTGACCATATGGGAAGCAGCTCCCTTAGAGGTAGACGTGCTAGCGGCACTTCCACCAGAGGTAGCAGTTCCTGTTCCAGCACTACCCCCGGCCTGACTGACGAGGGTCTTGCAGTCTCCCGAAGCAGCCTGCGCAGACTGAATCTTGGCCGCACCGTTGAAGTTGCATGCACTCTTGTCCTTGTTCTGACTCTGATAGTAGGCATTGAATGCAACAGACAGCTGATCCTTGCTGCTGCAGACACTGTAGGCACCGTATTTACCGCTAGTAGCGTTATGCGCGATGCCGTCGCAAATATTCGCGCCATACCCACAGACTTCTCCGAAAAGAGTCCCATAGTCCTTCGAGTCCACAGAGTCACTGACTACGCAATCAAGCGTGCTCACCACGCAGGAGCAGAGCTGCTGGTCTGGAGTGGGCGGCAGAGGGCTAGATTTCGCTAGCCAGTTCTCACCGTCAACTGTGGGGCATGCGCGAGGAGAGTTGGTAGGAGTGTAGCTGGCGCTGTTGATCCCGGTGGCAGTGGCGCTCTGAATCTCCTTAGAATAGTAGCCGAAGTCGGTTTCAGTAGTCACGGAGCTACCGCTCACAGAGACGAGTCCATAGTCGTTGTCCGTCTCGAAGTACATGTAGACAATACCGCCGCTCCAGACGTCGTTCATCTGGGGACCGAAGAGCACGGGCACATCGGTAAACTTGCGAGGCTTGACAGTGTTGCAACCATACTCCGAGAAGAAGACAGGAATAGAGTAGTTGCTGTACTCGTTGGTGCGGTCTTCATATCCCGATGTTTGGAAAGTCTGGTCTCCACACCACTCGTAGATATTGTAACCAAAGAAATCAATGGCGTCGGCTTGGTCTCCACAGTTGAGATAGCTCGACACAGACGTCCGGATATCCTCCTGATCAGTTGTCGCATAGCCGAGAGCCAGTGTATCTCGGTACCCTTTGCTCTTGATGTAGGACTTCATGTCTCTAGCAGCGGCCTTGACGAAGGCTGCCGCACTCGTCTGGTTGGGTTGATTGATAATCTCGTTACCAACAAAGAAGCCAATGACGTTGTCGTACTTCTCGAAGGCATCGATCACGCTGGTATACCGTTCGTATTGGTCGACCGTCCAGGTGGGGGAGTTTTCCTCGATCGACACGTCGGGTGAAGCCAGATCAGTGATAACATAGATGCCAGCGTCTGCCAGCTGCTGCATGCAGTCATCGTGGTTCTTCGAGGGGTCCACCGTGTAGGTTCGAATCACGTTCGTACGCAGCTGGGTAAGGTAGGGAATATCTCGCGAGCAGCTGGTGGCATCGGCGAGGGGATCCGTGTAGCCCGTGGTGCTGGCCTGGCCAGTTCCATTGGATCCTCCACCATCGTAGTTTTCTGGTAGTCCGTCAGGATGTGAAATAAAATAGGCAGTGGAGTCGACTGACCCTGGTAGGCTATGCCACGGATGTAGCTATATACTGAGTTAATAACGAGGTGATCGGGTGGGCATCGGGGAATTGGTATTCTCACAATTCTGTTCCATTGTTGGCATAGAAGAACTTGGAGCCCTACACGATAATTCGATGAGCGACCGATTCTCCTTCGATAATAATTGAAGCGCCCACCTTGATTACGACGTTCGGGACGCTCGCGAGAGCCCCTCCAACCAGCAAGGAAGCTGCCGCAACCGCTGTCACCTTCATGTTTGAACGAGTGTGGGGGTGGGAAAATTCAGCGAGAGTGTGGAGGAAAGAAGGCGACGAGCAGGAGGCGCTCAGGGATCACAGCCTGGTTTAAAGCGCAAGGCAACACTCCAACCGATGCAATGTGATGGCAGCGCGTGGGCCGTAAGCGAAACCCATGCTAGCTCAGTCCAATAATTGTCTCATTCTATCGCCTCTTCGTTATTGGAAGCAACCGGAAGCGACGGCTTGAGCGTCCAGTCCATGAGCCTCCACGAACTGCTAAGTGGGGCTCCGTTTACACCCTGAACGACCTGATTGGAGAGCCGGATGTAACCAGGCTAGCGTGGTCTATTTATTGATTAGTGTACCTAACTGGGTAATTAGAAAGTGCTTAGCCTTGTTGTGCTCCGGAGGGTCTCATCATGGACCCAGGGAATCATGAGGGGAAATCGGTCAGGATTCGACCAGCTTCCGGCAGGGTCTTCCGGCAAACGGGTTCCGACCACCAACGGCTCAGACTGATATCGGCTCGACCTGATGAACCGCCTGGATGCATGTAGAGAGTGAAGGTGGTCGCAGAATACACGTGCCTTATCAGCGGGTGAGCCTCTTTTCTTTTTCGTCTTCAGCCAAAGCCCTTGCCAAGTGATGAGAAGAAGGACCCACTTTCGGAGTTCGGATGGGCAGACATCCCAAGATTAGTCCCGCACAACTCTTGCGGGTCTCCTGGGCTTCGATATATCTCTTTCAAGTCAAGAGACTTGGTTCACGACGAATGCAATCCAAATATTGGCGGTTTTCCGAAAATGGAAACATATGCGTGGCACTTAAGAAGGACCTCGAACGGTTTCCTTCTTGAACATATATGTACAGCGAACAAAGGTGCGTGGCACAGACTTCGATCGTTCGCGAATGTCAAATTAATGAGAAGTTAGGGAGTGTCCAAGTAGGACGCTAAGAGGGCAACCTACTTTGATCTTACATAGCTGCCGATGGCTGTAAACTCGAGGCTCGCTCAAGGTCAAGCATCTCGTCACAGTAGGACACTCAGAGCTCTCATAAGATCAAAGTTCCCTACCAAACAAATGTTATGGTCTTGGATAGTCGACATAGAAGAGACATACTACAACATATCGCAATGGGCTTGAGAGAGAACAAATTCGTTAAATTCCAAGCTAATTCTATGAATGAGAGCGCCATAATTATTCCATACGCGAAATCAAGAACCAGCTTCATATTCGCTTTTCAGATAACACGATGCAGCTCGACGGCATTCTCGGATTTGCCTGGAATCGAGTGCACCGTCAAAGTCGACACGGACCTCGCGTCCCCAATTGCGGGAGTGGGAGGATTCGAGTCTAGTCGTAGCAATTCCAGATGATGATCAGACTCCAGAGGCTGATCCATGCTTGCCTGGGGCACAAAAAAGGTGGTAATCAGACCAAGACCCGCCAAGCAGGTCAATGCTATGAATACTCCGCGGAGACCATGCACATAAGACTGCATGATGACCTCGGCTTGCCCTGTGCCGACAGAAAGGCCCTCCGAGGGTCCAATGTGAGACGATATGTCCTGTGCTTTCTGTGCGGGAAATCCATGGTCTTTCAAATAATCAGCCATAACATTCTCCAGCGTAGTCGATCCGACAACCACTCCAACAGCGTATCCCATAGTCCGGAAGAACGTGTAGAGAGTAGCGGCATATGCAACGTTCTTGGCGGGGACAACAGCCTGCGCAGCAAATAAGATGCTGTTGAAAAGAATTCCATGTCCGAGTCCCAACAGGACCATGGCCCCGATCCAGAAGCCTTTCTTGGTCTTTTCATCGAGCAAGCAGAGGAGACCAGTCGCCAGGGCTGCCACAACCCAGCCCTTCCATTGAGCCCATTTGTACTTTCCGTATTTAGATATTAGGAGGGCAGTGATCAGACCGGAGGGAACCATTGTCGCGGAAAGTGCCAGAATCTCAGTCCCAGTCTTGGTTGGAGAGAGTTTCTGCACGACCTCAAGGTAGAAGGTGATATAGTAGAGAATGCCGAACATCTAAACCGCAAAACACGTTAGAAATTCTTCGAGTATCTCACACTGCTCTCGTCCGACTTACCGAAATTCCTTGAATCAGCGAGGACAGGTACACAGCAATTGATGCGGGGCTTTTGAGAACAGACAAAGGCAAAAACGGCCAGCGTGCCCCGAAACACTCCCATAAGATGGTACAGATGATACCGACGGCCCCTAGACACAGGGGAAGCAATGTCCGGTAGCTGTTCCATTTGTAGAGAGTACCGCCCCAAGATAGACCCATTAAAAAGCAGACCATGCTCGAGGTGAAAAAGAACGACCCAAGCCAGTCGATGTGCCGATAGCTCTCGCGTGTCACCTTCATCTTGCGGAGGGCGAAGAAGAGCGCAAGGAAAGCTATCAAACAAAATGGAAAGTTCACGTAAAATACCCAGCGCCAACCTCCGTGATTTGCGGCATGCTGAGTAAAAAGACCTCCCATCACGGGCCCGATGATAATACCGATGGCTGAGAATAACTGGATGTAGGCGGTATACTTCGGCCTCTCGCGCAGGGGGAATATATCGGTCATCACGATCATCGGGAGAGGGATGAGGCCACCACCACCGATTCCTTGAATGGTCCGACCGGCCAAAATGGTTGCCATATTCTGGGCAACCGATCCGACCACTGAACCGATGGCGAACAAAGTGATCGAAGTGAGAAGGATGAAACGACGGCCATATACATCGGACAGGGCGCACAAAAATGGTTGTAGAGCTGCACACGGCAGGAGGTAGGCTGTTCCTACCCAAAATGTATCGGTCGCATTTCCATGCAAGTCTTTGGCTATAGTCTGTTCCTTATTAGCTTGGAAGCTCGAGGTGGTTGACCAAGGAACGCTTTTCTTACTGGCAAAACTGGAGGGAACACGGTTGAATCAAAGGCGCTCAGAAAGCTCACGATTGACAAGGACACTATCACGACCAGCCTGTGTCGACCGACATGTCCACTAGGCTTTTTGGAGTCCATAGTGAGTGTGGTAGGTCGACAATCCAAAATGATGCCGAACGAGAGCCAGCAGGCAGTACTTTCTTGCGGCCGATGTTACCAGATTTGACAGTCGCCATCTGCCCCTAGCTCAATGACCGGCTTGTTACTTTTGGTGGAGATTCTCATTTCAGCATTTTTAAAACTTCCAAGCGCATACTTTGACTGTGCCTATCAAGATCTGAGACGGATCTACCATGTTTAGCCCCTAGTACAGGGGGTTTGCCACTACACTGTCCTGCCCAGCAAGGGATGGGGGCGGGGAATATCATGGGAGATCCTGCCAGGTACCAACAAGTAATAACAAGTGAGATTTAGTACAAATTGATGATCATGCTTGGTAGAACTCTTATTTGGAAGAATGCGGAGAACCGAGCTGATAGGTCAGATACCATTTGAAGCCCCCTTGCTGAGGAACTTCTCCAGCTGCGCGGACGGGTAAAGGTTCCTAACATCAGAAAGCGAGTTTCAAATGTAAAGAATGCTTTCGCGGCCGGTGGTTGCTATACTGTACACTGTTTCTATGCTGCAACAATCAAGGGGGTGGTTTGGATGTGATCGCGGTAAATCATCAAGGTTGCCCGCACTACCTTCATCCCTCTCTGGCAAGAAGTGCACATCACAAATCCGCCACCATCGAGCGAATGACCTTTGAGATTTCGGTCACAGTCTGCGCGTCGCGAGGGATAATGTGACCCCCACCATGATCGAAGAGGTCTGCGGTGTCTGGATCACAGACATTGTATAGCGCCATGACGCCGCTGATCATAGCATCTTGGGATCCCATAATATGGAAGGTTGGGATGGAAATCAACTCGCCATCTTGATCCTGCAGAAGATATCGGCCGCTGGCCGAGTCCATGGGAGGCATTCCCGACATGAATACGGCACATTTGAGTCGTGGAACTCTTCCGGTCTCTTTCTGTCGCTTTGTTTCCTCTACAATAAGGGAGGCCGCAATGCCTGCTCCTTCTGAGAATCCAATGATTCCTTCGATGTCGGGATCCTGATCAATAATGTCGAGTAGAGGATTCAGCACAGAGCTGGGATTCTTGTACTTCCATAGTCCAGCGGCATTGTAAAACTTCCTTATCGCATCTTCGGGGCTCCCTTCTCGACCAAGTGTGCGAATCGGATAGGAAGCAACTTTGGGATCGCCGTCAATGAAGGTGAAATTGGGAGGCGGACCAAAGAACCCTTCGAATTCGGGAGGCACGATGACGGGATTTTGACCCTGCGTGTACACGAAGCTCGTTTGATCTTCGTCCTTGTTGAGTTCTGCCAGGATTGGCTCTGGAAGTCACGATCAGTGGCACAGTCTCTAAAATAAAGTCGAGGATGTAATGCTTTAGCTTACCTAGTTGTACTTCCAGTGTCTTTTACTTACCCAAGAGACGTGCGTTAGTTGACGGATGCCGTCGCCTCGAAGAGTGAACATGAACTGACCTTGGCATTGCAAAGGCCTCCCGGTAGACAGAAGAACCGCATGACTTCTTTGTGACCTCGGGATCCGGGTGTCAAGTAGAGCAACGGCTTCGTCGTCGCTCTATATTCGTCGCTTAAGTATATTTCGTCGAGCTCAGGGTAACAAAAAAGGATCTCTTGGCTACCACCACTAACCTGACCACACCTTCCTTACATCTCAAATGAAATAGGGCCGGGCCTCACTTATGCTATGGCTAGCCCTGCAGGGGGTACATACTTTATTTACGCTAGCCCGGCGATGCTTTGATGTGGGACATTACAGTAATTTTTCGCCAGCATAGGGCGAAGATGTAGCCTGGGTTCTTTCATGCACACCGGACCGCCTCCCACATACCGATCTTTTACCTCCGCGTACTAACGTAAAATGCCGGATCCATGACCTTTCACCCCTTCGCCCCCTTCAGCGCGTGCATTGGGTCGTAAGCCAGATACAGTCAATGAGTCCGAAAAAGCGGCTAGTGACCTTTCCCATGGCGCAAGACCGGTCCCCTTTATTCCCCCATCGCGATAAATCCTCGAGTAATATAGTGGTGGGGGCCGCCCTACCTGCCGACTAGTTTTTCCCATCTTCAACAACTGCCGGTCCTTTCATAATAGAAACTTACTTTTCTCTTATTTTGCACATATGGAAAGAAAGGACATCCTTGATAACAAAATGCCGACTGAAAATGGGGCCAAGCCCATGCCCATCGCTATTGTGGGAATGGCGTGTAGGCTACCTGGCCAAGTCAGTAGCTTGGAATCATTCTGGGAACTGTGCTCTCGTGGTCGAAGTGGGTGGTCAGAGATGCCAAAGAGTCGCTTCAATGCGGCCGGGTTCTACCACCCGAATCCAGACCGCACGGGGTGTTTTAATCCTCGGGGTGGTCACTTTCTTGACGAAGATATCGCATTTTTCGACGCTCCTTTTTTCAATATCACTGTACAGGAAGCGCGATCCCTCGATCCGCAGCAACGACTACTTCTCGAATGTTCGTATGAGGCGCTGGAAAATGGTGGAATAACAAAACAATATCTTCAAGGTCGCGATGTCGGTGTTTTTGTGGGCGGTTCTCCTTCAGACTACGAGGTCAACAATCTCCGGGACGTCGCGACGATTCCGATGCATCAAACTACAGGATGCGCCACATCTTTGCAATCGAATCGCATCTCATACTACTTTGATTTGAAGGGTCCCAGTATGACCGTGGAAACAGCGTGTTCATCCAGTTTGACTGCCTTACACCTGGCATGCCAGAGCCTTCGATCCAAAGAATGTTCGACCGCTTTGGTTGGTGGATGCCATATCAATCTACTCCCTGATTCATTTGCATCTATGTCACTATCCAGGTATGTGAGATCTTCATGTAGAAATGGGCATCAGCACAATTGCGTGCTAGTAATTGACTTCGCCTAGGCTTTTCTCCGAGAGCGGAAGGAGTTACCCTTTCGACCAGCAATCCAAGTCGCAGACGGTCAACGGATACGGTCGAGGCGAAGGTGTTGGATGCATAGTACTGAAGCCGCTGCAAGATGCGATTGACGCCGGTGATGCGATCCGAGCGGTCATTCTGAACACCGGCGTGAATCAGGATGGTCGAACTCGAGGCATCACCATGCCCAACAGTGCTTCTCAGGAAGAGCTCATTCGCACGGTTTATCGACAGGCGCAAATTGATCCCGCAGAGACCGGTTATGTCGAAGCACATGGAACGGGTACCACAGTTGGCGATCCAGCCGAAGCACGCGCGCTATCTGCTGTTCTCTGTGATGGAAAGAACCGGAAAAGTCCACTCTTAATAGGTTCTGTGAAGTCGAACGTTGGCCATTGCGAGGGAGCAAGCGGAATTGTCGCTGTTATCAAGACTGCTTTGATGTTGGAAAGAGGATTCATTCTTCCCAACTATGGTGTGACTGAGCCAAACGACGAGATCCCGATGAAAGAATGGAACCTGAAGGTTGATGCCACTAGGAACCCAAATAATCTTCAAGACGCTAATTTCCTCTACCAGGTACCCAAAAAGGTCGCCCCGTGGCCGAAAGGCAAAGAATACGCCAGTGTCAACAATTTCGGATATGGAGGTACCAATGCTCACGTTATCATGGGCAAACCACCCGCTGTTCAAGCAAAGACAGCCTCCACGACACCATTGCAAGATACTGTACTTAACCAAACAAAAGAACAGCATGCAGCACGCTACGTATACGCAATTTCAGGACCCAACAAAAGAGCTGTTGGAGCTCTGGCCAAAAATGTCGCTACATATCTCGAGAAACACCCGGATGCATTTGACGCTTTTGTGATGAGCAATTTGGCTTATACCCTTGGCCAAAGGCGTAGCTTGTTCCCCTGGAGAACAGCCGTCTGTGCATCGACGAGCAAAGAATTGATCGCCCTCCTATCTGCGAGCTTAGAACCAGTCAATGTTTCAGATGAACCTTCCACCTCTCTAGTTTTCACTGGCCAAGGTGCACAGTGGTATGGAATGGGACGAGAACTCCTCGAAGCTTCGCCGGTCTTTTTTGGGGCAATGAAGGCTGTGGATAAGGTCCTGAAGAGTCTGAAAAGTGGAATTTCCATCATTGGTAAGTAATTCACGTTGGGGTGATGCAGATGGTCACAAACTGGGCTGACTTTGCATAAGATGAACTCCAAAAGGACCAATCAAATAGCTCTCTTTATGAACCGTATCTAAGCCAACCTGCCTGTACTGCTCTTCAGATCGCACTCGTTGATCTTCTTCGCTGCTGGGGGATCTCTCCAACCTCGGTTATTGGCCATTCAAGTGGAGAAATCGCAGCTGCCTACGCCGCAGGCATCCTCTCAATTGAACAGTGCATACGCATTGCCTATGCTCGAGGCGCAGCAGCACAGGCTTTCAAGGATGATCCGCTTCAAACAGAAGGAATGATGATGGTTGCTGGTGCTAGCCCGGCACGACTGCAGCCATTTATTCATGAAGTAACGGGCGGACGTGCAGTGATCGCATGCATCAACAGTGAATCGAGTGTGACTATTTCTGGCGACGCGGCCTCAATTACCAAGCTGGACTCGGTTTTGAGCCAACAAGATATTTTCACTCGAACACTCCGCACTGGGGTCGCGTATCACTCCCCTCACATGCAGAAGATTGCTGGCAGCTATAGGAAGCTTATGGGCAACATTGTACCCCAAGGCTCGACAATTCCGTTCCACTCGACCGTACGCGGACAGGTCCTGGACCCTTCTCTCTTGACCGAAGATTACTGGATTGAGAATCTCACCTCACCGGTTCTATTCTCGCAAGGTCTACAAAATCTGATTTCAGAAAGTAAACTCAATTTTGGGAAACGAAACCATCTCCTGGTCGAGATTGGGCCTCATCCCGCCTTGCAAACACCCTGCCAGAGCATCACTAGGCAGGCGGCAAAAGACGTCAACTTTCAGTATCTGCCCAGCATCAAGCGCAACGAAAACTCCGTCAATTCCGTTCAATCTCTTGCAGGGGCTCTTTTCTCTTGGGGTGCTCCGGTAAATCTCGGTGCTGTCAATGCCTTTGATGCTTTTGGCAAAAATCCACAGTTGTTGACGAACCTGCTCAACTATCCATGGGACCACTCCACCCGTCTCTGGCATGATTCACGCATATCAAACAACTCAAGTCATCCCCACTTCCCCCGCAATGACATCTTGGGTAGCTTTTCTGTGGAGAACATCGATCTTGAACCGCGGTGGAGAAACATCATTCGCGCGGATGATCTGCCATGGGTTAGACAGCACAAGGTGCATGGCAACTCTGTATACCCAATGACTGGTTTCCTGGTCATGGCGGTAGAAGGTGTGGCACAATTAGCGCAGTTGCAAAATATCCAGCTCGATTGCGTCGAGCTACGTGATGTCAAGATGCAGCGCATGCTTGTCTTACCCGACACCTCCCCGGTGGAAGTGATGCTGTCCATGAAGCTACAAAATGGTACATCGATGGCTCATGGAGCTTGGTACGAGTTTTGGACTTATTCCTGGGCGGATGGCAGAGGCTGGGATGAACATTGTCACGGTTTTATCATCGCTAGAGGCCCCCAGCGATCAAACCCGGTGACTGAGGCAAAACTTGCCCTCGCTCGAAATCTCTCTGCATTTGCCGAGGAGTGTACGCAGGATCAGAATCTGCCCGAAATTTACGCCAATATCGCAGCTACAGTGCTGACATATGGTCCGCTATTCCGCGAATTTTCCCGTATCGCTCTCAGCGGAAATGGTAAATCGATAGCTGATGCACGAGTGCCAGACACCAAGAGCTGCATGCCCTTCGGATATGAAACGAGGTGTCTGGTACACCCTGTAACACTGGATATGTTCCTTCAGCAGTTCTGGTTCTTCAGTGGATTTGACAAGGCTGGACCGAACTACTCCTATCTGGCAGACTCAGTCAAGCACATGCTTATTCCAGTCAATGAGGCCGTTGATATCGGTACCAAGTTCAAACTCTTCACAACTCAAGATCGCAGGCCGATTCAGGGGGAGAATGTGAGCTACAGTGTTCTTGGAGTCATCGAGGAAACTGGGGAACCTTGGGTGACAGTCAATGGTTTCACTGCAATGCGCATCAATGACGCGACTGAGGCCTCTGACGCTCACGTACAGCGATCGATTTGCTACAAGGAGCATTTTGAGACATGTCTCGACTTGATCGACGCTTCTGGGGCGAAGCTCCTCCAAAATTCGAAGGCCAACTTGAGATGTTCCGTCGAGCAGATGCGACTTTTGGAACAAGTCTCTCATTACTATATCGGGCACGCATTACTCAGAGTTCCCAAGCAGCTCGACAGCTTCCAACCTCACCACAAGTTGCTCTACCTGTGGATGAAGCGCGTCTGCCCACAGCCTCATGATTCAATTAAAAAATGTTCCGGTGAGACCATTGAGTTGGTTCGCACCATGAATGCTGCAGGTCGGTTATCCTGCAAAATTGGCGAGAACCTTCCCCAAATTATGCACGGCCATCAAGAAGCATTGTCTCTCATGGTCGAAGATGATCTGTTGAATCAATACTACGAGAGCCTCGATGGCTACCGTCAGAGCTATCGGAATGCCGTACTCTGCGTTGAGAAAATGGCCCACCAGAATCCTCACATGGACATTCTCGAGATTGGTGCAGGCACGGGATCAGCAACGTTGCCCATCTTGGAAAGCTTTGGTGGCAAGGACGGTAAAAGCACACCACGCTTCCACCACTTTAAGTACACAGATATTTCTACAGGTTTCTTCGAGAAGGCAAGGGAAAAATTCCACGACTGGGACTCTCTCATGTCCTATCAGAGCCTCGACATCACGAAAGATCCCATTGATCAAGGATACACGGCCAATTCATACGATTTGATCATCGCCTGTAATGTTCTGCATGCAACTCCTCACGTTGGCAAAACTGTCGCAAATGCACGAAAGCTTTTGAAGCCAGGTGGAAAACTTCTATTGATTGAAGAGACCATAATGCATCAGCGCCTCTTCTTGTTTGCCTGCCTTCCAGGATGGTGGGCCAGTCAAGATGGAAGACATGTCAATGGTCCCCTGCTATCCCGCCAGGAATGGGACACTGTTCTTAAAGATAACGGCTTTTCCGGTGTCGATCTTTGCTTGCAGGACTTCCCCGGTGCATTCGAAGCATCCAATTGCATGATGATTGCAAGTGCGACCGGGGACTCGGCTTCGATACAGCAAGATATCGTCGTTGTCGAGCAGGGCACACTGACCACCATTCCCACTGGAGCCCTTATGGATGGTCTCAAGGAAGTAAGTGGCCGCACACCAAGCATCGCCTCGCTGGATCAGGCAGATGCAAGCGGCAAGATCTGTGTTTTCATTGGCGAGATCGGTCAAAATATACTGTCTGAGATGACCGAGGATCGTTTCTCAACAATCCAGCGACTAGTCACAAATGCTAAGGGAGTGCTATGGGTCACTGGGCACAAGAATTCGCCTATTTATCAAGCTAACCAGAACATGGTTCTCGGTCTAGCTCGCACTGTGAGAAATGAAACTGGTCTCTCATTTGCCACGTTGGATCTCGGCAATCTCGACAAGGTGTCAGGCAAGGACATTGTGCAACACATCAAAAATGTCTTCAAAGGGGTCTTCGATCCATCCTCTCAATCTGTTCTTATGAATGAGGACATGGAATTCACTCTTCGCAACGGAGAGATTTGTGTCCCCCGTCTTGTTGAAGATCCTGTGATGAACTTGAGCATGCTCCAGGAAGCAGGGAAAGCTCCTCCTCAATTACAGAAATTCCAGCAAGATGGAAGGCCTTTTGCACTCAAGCTAACCGATGTCGGTGCGCTAGATGGATTCCATTTCACGGACGATGACACCAGGAGCACGCCTCTGCAAGAAGGTTTTATCGAGATACAGATTTGCTACTCGGGACTCAATTTCAAAGACATCATGATAGTTATGGGAGAGGTACCCGGAGCCGAGATTGGTGTTGAATGCAGTGGTATTGTGACTGCTGTTGGTGCCGGCGTCCGTGACTTCAATGCTGGAGATCGGGTTTGCGCAATTTTCAATGGATGTTTCTCGAATTACATTCACTGTCCTGCGACCAACGTTTGGAAAATCCCATCCGGTATTCCCCTGCATGTGGCTGCGACTATTCCCGTGACTTTCTGTACAGCCTATTACTCCATGGTAGATGTGGCCAGAGTCGAACCTGGAGAAAATGTCTTGATTCACTCTGCTGCTGGGGGAGTTGGACAGGCCGCTATCCTTCTTGCTCAGTCTATCGGTGCCAAAGTCTTTGCCACGGTCAGTACGCAGGAGAAAAAAGAATTCCTCAAGAAGACATACAGCTTGAAAGAAGATCAGATCTTCTACAGCCGTGACACAGGTTTTGGACAAGCTATCCGTCATGCGACCCACGGTCATGGCGTTGATGTCGTGCTAAATTCGCTCAGTGGAGATTTCCTTCGAGTTTCCTTCGAGACTTTAGCTCCATTTGGCCGATTTGTCGAGCTTGGAAAGAGAGACTTCCTGCAAAATTCGCGACTCGAAATGTCTCATTTCCTAAACAATGTCTCGGTCTCTTCCGTTGATCTGGTCCTTGTGATGCAGCGCAAGCCAAAGCTGTTGAACAGACTGCTTAGAGATGTCTTTCACGAGTTTGGTGAAAACGTATTCTGCCGACCACCGTGGCCTATCACTTCTTACTCGGTTTCTGACATGGAGCATGCTTTTCGTGAGATGCGGACCGGCCGTCAAATTGGCAAGATTGTCATCGAGATGAAGCCTGATGCATTAGTCAAGGTATGTCACTCTATTTTGAATCTCTCGTACTGACTCTCTGTTCTGCGACTACCGGCTCTCAAAATCACTCAACTAACGACTCACATTACTAGGTTCATCCTGCAACGAGATCTGATGCCCTCGTGCGCCAAGACGCGACATATGTTGTCGTCGGTGGTAACCGAGGTATCGGTCTTGACATCACATCCTGGCTTGCGGAGAAGGGAGCGCGACACTTGGTGATCGTATCTCGCTCCGGACTTGTTGGCGAGGAAGTGCAGAACGCGGTAATTGCTCTCATCAACAAGGGGGTCACAATTAAAGTGTGTCAGTGTAATGTTGGTGCCAAGGAGGAGCTCAATGCTCAATTGAAGCGTGCCCTGTCAGGTGTACCGCCGGTTCGTGGAGTGATTTATGGTGCCATGATCCTTCGTGTAAGTATAAGATCACCCGTCATGGTAACTCTCCTTCCATTCCAATCTAACCTTTCTTGCTAGGACGTTCCTTTCGAGAAAATGCAATATGCAGACTACAATGGAGTCGTGCAGACTCGTGTGCAAGGACTTTGGAATGTGCATCACGCGCTGCAGTCCATGAATCAGGAACTCGATTTCCTAATCAATCTGTCATCGGTGGCAGGTGTCATTGGCAACCTCACGCAAGCCGCATACGCCGCCAGTGGAACATTTATGGATGGCTTTGCAAAGTCCATGAACGCTCTTGGCGTGCCGTGTACGACGATTGACCTTGCCCCAGTCCGGGACATTGGGTATCTAGCAAAAGATCAAAAGACACAGGAGGTGGTCCAAGGCACTTTCGGTGGTATGTGGTTGAATTCTGAGGATATTCATGGTCTTCTTGCTAGTGCAATCAAGGGTGTGATGAAGGACTCGTGCAACAGCCATTGCATCACTGGCCTGGATTCAATCCAACCAGAGAGCCAGAGTGCTGGACAAGCATGGACGCGAGATCCACGATTTTCGCAATTGGTTCGTGCCGCAGCCGTCTCTGCATCTTCTAAATCAGGAGAGCAATCAAATGGTCTTGTGTCGGAAAGTCCTGCCAAAGCACTGCAGCAAGCACAAGACCTCGTGCAGGCTCAAGATATCATTGCACACGCTCTTCTTAAAAAGCTGTGCAGT
The DNA here is from genome assembly GCA_037356195.1 of Penicillium sp. F50. Classification (NCBI taxonomy): domain Eukaryota; kingdom Fungi; phylum Ascomycota; class Eurotiomycetes; order Eurotiales; family Aspergillaceae; genus Penicillium; species Penicillium sp. F50. The sequence goes on along the minus strand of JAYXSA010000080.1, from coordinate 1,614,497 downwards.
CTTCTCATGCTTTCACTGGAGGATGTTGACGTTTCCAAGCCAATCTCGGCCTTTGGTCTGGACTCCCTTGTGGCTATCGAGGTCCGACACTGGATATCGCGTGAATTTGACGCAGGCCTACAACTCTTGGAAATTCTGGCCAGTGACTCGGTCAGCGGATTGGCCGGGACCATTATGCACAAGTCCGGTGTCCTTCCAGAAAGGTTGAAGTCTTCTGGCACAAACGGAGCGTCTTGATTTTTCCGAGAAGATCGCATTTATCGCTTTCCGTGTGCTCTGCTTGTATATGGCATTTTCCGTGTGATTTTGAAGTTTTTCCAAATGTAGAAATTCTTTTCCCTACCGACCGGATTTAAATTAGGTCTTGGCATTGTCTGAGAGCGGTAGAAAAACAACCCTTTGGCAAACCTCTCTACTTGAGATATCTCGCAAACCAGAAGTTGTCTGGCAGCGGAGAAGAGTTCATTGTAGTCACCGAGCCAAGCGCTACCGTCTGATATTTAAGACATAGGTAAGAGAGTGGTGGTTGCTGCGACTGGTGCGAATGCACAAATTTTCCATTGGCACTCTATCGACAACTTGGTCTCCCACTGCGGCAGATTGTGAGGCAGGGTGACGTTTATTTTGCTTGGGGAATGGCAGGGCGGTTTCGCCAAAGCTACAGCCCCGAACACCTGCAGAGATGGCAGAGGGGATCTGAAATCGACCTACGGGATGATCGGGAGTCGTGGTCCAGAGGCTGGTCTCTTATATTCCGGTGATATTGATGAAAAACACCTGGGAGACATTGGCTGAGATTGCAGCTAATCTGGGAAGCAGAACGCCTAGGCGTCAAGGTTCAGTATCTCAGACGTTTGACTCGGCCGGGGGATACACGTAGAAGGCTCCCTCCTAGTCGAGTTCACTAGCTCTGTACGGGAGACGAGCGCAATTAGTACAGGTTTCAAGCCACTGCCAATCGTTCATTGATAGCATACAATCGGCAGCTCACCCAGATATCCATCAGTCGATAAATCGTTGACGGCGGTGTATTCTGTAGCATAGTATAGTTGGTGTATCTCGAGGAGTCTGCTATTCGTCACCGCCTTTCCCTGAATAGGATTTCCCGGCGACTTCGATATTGACCACAATGTTTCTCTTGAGCTTCGCCATGAATAGGTCTTAGGGATATTTTCGGCTAAAAATCTCTAGAAGAGTAGCACTTCTGTAGTTGTTTACACAATCTCGAGAGCCTCATTCCGTAGATCTTTCGAGTCAAGGCTTATCATGTCTCTAATCCGACTGTGAATTCAATCACCGCTACAAGAACAGCTACTTTTTTCTATTATTGTAGGTCTTCAGCTCGTCCACTAAGGAACGACGGATCGAATAGTTCCTCGCTCAAATATGCCGGCTGGAGTGGCCTGTTCCTGTTTGCCCAGAACGAGTGCCCAACCTTGATTTTGGAGGCGCTAGTGATCCCACTAATGATCCCACCACACGCCACCACGCCAAAAAAAAATTGTTCGAAAGTCTGCCCTCCGCCCCCGTACGTACCTGCAGCGGCCGCGGTCATGATTGGATGGCCATGAAGAGAGCTATAAGGATGCATTGATTGGATGACCTCTGAGCTTTGATGCTCTGTGATCTCCAGATCATGACACCTTTGTTGTTCCAGCCTGCTCCCGCAACAGAACAATTGCCCATTCGGATTACCGACAACATCGCCAGAAGATCAGAGAGATGAAATCCCGGCTGTGGGGCAGCTGACCCTGAGATGGGGTCTTCTTGCCGACGCAGGCCCTCGAGGTGAACTTGGCCGAGCCTCTAGCGTCGCCTTCGAGATCTGGGATGCCCACGCCATTTCCAGGAACGGACGCCACCTCGGAATCACCGAATGAGTCCCTGGAGAGAAACTAGACCAAAAAACCAAAACAACAGAGTATTAATATGTGACGATGATGCCTCTCTCCCTTTCCACGTCGGGAACTTCGTGCACTGCTAGCTATCTCGTATTCTGTCCTTTTTGTCCTATACCTCGAGATCATGGTGGTTGCCCCCCGAACGCTCCTAGCGACAGGCCTGCTCGCCGGCTGCCTGACCAACTCTGTGTATGCCACGGTGACCTGCACCACGGAAACAATCAATGCCTTTACCAATCCGTCGTTTGAGTCGGGGGATCTGACTGACTGGATCGCCCTACGAGCCACTGGGGCTGCCTCCAACGGGGAGGTGGTGTCTGGCAATGCGGCGGATGGCAGTGATTACTAGTGAGTCGCGGCCTTCGTTTCTCCTCTCCTCTTCGTCTTCCGAGCTGACCCTGTTCCAGCACCATTTTGGGAACCTCGACGTATACGTACCTCGAGCAAACATTGACCGGACTGGATACCTCCAAGACATATTCGCTGTCGGTCCGCTACAAGGCCATTGCGACCTCCACTGTCCTCTCGCAATATAACTGGTGCTATCTCGGCTGGATGACGAATAGCTGGAGCAGTTTCTTCAACCGGATTACCATTACTCCCGCTGCAGTCGGGGCGGACCCAGACTGGACTGTCTATACGGTCTCGTACCAACCGACCGCTGCTAGCCAGGCTCTGTTGTTCGTCTGGGGCTGTTCGTCACCCGCTTTTACCCTCGACTTTGATGACTTCCAGTTGCCCTTGTCCACCACTCAAGTGTGCACCACGTCCACTCCCAGCTCGACCCCCGTCGCCAGTTCATCCGCTCTGTCGAGTGTGGTTGTCACCCCAAGCATTACCCCGTCCAGTTCTCCGGTTCGAGTGCTGTCCAGCTCCGTCGTAGCCTCGTCTACGGCTTTGTCTTCTTCGTCTCCCGCTGCTCTCGCTTCGTCTATCAAAGTGGTCACGAGTTCTTCGGCTGTAGTAGCTTCTGCCACGCCAGTTCGCACGCCATCGTCATCTCCCGTCAGCCTTGGGTCATCCAGGGTGCCCTCGTCGCTGACCACGATCTCCATCTCCATTCCCTCATCCAGCCCGACGGCTGTCAAATCGAGCTCTCTTCCACCCGTCAAGCTCTCTACCGTCGCCTCCAGCTCCATCCTACCATCTCATGCTCCCTCTTCTCGAACGGCTGGGTTCAGTTCCGTCGTATCCCCATCTTCCTCCACTGGAATATCACTAGGGTCGTCGGCATCAAGGAGCCAAATCCCTACTTCCGTCTCATCGTCTGGAGCTACCACGTCCAGCATCTCGAGTATGCCTGGAGTGTCTCTGAGTAATATTCCTGATGCGCCATCTGGATCAATTTCACCACCACCACCAACCGCCGCTCAACAGTCTACTACATCCACGATCCTGTCCACTCGTACGACTACAATTACAGCCTGTCCCTCCACGGTAACAGATTGTCCGGCTCGACAGCAAACCACATATCTAACCACAGAGACAGTGGTGGTTGGTACCACTGTGTGCCCCGTCACCGAGGGCGCGAGTCCTACTCAGTTCCCCAACCCAGGCTCGCAACCGGGCAAAGATTCTGGAAGCAGCAGCAGTGATAGCTTGACAACATCAACCGTTTTTACCACTAGAACCTCAACGGTTACGGGTTGTCCATCATCGGTGAAAAATTGCCCGGCATCGGAGCACACTACATATGTCACGACAGAAACTTTGGTTGACTACACAACAATCTGTCCTGTGACGGCCACTCAGACAGGCGTTCCCACCATCCTTGACACCGCAACAACAGTGACTACTGCCGGTGCTGTTGAGACTGGCTCTGGCGCCTCTGGCTCTGGCTCGTCCGGCTCTGGCTCGTCCAGCTCTGGTTCGTCCGGCTCTGGCTCGTCCGGCTCTGGCTCGTCCGGCTCTGGCTCGTCCGGCTCTGGCTCGTCCGGCTCTGGCTCGTCCGGCTCTGGCTCGTCCGGCTCTGGCTCGTCCGGCTCTGGCTCGTCCGGCTCTGGCTCGTCCGGCTCTGGCTCGTCCGGCTCTGGCTCGTCCGGCTCTGGCTCGTCCGGCTCTGGCTCGTCCGGCTCTGGCTCGTCCGGCTCTGGCTCGTCCGGCTCTGGCTCGTCCGGCTCTGGCTCGTCCGGCTCTGGCTCGTCCGGCTCTGGCTCGTCCGGCTCTGGCTCGTCCAGCTCTGGCTCCTCTGGCTCCTCTGGCTCCTCTGGCTCCTCTGGCTCCTTAAACGGTACCCATGCTAAGGGCTCAACGGCAAGCTTCATCACATCCAGTGCTTCCTCCTCTGCTGCGCACAAGACCTCTGGCGCTAACGCTCATTCTTCTTCTCCATCTCCTTCTCCTTCTTTCTCTTCTTCTTCTTCTTCTTCTTCTTCAACTACCAGCGCCGACAACTCTCTTTTCACCGGTGCTGCCTCTTCTATCTTGGTCTCCACGGGTGTTTTATACACCGTGGCTGCCCTTATGCTCTCTCTTATAATCTAATTTCACTTTCTTTATGTATATTATCATATATAGGTATCGGGATGAGGGGCGAAGGGAGCGCTGTATACATGAGGATTATTTTTGAGGGTATAATATATCAAATTTAGCTCCACATCGTCTAAATCGTTTGTTTATATGCCTTGCGGGTTGAAAGAGTACTTGTCTGCCATTTTCTCAGTACACATCTGCTACCAGAGTAGTCTCCCGTCTCAGATGGGGGGAGATATAACTTCTACGCGCATTTCTCCAAATCAGCATCTGTTTCCGCTTTAGGAGGTTGTACTCCAACGTTTTTCTATCGTGGTAAAACCCAAAAGTGACCAGCAGAGTGAGAAATTTGAGACTATAAAAACAGATCTTAGCTTCCTAACGGCGCATTAACCGCTACAATGGAAAGAAAATGCTAGATTTAGTTCTCTCATTCCTCCATAGAGTCCTTCCGCTGCAGAACATCCAGTGCCCACTGATTTTTCCGATCTTTAGCGATTGACAAAGGCGTCTGACCGAGAGAATTGACCTGATCCAACAACTCTGGAGCCTTTTCCACAAACAAAGCCATTGTTCGCCGGAATTGCTCTTGGGCGGACAAATCATTGTAATTTCGGCCAGCCAAATTATGCAAAACATTATTGCCTTGGTAATCGACTGCATTGAGATCTGCTCCCAGCCCATACACGGTCATAGCCCGCGTTGGGTCACCCTCCTGCCACGGACTTGCTTCAACGGTCCCACCTCTGTGAGGGAAGAGGGGCACTTTGCATGAATATGAATTGGTACCAAAGTCAGACCTCGCCGCAGCCAGCAGTAATGTTTGCCCACGGGAATCACGTCGCTCAAGGTCGAGGTCTGGCAGCTCCAGCCACGGCTGAATTATACTGCCATCCGCAATGATCTCATGCAATATAAGGGTATTGTTATTTTTCTGGGTATTCGATCGATTGCTAAGGAATGGATCCGCTCCATGCTTCAGCAAAAGACGGATCATTCGGACTGCGTGATGCCGACTGTTGGACTCGTTAAATGGAAACATGGAAATGTATTGAAGAGGACGCAGAATGTATCCCGTATTCCGAGACTGTCTTCCGATTCGCGGGGTGTGCCAGTGCGGCTGTGCATCGGAAAGTGTCGTCGTGTTGACATCGAGATCCATGCCCAAGAGAGCAGTGACTATGTCTTCTTTGAAGTGAGATAGTGCTGAGAATAGCTCCATGGGGTGATCCATGGACGGGTATGCCCCATTATCAATCAGCAGTTGGAACAACTGAGAACTATGAGTCGACATCGCAAGCGGAGTGAGGCCACACGTCGCAGCCAGGTTGGGATCGGCTCCACCACTGAGCAAGGTTTGGACAATCTCAATCTGTCGATGGCCTGCTAGTTCACCTAGTCTCACAGCAATACATAAAGGAGTCTTACCCTGCGAGTCACGGGCATTGGGGTCTGCTCCATGCTGTAGCAGGTATTCAATAGCCTTTTCATGCCACCAGTGTATACCTTGAGCTAGGTAATGGAGGACCGTATCCCTCGGTTTGAACTGCCTTGTTTGAGCCATCGTGGATTGGTAATAGACCTTCGGTGTGACCCCCATGCCGTTTTCAAATCGAATATTGACATCCGCCTGGAATTTTTCGACCATAATCTTCATGACTTCCAGATTTGGAAGATCACGCTGGGCAGCCGCCAAGAGGGATGGAGACATATTGCCAGGCCCTAACAATACCTCGCCACTCTTGTTGATCCAGTTTGAGTCGATGTTCAGCATGAGGCGACCAAGTCGCTCGAAGACTTCCGGATATCCCCATCTCGCAAGCAAGATCAGGGCGGGCTGCAGGGAGGACTTGTTTTCGATAGCGTCGATATTTTCCTCCAAAGCCTGGGCTACTTCTTGATCGTGACCGAGAAGTATCATTTCCACGATATCTTTGTCGCTGATGTGAGACTTGAATTTCTCCTTGAATAGCTCTAAGAGGTGCCGCGAGCGCAGCAGGCAACGCTCTGTTTTCAAAGAATGAAACTTTTCAAGTTCAATGCCCATCAACTTGGATAATCTGTCAAGCTCTGCGGCCATTTCCTCATTCCCTTCAGATACCGCGTGAAATAAAGGGCTAGTGCGATGCTTAGCCTGGTCTTTGGGTACAAGAGCACCGTGCTGCGCCAGCAGTCGAACAATCCGCGTTATTCCAAGAGTAGCGCTCTCAGAGGTAATTTCTCCTTTCCATCCAAGTATCTTATGATCTTCGCGCTTCCGCTTCTTCTGGCCGGGTATAGTTGGTCGCTCATCATCATCCGCCAGGATTCCGGCTGCAGCGACTTCGTGGAAGATGTTCCCGTGGTCGTCACCCTTCTGCCAAAGCTGGTCCTCAGCGACTGACAGGGCGCAGAGATCTATCGGGAGCCATTGTTTCTCGTCTTCAACATGGATGTCTGCCCCATGGGCGATGAGAAGACTGACCGTCTCTACTCTTCCAGAGATACAGGCCAAATGGAGGGGTGTTCGGCCGTCTTTTGACTGGGCATTGATCAAAGAAGCCAAATCATCGGAAGCGTAGTGATCTAACAGCATTCCAACAATGTTGCTCTGGCGAGCCATCGATGCAATGTGCAACAAGTTTCGCCCATCATTGGTGGCAGCAGTCGTATCAGCTCCGTGCAAAATCAGTCTGCCAACCAGAATCTCCGAAACTGAAGCTGCTAAATGAATGGGACGAATGCCCTGATGGTCAGGAAAATTCAGGGCTTCGCGCAAACCCGCATCCAAAAGGAGATCGATCGCATATTTGTCTCCCACATTGGATGCCGCGAAAAGGTGATCGGAGACCTGGCTACACAGCAGATGTAGCGGTGTCTGGCCCTGGTGATTGGCTTGAATCGGAGAAGTACCCATCTCAAGCAGCTTAATTATGGTCAGAATAGCTGTATCCGAGGTTTGTCCGGATACATTTGCTGCCATCTTGTGCAAGAAGGTGTCACCTTCATAATTAACCACAGTCGGATCCGCTCCTTGCGCTAAAAGAAATTCCACGTTCTCAGATCCAAATTTATATGGATCAATCATGTAGAACAAAACGCCATTGCCTTTGTGGTCTTGCGAGTTGATGTTGGCCCCACGTTTGATAAGCTCCAGAATCAATTCACGAGCGTTGTACCGCGGGTTACCGTACATGGCCCTGGTAAGCGCTGTACGTCCGTCATTGTCTTTGGCGTCGATGTCTGCGCCAGCTGCACATAGTGTGTTCAGGATATCCCGCAGGTTCTCACCTGAACCTTCGATCATGTGAATAGGCCGTTGGCCTGCATGGTTTTTTTGGTTCACGTCTAAGCCAAGCTTCAAAAGCTCACTGACCGTCGCGCTCCCATGGCGATGCGTTCTGGCCGCGATATGGAGAAGAGTGTTGCCCTTGGCGTCAATGAGATTCCAATCCGAGACGTAAGGCCTAAACATTGATAAATCTCCAAGTTGGCTCTTGGATGCAAAGACGTGTAGACAAGTCCCACTTTCACTGTCCCCTCCGATGTCTAAACGGGCACCATGATCCATGAGAGCCTTAAACCAGTCTGGGTATTGCAATGGTCTATGAAAGTATGACATGGCAGTGCTTCCGCGATTGGTGATGACATTGGGATCCGCGCCTCGCTGTAGAAGAAATTCCACGAGTGCCACTTCTTGGTGCAGACAGGATAAAAGCACTGTCTCGCCATGGAAGTTTCGTGCGTTAATGTCGCACCCGGCATCCAGCAAGATTCGCATAAGGTTTTCGAGGCTGGATGCATCCACCTCACCTCGACGGTGGTGCAAGTCCACCACTGCATGAAGAGGAGTATATGTTGGGGGCTTTGTTGCGGCCGCTGGGCTCCTGGATTTGTTCAGGGAGTTGATAGTGGCATCAGCACCGTGTTGGATCAAAAGCTCAATAATGGCAGGCTCGAGTTTCCTAGCAGCTAGAAACAAAGGTGTATCGCCATCCACGGTTGCGTCCAGGTCGCATTGACCAGATTCAATCAGAGCCTGAGCGACCGCTATTTTTCCGTATTGGCAAGATCGACACAGAGCTGCAGTGAGATCAGCTGGGTCTGCTGTAGACGCTAGTTCGCGTACAGAATCCACTGCATCAGAATCAACCGCAGCTTGGAGTGGTGGAAGCGGCTGGGCCAGCATCTCCTCTCGACTCGCGTGGCTAGGTCTCATGCTGAAGAGGTTGAAATGGCACTGTGAAGCTCAAAAGCGAGATTAAAGCTTCCACCAGAACAATGCTGATATTAGGGGCATATCAATGGCGAAAGAAGCGAGTCTTAAATCCTAGGGAGTCTCGTATTAAGCGTGTCTGGTGCAGCCCGGCGGCCCAGGCGCAACCGCACCAAACGACCCTGCCAAGCCGCACTATCAGCCTCTTGGCTGGCTTAGTTTAGGCTGCTGCTCGGCTAGCGGGGGTTCTGCCTAGCTAAGCGGGAAAAAAGTGATTTACGAAAGCGAGTGGCACAGTAGCGAAGTCTGTCTATTTAGTATGATTCACCTGAATCAATATCGCTACCGTTCGTTTGATCCAAAGGTGTAACCCCCAATTCTCAGCGTTAGAATATGAGACTCGTTGGGTGCCTTGAGGGGCCAGTCACCTCTGGATGAGGCTAGACTGAATTGTATCAATCATACTAGTTTTTCGCCTGCCTTTTTTCAATTCAAGTTCTCTATTTCTTGATCATGGGGCTTATAGAAGAAACAAGCATAATTTTAATGACGAGGCCAGCGTCGATAACCGCAGTCCTCCATCTTCGAGAATTCAGCAATACACTTAGGAACCATCTCACGCCAATTATTAGGCTTAACAAGAGCATTTTCCACGATTTCACAGAAAACCAAATCCAGGTATTTGGTCTTTTCCTTCTTGCTAGAGGAATTTACGGGTCATTTGGGATCGAAATCTTCCGTTTTGCGTAGACTGTTGATTGCAATCTCAACCGGCGATCCCTTGGCGATGAAAATTGTCCGAACCAGAAAGGCTTCTGCCACGCTTGGGTTTTCAATGGCATATTTCTTGAAATTTAAGAATTGAGTGATATGTTGTAACGGTAGTCACTCTCTTCGGTTCTGCCAGCTGTCGCGTCCCAGGTCTCTAGAAAGCAATACAGCATGTGTGGGCATATTGACACCTTCATGGCCATCGGGAGAGCCTTCACTTAGTCCAATATCACTACTCTTCATTGGTCATCAAGTGACTCTGGAAATTAGAAATATCGGATACGGGGGCTTCCACAAAAATCACAAAAAATCCAGCGAGACTAGCAGTTCTTATAAGACACATCCAGATGAGCACAAACTCGAGGAATCTCCTCCATCTCTTCATATTTAACAAGATTTTCACAAGCTTAAGGGAGTAGTAGAAGCTTTTCTCGCATAAGAAAGGATCATAGTTGAAGAATTCTGCCTTTTGGGTATTCAACCAGTCAACGAAGATATGAGTCTATAATTTACTGAGATGGATATGCACCGAGAATGATCGGAGCCTACCAGCCAACGCCAGCGATCAGTCTTATCATACTTTTCTACGAATTGACGACCTCTGCGCCACCGTCTCACACCAGGGGTGATCCTCTTGATAACAGCCTCATGAATTACCACCTCCGAGCTTCGGGGCTGCTCATATGTCTCGGTGGCTTTCTCGCGCTCATGAAATTCTTGACCCCTTATCAAGCTCACAAGCTCTTTAACAAATAAATTGAAATATTTCCTGACCAGGCTTCATACAGAGGTGCAAATTTGCAGCTTTGCATTTGCGCGATACCCGTGGAACCCAATGCCAGAGGTTCGATGACAGGAGATGCCATGAAGATTTGTCCACCTGGTCCGCGATTTCGGTTGACTGGATTTGGAGAAAGAAGAATAAGACTCAGGAGTCTTGTCGGTATCAAATTAACCTGTGCAGAATGAAGTCATGATATCAGTAGCGACTGATTTTGGACGACTCCTAGTAAGCGCCGCGACCCAACTGACAAGAAGTCACGACTAGGGCGGTGATGAGGATTGGGTGATTTCACAAAATTCCGTCCGGGGCAAGCTCCACACACTAGATTACAGCCTAAAATTCCATTCAATTTCGTATTTGCATCATTCTCGGGTGCTTGAGTGTGGGCAATTGATAAACTTTAAATTTTGGGCAATTGACAGACGTAAGATTTTGCTTCATGAATTGAATTAAGTTAATTTTCAACATCTAAGTTGGTAAGATGGCCGAGTTGGTCTAAGGCGTCAGGTTAAGGTCCACCTTAGCACAAATTCCTGATCTCGTTTACGGGGCGTGAGTTCGAATCTCACTCTTATCACTCATACATCTTTTTGCCTCTTTTTTTCTCTTTTTAGAAAAACTCTCTTCGTGACAGTGATCTAAGCCCATGGAGGTCTTTCTTTCGTCATTATTATTTTTTGGGATCTTTGAAGAATTTTTGGCTATGATTCACTTGTAGCATGTCTTAATAAATGGCCATGCGATCGATGGCTGCGGTTGATACACGTAGCGTTTGGATTTGCGAACGGCTACACTTTAATGTAGAAATAGCAAACCGGACTCGGAAAACCGGCAGTGTAACATACCATTGGAGTTTTCCGCAGTATGTTCTCTTTATAACTCAGCTCGATCATTCATTGTGCTCAAGGTGTTCTAGGTAGGAGGCTCTAACTGGAAGTAATGCTCCTGGCCTCCGCGCCACAGATATTTTGAACGACAGGTATGCCCTATCCTTTGCCCTCCTCCACAACCATCCAAGATTGGAGGTTTGCATGTTCATAATCGATAATCTAAATCTTGGATGTATAAATCCTTCTCTTCAATTAAGAAAGTTCATCATTGCCAACCTACTTCTGAGGAGGATGGATTTGCAGCTGAAACCTCTGCCGACCACGAAGTGTAGAAATATATCCCAAACGAGTTTTATGAACAAGAGGTCCACCAGAGAAAGGAAAACTCCTCTTGGTCACTAAAATCGATACTGACTTTACATACATCGATTTATTACTGGATCAAATTATTATTAACATATTTATGCCGGTCAGTACCTACCAAAATACACGCACCTCAATATACCAGGTACATAATACTTAACTACCATACATGGTTACAAAGCCCGGTAGGTATGCGGGTGTCCCGTACTGCCGTTTACGCCTCGAGTAGTTCCTCTTACCCGCCGAACATTCGAACCATGGGCGCGATCCGGGCACCTGATTAGATAAACCAGAGCGAAGATTGTAGGGTACGTAGGCCGAAGGGGTCAGTACACCTAGACATAGGTTACCTGAAAACAACAAAGCGGCCGTGATACCACGGGTATGAAAACTACTCAAAATTACTCAGACTCAAAACCACCTGCTTTCCAGGAAGTTGGACTAGTCGTTTTAGAGAGTATTTAGTATTCAGTATCGCGTAAATGCATCGTATCTTGTAAGGCTGGTCGGTATTAGCGTGCTAGTGATCGGCCCTGCACCCTGCTGGCGAGTGGGGTACAGTTGAGTCCGGGGTAAAGTGCGGATTACAGAACGGCATACGCTGCTCTATTTGGGTACGAAACAGTGTACTCCGTATCAAATCTTGTTTTGGAACCACTTGTTATATCGTGGATCAGTTACTGTACGTATTACTGATCAGTTCAGACTACTGCATGCATGTACAAATGGAAATTAGGTAGTGAGTTAAGCATAACTCAGCCACGAGGAAAAATACCCAGGACGCATTAGAGTTCAGACGTTTAACCATACTATCTGTCCAGTAATCCTAAGGTTTCTTGCCTCGAACAAATCATGAACAGTCAAAATAAGAAGTACATCTCAAAGAAACAAAAGGAGGAGAGATTCGCGGAATTGAGAATTGGTATAAACGTCTGGAAACAAAACATAAGCCGACTCGCCTACTCAAGGCAAAGTCCGACGTCTCGTTAACAGACCAAAATACACGCTTCACCCGCACAGAAAGCAGGTATCATCGGAGAACCGCGCCAGAAAGATAAGAAAAAAAAAACCGGCGAGCAAAAGAGAAACACCATTTTCCCATCACATAACACACAGGCAATCGCTCAAGAACGGCAAAACAGCGGACATCATCCCTGGGTCGGCTTAGTTGACGCGGAAGGCATCAAAGATGACTGCGCAGTAATTAGTAAATCTCGGTCTTCGCTTATGGTAGGTACCAATTTAGTAAACATACCTTCTTGCCCGCGGCGGCATCCACTGCCAACCCACATCAGGGTATTCAAGAACGTGTACCGCTCATCACCAGTCTCCATGGACAGGTTGATGCGATACTTGTAGCTGCTAGGGTTGATACCATCAGCCATAGCAGGATCATTGACTTTCTCAAGGACATCTTTGGCTCCGGTCAGCCATCCCTCGGCCCGGACGATCACATAGGCAGGTGGCTCGTCAGCAGTTTGCAGCATGTAGCTTGCGCGCAGGTTCGTAGTGTAGTCCTTGGTGACAATCTGAGTATCCTGACCGCCGGGCTATTTTCCTTGTGTTAGTGTATCGAAACTATTCGAGAGGAAAAGCAAGTAACGAAAAATGACTTACCAGAACAATGCCTTTGCCCCAACGACCAGCCCACTGACCACCGAGGAACGACACCCATTCCCGACCACCCCAGATGCTCTGACCAACGGTAACCTTGGGGTTCATCTTGATACTCATGCGGAAGTCCAGCTCCAGCGTCGGGGCGGGGATCTGCAGGGATCGTGCGACGTCACCCTCGGGGAAAGTGTGCAGCAAATTATTTGCGGGGATCGAGTCCTTCATGACACTGAGGTATGTGGGGCACTCGAGCAGGTGCTGGCGCTGACGACTGGTGTTCTTGGCGCGAACTTGTTGGCAGTAGATACACTGGACAGACAGGCACTGTTTTCATCAGGTCAGTGAATACATCTTCTAGCTTGGCATTGTTCGAGCAATCTTACCTTGTCCTCCTCCTTGGCGCGGAACTCAACAAAGGCGGCATGCACATCGTCCAACGGTGGCGCGGGGAGATTGGAGCCGGCGCTCTTAACTTTCGGCTTGGGAGTTGGGCGCGACGGCGCAGCGGACGGAGGTGCGGAACCAGGAGGACCAGTTGGCGGGCCCGGGGTGGCCATCGGTGGACGGCTCAGGTTCTGTAGCGGGGTCTGCAGAGGGGTCGCATGAGGATTTACACCGTTTGCCATCATCGCACCGTTGGGAGTTGGCATGGCTGCGGGATTTCCAGGCCCGCCTGGAGTAGCCGTCGGGCCATTGGGAGTACCGGGGTAGCCATTGCTAGGGCCAATGCCATTGGAAGCCTGAGAGGGTTGATTCGGCTGGGGCGCATTGGGGTGACCACGAAGACCCGGGCACTCGAGGAGATGTTGTTTCTGTCGTGAGGTATTCTTTGCACGGATTTGCTGGCAGTAGATACACTGGACGGAGAGGCACTAGAAGGCAGAAATGACCGAAACGGGTCTCGTATGTTAGTGACTGGTCGCGTTGTGGTGGGTTTGAAATATTACGAAATACGCAAGTCACGCACCTTGTCATCTTCCTTGGCGCGGAACTCGACAAATGCCGCGTGCACCTCCTGGTCGACAGTGCGACCCATGATGGGCAGGAGAGGAGAAGAATAGAGAGCCTCGAGAGTAGACGGGGTGAAGGTATTTGAGTACGCGTATGAACGCGACGCTGTTTTTTTGGGATGGTGAAGATTGATGGAAACGCGGGTGAGTGGGGTGGGAAAGTCGAGGTTCTGAAGGTGTTTTTTGGGGGGGGGGGGGGGGGAGAGAGAGAAAGAGAAGGGGAAGAAAGAAATGGAAAGACCAAGACGAGATTACGAGGCGCGGGACTGGGCGGGTTACGAGTAATGAGCCCTGCGTAATTTGGAGACCGGGCGTATTCCGGGTAATCGGTAATTTCACGTGTACCGAGTACCGACCATCAGGGAAACATACCTGACAAACAAGGATACTGTAGTAGTGTATGGCATGGATAGAATCGTTCATTTGATTACAATCCACCATGAATGATTTCTCCTCTTCACAAACGTAGGAGTTGCTATGTCTCTTCTCTCCACCGTCTCATGATGCTGCGTGGCCCCCTCGACTCTACCTCGCTCTCAGGCCACCCTCATACAACAAACCGACTGACCAATAGACGGTTACGTGCATCACCCCGTGTCCCTCCCAATAAGACACCCCCAAACCATAACTATCGGCAAGCTGGAATTCAATGCTAAAGCGTGAAATGAAGCTATTTCCCGGATATCAAAGCTCGCAATCCTTCTCAGTCATCCAGTATTGTCTGCCTAGCACACTCTTCTGCCAAGCAAGCCATTTCCGCGCGTTCGGTCTGATGAAAAGGCAACGCAAAGAGAAGTGATAGGCGCGTGGGATATACGAACTGTCAATTGGAAAGAGAGGGACACGAACGAGAACGACAACTTTGTGGAAAAATTCCAATATAATTGTATAGAACTGCATCATCCATTATCTGCCATGTACCACGTACTGCGTACCATGCTCTATAATCTACTTTTTTCGACTGTTCTTTAGGACAGGTATTATTACTTTCCATACTGAGATCGCCGTATCGTTCCAAATGTTCGCCCCCGTTCCTGTATCCCATACGGCGATACTGTCAATGTTGCGGTTCCTGGTAAGTAACGAAAAGCCCGGTATCGTCGATCTATAGATCATCCTGCATGGTTTATTCATGATCCAAGTGACTTGCCATTGAGTCCGATTGATGATATTTATTGATCTGAAAACCACCCAATTGTGTCCTTCTTGTCCCTCCCTCTCCCGTGCTCCACCATCACAACGCTAAAAATATCTGCCAGTACCACCACCTGAGCCGTCTGTCTGCGCATCGGGAGCATAAAAATAACGAATGAACCCACGATCCCTAATCTCGGCCCCGACTAGCGCCCGACTCGCCGCGATCTCGATAAGATCTGGCAGCCCAGCAAGCAACCATGGTCGCCCGAAGATGCCCATACGGACACGATGACTCGAAGAAAGATGGCAAGTAAAAATAGGAAAACCCAGTGAAAATAAAAATTAAATAGAAAAGAGGAGGGTAAAAGTACAATCGCGATCGTATGAGATCAGATGGCCTTCCGAAAACCTTGAAAAGAATTCGAAGAAATAGTAAAGCATCGGCCGAACACGCCAGACGCGCCCCTCCTGAAAAATGTTATCAAATTCTAGCCCCAGCCCCAGCACTAGCCATGTGCAGCGAAACATCACCATGCTGAAAGCGAATGCCCCAAGTACCAGGACCTAAATCAGTGCACGACTCCTGCGACACGGCCAGTATACCCTTCGTCGCGAGCGTAAGCATATTCATGAACCCATGTGCGACAACGATGCGCGAGGTCTCGGTCGGCGGGAGTAGCTCCGAGAATGTAATGACGCCCGGCGTGGTAGTTGCAGACTCGGTTGTCACCCCGCGGAGCTTCATCTGAATGAATTCAAGGAAGTTCAGACTCTCCGCGTCCAGGGTGAACGTCAAGCGGTCGATCATGGACTTGCGTCGCGCGGTGAGTGTGTAGATATCCTCGTTATCCGGGGCCAGCTCGCCTTCCAGGTACTGCGTGATGTCTAGTTGCTCGAGCTCGTCGATGTCGTCGCCTAAATTTGGGATAGAGAGGCTGCTGTGACGGTCGTGTCCGTCGGGGTAGTTTCGTCCGGCGAGTGGGCTGGCGCTAGTCAAACGACCGCGTGGTCGAGCAGAGGATTCGGAGATGCTGCCGAAGCGCTGGTCTCGGATGGAGCCCTGCAGGGAAGCTGAGATGTTCCATGGCATCTGCGAGGATTGATCATCGTATACGCTGGACGGGGCGTGTCGACCGATTTCCACGTCCAGTGTCTGCTTTTGACCGGACTGCCCAAGCGCTCTATGTGTCTGCTCGGCGTCATTTTCATCGCCTTTGACTCGGTGACTAGCCTTCTCTCCAGAGACTAGGCTGTATAATGCATCGCCTGAGTACTCCTTGAGAGGACTATCTTCGCGGTGCTGACCAAGTCCCATACCAACGGACCCGATTCCCACACCAAAGACCCAGAAAGCTGCATTTATCCTTGCCAGAGTGGGCAATTTGTTCTGTTTCTTCAGCTTCTTGGCGTGTGCCATGTTGGCCACATACTCGTCGTTCCACTTGGCCAAATCCCTGTTGCGTAACGTCGTGTTGTCGTCTGAGATGATGGGTTTGACTCGTCGGATCCGTTGTTGGGCCCGTATTTCACCAGGACGCTCAATCGCACCATCTTCCATCAAACGGTCCCTTGGAGACAAAGCATCATTGTTCTCAGGACCTTCTGGTCCGGACGGTGCGATGATGTCTCTTTCGTCAGCGCCCTTTGGCAGCGGGATCCCGTCGACTGCGCCCACTTGAACGTCTTCACCAAATGGCCCTTCCAATAGCCCTTCACTCGGGTGAACCTTGCTTCTCTTTTGGGGCGACATTTGGCCCGTATCAAACTCGATGATATTACCATCTTCATCAAATTCAAAATCAGGCTGAAGCAGGACGCCTTCATCCTCAAGGTATTTGCTAAAGAGTCGCTTCTTCTTCCTAGAGGTGAGAGTATCCGCATAATTGGGATCCTGCACATCACCCTCTCTGATAAGGTCCTCCGTCGGTAGATCGAGCTGAATGATTCCACCCTGGTAGTTGGCAGACTGGTTGGTCGCCCGTGACGAAGTCCAGCTACCTGACCGCTGCGTCAAGCTGATATCGCTCGTCACATCGAACAAGGTGAGGTTGAGGTCTAATCCTGGAAGGCCTGTCTCAGGTAGGAAGGTTGGGTCGTACGGGAGGATAAGGCTGGTGGGCCTTGAGAGGGATTCAGTACCCAATTGACCGCCATAGTCTCTTTTTGAAACTTGACCCACTCACTTTGCCTTTCCAGCAATGGGATCCAAACCTCCACCCGGTAGCTGCCTCAGCATAGTAAGCATCTTATCATGCATCGTCTGCGTATCCAGCAGAGTATATCCGCACTGCTGATCATACACCCTTGAGACTCCGTATCTGTTGAACAAAAAGATGAGAATGGTATCAATAACCCAAGTGGATGGAAATCATCTTACAGCAAGCTCCCCTGCAGTCGCAACGCCATGGGAGCTTCCGGGTTGATGATGACATTGCATGCACCGGGGACATCCACGTCCATGATGGCTTTCCGGTTGAGTCTTCGTGTGATGGAGCGTGAGCCGAGAGTCGCGACGAGCCTGTGATTGTTAGTTGCATTGTGTCGTATCTCGGGTTTAGCTGTAAAAGGATGAGGCGCACCATATTGTGGCTACGCCGTGCTCTGGCGATGTGAGGACTGCCCAAGTTGTTTAGTTTCACGAATAAGGAATAGCGAAGTGGGATAATCAGGTTGCAACTCACTTTCATGACTGTAAAACATTTTGGTGGGAGAGCCTAATCAGGGCGTGATGGCGACTTGGGGCTGTGAGATACCTTGAAGTCGCCGATGGGGGTTTTGGGGAAGGGAAGAAAGTCTTGCCGGGGTTGTGCGAAGAGTTTAGTTTAAAAAGCAGAATCAGGGAAGAGAAAGGAGGCTGAAAGGAAAAGGAGTGTAGCAAGACGAAGGAGGGGAGTTGTAATTTGGGGGTGATGAGATGGAGATGAGGGACAGCATCATCCGTAACAGATAGATGCTGACGACACCTCATATCTCCAAGTAGTCAATGTCCATGATAAGCTTGTTCATAATTTAAGGCTTAAAAGTTAAGGGTAATCTTCAAGCCACGGATCTCGTTTTCAATGTCTCCTCTTCAGTATATCTTTTGGAAACGTTGAGTTTCTCATCAAATGTGGATAGTAAAGTCTCAAATGATGGCACCAAGACTTTGTAGTTACGAGCAGAATAGCCTAAGCATAGCAAGTGAATGAACTTGTCTGCTATTAAAAGAATGTATCATCCTTTGTCTATGTGTATAGCTATGAGTCTCATGGTCATCAGGCTCTGCATCAAGGCTTGATCATCGACGCGCTTCACTAACGCAGAAAAAACTCGAAAGAAATTTACTTTTGTGCTATGAGACTCTCGCATCGCATCTAAGAAGACATGCAAAGCATGACAAGCGCATATGAAAAGAGCGCAAGAATGAGATATAAGTAAGGAAAATCCGCAACAAGTGGAATCTAGAGGCAAAAAGGACAGACACCGACAATCCACAAAACTCTTTGATCGGGAGGTAAGAAACGTAAACAAGACCTATGAAAGAACATTCGGGACAGGACGTGAATAAATAGTGTAGATAGATCCAGCAGAGAAAAAACAACAACATGCGTTACAACAGGCCGCAACAGGCCGCAACAGGCCGCAACAGCACAACACGAGAATTCTCCGAACCATCCGTACAAAACAGCATACCATAGCGACCTTGTAAGATGCACGCGGGGTATGAGACAAACATATGCGAGGATGACGTGCATAGGACGACCTTATAGCTTTATTTAGATCTTGAGAGTGACGCCGCTACTATTATCGGGCGTTGGATCAAGCTGACAGGGCGGAGGGAATTTACTCAAGGGGAATGCCCTCATACTCGGAGTAGCCGAGAGCCAGGTTCATGTTCTCTGTTAGAAAAAGTTAGTTGAGTATCATTTGATACAAGATGATTGTACGGTACTTACGCAGGCACTGAGTGGCGGCACCCTTGAGGAGGTTGTCAATGGTTGCGCAGACAACAACACGCTTGCCGCTGGAGTGCACGGCGAAACCACCAATCTCAACGCCGTGGCGGCCAGCAATGTCCTTGACAAGGGGAGCCTCGCCAGTGATCTTTACCAGCTTCTCACCAGCGTAGCGGTCCTGGTAGATGTTGCGAATGTCGCGGGAGGTCATCTCCTTGTTCAAGGGAATGCTGATGGTGTGCTAGAGACGTAGTCAGTACACCATTTGGGGTCTCACTATTTTCATTTTAAACTTACGGAGATACCCTGGAACCAGACAGCAACGTGGGGGATGAAGGCGATGCTGGTACCCAGCTGAGCGCTGATCTCACGCTCGTGGATGTGGTCAGTCAAGCTGTAGGGGATGATGTTGTTGGTGAGGAACTGGACGTCGTTCTTGGGGCTGGGCTTGGTGCCGGCACCGGAGTAACCAGAGACACCAAAGGTGGTGGGCTGACCGCCAAGGAAGGGTACGAGGGGAGCAATTCCAAGCTGAGCAGCAGTGGCGTAGCAGCCAGGGTTAGCAATGCGGGTGGCACGAGCAATCTTGGAACGGTCAACAAGCTCGGGCAGACCGTAGGTCCAGTTGGAGTCGAAACGGTAATCGGCGCTCAGATCAACGATAACGTTGCCAGTCTGAGAGCCCTGGTCGACAGCCTCGACGAAAGGCTTGCAGACACCATTGGGGAGAGCCATGACCCAGCAATCGATGTCACCGTTCGCAGACATCCGGCGGACGTCCTCGGGGCTCAGGTTCTCGTAGATGATCTCACGCTTGTCATAGCCCTGGAGCTTCTTGCCAGCCAGCTCGCGAGAGGAGACGTGACGGAGATCCATGTTGGGGTGAGCATTGAGCAAATTGATCAGAGCCTGGCCAGTGTAACCACGAGCACCGATGAGGGCAACCTTGGCGGGCTGGGGGTTAGAGGCGTTCTTCTCGCCGAGGGGAGGGTTAGGGTTGGTGGTGGAGTAAGCGCGAGTAGCGTTGACGGTAACGGCCGGACGCTTCATGCGAGAGGAGCGCAGAGCATTAGAGGTGGAGGAGAAGGCGCGCTTCTGCTCGGCTGAGGCACCACTGGCACCGAAGCCCTTGTTGATGTTGATGGCGGCCTGGTGAGCACGGTGAAGGCGGTGCTCCAGGTTGATGTCACCGAACATCTGGCGGCCGTGCTTGGTGAACTCCTGGACAAGCTGCTTAACCTCATCGCCGTTCTCGGCACCATACCAGAACAGAACCTCACCGTCACGGCTGAGGCTGCCCTCGGCCTTGTCGAAGAACCAGGTCAAATTCTCGTCGTCCTCCTTGACAGTCCAAGCCAGCTTGGGGAAGTCCTTCTTCAGGCTAGCAAACACGTTGTCGGCCACGTTGGTCAGCCAGCCCGACTTGGTGATGGTAAAGGTAGCCAGGTGGGCCATCAGAGAACCCTCCTGAGGAGGCAGAACAACCGCCAGGGCATCCATGGGGTCGTCGTAGTAGATCTTGAAGTCACGTTCCTTCATGCCCTCGACGTAGCGGTCAACAACGGCACGAGCATCGAGGCCCTCACGGTCACGAACCAGCACGTCCTTCAGACCCTGGAGGTCGCCGAACGCGGACAGAGAAGTCTGAACGTTGATCTTGTTGCCGCGGCGGATCAGGGTACCGGCACCGGAGTCGGTGAACAGCTCCTTCTGGAGATCGGCAGGGTGAATGATAGCGACACTGGACGAGCGGGGCAGGTCGCTCAGGAGCTCCTTCATCTCCTTGATCTTTAGGCGAGTGCCGTGACGAACCCACCATTGAGTCATCAGGTGGTCATACTCCTCGTCCAGGTTGATGACGGAGATCTTCTCACCAGTGTCACCATTGAACAGACCACCCTTCTCGGCGAGGTAGACAATCTTCAATGGCTGCAGAGCGCGGGCCAGCTCACCGGCAGCCACATCCGCATTGACGTTGAGCACCTGACCATCGGGGGTCTCGGCCATGGAGGTCAGGATGGGCAGGCAGCCAGCGGCAATGGCGGCCTCAATGGGCTTCTTGTCAACGCCATTGATCTTACCCACCAGGTTGTACTTGGGCTTGTCCAGGTAATCAGCCGAAAATACACCGGCGGTGATGGGCCGAGCGCGGATACCCTGACGCTCCAGCTCCTCCACCAGCTTCATGTTCTCCTCCAAGAACAGCTTGCGCGCCAGCGACAGAGTCTTGCCATCTGTGACTCGGATTCCATCCTCGAACTGAGGCTCGACACCAGCAGCCTCCAGCATGCGGTTAAGCTGGGGACCGGCACCGTGGACGACGATTGGGTACAGACCGACATGGTTCAAGAATGCGAGGGCGGATGAGAGGGTCTGAAGGTGCTCGGTGATAATTGCACCACCAACCTTGATCACGGCGAACTGCTGGGAGGAAACGGAGGTGAAGTGGGACAGGTACTGCTGAACCTCGCGCTTGGAGCCGATGTTGCTCAGCAACTGGACGACGGTGCTACGAGTGGCACTCGGCTGGGAGTCAGTACCGCGCGAATAGGATCGGGTTTGGCGCAGGGGAGTCGACGCAGTACGGGCAACGGCACTCGCTCGCAGAGGCGAGACGGAGTGTGGTGCGGAGAGCGATCGGAGGGGCTTAGTGGAAGCTCTCCGCACAGCGGAGCGAAGGGACAGCATTTTGGTCACCAACATGCGGCAGCTTCAATTGAGACTTCGCGGGTTGCCGGGGGAAACGTCCCCTTGTTGTAGAGCTGATTAAAAGGAGTGGAGAGAGGGTGTGAAGAGTAACAGAAGACGAGAAGGAGGGAGAGGAGAGGAAGAAGTGGAGGGGAGGAGATCAAGAAGTTCGGGGCGATAGTGTGACTAACAACCTTCTCTGCGAGATTTTTGCAATCGGCCGGGCTTCGGAGCGTCCCACTTGGCCAATCGAACCGATGACGGGGGCAGGGCGGTGTCCCCCAGTTTGGGTAGGATTTGGTAGAGCGATTTATTATATTCGCCAATCTCTATTGCCCTCATAGAGAAAATAAATTATGCGAATCAGATCTGATAAGGATCGAAAGCTCCTTTCCAAATAGTGTCTTGAACTACAACAGTCCCCTTCAATTGGGCCATTCTGGCACCCCCTCTCTAGATTACGACTCTCTCTATCGGATTCTCTCGTTCTGTTGGGAAGACACCCGAAGCAAGTCAGAGCCTGCACATCGTCTCCTCTTCTATTATTTTTCTCTAATTCTCATTGTTATACACCGGAAACTCCAAGCGAGTTGAGATCCTCCGAGAGATTCCAACAAAACCCACTATCCACACGATTATTGCCGGAGATACTCTGGCAACGTCATCCGGCTTCGGTCTAGTCTCGGTTATCTGATCCTCTCCGCGCTTCTTACTCGTCGTTGCCCTACGCCTCTATCCACTTCCTCCACCCTTCGTGTCTTAGTGCCTGGTCCTCTGCCGGGGCCAGCTTCGCTTCATTCCGACCGCTCACGTACGAGGTTTGCTTCCGATGCGCTGTCTGGGTTTCATATGCCCTAGAGGTGGGCTGATTTGTGGCTATTTGCCAAGAGAAATCTGCAAGAAGCGGGCCACACCGCGAGTTGGATCCATGATTGGAGCTGACACGAGGCCGTAAAAGGACTGATTCCTCGATCAGACAAGGGGAGGGGGGGTGAACAAGGGATGAACCAGATCTATTGAATCAGATTGCAGAAGCCATAAGGAAGGTAAGAGAATTTCGGGCATATGGATAGGCTAAAAAATTCATTGGGCCTTAATGACAAGAGCAAAAGCGCAAGACAAAGAACAAAAACCAACACAAAACACACACTCGACATCGCAAATCGTACTGATCACATCAAGCAGGGGTCGACAAAAACACGGCATCGCAGCAGCATCATTTACATCTTCACCCGCCCCAGCACAGCGGAGCGGGGGGGGGAGGCTCTCTCATCCCAAACACAGTTGAACCCTGGGAATTATCGAGTTCTCGTTTCGTCACAGGCGCAGGCGAAAGAGAAAGTGAAATTGGTCATTCAGAAAACGCCCAAAACAAAACAGCAGGAGGTATTAGCGGCTGGGAGGAAAACGACGGAGCCCCAAGGCCTCTTAACGAGAGTAAAAACCCGGTAGAGTCATCTCAGGATCCTCCCGTGTTTCCCATTTCCAAAATCAAAAGCACAAAGTTCGTGGAGCGATGCAGGTGCGCACGTTTAGTGGTATTTTACGGCAACTAGAGGATCCAGGCGGTCGAATTAGCGGTCCACTTCCTGATGAAAAATCTGGATTCGTTCTCTCCCTTTCTCTTCCTCCGTTCCGTTCTTTCACATGGGCGAGGATCTTACCAGGTACGATGATAACAACCAGAAGCACGATCACGCAAACCACCAAGCATACGCGCATCTTCATATCTTTCCACCACATCTGCTTGCGCACACGGTTGGCGCCCCGACGGAAGCCCTGGGCTGATACGGCCAGGTTGTCGGTCTTGTCCTGGAGGGAGTCGAGGCGCTCACCACGCTGGGAGACCTTATTGATGTTCTCGCGCATCACACCAACAGTGTCGTCAATTTGCTAGAAAGAGAGTCATGTTAGTTTCCCATGTTGCCACATCTGTCTATCGAGGCCATCTGTTCTGGAGATCAGTGATCGACTTGGCACCGCGCGACATCCAAACATGGAAGCGGCAATTCTTGTAGATCTCTGAATCCATCGAGAGGGCCCTTCACAGACAAAGAAAGGAGAAGACTAACCGCCTGCAGTGCGGCCGTGCGCTGGTTGCCATTCTGTTGCGCAGAGGCGCCACCAGCGGCACCGCTGCCGCCAGCGGGAATATAAGGGTCGTAGGGAGCTTCGGAAGACATTGTGAAAAGCGGATCTTATGTAAAGGATCTCAGACAGAGAGTCGTAGAACGTCGGCGGAAGACCTGGCTACCTCGTGGGCTTGCGGTCAAAGTCGCTTTGTTTGGAAACAGGGGAACCACGGAAGCTGGTCGCCTGGGAGACGGTGATGGGGCGGTGATTGAGGGTGCAAGCTCAGATTTCGAAGCAGATCGCTAGGTATGAGACGAAAAGATCGTTGCGAGAGGACAGGGAGGAGGGACGAGGTAGAGATGATGATGATGGGTGAGGAGGAGTAGTTGTGGCGTGGGTGAACGCCTCTTTGCTGACACTCCTCCGGGCACGTGATCATGGGATTTAAAAAGGTAGCCTGCTAGGTCCATCGGTTCGTGGCGACAGGGCAATAATTGAGGCTTAGTCAATTCCTAGTGCTCGGACTGGCTATTTGGATAGACCAAGAATCTAAGATCTGAAGATTGAGCATAAATTACTGCCATTGTTGTTGCTGGAAGGGGAAATGACGCTGATCTACTACAAATTACTGTTGTTGCAGTTTACTTGTGACGGTCGCAAGGGACGTTACCTGTAATCTGTACAAAATGACTGATGCAGTAGTAAATTTTTTCTAAACCAGATTTTGCTGGTTCATTTTTGTATGTTTCTTCATCTTTTTAGCGTCTCTATGGAAGATGACTTATTTGTCTGCCTACTGCCCTCCCACGTAACGCGAGTTGCTGAAGGAACAAGTCTATTCATAGTAACATGCTCCGGACTGGCCACGAGCTACCCGGCAATGCTAATCCGTGGACCCTGATGCACCCCGGAACCCGACGGATTGACTGCCGTCTGCTCCGAGAAAGCATTTACTTAGGCATATTGAAGGAGATCATGAAAAACAGAATACTGGGAAGTATGCTTGTCCCATAGATGATGATATACCTCCATCATGAGGTATTGTTGTCCGGAATTTGAGGCACAGAGTCAGCCCACTCCCGTCTAGTACTGAGATATCGGGCAGGGGTCACAGATCGCCTTCTTAGCTGATCATGAAAGAATACTCACGAGTTGATTTCCCGAGGCACAGGAACCCATTGAGCCAATTTCCAGGACTTAGCCAAGGATCTCACTGGACCCTCCCGTTGTAGACATGAGGCTGCTCATCGTCGCTACCCTTTTCAAGATCATCTGGCTTACGAGGCATATGGCTATACCTGTACTATAAGAATGCTCTAGCTTGAAGTGAAGTTAAGAAACTTTATGCCATTTCGAAGATTAGTCGTACGAACACCCCTCAAGCTCCTGAATTATCAAAAACCCATGCCTCCTTAAGAGTTCTCAATTTCCACTCCAGAATCTGAAATCTTGTCGTGTGGGCCGGCGGGTGGTGTTCCCGATGCGATATTCATCCCTCAACAAGCCGGCAATCTGACAGAACAACCACGCCGGCGTGGAAGAGAATAAGTAAGAAGGGATTATCTCAAGATAATGGATTCTGGAAGTTTCAGCAACTTTTTGTTGATACTAGCGGGAGGCGTCGTGGGGATGATCGGACTTTGTGAGCACCAGCTCCCTCAGGCGATCGACGGTCTGCAATGTGTTCGCAAAGGACTGTCTAAGAGTGGCAATATCATCTTGCAACTTGAGCAGATCTTTCTGTGCTTTATCCGTCTGCTCCATCAGGTCATTTATTGCTTGGGCTGATTCTTCGCTTGAGTGCTCGTTGTTTTCGTTGGATAGGCCCACGACCTCATGGCTGATGCCGTTGCTGGCTGGGGGTTGTGTGTTGGGATCAGGTTGGGAAGGGGATGAAGCCATCGTATGTATTTTGCGAGGCAAATTGTAGGTAGGCTCAGATAGTTAGATGGTTGAGGGATGAAAAAGTGATTGGATGAAGTTGTAAAAATGATCGTGAGTGTTCACAGGGTAGGATGGATCGCGAGAGATATCAGGTGCCTCAAAGGGCCGAGTCACAAGGAGACTGGAGCTCCTATGACAAACAAAACAAGCCTGATTGTAGATCATCCACTTTTAATCGAGATTAAGGAGGAACTTCTTATACTCTCTGGTCAATCATTTAGACGTAGTCCTGCTTCATTAAATACCTTCTCTCGACAAACAATAGATATCCCTGGGTTTTGCTAGGACTGATTTTTGATTTGCCAAAAACCCATCCATTTCTGAAGGAAACAAATGTCCTTCTTTGAAGCCTCGATACCTAGCATGTGACGACATTTGTGGTGGGTCACTTCAAGCTGTTTAATGCCTTCTCTAGTTTCGCTCTCGCATCATTGACTCCTACTGGATCACCATCCTCCATTCTCCTACTGAACTATAAGGGTGATAACACTGACAGGATCCAGCGCCAGTGGTAAGAGAAAACAACTCACACTTGGGCTCTCCTCCCCCTCCTCCTACTTCTCCAAAGGTAACGTGACCCAGCGCATCCTTCAAAAGATTGACGCCTTGAAGAGCCGTATGAGTTTCGTCAGAAGCCAAGAAAAGAAAACTTCACAAGCGACTGAGTTCAGCCTTCGAGGCTATTCTGTCTGGGCCAGAGCAACTCTTCATGATGATAGAGACCATGGCTTGTAACCGAAAAGAACTCAAAAATGTAAATTTCGCTGCATTGAAAAGACATGTTTTTCCACAGTCACCCTCACGGTTAATTTGAGTAGGGAGTCCAGCAATTCGAGGAAGCCATTGCCAAAAAGAGGAAGGCAATGGAAAAATATGACATATAGTGCCACCCGATATTGCCTTCCGTGCCCAGAATCACAAAGGTGCGGTTTGGGGTCTTCATCCCATGAAAGGCTCAATCTTATATGGCTTGGTTTGAGTTGAAAATTTGGTTCTTTCTTTGTACTTTGTGAAGAAAAAAAGTATGAAACTGTACAGTAGTGTAATCTTGCAGTTTGAAACTTATCTAGTCACGTTCAGATCAACGAAGCACGCGACGTGACTGTTGAAACGTGCCTCGTTCCTATACAAGCATTTGACGATCAAGATCCGTAATTTCTTCTCAAGCCGTTCGTGAAGGAACGTGCCGCTCGGCATTTAGTTTCTGATAATAAAATTTGCGTGGAGCCGCATGGGGAGGCTGATAGCAATGACCGGTAAAATTAACTTGTTCATGCATTGTACAATTATTCGAGAACGGCCGTCGACGGGGTGTTCTTGTTGATCACCAAATGAGTAACTAATTTTGGCCTGCAATATTTTTATCCCGGCTCCATGACGGAGCTTCTAGACCATTCCATTTCATGAATAAGAGACCTTATCTTATAGAAGATGTGCGAGACCTGAGTCTCAGTCTCATTCACTAAAGTATTATTTGAGACCAAGAATCACAGCAATGTTGGGATTTGATACAAATGATACAGAGGAGCGAAATTTAAAGGCCCTTCTCAGCACATAGGACTGAAAGTTGAAGCCTGTATTGCCTGAAAATCTCAGCTGATGTCCCGACCTATATATCGCGAGCGATCTTATGTCTGGAGATTGAAAGTATCACAACGGTCACAGAGCCCTTCGGAAACAGAGGAGAGTTCGAAACTAGGCAGATATTATTCCGTCGATTGAACATTCACAATCTCTCCTAGAACGTCCACCAAACGACCTGGCATACTTAAAAACGGCGAATGCGAGCTCGGCAATCGATAAGTGTTTCCTGCCCCGCCTACTTTCGTAGCGAACATCTCTTGGAGTGGCGGCGGAAGAGCCAAGTCCTGCTCGCAAACTATATAAACACATGATGTGTCATGCCAGGGTTCGTATTTGTTCTCCCCAGAGAAGACTAGGCGAGAGGTTGAACGAGCTCTAACGGTCCATTGTTCCTGTTCCTCTATAGATAGGTCTTGCCAAATATAGGCACCTTCGGCATAAACGCAGTCACCCTATATGCTTGTGAGCATTCCCCTTGAAGCTGTAGACAAAAAAAACCATTTGTCTCAAATGGACAGGAAGGTGTAGTGTATCAATAGGAGAATACTAACCTCAACCTTCATCCAAGGCAAGTATTCCCCTCCAAGCAGTTCCAGCAAGCTCTGTCCTCTGTCTAGCGCAAAAGCTGCTAGATAAACAATCTTCACTACCCCACCGAGCAAGCCTCCCTGCGTGCGGACTGATTTGAGCAGCCCTTCGACGGCAGAAGAAGCCACTATCCCACCGTATGAATGTGCCACAACAACAATATCTTTGCCCTCATCTGCCAACGAAGCCAAAGAACTGCGCAGAGCGGAAACATCATCCTCTAAGGTCTTCAATGGAGGCTCATTGCTGGTAGAAGGATGCGCGAAACACACGGAAGGAAACCCGAGGACATTCAGGCGTTTTCGTACTTCATCAAATGCGACAGGCGTAGTCCAGGCGCCAAGGGAAAAAACGAACGTTGGATGTTGACTCATATCTGACAATCGCTGAAGCATAAGCAAAGCGAAGAAGCTCAAACAACATACGATTGGTTTTTAAAGTGAAATTAGAATCAAATCCCGAGGGTCGATTGCGCTTTTCAAGTCAAATCCCGTAACAAGTACTGAGGATTTATTGATAGTTCAGTGTTTTTTTAAACTAAATCTAAATGAGGATTTTCGGTACGAACGGCAGGCCTGAACTTCAATGGATCAATCAATTGAGATCAAGATACAAATTCCTTAGTGGTTGCTCAGCATAGGTTTAGCCACTGATAATTAATGACCTAGATAGTTAACGGTGACTGCAGGAACATGAAAACACCGAAAGCCCTAGTGCAAAGTATTTTTTAAGCTCTATCCTGAGGCGCCTATGCTATTTTCCATTCTCTACGACTCCTCAAAATGAGGCATCATTTTTATGGACTTACTCAAAGGTAGACAGGGTATATCGAAAGGCTGTCCATTGGTGTTGCCACTTTCTTCCTCTTCGGTAAATATTCGGTAAATGGTAGAGAACTGAATCGATCCGATTGTGACTGATCCGTGGCACAACATCCGCGCTCTCCGGCATATCTTTGGTCCACCCACACCGCTCCGCGTCTGCGTGGTAGGCTAGGGGGGTATAAGTCCTGGCGTTTTATCGAATCGACCAGGAGTGCAGGCATGCTCTTACTTTCCTGGAGTCCACTAATGATTTGCATTGTCACTTACAGAGCTATCTGTCATTGCGAACATCTCTAGGAGAGGGGCAGGCTAGCTTTATTACAGGCTTGATAAAGATAGATTCAATTCGTTGCCTTTCATCAACAAAGCAAATAGACGACAGGAGAGAAGAAGCAGAAGAAGAAGAAGAAGAAGAAGAAGAAGAAGAAGAAAAAGAAGAAGTTCTGTCCATCGCGTGGAAGCCTTTTTGTAGAGGGTAAAAGGGATCTTTCAAACCTCAAACGCCAATTAGCTATTCAATTCTTCCACTCCAGTCCGCCCTTGGTCGGCGCAGGCCTGATACCGAATGAAGAGCTGAAGCCGCTATATGGCAAATAACGATGATAATCATAGAAGGAAAATCTACAATTAAGCCGTGTCTACTGTATCAATTTGACCGTCGATGGACACTAAAAACAGCGTTAAATTAGCTGCAATGAAGGAATTGACGGATGGAGGGGAGATGGTGCATTGAACGGTCGCTTAATTTGTTTTGTTTCCATATGATTGGGCATAGAACATAGAAGGATGAACATGAAGCCAAAGGAATACCAAGGAAAAAATTTCATTCCTGATTCTAATTGATCTCTGTTCCTCGATATCCTCTTAAATGAGAGCCCACCACGCGAATCACCTTCCATATTCGAAGTCCTTCAAACTTGCCGCCTTCAAAATTCATCAGCGCAGCAAGGATTTTTGTTTCCTCCTTCAAGCTGTGGAAACTCAGTGTCATTTGAATACAGAGAGGGAGTTGAATACATGCTAAACACTGATTCGGAGAGCCGAATAATCTCAAGGGATGACTTGTAGCATCACAATACAATGGAAAAATGTTCTTCACACTTCACTTACCCTTCACTTGCAAGTTACCCGGGGGCATAAGAGAGGCCAAGCTGGACCAGGACTTGAAGCATGCCTTTAGAGGGAGGTTATGACGAGCTGGTATCGTCATCCTCTTTAGGCTTAATCTTGATAGTCAAGATTACTTCAAGCAGCTGACTGGTAGCCTCTTTCTCTTGCGAAACTTTCGACATAATCATAGTAACCTCATATAAAAGTTGTGCTTGACTACTGTCATCCAACCGTCCTAGGAATGTATCGACAAGATAGCATTTCTTCATTTCAGCGAATCGCCGGATGCAAAGAAACTTGGCACAAATGTATAATTTTCCGAATTCTAAAAAGAGTGATGGAAACGTGCGCTCTTTTAACCAGCCTCCACTCTTCCATTCTTCCACCCCCTGAACCACCCTTCTCTGGAGTAAGTCCTAATCATAATTATAATGTATAAGATCCAATTCTCCCAAGTAAGAAAAGGTTCTGATATGTAGCATTTTGTTGAATAATAAATAAAGAATACTAAACATCCAAGGAAATGTCTGTCTTGTGAATGCATCTCTCTTAGTGGAAAACTTTTCGGAGTCGAATTCCTGCTCTCGAACGAAGTCTAGCAGAACTCTTGTCTTACTATCGTGGCATCATATAGCTTGTAATCTAGCGCAGAGTCCCATCGAATAGGTGCTAGCTGTAAATTAAATGGAGTCATTAAGATGTATGGTTGCCATGCTCTTTTTCTAACCGTTACAGAGCTTGGTTTTCATCCTGAGTAACTTCAATCCATTCACTCTTGCGGCGATCTTTCATAGTGGTACTACTAAACGATCTCGTTTGAGATTTTCGGCATTTTTCAAGAGCCGGGGTTAACCGAGGGATGACGTTGAAGTGAAACTTGCAGCATTCCAATCGACACAAGTCCAAGACAAGCTCTCTTGCTCCCTACATAGATTCGCCCTGAGAGTGGAGCAGTTGTGGCTGAAGTCAATGTGGCTGTGCGGCTTTGAAAAGTGTTCAGTTTCCCCACAATTGCCCCTGGTTGTGATCGTTGTGGGCCAGCCTGTCCCCTTCGCTGTGTCTTTGTTTCATAGCCTGAAGGGTTTTGTATGCAGGGTCACACCCTCTGTTCGATGTACTAGGGATCCATAAAGTGTGGAATGAGACAGCCCTTTGTTGGTCCATCCCATGCATCTGATCAGCATTCAGTTTCCTATTGTTCGATCGTGATGACCATCCAAAATGCCCTAACCGGCAAGCGACCCTGAGTAGTCCCCGTTGGGCAGAAAAATTTGCCTGATGGCCGAGAAAAGTGGGGGCGGACCGCTAATAAAGTGTAAAAACGGCCTTGAGCAAAGCGGATTGGTGGACAAGACCCTGGAATAGAATGATTGCATGGAATGTATGACTTCAATACGTCGTATGAATTTCATGGAAATAGTGTCAAACCCCTGCCAAGAAGATCAGAAACACGTTTATGACACTCATTGCGACACGCACGATTGGGGATTTGGCCAGCCTCCAAAGTGACGGGCTTGCATTGGCCCCATTTCTGCAGTCTGATAACCTCCCGTGGCCTGGGAAAGCCCCTGATCGTCAGGTACCAGACCAGCATAACCGCGCGCCTTGTGCCTTGCCCCTTCTGTCGTGCCAGTCAGGAGGTTGAAGATGCTTGAATTGGCGGAGAGAGACCATCTAGTGTTTAATCTCCGCTAGGCAGCCAACCGAATCAAAGCCATCGAGGCCATGCCAATAACGGGGCAGGCAGACGAAGAAACATCTGGTGGAGTACGAGGTCGATGACGGCAGGTGTTCCTGGGCTCCGAGACGCTGTGGGTCGGCTTTTCATTAAAGTGTGCTGGTTCTCTTTCAAACTTCCCCCGACCGCCCTCAACTCCCTCGAATTCTCCTCCCCCGCGCCCTGCCATCGCAGAGTCAAAGGTTTGGGATTTTTTGCTCTGTCGTGGGAGGCTCGCTTGATCGTGGTGAGTCTCACATTCTTTGCCTGGCACCTGATTGTGGCCTCCTTGGGCACGTGGTACCGTCCCGTGCGGAGTGGAAGTGCGCTCGTGTGTGACATACTGACTTTCTGAAAGGGTCTGGGAACGCTCCTTGCATGCGACTGTGACCGACCTGCGCGATCGCGAACTCTTGGTCGTTGAATTCGGTCGCACCTCTGACTCGTCCGCAACCCGAAGCCATGGCATATCCACAGCACCCGGCTCAGCGGCCGCCTCCTATGAGACACTATGACAACCAAACTCCAGTGTCGCCTGCCTCAGGACCTGGGTATGCGCCTGATGCAGGATTCGGAGATGGATATGGGAAAGGAGGATACGACTATCAGACCAGTGGAGCCGGAGGAGGATATGAAGATCCAGCATACAGTTACCAGGCTGGCCCTCCAGGAGCCCCGCCTTATGGCCCGTCGCAGCAACCACGCTCAATGCGCCCACCTCCTGGACCCGGCGCACCAGATGCTAGACGTCCTTCGGCAGGATATGATGACCGACGAGGCTATCCAGGAGAGCGCCCACCGGGATCAAGCCGGTCGCGACCTCGTAAGTATTACGTTGGGCTCTCTCTCCCCGGCTTATTCTGTTCTAATTGGAATTTTAGCGGGTACTCGGCCCCCTCCAGGGAACTTTCCAGGTAACTTTGACAGTCCATTTCCCGCGGTTCCTGGAGGAAGAGACCCCCGAGATCGTCGCGGTCCTCCGACTCGAGGAGGTAGTTTAGAGAAAGGCATGGCGGCGATGGACCTCAATGCCCGAGGTCCCCCGCCTCGACCGCACACGTCCAACTCCAACGGACGACGACCAGATATGAGACAGCCGCCCCCACGAGGGCCGCCCCCGAATCGTGGCCGTGGAGGGTACCCTCCGGGACCTTCTCGTGCAGCCAGCTCCGGACGTACTGATCGTCCCGATCGAGCTTACGGAGATCCCTATGGACCTTCCATGGGCCCCCCAGGTCGAAGCGCAACCATGCCCCTTGCGACGCCTCCAACCATGTATCCCGGTCAATCATCCTACCAAGAACCCGATTATGCCTCTAGTCCCATGGGAGATTCGCCGCCAGCGCGCCCCAACACTGCTGGTGGCATGCGACCTCCTCACCTTCCTGTCAACGAGATGGATCCTGGCCTCGGTGCTGGTCTGATGATTCCACCTGATCCAGGCAGTCGAATCTCTTACGCACCTAGAGAATTTTTGGATAGCTACTACGAGGGCACTGATGATGAACCTGATATGCCTAATTTCGATGCAATGCCAGCGGAACATAAAGGTCCCATTGATGAGATGGGACTGGACACTCCGAAGCCATTACATACCCCCACTTCCCCTTCTTCCTCAGCCGGAGGCCAGTATGCGGCCTACACACCTGATTCAAGTCAAGGAATCTCGCTATCGCAATCTCAACCTGACCTCCGACAACCTACCGCTCCTAATCAGTTCGAAAATGCGGGCTTTCAGTTCGATATTCCCCATGATGCGTCCCCAATGCCGATGCACGGAGGTAACGGTGGATATGCGCCGAATAATTATGAAGATCCTGGATACTCTCCTAATGGCCATGCCCCGTACCATAATCAAGGTTATCCCATGGAACAGCCATCACCTCATGACGAAAACCCAGATGCCCTCCCTCATCATCCGATG
Source organism: Penicillium sp. F50 (assembly GCA_037356195.1). Classification (NCBI taxonomy): domain Eukaryota; kingdom Fungi; phylum Ascomycota; class Eurotiomycetes; order Eurotiales; family Aspergillaceae; genus Penicillium; species Penicillium sp. F50. Next base: position 1,581,033 of record JAYXSA010000080.1, on the reverse strand, counting down.
CCGGTACCATTCCGTCCAGGTCATGACCAAAAGCCAGCCCCAGTTCGACAATACGGTGGTACTCCAGTTGCAGCCTCAGGTCCAGGTCCCACACCTGGCCCTGCCCCACCCCAGCCCATGCCAGCAGATGAAAATGGCGGACCCAAGCCAATCACACCTGAGGAGTTAAACCAACTACAGATGAAGGCACGAGGCAACCCCGGTGATCAAAAGACTCAGCTTCTATTGGCCAAGAAACTAGTCGAGGCGTCCGTTGTGCTTGTGGCTGAAAACAACCGCCTTGACCCCAAGATGAAAGCCAAGGCGAAAGAAAAGTATGTGATGGATGCGTATAAGATCGTGAAGAAACTTGCTTCATCCGGCTACCCAGATGCGCAGTTCTATCTAGCAGACTGTTATGGCGAGGGTCAGTTGGGATTGGAGGTCGACGCCAAAGAGGCATTTGCCTTGTATCAGTCTGCTGCTAAGGCCGGTCATGCGCAGTCCGCATACCGTGTAGCCGTGTGCTGTGAGATCGGTGCTGAGGAAGGTGGCGGTACCAAACGCGATCCGTTCAAGGCCGTGCAGTGGTATAAGCGCGCTGCGGCGATGGGTGACACACCCGCCATGTACAAGATGGGTATGATCAACTTGAAGGGACTACTTGGTCAAGCCCGGAGTCCACGTGAAGGTATTTCATGGTTGAAGCGCGCCGCCGAACGTGCCGACGAGGAAAACCCACATGCCCTTCACGAATTGGCGCTCATGTACCAGAATGCGAGTGGCAACGACATCATCGTTCGTGATGAGGCATATGCCTCACAACTTTTCCACCAGGCTGCCGATCTAGGCTACAAGTTCTCCCAGTTCCGCCTCGGCACAGCGTACGAGTATGGCTTGTTGGGCTGCCCGGTCGATAATCGGACGAGTATTATCTGGTACACTCGGGCTGCTGCGCAGGGGGAGCATCAGAGTGAGCTGGCTTTGAGTGGATGGTATCTCACCGGATCGGAGGGCATTCTTCAGCAGAATGATACCGAGGCGTACCTGTGGGCGCGAAAGGCTGCGACGGCCGGCCTTGCTAAAGCCGAGTACGCCATGGGCTATTTCACCGAGGTTGGAATCGGTGTTACGGCAAACTTGGAAGATGCGAAGCGGTGGTATTGGCGTGCTGCGGGTAAGTCAATCATCCCAACTTAATAAACTGATCCCAGCTCATTCTCTTTTCTTTTTCTCCAGCACAAGGATTCCCCAAGGCCCGGGAGCGTCTGGAAGACCTCAAGAAGGGTGGCAGTCGCATGCAAAAGACGCGGCTCTCTCGTTCTGCTGTCAACAAGCAGAGCGATGGAGACTGCACCATCATGTAATTTTGTATCTACTTTATTGCCAAGCTCGAGTCTCTCGACTTCTTCGAGTTTTTGTATGGAACTGGTTTCTATTCATTTCAGACTGGCATGCATGTATTTTCCTAATGACCAATGGCGCTTGATGTATTTCTTTCCTGTCTTGATACGATGGCGGCTTTCCATTTCTGTTAGGTCTACTTGGATAGGGCTCTCTCATCTTGGATCTGGGCTGTACAATTCCCCCTTTGCTAAGATATTCTTTGCTAAGGTATTCTCTGTTCTTCTCTTTCCGCTGTTGCGCGGGTACATTGATAAGTTCTTTTTTCAACATTCTCCGTTCTCTTCTGCATTTGATTATGTGTGTACGGACTCTCATATTCACTGGTGGAACAAGTTTTGACTGGTGGACAGGATTGGTCACACTCATCCATTTTTAGATCGTGCATGCTCTGGAGTTCGAGCTGGTTGCATTTGCTTTTCAGAGAATGGAATCACAGATATGAATTTCCCACGACAAACTCTACTGTAATCCCTAATCATGCCATTAATAGCCTATATACCTGTCCTTTCTCCTTATTTGGTGGGACCCCTTCTACAAGTCACTGTGCGGGCCCAATTCCGCGCTTACACAGCAATCGGATCGGCTTATGCATCGGCATCCCCATACATCCGATGCGAGCGTTGAATTTCTAACCAACGTATTCTTTGCGTGATTATTTTACTGTACCATTAGCCCCGAAGCTCAGAATCCCATGCTATACCAGATATAATATTAAGCTCGGGCCCTCGTGACATTTTCTCCGGTCGCGTTCTCCCATCACCCATTGTTATTGCGCGCCACTTTTTAGCCCCTTCACCTGTCCCGGGTATATATATGTCGTCGGAATTACGCCAGCAGAATAACAACTCACCAGCAGCAAATCATTCTGTGACTTCTCCCTCGAGTAATCGTCGACTTTTCCTGCTTTCAGTGGCAACTGTTCTTCTTGCTGCGCTGGCTGCTCTTGTCTGGCGCGATCCAACCGCCAATCTGTCCGCTTTGCGTCGCTTTTTCGGATCCTCCTCGAGGATTGCTGCTAGCAGCCCTGCAGCTGTATCGTCGTCTGGAATTGCTTCACAATCGGATTTCAAGATGAAGACGCCTATTTACTTCCTGAGTCATGGTGGGGTGAGTTTTGTCATTTCTGGGGACTGGTTAGGTCTCGCTATGATTTCAAAGACTTTTGTACTGATATCTGTAATAGCCGAACATCATGTACGACGTGGATCACCCGGCGTACAAAAAGTTGACTCAAATCGGACGGGAGATTACGACGAAGGTGAAGCCGCGCGCTGTGGTGGTTTTTTCGGCGCATTGGCAGGGTGGGAAGGATACCATCTATGTGAACACGGCCGAGCAAACGGATCTGATTTATGAGTATGTTGCGACTGGGGAGTGTGGAAACTCTAAGAAAGACCAAGGAGATGTGGACTAATGAGTTCTGTGCAGTTTCTACGGTTTCCCGGACCATTATTACAAGGAGAAGTATCCGAATGTGGGCAGCAAGGAAGTATCGCATAAGGTCCTTGACGCGCTAAAGTCAGCCGGTATCGAGGCAAAGGGGGTGAAGCGTGGCTTGGACCATGGTGTATGGGCCAGCTTCAAATGCGGTACGACTTCCCAATTAAACCACTACAGAGAATCCCTGTGCCATCATTCTGACAACAATGCAGCATTCGAACCCGACTCGAACCCCTTGAACGTCCCCGTCGTTCAAGTCTCCCTCTTCGATACCGAGGACCCGAATCAGCACTACCGCCTTGGCCAAGCCGTAGCCAAGCTGCGTGAGGAGAACATCCTCATCATCGTCTCCGGCATGGCCGTGCACAACCTGCGCGACTTGCGGTTTACCTTTGGGAACCCGCGTCCCATGCCGTACGCCGTCAGCTTCGACGAGGCCCTCAAGGACGCTGTGACAAAGGCGCCCGCCGAGCGGGAGCAGGCTATGGCGGATCTTCTCAAGCGTCCCGATGCTCGTCAGGCTCATCCTTCCTTTGACCATCTGCTGCCTATCCACGTTGGAGCAGGTGCGGCGCAAGAAGATGTGGGCAAGAGGATCTGGACGTTGCCGGAGGGTAGCATGAGCTGGGCACAGTTCCGGTTCGGAGAGCTGAATAATGCTAGTACTTCGCTGTAGCTGGGACTCGTACACAGACCCAATGTTTTGAATAGAATGCATAGCAACAGGCGAGAATGAGCACGAGCATAAGCATGGGATTAGAAATGAAATTGTTGATTTTGATGAGGTTCGATTTCATCTATAGATACACGGTACATAGAAACCTTGGGACAGGATAACGCGCAAAAGTGAAGATGGAAAGGGCGATGCGTGGGGAGGAAATGCTGGGAGACAAATTCGTTATGAAGTCTGCTTCACCAGGGTCGTAATGCGCTCTTCGATCTGCGAGTCCGACAGGCCTGTGCAAAAGTCAGCGCTCGGTGTCTTGCACTCGAATCACGCACCGGAAACTTACCAGACAGGGCCTCTTGGGTCTCCTTGCCAAGCTCTGTGTTTAATTAATTGAAACCATCAGTTTTTGCCCATCAATGCGGCGAATTGAGGATTTCGCGTGGTGCATGGGTATTGGCGTACCGTATCTGGCAAAGACTCGCGGCTCGGTGCCGGAGGCCTCGCGCATCAGGATGGGAGTGTGAGGGTTGTGCTTCTTCATGGTAGGGTAGGCGCGGTTCAGGAAGGACCTGTAAGACAGAGCACTGTCAGTCAATTGCTGTCTGGTTATCCGCAGATTGCCCAAAAGCTGGAACAGGATGGTTGATGGGGACTTGCCTTGTGGCAGCGCTCTGCTCGGAGGACTGGCAGAAGAGGAAGCGGAGCTCCTTGAGGCCCTTGGAGAAGACGTATTTGCCCGACATGGTGAATGGCAGTCAGGAAGGAGGAGAGAGGATCAGGAAGTTGTGGATGAGGCCGAGGGGTATCACGAAGCAGGACGAGGGCGGAGGTGCATTATTCAGTTAATTCCCAATGGCGGTGATTCGCCCAGCAAAGAGACACTGCCGCTAGTCCTGTTTGGGGTTTAGCGCGGTATGGATTACCTCAGCCGCCATAGGACTGGCCGCATGAGTTGGAATCAACGACGAGATAGACGAATTGGAATATTCTGAGGTGACTTATTCAAGCAATTTGCTCCTACTATTAGTGAAAGTTTTCTGTCGGATTTTCCAATTTTCGTGGTAGCAGACACATATCAACTCATCTCGTCTGGCGGAAAACTCGCTGATCCCGACTCACCGGCCGATTCCGCCCTTCTTCCACTCACAACCCCAACCTTTCGGGAGCCACTTGAATTCGACCTCGACTTCGACCCTCTCCTCTCCCCCTTCTCGTCCACCAGCCAGACACAATGTCGTCGTCTCGCGTGGGTTTCCGTTTCCTCCACAACGCTCGCTTTGCGTTCCGTAATGCCTCTGCGCCATTCCGCCGGCCGGGTGCTCAGGGCTTCCGCTACCAGAGCTCCGAGGCCGGCGCTGCTGAGCAACAGAGCGCTTTCCAGCGCATGTGGAACAGCCCTGTTGGCGTGAAGACCGTGCATTTCTGGTATGATGGAAATCTTGGATGAAGTCTTGTCTACGGCGATATGAGATTGAGGCTAACTTCGATTTGATAGGGCCCCGGTTATGAAGGTACGATTTGTGACTCGATTTATTTCCCCGTTTCGATAAGCGCGCATCTCCCTTGCTATACCGTTGGATCATGCCCGAGCCCACGAGATTGCTCAGGATATGTGGGAGTCGGCATGGTGAGACTACAAAGAAAGCACTTGGCTGATTTCCGCTCGTAAATAGTGGGCTCTTGTCATCGCCGGTATCTCCGACTTCAACCGCCCAGCTGAGAAGCTGTCTCTGACCCAGAACTGCGCCCTGATGGCCACCGGTGCCATCTGGACTCGCTGGTGTCTGATTATCAAGCCCCGAAACGTCCTGTACGTTCTCCTTCTATCCGCCCTATTTTCGCGAACTCCCGCTAACTCCGCACTTTCCTAGTCTTGCCGCCGTTAACTTCTTCCTCGGATGCGTTGGTGTCGTTCAGGTCTCCCGTATCTTCATGTGGCAGCGCAGCCAGAAGGGTTCTTCCCTTGAGGCTGCCAAGGAGCTGGAGCATGAAGCCGCCGACTCTGCCAAGGCCGTCGTGGACCAGGCTGAGACCGCTGTGAAGGCTGCTGGTGAGAAGACTGCTTAAACGGAGGCTGAATGAGATTGAAGTTGTGGTTGCAGTTGCGGGTACTGGAAATGTTTGGATGGATATCTGCTTCGCATCTATAGAGACCTCGAGGGAAAAAGGGTTGAGACGAGGGTGATTCATTTGGAACCCGATCGAGAGTCTGTCTACCATTTGCGCTAACATATATTGTGTCTATGGGGGACCCGCTGTACATATAAACTATGCCAGTGATTGTTTCTGTTCTTGTCAGTGATGATTATTCCGCAAGTAGACCGTGGCACCGAGTCTGAGTAGTGACTGTGACCATAAATGATCGTATTCTCCGACTCAACGCAGGCACAACCTATCAATGCACGAATCACAATCTGGAATTCTTTCTTTTTCTCTCCACCGATAAGGGACAGCACTCTTGCAAGATTTCTCCCGAACCGTGCAAGCATGCGCAGATCCCCCAAATGCTGTTCCAAATGCTTCCCCAACCACCGTGTTGAGTTTAGCCGGGATTTTCCTCCCAATCGGCGGAATCGTCACCAGATCTTCCTCCAACCGGACCCCCACAATCATCTCCATCGGCGAAATCCAAGCAGTTCCAATTTCCGAATGCTTCGCTAACGCGACGCCTAGTGCGTACCCACGCCAGCTTCACTTTCCAGCTTCCCCACAGCCCGCACGCCCATTTCCCCGGATGAAGGTGTCGGCGTTGATTACGCTACCGAATTAAGGCGCGGGGGAAGAATTAGCGCCAGTGCACATTTCCCCCATGGAGATTGAAATGCGAATATGGGAAAACCAATTTAGCGGGTTAATTTGCATGCGGAGAATATATAAACACGGGCTACCGCCGGGGGGCTCATTCGTGGTTTCTTGACGATCTCTCTTCAATTCAGACCGACAAGCTCGATTCCCGATCTGATCTGACCTGGATTGTTGTTGCTTGTCACAATGAAGGTGTCTCATTTCTTGACACAGGCCATTGGCCTGGTCCTGTCTCTCAGTGCGGCCGCTGAGGCCGATGGATCGTCGCGTAGTGCCTCGTGCCATCCCCATAAGCCCTTTCATCCTCTCCCAGCCAGCCAGGCCCGACACAAGACCTGCCACGTTCCTAGCCACGGCGACGGCACGGACGACTCGGCCAACATCTTGTCGACCCTGAAAAAGTGCAACAATGGTGGTAAGGTCGTGTTTGACGCGCACAAGACCTATACCGTTGGCAAGGCCATGGACATGACTTTCCTCAAGCATGTGGATCTGGGTAAGTGATGATTCAAACACAAAAGCGAAGCCATTGAAAAAATATACACAGCTAACCCATGTCATTGCAGAAATCCTCGGAACAATTCAATTCACCAACGACACCGACTACTGGCAAGCCAATGCTTTCAAGCAGGTCTACCAAAACGCGACGACTTTCTTCCAGCTCGGCGGTACAGACGTCAACGTCTATGGTGACGGCACTCTGGATGGCAATGGTCAGGTTTGGTATGACCTGTACGCTTCAGATGCTCTCATCCTGCGTCCCATTCTGGTTGGAATTATCGGGCTGAACGGCGGTACAATCGGCCCTCTTAAGCTGCGCTACTCCCCGCAGTGGTACCACTTTGTCGCCAACTCGTCGAATGTCCTGTTTGAGGGGATTGATATTACTGGCTTCAGCAAGAGCAAGAACACTGCTAAGAACACTGATGGATGGTGAGTTGACAATCTGTGAATTGTAGACGAGGATCCAAGCTAATGAGGTTTACCTAGGGATATCTACCGGTCTGACAACATTGTCATTCAAGACTCGGTGATTAACAACGGTGACGGTACGTGATTTGACCCGAAATTTGAACTCTTCCCCAGCAAGTCTAATTTTCTTCAAGATTGCGTTTCGTTCAAGCCCAATAGCACCAATGTCATCGTTCAGAACCTGCACTGCAACGGCTCGCACGGTATTTCCGTTGGTTCCCTGGGGCAGTACAAGAACGAAGTCGACATCGTTGAGAACATTCTCGTCTACAATGTTTCGATGTTCAATGCCTCTGTACGTGTCGTGGAATATTAAATTGTCCGTCCATCTTCGGCAGCAGCTAATATGAATCTAGGATGGTGCTCGTATCAAGGTCTGGCCTGGTGTTGCCTCTGCCCTGTCTACCGACTTGCAAGGCGGAGGTGGCTCCGGTAGTGTCAAGAACATTACCTACGACACCATGACCATCCAGAATGTCGATTACGCCATCGAGGTCACCCAGTGCTATGGACAGAAGAACCTGACTCTCTGCAATGAGTTCCCCGTACGAATTACCCCCGAATCGTCGACTACGTATGGTCGTTATCGCGATGCTAACCGTACCTTTCTGAACTACACAGAGCAGCATGACCATTTCTGATGTTCACTTCAAAAACATCAAGGGTACCACCTCTGGCAAATATGACCCCTTGGTCGGAACCATTGTTTGCTCCAGCCCTGAAGTAAGTTGACTGCCCTTTTACCAGTGGAGTTGGGTTGTTTCTAACTCTACTAGGTCTGCTCGGATATCTACGCCTCTGATATAGCGGTGAAGAGTCCCAAGGGATACAATGCATTCACTTGCACTAATGTAAGTTGACTAACTATATTCTCCGACGTATTGACAAAATGCTGATCTTGTTTTCACTCGCACAGGTCGACGACAGCCTACTTGCTGTGAACTGCACTTCCTCGTAGACAAAATCGATGGGAGCAGATTAGGTTGGGAATTTGTTATATTTAGAAGCGATCGATGCGAATTTAATAAGACTGAATTTTAGCCTCTCACTACACGTCAGCCTCTACCAGCGCGAGCGTAATTGAAAGTCTACCTGCAATCCCCCACAAAGTTTGTGACGGAGATGAGGAACTAAAGCTTAATGAGGGTCTTGGAGGTCTTGTATCGGAGGGAGCCGGATTTAGGTCTCCCCCCCTCAATTCCAATCCAAGTTGGCACATTGTGAGCACGCTGCTTCATCGAGCATTGCTTTATAATAAAGCACCTATAGTCAAGGGGATAATAACCGACATGACTGTCCTCTAGAGGACTCACCCGACGCGTGTGACTCGTATGGTGCTTCGAACTCGCACTCCGCTATTCGCCCAATACGATCTGGTGGCTTGCCGCTTGTGACTTCACCATCTTGATCTCGGCCCAAGTTTCCACTCTACAATGCTTGATTCACCCCATCGTTCCAATGATGCCTCTTATTTTTGAGTTTGAAGGGAGGAGCTTCAGAAACATCGAGGGTATTTCAACCCCGCCCTTGCTTGCGTCTTCTGGAGCAAAGAAAGTCTCAATCCATTGCTGGGGTTTCATAGTATTCTTCCACATCACCACTAGCCAGATCTCTATAGATCTGCTCCGTCAACTGCCATCAAAATGGACCATATGGAAGACTACATAAGACTCACAAACTCTAACGAATTGACCAACTTCGTCCCAACAACCCATCACGATACCTATCCATACATCACACCAAGAGGCACGGAGCTCGCCAACAAGTCCATTTTCATCACGGGTGCTTCACGAGGTCTCGGACGCGCCACAGCGATTCGATGTGCCAAGGCAGGGTGTACAAAAATTGCACTTGGCGCTCGTTCCTCGCTTGAGGGCGTCGTGCAAGAAATCGAACGCAATGCCCGTGAGGCAGGTGTAGCACCACCACAGATTCTGCCTTTACAGGTGGACGTCAAATCAGACGAGTCTGTTCAGGCCGCAGCAAGGGCAGTCGAAGAAGCTTTCGGGGGAAAGTTGGATATTCTGGTCAACAATGCAGGCCGTCTTTACGAATTCAAGCCGATCCACGAATGTGATCCGGCAAAATGGTGGGAGGCGTGGGAAGTCAACGTCAAAGGGACGTTTCTCTGTTGTCATCACTTCCTCCCGCTACTATTGAAGTCGGACACGAAGATAATCATCAATTTTTCCTCCATGGGGGCGAATTGTTTGACGCTCGGAGGCTCGGCGTACCAGGCATCGCGATTTGCGAATTGCCGGCTCACCGAATTTGTGGCTCGGGATTATGAGAGTCAGAATCTCGTTTGTATCACTTTGCACCCTGGTTGTGTGAAGACAGATATGGCGGATGATTTCCCGGAGTCTTTGCATTTCATATTGGTGGATCAGGCGGAACTCCCTGCGGATACGGTTGTTTGGTTATGTTCACAGCGGAGGGAGTGGTTGAGCGGTCGGTTTGTTTGCGGGAATTGGGATATGGAGGAGTTGGAGGGGAGGAAAAGGGAAATTCTGGAGAGAGATCTCTTCAAGTATCGTATGGTTATATAGGTGGACGTAGTGCACTAATTTGTTGTTGAATTGCCTTGCTACCTAGTTGAATTCAAAATTTCGCCTCAACACGATTCTCTACAAGCGATCGGCGATTCCGTGTCGATGTACCCAGCTTCGAGCCCGCTTTCCAAAGATGTACCTGAAAGACATATGTTAGTGACCGACATAAAAATGAGACTGACACAATGGACCTTACATAGGAATAGTGAAAAGCGTAACACCCATCGTGATTCCACCAATGGTGAAGAAGCAGTTGCGAACACCTTGCTGATCAATCCAATCATTGATATAGAACGAAAGCCCGAATGCGAAAAGATTCTTGATAAAGTTCATTGCAGCAAAGGCTTCGCCAGCTTTCTCGCGATGGCAGTCAACAACGTAGGTGACAACCCCCGTAGTACCCAGCTGGACGCCGAAATTGATCAAGCCCAGGCAAACAATAACGGGGACGGGCCACGGGTCCTGCGCATACGAGGATTGGCCCCAAGCGAAGAAGCCGGTTGAAGTGAACAAGAGATAGGTAACCATGATTGGCAGACGGAACTCGGGCTCTACATATGTGGTGGTCAGTATATCCTGGTCACGAAATGGCGAGGGTGAAATAAGATGAAATCAAACTTCTTACCAAAAATACCGCCGTTAATCTTTGACATTCGAGTTACCAATCCATCAATCAGAGGACCAGCGGTAAGAGTCCCAAGCACCGACGCAACAAAAGAGGATAGATTCGTCGCACCGACACCAACAACCGAGAAATTGTATGGCGGTGCCGAGAAAATCTGCGACAAAGTGAGAGAAATGCCGACCAGCCACGAGATGCATGTGGTGAAGAGAAGCACCGCCCACAGGACAGGTGGCGATGCGATCAGGTAAAATGGCCTAATGATGGTATTCCAGAACGAGACGTGATTGACATAGCCACTGTACGGAAGCAGCTCTTGTGTATACGAGATTCGCGGTTCAGATGGCTGGATTCCAGCGCTGGGACTGTGTTCAAGCTGTTCGGTAATTTCCTTTCCTTCCACCACAACCTAGGAGATATCAGTAGGGAGACTTGAGTAAATCGGGCAAAGATGACGGATGTGTACATTTGTGTTGCCAGTGTCGATATTCAATGCTTCACGGTTGTACGCAGATTCAGGCATCCAGAAGAAGATCATGATGAGCGCCAGGGCAAATGCACCGCCCATTGCATGTAGAGCGATCCGGTAGTTACTATATTCAATAATTGCGGCAGCTATTTGAAAGATGGATGTCAGTATAGCAAATTATCAACGTGTCCGAAAGGGAACTCACCGATTGGCACCGCAAGATTAATTCCACCGAGAACACCGAGGTTGAAAATAGCCGTGCGGAAACCACGCTCATGCACGAACCTGCTCAACCGATTAGAGACGAATAGAAGGGAGATTCGCAAAAGTGCAAGTACCAAATATCCGCAATAGAAGCCGGGACCAAAGCCTCCATTGGCGCCATGCAAAGTCCACACACGACCCGAGCAGCCACGAAGGAATGGAAACCTCCCGCCTCGGCTGCCCAAAAGCACGATACCATCAAGCCAACAGTTGTTCCGAGATAAACAGGACGTTTTCCGTATTTCACAGCCAAAGAGTTGAAAATCAGACTTCCCACTGCAATAGCGGCGATTGTGCCGCCCTGGACGGCGGATACGAATGTCGACAATGAGACGCCGAACTCCTGAGCGAGAGGGACAAATGCCCCTCCGAGCAGCGGGCCAACAGCTGTTTGAGAGGGAAAATAGTCAGTCAAGCTGACATCCAAGATGAGGATGCGAAGACTGTTGAATTACCTCCGACACATCCACAACCCCAGGCAAAAGTGAGGGTGAAGAGCTCTTTCTTCATCCGAGGCCAGTTGTATGGATCATTTGGCGACTCGGATGGCTGGGGAACCAGGACGATTTGACCAGTGGGATCATGCTTTAGGAGACCAGGATCAACCCCTGTATAGGTATTGGTGTTGTTAAGACCATTGAGGGGTGCTGTTCCTGGGATATGTTCCAGCTTATCGTCGTCTAGAATACCGAGAGGCATCTTGAAGGCTTCAATCGTTCGAGGAGGGAGATGTGGGTTGAGATTGAGCTCCCCGCAATAATGGTGGGAAATTGAAAAGGATTGGAAAATAAGTGCCGAGTAGTACTAACTGAAAGAATTTAGAGCACCAAGGGAAATTGCCAAGTTCTGCTCGGTAGCTAGAAGGGTCGATCGAATAACTACTGTAGGATACTCCTCGCAGGGACCTCGTCCCCTGTTTATAGCTTCCGCTGGCTCTAATTAAGCGGTCTATTTGATTGTGATGATCATCTATCACTGCAGTCACAAGGCTAGATGGATGATCTCCAGCTTCTGCTGAGTGTATGAGCCTAAGAGGCGATTGTTGGCGAGAGAATATGGGGCTGTCAGGCCCCATGGTGGGGATCCCCAGCTTAAACGCCCGGGGTTTCCCCACGGGCTTTTGCCGATTAGGTTGAATGGAATTAATATATTGGAACTAGAGTCTTGAGGGTGATTATAAGGTTCAGTTGGCGTTCTTGTGAGCAGGTAGTAAGTCGGAAGCCAGCCTCTTCTTGAAAATTGACCACGGTGAAAGTGATTATAGAACGAGAAATACAGCAAGAAGAATAATTGAGCTTAAGTCCAGAGTCTCGGAAGAATTCCGCGAGGCTGTCTACTATTTGCTATGCGAGGCGAAGTCAGCTTTGCATCTGTGGCATTCGGCGATGTTACCCTTCGTATTAAGCGAGAAGAACAGCGCCTCGGAAGAAAGGGATCAACAATCATCTGCAGCCTTCCTGAACTACCTTTTCTAAATTACGGAAGCTCTTGTAGACATTATCACCATTCAAAACCCGGTCAAACAATGTCAACTATGGCGCCTTGGTGAAAACCTGGTCGAAGATCAGTGCCTTGATGCTGAACCCGCTTTAGGGCCCGTCAATAGCATGAAAGCTATTTGAGCCAGCTGTAGACAAATCATTTCTCGCAAGGTACATATTATGATTCAATGTACACATGACAGAAGATCGAGGCATGATTCCGAACTCTACTCTGCGTCAGCATGCGGGGATACGGTAGCCACCCTTGCATCAGCACGTTGGGACACACCGGGACCCGGCCGAGAAAAACGTACGAGGTTCCAAGAGTGAGCCGTTGAACGGCTATTGGATGCAAGACTGTCTTTCAAATCTCGTATAGAAAGATACAAAAAGTATGAACTGTCCTTGTGGCTGTAAGTCAGGATCCGCGGCTTGCTTGGCCTCCGGAAATCCCCCTGCTCCACAACAGTACAACGTGGGGAAAATGGAGGAGGGGAAATTTGGAACACCACGGCATTTTTAGTAACCGACGGGAAGGTGATTCCATAGATTATAGGCCACTCTAGCACAAAATTACATCGTTGAATCTCAACAAGTGTGGTATATCAAAATGAGAACCATCGTTGTCACTGGTGAGTAACCTCGGCACAAGCATGTCGAATGGACAGCATCATTGATCTCCTTTCCAGGCGGCGCCTCGGGCATTGGCCTGGGTATAACCCGCCACTTTATCACCCAGCCAGACACTCACATTGCCATCCTTGACGTCAACACTACATCCGGTGCCCAAGTGCTCCAACAGCTTCAAAGCGAGTTTCCGTCCGCGAGCGTTTCCTTTGAGCAGTGCGATGTCTCGTCCTGGGAAAGCCAAGCCACGGCCTTTGAGAAGATATACGCCAAACAAGGACGCATTGATGTTGTGTTTGCCAATGCCGGAATCTCTAGGGAGGGTAACCTATTACCTTCAAAGGGAGATAATGAGCCCATGAAGCCGAATCTCACAACGATGAATGTGAATTTGGTGGGAGTGATATACAGTAAGAGAGCATGTTCAACCCCTGATTTCCGGAGATATTTTTCTAAGAAACGACAACAGCTGTCAATTTGGCGACTTATTATATGTATAAGAACGCGACCAGTGACCCGTCGGCATCATCGAATGGCTTGATCGTCTGCACTGCTTCAAATGCTGGTCTCTACCCATTCCCAGTAGCACCCCTATACGCAAGCACAAAGTCTGGTGTGATCGGGCTGGTGCGATCCTTAGCTCGTCGTTTCGAGCAAGACAAGATTCGTATCAATGCTTTGGCTCCAGCTGTGATTGGTGAGTGATTTCTCAAGTTCGATGTATAAGAAAGTCGACTAACTGAGGTAGAAACCAATATTGCACCAAGCGCCGATCTATTCAAGCCTATGATTCTCACACCAATGTCAACGGCTACGAAGGCAGTGGCTCAGTTTGTGGCAGATGAGTCGTTGAATGGCAAGATCGCTGAAGTACACGGTGAGCATGTTACTTTTGCAGAGCCTCCGGCGTACGTGGATGAGGACACAGGCAAGAACATAGAGACTTTTTGGAACTTAGGATACGCGTAAGCGTCACCTGATGTGAAAATCTTGTACCTCAATGAGACCCATCTTTGAATAATAAATAGTAGATACATCTTCCGTTGTACCACAGCAACTGATTGAATTGGGGTTTGGCTGTATGCATCATCCCTCATAGTCGATTGATCATAAAGCACCTAGAAGACAAGGCGTGGAAAATGTGGATAAAATAATGATGGAGAAGCGCAGGGTCCAAAAATGTAAGAAGCCCAGGATATCAATGAGTGTTCCGAACGCCAGGACCTCAACCAGTCCAAAGCATGTCCCACCAAAACAAAGTAAGACGAAGAAAAGACACCGCAAAACGCCTTCCGTTGGACCATCGTCCGCATCTATCCAACTCCTGAGACCCTTTCATAATCTATGTCATTCGTCCTGCAATAAGACCTTCAACTTCTCCAGTTTATCCTCACAATGCACTTCCATTTGCATAATCACATCGACGGCGTCCTTCTTGGTGATGAGCAGTTGAGACACGAGCCAGAAGTTGTACCCGTTCTTGTAAAAGCCCATCGACGCCCATTCGTCATTAGAGACTTGATTGCGCAACGCAACCCAGTAGTCGCGCCAGCGATTCAAGGCCGTGCGGATTGAACCCAGAATTGAGTCTTCGGGAATCATGCTCTTACCCCAATTACTGTCATTCTGGGCAGCTTGGATGACAAGGGCCTGGTGTTTGAGTAGTCCCACAAGCGTCATATGCGTATTAATAAAAGCGAACAGTACTACGAGATGGACAGTTAGTATCGCCTCCTGTAGCACAAGACAAAGAATCCCGCATACCATGAATGATAATGAACATGTCCAGAACCGTAAGATCCATTTTGAAAGAGGGTGGAGATGCCCCCGAGGCGTCTTGCGTAGTCGACTCAAACATATGCTGGAATGCTTGATATATGGTGATCTCACGTGAGAAGCGAAACTTCGGATCTTGGAATGGATGTGGAGATCGGAAAAGCGACTCTTCACAAGGTAGCTCAGACTCGATCTCTGCGTGCGTCAAGCGGCACGGATAGTTTTGATAGAAGAAAAAAGCGCAGTCCAGTAGTGATATAATGCTTATCGTGCTAGATATTATTAGATGAGAAATCAGACATGAGCGCCATAGATCGCTTACCGAATACGACACTCTCTTTGAATCCATAGTTGCTCTTCGAATTGCTCCTCGTTGGGTGAATGCCTGACCTTGACTAGATTTAGGCGACGGGCGACCTGGTGTACAAGTGAGATCCTGTTCGGACTGTCGTGGACATTGTCTTAACCTACCTTGACGACTTCACTGAAGCGGTTCTCCATTGCACGATTCTTGGATGATCGGCTTCCCGCCCAGTACTGAACAACTGTAATTAAGAAGCCAGCTTGGAAATTCTGGAACTTGATCCAGTCGGTTGCTTCGTCCTCAGCACTCCGAATGCCTGTAAAAACGCTTGCAACTTCTGTCTCCGGCGAGAATATGTGACTTGAAAAGACGAACAGCTCGGCGAAATCGAGCAGCCGCTTAGCCACGTACGCCTCCCTTTGATCAGGGCTATACATGGCTCCGAAGAAGGTGACCGCAGCTAGCAGGGGCAGTGCGATTGTTTCTGGGTCAAACGTGGGAACATGGATCATCGCGCAGCTGGGTTGCCAGTATTTGAAATAGAGCGACACAAACTTGCGGATGCGCGTTGTGGTCAGCAGATAGCTGAGATTCGTTGATATCTCTTCTTGTGCCTTCGGATCTAAAGGAACAGTCCATGCTCGTGCCAGTATCGATTGAATCAAAGCCATTGCGAAGGGTCGCTCTGGCTCAAAGATTCCTTGCTCTGCTGGCAAAGCGATATTGGCGTCCTGACCCGGTGTAAATCCTGCCGGATACGCAATCTGTCCCGCAAAGGGAGCCTCGACAGATTTCTGACTGTCACCAAAAGGCCCATTGAAAAAGTCTAGAAACGTGTCTTGGAAGAATTGTAGGTTTGCTGGATCAGACTCTACGAAATCTGGAGAGAAATCGTTCCGGTCACCTTGCAAGACGAAGGGTGAATAAATGTCCCCGTTTGTGTTTGCCTCTTCCAGCGCAGTCTGATTGTGATACGCCATTCCTCGTTCCCGATCATTGCGCGGAGGGAGCCGAAAGCCTTCGGTGAATGAATCGGTGCCGCCGTTCAGGAGAAATTTAATCGAGCCGCGATCCGAGGGTTGTCGATAAAGTGTAGGCATCTGGGGGTTCGGTGAGGTTTTCCCTGGATCAGGTCAGTCCTGATTACAATTTCATTGTTCTTCGCACCCCTACCATCCTCGACACTGGCACTAGGACTTGGCCCTTTGGGATTTGTACACATGAAGCCTCTTTTAACACAAGACTCGCACGGGGTATTACCATCGCAGCGGAGTTTCATCGCGGTGCACTATGGTAATGATCAACCTATTGATAAACCCACGGGGAGGTCTGTCCTGGGACTTCGGAAGGGTTTGAGCCGGCTTACCGATTGACATGCATGTCGCCGTCGGCCTCGTTGGCCCGTTTCGGGAATCTTGCGATCTCCGCGCTGGCTGCAATCTGTATAGTGATCGCGCAAGTTATCGCTAGATACGGCATGAGCTTGACATGGTTCCGTGGAGTTTGGGCGAATGGTAGACGAACCAGCGCGCAAAAGACTCGTTGCAAAACACGCATGAATAGGGCTTCTGGCCAGAATCTGTCTCAAATAAGCAGCGAATCGGGGGGAACCTGCAGGGCGGGGCAAACATACGCCTGAGATGGTGTCTCTTCAAGTGATCAATGCGCGTGAAGCCCCGCTGACAGATAGTGCAGCGAAAGTGCTTCTCGGCGGGCTTCATGTTGGTCCATCGGGGAGGAAGGAACGATCCGGGGTAAACGAGAGTTCGAGGAGCGAAAGAGTCTGGGGGAGGAAAAGAAGGAGAAAGGCGAGACGGGCGATCATTCGGGGATAGGCGGTATTGGCCGCGTATTTGTATCGGTAGTGCCGAGTCTGGTTCAGTGCCGAAACGTATGGCTGGGCGCGGCATGTGGCTGCACAGTGGGCATTTGGGGGGAGTAATTAAAGCGGTATGGTATGGTAAACGGATGATATCACCACCCTGTGATCGACCTCCGCTTTAGAAGCTCCACCGGGCAGGGTTCCAGATCGATGGACTAGATCATAAAATAGGGACGCCACCGAATGGGTCCATGGGCACTTCCTCCACGAAAGATCCCGACAAATCAATGATTGTACTTGTCCCTTTTTGCCAGAACAGACTATTTTCTATTACACTATTGACTTCCCTTGTACAGGGACGGGGAGTTTCCCATCATCCTTGTTGCTACGGTGGCATCCTGCCTCCTCAGGATTATCACCCATGCTCATTACAGAAGGGATTCAGCAATAGATACATGAGTGAATTGCGCGATATTGAAAGTCTTATTCAACTTCTACTAGATTGGTCTAAGATTCACTGACCCCTTGTCCCGGTCAAACCTGGCGTTTCTCTCCGAGATCGACCTTTCTAGACTGGCACCGGTTCAGGAAAGTCAATCTGATCACCGTCGAGATAATTTACATTGATCTTGTTGTGTTTCTCATTCTCGGTCCAGCCATCTCCAAACCATCCGGTCGGATTGTCGTTGACATACTTATAGTCAAAATCTTCCCATCGGGGATTTGCAAACACTTTCATCGCATGGAGGGAGGAACCTAGTTTCAGTTAGTAAAGTGCAGCAACAAAAAAACCCCCCGAGATTGTTACCATACCAGGCCATAGTGCAATGATGCGCCCATCTTCAGTACCACCCTTGTACCAACTCCGACATTTGCTGCTGAAGACGGTGCCTGCGAAGTATTCATCACAGTACTGCGTAAACCGCCGGACCGCGTCAGCTTTCACAGCCAGGGTCCGGATGCTATCGCGTTGCATCTTCTTCACACATTCCGTGAAGTAATCAATCTCCTTTTCAATCAAAATGAGAAGGTTACCTTCACCCAGGCCGGCGTTGGGCCCGAGGGAGATGAAGTAATTGGGAAATCCGTCGGTTGCGACCGAGATGTATGTCTCAGGAGTCTTTTTCCAGCGCTCCGCCAGAGTGAGCCCACCTCGTCCCTTGATCGGGAACCGTGGCGTATGGGTTGTGTCAAATCCGGTAGCACAAACAATCGCGTCGACCTCTCGGTGCTGACCATCTGCGGTGAGAATGCCTGTTGCGTCGACCTTGACAATGTCCGACGTGATGATATCAACCTTCTCATCCGTCAAAGCCTCGAGATAGCCTGGGCCTGGTGTCAGGCGTCTACAAGCGGGCGGGAACGAAGGAATAAGATCATCCGCAAGCTCAGGCTTGTTGGCCAAGCGCCGTTTCATATTGGTGACAAATGCGTCATAGGCTCCCACTTGCATGGGGTGGCCAGTGAGAGTGGCGCCGTGGATAGACTGCAGCTCAAGCTCCACCTCTACTCATGCGATTAGATGTCTGCAAAATCGCAAGCTATAAAAAGCTAAACTTACCTTTTCGGAACTTCTGGTAAGCTTCATGATCGTGTTTGAAGGTCTCAATGTCTTCCGGCGTAAAGTTATCTAAAAGCCAGAAGTTAGAAAGTCCTGAATGACCAATCAAATTTGACTTACAGTTCTCTAGTCCCTTGCCACGTTTGTCGATCTGCTCTCTAGCAAAGGACGGAGAGATCCACGTCCGGCTGCGAATGTAATGATCAATATGGGTCACTTTCGGCAGCATTCCAGGCACGATTTGAATGCCACTGGAGCCGTTGCCAATCACAGCCACACGTTTGTTCTATACTGACGGTCAGAAACAACTACGTTGTTCAATCAAGGCTGAACATACCGAGTAGTCATATTCTTCATCCCAAGAGGCACTGTGCAGGAGCTTGCCCTTGAAGTCATGGAGACCAGGGATACTTGGCCATTTCCAGTTGTTCAGTGCCCCAGTTGCTTGGATGAGGACATCGGCTTGGTCATTATACGTCGAGCCACTATCCAAATCTTGGATCTGATGCGAGTCAGGTCAGTCACCCAGACTTCCAACGCTCAGCGACACATATACTGACTTGAACATTCCACTTCGAGTGCTCCTCATCCCAAGACGCCCCTTCAACCCGCTGCTTCAGTTTGATGTATTTCATGCATCCATATTTGTCAACGATGCGCTTCCAGTATCGGTGGATTTCCGGCGCAGAGGCATAAAATGAAGACCATTCTTTATTGGGTTCGAAGGTGGCCTGATAAGTGTGCGCGGGAATATCTGATCCAAGAGAATTGTTGTTATTAACCAGCCCAAACACACAATATGAGCCTTTGACTGCTGAAACAATGTCGGGTCACTTACCGCATGCACATCCTGGGTACCGATTCTTGAGACAGCATACATTAGCAAAGCTTTCGAGATAGCTTTTGAAAGGACTAAGAAGCCGAGAATGGCAAAGTCTGATTTCCCAATGTAAAGAAAGAAACTAACCTCGAACCAGGTTCCTCCAACATCCGCGTTCTTGTCATAGATACACAGATCAATGTTGGGGATTCTCTGGACAAACCGGATGCAAGCGAGAATGCCCGAGATGCCAGAGCCGATAACCACAACTCTCATGGGCCTGCCTTCATCGACAGACCGAGCTTCAATGATAGTTTTGGGGGTCTGCTGAGGAACCTCTTTTTCTGGGATGGGCTTCGGGCTACCACTGAATACTCGCGAGAGTCGCTTCATGGCTGCTGCGAAAGATTTAAGAAGAAGTAGAGTATGAAGACAAAAGCGAGGAAAACAGAAGTATGGCGAGGTCTTCTCGCTCGAAGTTTCGATGTTACAAACTGCCACACGGGCTACTGAATGCTACAGGCGGACCATTACCGAATTATAAGTCATCAAGTCACTGTCAAGAGTCAAAGCCCATATGGCCTCCCACCTCGTCGGATCCTTCGACCGGACATACCGTCTATCCTGAACCAGCACACACTGCGGCGCCTAGTCTGGTTACTAGCCAGAAAATCAAGGGTAGATCGGACCCTCCTCCCCGGTCTCACTCAGCTTGATTATCTCCCGCTAACAGGAAATCCCCCATGAAATATCCACAATCTTTCGGATTTAGGCACTTTTGACATGTCCCAATCCTCTCGTATCCACAGTTCTTGTCGCTAGACCGAGGGGGCCCGGGACCACGAGGCGCCGCCCTGACATGAATGGCTCTCCGGAAATCCCCCGTGGAGCTTTACCCCCACAGGGCCCGAAACGCGGGGGGTCGGGGTAGCCTCTCGCCCATGGAGCCCGGAGACGGGCTAACCTTCAACAGAGGCTGTGATTGTGGGCTGTACCGGTAAACCCAGCCTGACGTCTGTCTGACTCGTACAATGATGAGTGGACAAAATAGATTTCCGCCAGCTGGGCGATCATGTGGTCTTACGCCGATTCGGCTCTGAGATTCCTTCCACTGCCGGGTTCACGAAACTAATTGCCGAGGTGCCTGATTTCATTGGATATTGCCTGAAGCTAATGGTGACGAACCTGCATGAGTGCGGAATTACCATCCTCAGGACGGTTATATCACCAGTGTCTCGGGTTCACTCCGCAATACTGACCAAGCACCCAAAGGACCCCGCTCGGGTCTTAAACATGGGTTTGGATGTTACGAATTAGGGTCTCTTCTTTTGCTTTAAGCCGGACGAATTCGAGTCTTCAGTCAGTTTATAGGAGAAATACTTGCTAGTGTGCTGACAATCCTGCAGACCCTCGAAGATGTCCCTGTGTTGTCCATGGTGCCGCGTTCCTATGAATGATTTGGATAAGGAATCACAGATTCTACGGTGAGCGATCTGGTGTTAGCGTTGGGGACTGAGGTTTGGTCCTCAATATCAAATAAAGAGTGAATTTGACAATATCCAAGAAACGAGCAAAAGAGTTTGTTGTACATTTTACTTTCAACAGAGGAAAGGTCTACTACTCCATATCCCTGTCGAATCCAGTAAGGTTGTGATACCCTAACTAAGAACCATTATATCTACGACCTCATGGGGCTCATGTCTTGATCATGGGAACCTTGCCCCAGTTTCAAGATCCTGTCTTGCAAATAGCTTGATCAATATGGACCAAATATCTTATTCTCGGAGCGGTATTGGGCTTTTAATACGGACAGTCTGGCTAGGAGTGTTAAGCCCGAATTCCTCTAAATGGCTGCCCACGTAGAGGTGTTTTCTGACCGCGTGTGTTGGATTTCCAAATATGCCCATATCGATTTTGAGAACCTAGAAAACGGCAAACCTATTGTAGTGAAGGCGACTCACCAGTTGGTGAGTGGTGACGCTAAAACTTTAGAAACATTTCGATTACACCATGGCCCCCTTAGGTATCTATGTCCTCAACACACTTGTTGGGAATGCTACTCTTCATCACTAACTCGGAAGTATGATTGTGGAGGGCAAGGGAAGCATACCTATCTCAAGATCCATAAATCCGAGTCTTGGCGTCATTGGACCAATCTGCGTACGTGGGCATCCCTCGATGGCCCCAGCCATGAGCCGATGGGTCTTACGGATCGCTTACTAGAAGCTCACCAATCCAGAGCAGCCGCCCGCCCTCTGATTGCCCTTCACTCCTATTGGCTGCTTCTCTACATTTGTATCCAGTAAACCTGTGGATTATTTGCGGGAATGCATCATACTTGCCCACTATTCCCCGCCATTTACGACTTCGTGAGAGGCAACATGCACCCACTATATGATTGTCAAGATTCAAATAAATGGTCTATCGTGCCCTTGAAAACCAGAATTCACATCACTGATCTTCCAGCTGCTACTTTGATCAGGTAACGAAACGGGCTCACCACGATACCAATCGTTCAAGGGCAGTCATCATGCCCGTCTTCACCGAATATGCTGCCGCGTCGCGTGAGCTGCGCGTCCTGCCTTCTTTCGCACCCCCACTACCCCGTCTCACACCCAAACCACAACCAAATGGCGCGACTGAGCGATATGAAGTTGTTATTGTGGGAGCTGGGCCGGCAGGTCTCATGCTTGAGCTTCTATTGGCGCGATACGGACTCGGTGACGAGTCATTGCTGTGTGTCGACGCCAAGCCGACTACACTAAAGTCGGGACAAGCCGATGGTCTTCAACCGCGGACCCTAGAGGTCTTGAAGTCGCTAGGCCTGGCGGACGAGATTCTCACCGAGGGTTGCCAAATGTGGCAGGTAATTTTTACGCCCGACAACCCGAAACGAAACGTTGTATTAACAGATTCCTCAAAATAGGTCGCATTCTGGAACCCCTCGAACGACAAGGACAAGATCATTGAGCGCACTTCGATTGTCCCAGATGTCGCCGTACCTGCACGATTTCCCCACGAAGTCACCATTCACCAAGGCCGCATTGAGCGGATTCTGGAAACAGATCTGCTTCGCTACTCGAAACGGGGCGTGCAGCGCAATACCAGACTGATCGATGTAAAGATCGACGAAGAAGGGGATGCTGAATTCCCCGTGCTAGCAGAAATTGAAACTGAGGGCAAGAGTCGAACTGTACGAACAAAATATCTGGTCGGAGCTGATGGCGCTCATTCCGTCGTGAGACGCTCCATGGGACTTAAACTGGAGGGCGAATCCCTCGATCATATCTGGGGCGTAGTGGACTTGATTGTCGATACAGACTTCCCCGATATTCGTCGTCGCTGTGCTATTCACTCGCCCGCGGGTTCGGTCATGGTGATTCCCCGTGAGCGCATTGCGACGGGCGACTACTTGACACGGTTGTATGTGCAAGTGCCAGGAGACGTCAAGCCAGACAGTGATCAACAAACTGCGGACGGTCCAGTCGTTGCCCCGACGGCGGATGCAAGAGCTCGTCGCGGCCAAGTCACGGAAAAGACAATCTTTGATAACGCAGCAGCAGCATTCAAGCCTTACTACATCCGTCCAAAGAAAGATGGGGCTGTGGATTGGTGGGCAGCCTACCAAATTGGTCAACGCGTGACAGACAAATTTTCCGTCAAGGATTCAAAAGGCGTGAACCGAGTTTTCATCGCAGGAGATGGTATGTCCACAACTCAGCAGGAATTTGATGGTTCTCGTACTGATCTTATTCTCTTCCAGCTTGTCACACACATAGTCCTAAGGTATGTAAAGAAGTCAAGTTGAGACGTCTATCGAAGTGGACTAACAATGCCTAGGCTGGCCAAGGGATGAATGTATCAATGATGGACTCTTACAATCTGGCCTGGAAGCTAGTGTACTCCATCCATGGACTGACACCAGAGAGCGCTCCAGATCAGCCCAACTCGATTCTTGACACTTACCACACTGAACGCCATACTATTGCACAGGAATTAATTGAGTTTGACCGCGCATTCTCCTCTATGTTCTCTGGAAAGATTGGGGCCTCGGAAGATGGTGCTGAAGGTTTGACGCATGAGGAGTTTCTTGAAGTGTTTAGTCGAGGAAACGGATTCACTAGTGGTTGTGGAATCGAGTATCCCGAGAACATTGCTGTGAACCGAGCCCTGGACGATGACAAGAATCCAATCAGCGGCACTGATTACTTGTCTGGAATTCTGCGACCAGGACGAAGACTGCTGAATGTTCGCCTCGTCCGACATGCAGATGGCTATCGCCGCGATCTTCAGGACGGTATGCTAGATCTCCATTTCTCAGTTATGTGCTTTACTGACGACATCATAGATTTTGCATCTACCGGTCGATTCCGCATCTTGTGCCTCACTTCATCAGACCTTCTGGATCAACAAGGGACTTCACACCAGACACTTTCTGCACTGGGTGCAGTCATTTCTCAGTTCCCGGATTCAGTTCTAGAGCAGGTGGTCATCCACCCTCGCTTATCAAAGGAATTCATGTGGAGTGATATCTCAGCCGAGGTGAAACAATACTCGGAAATGTCATTCTACAGTGGGTATGAGATGGATGATGTTTACAGTATCTACGGGGTGGATCCGAGCAAAGGCGCACTGGCTGTTGTTAGGCCCGATGGATATGTTGGAATTCTCGCTGAGCTGGGCGATGTCCAGAGGATAGACAACTATCTCGGTGCAATGATCCGCCGGAAGTAGTTTGAGATTTGTAGAAATGAACAATGGCCTGTCGAGAAATATTGCCTCTAATTTACCGAACACTCGATTTTTACATGGTCACAATGATTATTTGAAGCCCAGGAAGCTTGGTTGAATAAAACTCTCCGTGCAGTTCTAGTATTCGCTTTAAGAGATTCAATTCGCCGAATTCACCGAATACCCCGACATTGTCTGCCTACTCGTTTTTTGATGACCCGAATAATACTATAGAAGACTGGGCCGGTGACACTCGGCAAATTGCTGGAGTAATGATATTGTCTTGCTATATAGCACAAGTTGTTACCATCGATATTTGACGCGATCTTTCTACTTACAAGGACTCATGAACACCAACCATATACGATACACCTCGAGAATTCACAAGAGGCACACAATTCTCGCATCACATCTACAAAGGCCGTACCATTGTAACGAGTCGCGAAGAATCGTTCTGGAATGTATTCCTCACAACATTCCGCTACCCGCGACAGGGGCGACATCACCGGCCAAGAGTGCCCGATCTCTATCATTAATCCCACCGGCACGTCAGCGATGAAATCAGGTAATGGAGACGAAGCTCGCGAAAATGAGAAAGATACTACCAAATCGGACTTGGAAGCCGGCCACAAGCATTTGACTACGGAAGCATCCTCTAAAGGAGCAGAGAATAAGGACGTTACACTCGTAAGACCTACCTCACCCACGTTCATCTGTCTCGATTGCTGACAACCCTAGGCTACATGGAGTGGCCCTGAGGACCCCGACAACCCCAAGAACTGGCCGACTAAGAAGAAATGGCGAGCCGCCGTGATCGTGTCGTTTTTCACTTTCATCTCCCCTGTCTCATCGTCCATGGTTGCGCCGGCCCTGGAAAACATTGCAGTCGAGTTTAACATAACGGACGACGTACTGCTAGAGCTGACATTGTCAACATTTGTTTTGGCATATGCGGTAGGGCCACTCTTTCTAGGCCCACTGTCTGAAATATATGGCAGGAAGATCATACTGCAGCTCTCCAACTTGTTTTACGTAGTCTTCAATGTTGCATGCGGTGTCTCCAAATCAACTGGGCAGATGATCGTTTTTCGGTTCCTGGCGGGCCTTGGAGGAAGTGCACCACTGGCGGTATGAGAGACACCCTCCGTGATCTAGGGCACCAGGCTAATGATAAATCTCAGATCGGAGGTGGCGTTCTTGGTGACTGTTTTCGCCCTGAAGAGCGTGGAAAGGCCCTCGCGATTTATGGTCTGGCCCCTCTGCTTGGCCCTGCGATCGGGCCCATTGCCGGTGGCTTTATTGCAGAAAATGCTACATGGCGATGGGTATTTTATGCAACTTCTATTACAGCCGGGGCCATTCAGATTGCTGGGATTTTCTTCCTGCCGGAGACCTACGGTCCAGTAATCTTGGGCAACAAAGCGAAAAGGCTTCGCAAAGAGACAGGAAATCAAAAATACCAGACCGAAAGTGGTCGTCAACATCAGAGTCCTGGCAAGATTATCAGCACAGCCTTGGTTCGTCCTTTTCGACTTCTAGGCACGCAACCCATCGTGCAAATCTTGGCCTTGTACATGGCTATCGGTAAGTGACGAAATGTGCTGTTTAGTCTCGCCATTCCAAAAAGCTGATCCACGACCCTAGTCTATGGGACTATGTACCTGACCCTGGCCACATTCCCAATCCTATGGACAAGCAAAGAATACTACGGCGAGTCAGCCGGCATCGGTGGTCTGAACTATATCTCCATGGGACTAGGTTTCATGCTAGGTTCGCAAATTTGCGCCCCACTGATCGATCGTATCTACCGGCATCTCAAGAGCCGCAACAACAATATTGGTCGACCAGAATTTCGAGTCCCCTTGATGGCCGTAGCGGCGTTCTGCAATCCAGTCGGGCTTTTCATTTATGGCTGGACTGCGCAGGCTCACTGCCACTGGATCGCACCCAATATCGGTATTTGCATCTTTAGCATTGGCAACATAGTCGCATTCCAGTGTATCCAGACCTACATCGTCGACTCTTATACACGATATGCGGCGAGTGCACTTGCTGCTGCGGCGTTTCTGCGCTCTCTAGCTGGGTTTAGCTTCCCACTTTTTGCACCTTACATGTTTGATGCGCTCAAGTATGGTTGGGGCAACAGTGTTTTGGCCTTCGTGGCTATTGGGATCGGAATTCCTGCGCCTATTCTCCTTTGGCGCTATGGACAAAAGCTGAGAGCGGCCAGCCCCTTTGCTGCTGGAGGAGCGTGATTTTGTCGACCTCTGCTCAAGTGAGGTTAGAATAAATCGCTGCGGGCGATGGATTCTCCCCAAATCTCAATTTTCTCGACTGCCTGCCATTTTGAAAGGAAGTTTTAATTGAAATCAATCGAATGTTTTTCCTATTTTCCAGTGACATTGATCCCTGGCGAAAATCTTTTGGAAGTCCTGAGCCACAAGCCAAGTCATTGTGTCAGATTGACCGCCACGACGGCTGTCAAAGCTTTGGGGCGCAGTAAGGGAGCTGATAAATAATGGTTAATGTTTTGATCAGTCTGTTCGGACGGAAATTAGGCTGCTGGTTCCTGTATCATGCAAAAATTACCAAACATCGCCAACATTAGCCTTATAGGGTCACGGCTCTTATGTTCGCCGCCTACTTCAAAGATATTCGCCGAGGATGCTGGTTTTGCAACGGTGCTTTGTCAATTCTCCGGCTGTTTAGCGCCAGCTGTAAGCTGGCAGCTATCAATGATGACTCGCGTGGACCCTCGGCTGCGGTTTCCGTCTATGACTTTTCGGAACGATTTTGATCATCGTCCTACGAGAGATGGTTGAAAGAGCGAGACTATATTAGAATATCAGAATGTCCATCACGCAAGCTAGTTGAATCTTCTTTAGAGCGATCAAATTGTCTTCATCATTATCAAATGTATGTTTTGGAATTCCTTCCGTCGCCACCGAGATCAATCCAGGCATTTTCGTCGGTGGCTGGGTCTCCGTTACGCATGCCGACCACCCGGGGGCCCCCACGCAACTGTGCCAAGCAAATATGTCCGTGCAAGCATTTACATATAACTAGGTTGCATACATGTAGAAGGTCGAGATTTTCATTCTTTCTCTGGCTTCATAGGCCTGACTGTTCTCAGTGAGAGCTGTGAGCCCTAGCCGGTGTAGCACTGTGTACTACGGCTCGCAGTATGGGTTGCCCAGTCTCTCGTTTCGTCATTATTGGCAATATGGCTTCCAACGCGTTGAGGGGTAATCCGACCGCATATTTGATTACCCGAGGTGGTCATGATTGCCGCTTACACATCTATCATTGCGACCGTGATTATCCGGTCGTCGAAGCCAAGATACTTGTTCAACAAATCACCGAGGATGAAGAAAGCCAGCGACAACTCTCCTTCGGAAGCTGGAGGAAATTTCCAACCCTCAGTACCCTGAGTGTACCATTGACGTAGATGCTGTAGAGATCAACGCTTTCTGTCTGTTTTTTCTTTCTTTATCTTCCCCCCGTATGCACCCATCTCTCGATTCGATCTCAAGCAGCAACCATTTCGCTTTCTACAAGCAAGGACAGGTAGGTTTCAAACAACCAGGTGTTGTGATTAGCTTCTATGGCCTCCAATATTTTGAAAATTTTCAATTAAGACATATGGGGATGATTAGAAATATCAACGCGTGTAGCGGAAGCTGGGAATTTCCTTGTCAGTCTTGTTGTTCTGCGCCTCCATGAAATCGTAAGCATCCGACCCCTCAGATACAGCTCCATTATTTCGATCCCGTCTCTTATTCTCCCAGGTATAATAAACCCACAAGCATCCCAAGAAGAAAACACCAAGAGCTAATCCACATAGAGATGCTTCGATACCGCTCTGTTTCAATTTCATATCAGTAAAAAGCACGACATCTCAAGTGTGGAGGGCACATACCGAGTAAACTGGCTCCTGGGAAGCGCGGAAGAATTGAGGACCCACGATGTTGCCCACACAGTAGGCAGCAAACAAAGCAACACTGATAGTGCTTCGCTTTGTCGTTCCGGCGACGTTGGACGTGATAATACTCAGACTGAGTGGGATGTTGGCTGCGAATGCGGAAACAAAGGCCAGTCCAACAAGTTTGACAACTTTGTGGATGTCATCAAGGGTATAGATCAAAACAATACCAATCACCGCAACTGTCACATTCAGCATCATGGACATGATGCGTGATGATGGAATGTATGTGCAAATGGTGGCGGTGATAATGAGGAATACTAGCTGGGAAAGTCCCATAGGCATCTGCAGCAATAGAGACTTGAACTGTGAGTAACCGAAGCCTGTAATAATGATGGAGGAAAACTATTTCAATGTTAGAAGAATGACTCCAGAAATATTGGGGTGGGATTCACGCACGCTAGTAAGTCCACCATTAGCAAGGTTGACGCAGAAAGTGTACAACACAAGGCACCAAGTCTGCGGATCTTTGACAGCATCGGCAACTTGACTCCATTGGAATTTTTCTGTCACCTCTGCAGAACCAGTTTGGTTCTTCAGTGTGCGCTGTACCGCAATTTTCCGCTCGGATTCGGTAAGGAAGACTGCCTTAGCAGGAGAGTCGGGAAGGATGAAGGCAAGGATGATGCCGTAACCAGAAGTAATTCCCCCAAGTACGAGGAACAAAACACGCCAGCTTTGAAGGGCGGACGGAGTATTTCCGATACCCCATGCAACAACACCGCCGATGATATTAGCAACACAGTTACCAACAAACCAAGCTGCTTGTCTGATGGGAAGGAGGGAATCAGATTACTGGGCCCCGTTTTCTTTTATTGGTAAATTGACAGGAAAAACTTACCGTGAGGGTTGCTCTTCTCTCTTGTAGAACATTCCTGTAATGAGACCGAATCCCGGAGCAACGGCTGCTTCACCAACGCCGAGAAAGAATCGAGCAGTGACAATGCCTGCGTAGTTCTGACAGGCTGCATGACACATGAGAATTCCGCCCCACAGGAATCTGTACGAAAGAAAGTTAGCGTGAGAATGGTAGTTGGTGGTTCGCCTAACATACACGCTAGCAGCCAAGTATTTGCCTAGTGGAAGGCGCACAATCAGATAAGAAGTAGGCCAGCTCCATGCGAGATAACCAAAGTAAAAGACAGCAGAGCACCATGCATACTGATTGCCAACAAGATGCTATATGATGTCAATATTTGCGAAGTGAATTTGGTGTGTTATCACTGACAAGGTCTTGTCGGAGGTTCAGAAGAACCGCCTGGCTAAGTGCAAGCTTGTCCATGTATTGCAGCATGTAGCAGATACCCATCGTTGGAATCATACTCAAGTGGAATTAGTATCTCTAAGGTTCTGTAGGTAGAGATGTGCATGACTCACAACAAATCCAACTTCCATAGGAGACGACGCTCCTCTTCAGGAGTGGGCTGGTAGTCAGTATATTCTCCAACGGAGGCATCCTGGATAACTTCGTCCTTAACATCGTGCTTTTTTTCTTCCGTGTACAGCATTTGTGCTGTGCCCATTGTAAAGAGAGAGACGACCAGAGTTAAAACCACAATGAATCCTAATATCTAATTGTATTGCTGCGAAACTCAAGGGCCCCAGGGATGGATTACTGAATGAACTTATACCCGATGAAAGTATATTGTACTTCGGTTAAAGATAAAGCATAATAGGCGTATCTACTGTTTGATCTGGCATCAAGAAGTCTGTCTTGCGAGGCGCTAAGCCACAGCCAATCTTTCCCACACTCACAGTATTTGCGACGCCTAGTTTGGACAGAGCTGCCACACGCGATAAATCATAGACGATAATGAATAGGGTTCTGACAACGTCATACGATAAAGCCCCGACTTCAAGCAGTATCTTTTCTTATCCAAAGAGATTTCCTATCAACTGGGTAAAACAGCCTGGATTTTCCGCGGGAAAACCTCAAGTGCAAGCAGAAGGCGGCATAAGAAAATGAGACTCAATTCATAATATGAGGTCGGCAAATTGGAAACTCTCGATTGGTCTGAAAGAGGCGAGCTTGAGAGGGAGCGGGAGGGGAAAGATACGATTTGGGAGGCTTGGAAATTATCATCCAGGTCGGCAAATTTCGAGTCGCTAATTGGCGGGTGTCAGGCTAAAGTCAATGCAAAGGACTTCGGCAATTCAAAGTCTAATCGCTGACCCCGCATTGGTTATTGTTATCTTATGCTGCTTTATCGCGCATAGCGATAAGATTACGTGAACTATGCGCTCGAAATAAACGAACCAATGGTTGACTAAGGCCAAATGTAGCTAGTCAACCAATTAATAAAGACAACTGATTGTACGGTGTTCACTGAGTTGTGCATACTTGTTTGCATTAATCCGGCTGATCGATCCCGACTACTGTAGAGGTCAGTTCGAGGATGATGGCGAAACAGAACTATAAAGGTGGCATTTTCGCATACATTCAAACCGCTGTGTATTGCAACACTTTCGTTCAAACTGTTATTGTAATCAATTCCTCTTTCGAACATTAAACAAATCTACACCTTTCTCGAATTACAAAATGGCTATTGGCCCTACTGTTGCGATTCCTCCACAGGAAGCACAAGCTGCAATTGACAACGCCCTTGAGAAAGTGTCCAAGCAGCTCCGTGAACTGAACCGTTTTGTACGGATTCACTCTTTCCCTCAATTTCCAAATCCAACGCCCTATGACTGACCACCTATTCTCAATTTTATAGATTTGGTCTAATCCAGAACTGGCATATGAAGAGCACAAGGCGCACGATGCAATCTGTGATTTCCTGGAAAGCCAAGGGTTCACAGTGTCCCGCCATGCTTATGGAGTGGAAACATCATTCGAATGTATTAGCGGTACTGAAGGCCGACTAATCAACTTCAACGCTGAATACGACGCGTTACCTGACATTGGTCATGCTTGTGGCCACAACCTTATCGCCACGAGCAGCGTTGCAGCCTTTTTGGCGCTGAGCCATCTGCAAAAGGAGTATGGGATCAAGGGCAGAATTCAACTACTTGGCACTCCCGCAGAAGAGAATGGTGGAGGCAAGGCTAAATTGATCGATGCCGGTGCTTATAAGGGAGTTGATATTTCTTTGATGTCGTAAGTCCCCTTCTCGATCGGTCTACTCGGCTGAATAACCTGGTGGTACTAATTCCTATCTAGCCATGGCGGACCAACAAATTTGGGTGGAATCGCTAGTGATGGAGCTGCAGGAGTCTTAATGAATGCTCGGAAGGAGCTACATGTCGAATATTTTGGCAAGAATGCTCACGCCGGAGGAAATCCATGGGATGGTGTCAATGCGCTGGACGCACTGGTCCAGGCATACAACGGAATATCTACCCTACGACAACATATCCTTCCAGACGAGCGAATCCACGGAGCCTTCTTAGACGTGCCTAAGGTCGCCAATGTGATTCCGGCTTATACAAAGTCCTACTGGCAAATCCGAAGCCCAACGTTGTCGGGACTCAACACGCTTATTGGGAGGGTCCGCCAGTGCATAGAGGGTGCTGCTGTTACGACTGGCTGTACAGTCAAAATTGAAGAGTGAGTGATGACGAACCCGATTTTAGTTCTTGAAACGGACGCTGACGAAAGAGCCATTTTCAGGGAGGGTCTTTATACCGATATTGTGCTGAATGAGACTTTGTGTGAGCGGTTCGCAGGCCACATGGCAGGTTATGGGAAGGAAATCACTAAGAAGTACGAGAAGGTTCTCACTGGATCTTCCGATGTTGGTAAGTTGAGCCCCACTAGTCCCAAATATGGAGAGCTGGATCATTAACACCCCAGAAGGCAATGTTAGCTACGTCGCACCAACACTTCACTCTATGTTCGCCATTCCAACACCCGAGGGATCTTTCCCGCATCATCCGAGCTTTGCCGCTTGTGCTGGAACCGACGAAGCCCACGAGCAAGCCATTTTGACTGGAAAGGGTCTGGCCCTGACAGGTTGGGATATGTTGTGCAACGATACTCTTTTCGACTTGGCCAAGGCGCAGTGGGAGGGCCAGCTCCCTGCAGTCGCTACAAAGTGAAAGGATAACATGCGGTCATGTAGTTTTAATTGATATTTTCGTAGACTTACATCAACAAATCAATGGAAAAAAAATATGAAAAAGTACTATCTATTTACCCTCGTAAAACGATGTCGATAGTTTCCCGCGTTGATACATGCGAAGGCGCGACTTCGCCTCGAACCACCAGTTTACCGACCTCTCGAAAAGTATGATGGAAGGGTGAGAAATCCACTCTTCAAAAATTTGTGGCACGCGAAAAGTCATCTCGCGAGACTCATATCACAATGAAAGACATGTCTAGTCGCAAGTGAAGGGTCGTTCAGACAAAGCGTAACGAGGGCCAATGGAGAGGATCAGAGCCTCCAACATGCACGCGTCTGCGAGGGTGGAAACATCAAGTGTCTTCAAGACCTATGTCTCCCCATGGTGGTCGGGTTATCGCTTCGAAGGTGATCCGAAATGATTTCCTATATACGGTTCGAGATCAAGTCATTTGCAACTTGAATCACAAGGAGAATTTGGTGAGATACGGTTTGAGAGACTTTAGGTAAGAGCGACATGCCGGTAGTATGCCGAGTCAATCACTGCCTTTTTCCTGATGGGCTAGAGCGATATAACAGTGGATTCTCAACGAGTTTTCCTAAGTTGAGATGACAGTGGACATCCGCTCCAACCATGAGCCTGCAGTTCCAACCGAGTGGCGCCAGACACCGAAAGACGCA
Organism: Penicillium sp. F50; assembly: GCA_037356195.1. Classification (NCBI taxonomy): domain Eukaryota; kingdom Fungi; phylum Ascomycota; class Eurotiomycetes; order Eurotiales; family Aspergillaceae; genus Penicillium; species Penicillium sp. F50. The sequence goes on along the minus strand of JAYXSA010000080.1, from coordinate 1,548,004 downwards.
TCCATTGAACAGCTACGCAAGACGCTGACAGAGAGTGGCTACGTTCAAGGCAAGAGCCTCCTTCCAAAGGACTATGTGCAGATATTGTGCGAAGAATACGTCTCATCACTAGGCCTCGGCGGAGTGTATGCAAGAGCTAACCTTATCGCGATTAGATACTTTGAGGTATACGAGCCGACCGGAATCTTCAGACCTGGATCGGCACTTGAAGATGGGATTTCTAATGACTCGAATGATCCACTTGCACATGGCGGGATAGGAGCCGGAGAACTTCCACCAATAACTGAACAGGTTCGAGCCATGATCGATGTCCATGCACAGCCGAAGTACCTACAGCGGCGGGTACATCCTACTCTGTGATGTTTCTTCGAGAGGATTCGGGAATGGAGGACGGAGATTCTAATCAAGCGTACCATGATCAGACACAATGCTCCACATACGCTCAGCACCGGAATACACTATGACCAGATGTTTCTCAGGAAAGGGGAAGCTGATTCCCAACGGCGTGGGTGCCCATTAGTCAGATCTCGCATACGCTTCCTCTTTCGAACTAAATCCCGAAATCAATCATGAGGCTCGCAGGAGATATTAGGGCTGACGGGGGCGGCCTGGTGGATCTTGGCAATTCCGTCCGAGCGGGATGTGAGATTGACGCGGATTTTACCCGTCGCGCCAAGGATCTCGCTGAAGAAGTGCGTCTGAGCGTCTTCAACGGGCACAGGGAAAAGTTACGGGCAGTTTGTCTCATAAGGCGCGTAAGTTTTGCAGGATTCGTCAGACATCCAGCGGGGGAGGGGTTAGGGGATCGGCACTGGATTGTGGTCAATTCCCAGGCTAGCGACGTGGTATTTCGCGACCCGTACATTGTCCATGCAAGCTCAAAGAACGAGAGCCATGATGAGTGGTGGGCTCGGGTCAGCACAGAACTTGGATTTCACGAGGAAGCGACATGGATGATGACCGTTGGATGCAACTATAGACACCTGAAGACGGGCTGTAAGGCTGGAGAATACGGCCCCAAATGGGCTGAGTTAATCTATTTCTGCTGGGTTGGCCCCTTCCATTGGCCCGCCCCCTCCTCCGGATGGCTTGGGTACGATCGGCCGGCACCAGAGGAGTGGGTGAGCAGAGCTTGCAGGCTGCTGTCAGATTGACAAATTTTTTTTTGAAAGTTCATGATATCTGATGATTCTAGGGCTTCAAAATGCTTGAAGACATAGACAATGTTTCACATCGAGACTAAGTTCAAACACGAACACCTCTGAGGTGAAACTAGAGTTCATTCATTCCTCGTGTACTCCATCGAGATGGGGCCCGTCTAGACTTGGGCTGACATGTACCCACCACGTTGTTGATGCAGCTCGACCAATAGACGTCTGATGACGGCCGTGCTGACTGCATTGCTCAAGGTTGCGGTGGGACTAGAGATTCTGGGCTGCGTGGGGCCTTATCCCTCAGAGCACATCGGCGACTCAAGGGTCCGTCATTCACAGGTTCCTTGACTCGATTTTATTCCGTGGTTTTCTCGAACTGACTCGGGTAGAATTCACAAATTTGGTAAGTAGAAAGATCGCAGTAAAATGGAGGGATATCATGGACGTGCGTAAGGAAAATAGCCTTTCCTATGTGCACTGCACCACAAGCTTTGTGTCGGTCGTATTTCACTATCACTGGGCCCTTGGGGTCCAACAGAGGGCTCTCTGAGCCAGCTAATCAGCAGTGCAGGTTAGAAGACTCAAGAGAAAAACAAATGTCAACAGCGCCCCCGAGTGGATCTGCAGTGTGAGGGGCCAACAATCAATGAGTTATGGTGGAGTCCTGCAAACCCTGTGCTCCTTTGGGTAATTGAGGCTTACACTTACCGGTCGGATGGTCGAAGACGAAAGGCAAAATAATACACATTTAGACAAAGCATGATATGTTACTGACCGTATCTTATTCGCTCAGCCTCAATATGGCTGGAGTCCCCTCCGGTAGCCCCGTCATCCTCTAGTCTTTTCATCCTGCATGATCCTTCTTTTTTCTTCCTCCATATCCCCTTACGGACCTTGACGGTGCAGTGTACGACAAAGCCTATCTTCACAGTCATCTTCCAACATGCTGTTCGCACAGCGGGTGCTTCGAGCACTTTTGGTCTCGGCCGCCTGGGCGAGCCTTGCAGGTGCAGCAGATACTGCGTCTGATGGCTCAGCAACGCCAACAGCTGGGAGCAGTTCAACAACTACGACTTTCGTCACCTCCACGACGACATCGACCGGCAGCGTGACACATACTGTTCAAGTCGGTCCGAAGTCGAGTCCACACGCATACGTTCCACATAATCTCACGGCCAACCCGGGCGACGTGGTGGTTTTCGAATTCTACCCGACAAACCACTCCGTCGTGAAAGCAGACTTTGGGGCGCCATGTGTGCCGGCGACTGGGGAGATCTTCTATTCTGGGATGTTCAATAGCTTCAATGAAAAAGATGGTCAACTGGTTGGTCCGGTAAGCATGCAGAAAGAGAGGTCAGACCATGACATTGAGAGAATCAACTAACATTTCCGATGATGGAAGCCGCCGACCTGGTCATTGGTCATCAATGACACCAAGGTATGGAAACAGCTTCTCCTGTATTCAAAAGCCATCTTGTTGACAGCGCATTTCCTTAGCCGACTTTTTTCTATTGCACTGCGATCGGCTCATGCCTGGAAAATGGAATGGTGGGCGTCATTAACCCGGTAAGTCAAAATCAACTGAACCTCCACGATCGGGGAAAGATGCTAATATGCACTTCTAGAACTCGACGGAAACTTTCCAAGCGCAATATCAAAAAGCCCTCACTTATCCCTACATGCTCGTACCCGGCCAGTCTATGCCGGCCGAAGGTGGTGGGTCAACAGCGTCCGGAGACTCCACCGCATCAACAACCACGAGTGCAACTGCCGGCGCCACTACCAGCAGTGCGCCATCTGGGGGAGGCGGCGGAGGGTTGAGTGGCGGTGCGATTGCCGGCATTGTCATCGCAGCCGTGGCCTTCGTTGCTATTTTGGTCGCCCTGTTCTTTGTCCTCGGGCGCAATCGCGTATATTCACAATGGATGTCCTCACAGGACGGGCGGACCGAGCGCACGGCGAGGTGGGCTTTGTTCAACAACACGGGGGGCTCAGTGGGCGGTCGCAAGGGTGAACTCGACAGCAATACTGCTAGGGCGCCGGGTACAGATGTCCCTTCGGTTGGTAGCCCAGACCCCACGATGAGCCAGTTCTCGCCCGCTCCAGAGTCAGTATCAGGGTTTGGAGGCTCATCGCCTCGTCAGAATTCGGGCCAATGGAATTGGGATATTCCGCAAAACTCGCGTAGTCCCCGTGGACCGTCGGAGCTAGAGGGCAACCCCATGGTCCATCAGCTTCCAGAGAGGAGGGGATCATAATTACTTGACTTGCCAAAGGAGGCGATAACAAGCCACAGGTGATGTTTGTTGCTTGTTGGACGGAGTAAGATCTACAGGGACAGGGAATAACATCGGGGGACGGTAGGGGCCTCGTGTATGGACACAAGGCCAGCCTGTCCTTTTTTCCATTCATTTTTCTCTTTGTTCTACGGTTACTTTTCAATTCATTGGTATGGTCGCCGTTTGAGTCATGATTTTGCACATGTTATATACTTATTGTTATTGATACACCTATAGCTCGGCAGTGTTCCTGAGGATGACGTATGTACCTAATGATAGCCCATTTTCCCTTTTGGAACAGGTACCCCCCATCACATGACCTCCATGTAATCACAGGAGCTGGAGTCTCGTCCTCAGACACCCTAGCGAGATTCTGGGTGGGACGCGGCTCCAAATTCATATTCTCAGGCCAAGTCAAATGCACGGGATGTATCTCAGAAATGTCCACTCGACGTCAAGAGACAAGATCGAGGTGGGGATGTATGACTTGGTAAAAAACACCCCCCCCCCCAAGAACCCACGTGGAAGCGTGCGGTGACAGAACGCTCACAGCCCCTTCTCATGCAGCAGATCAAGACGCAAAAAGTGCAGTGAAGGGCAGCCCAGCTGTCAACTTTGTACAGAACGGGGTATAGAATGCATCTATCCAGACTGGACGGCAGTCAAATTTTCTCAAACTCGACACCGAAGGAGGCAGCTCCAAGATGCCAACATCGGCCGGCCAGTTGCGCGCCCTACGCTGCTCCCAGCACAACCGAGCAGCCCGGAATCACGATTCATGTTCCATTTCAACAACATTTTAGCAGGCCTTATCAGTTTCTCTTTTCCTCAGACGAGCGTTCCGAATCCGTTTTCGCAGCATGTTCTGCCGCGAGCGTCAAGTTCTGCCCAGGTCCAGTGTGCGGTCGAAGCCGTTGCTGCAGCACACCTTTATCACCTTGGCGCCGAGTCTGGTGATCGAGCGACCTGGCTACATTCAAAAGCTCTGAATCTACTCGCAACAGAACTATCCCGTCCACAACTAGATGAGACTTCACGAATGAACCTGCTAGCTAGCAGTCTGTTATTGATATACTATGAGGTATCGCCTTCCTCTCGAGTTCATGCCTTCTGATTCTTGATAGCGACATGCTGAATGAATTTCTCTGTAAATCAGATTGTGCTTGGGAATTCGGCAAACAATGCCTGGTGTCATCTCCAAGGCGCAAGGGTTCTCTTGGAATGCCACCGCAATACTCCCGAGCCTGCGTGCGTCTCATTCTTCCGCAAGATTTTCCAGTACTTCAATGTGATGCTTGCTCTTTCGCTGCAACGACGACCACTCCAAATCAATGGCGACCCTGGTCCCGACTGCACTGATCATATGGACACGGTCTTTGGCTGCACGGCGACCCTCTGGCCGTTGATGCACCGCCTGGCCGATCTCCTTGGCCGCTCCCGGCTAGGCGAGGACATATCCAACGAAAGTAAGATATTGATAGCCAGGTTACACGCGTGGTCGATCGATTCTTCGCCCCGAACAGATGCCTATACCGAGGCGATGGTCCAGATCGCCCGGTCCTACAAATTCTGTGGGCTCTTAATGCTTCGACAAGCTGTTCAATCTGAGGCACCCGAGTACAGTACGTTGCAAGAAGAACAGATCTACAGGTCCGCTTTTGACAGTGTGCTCCGGGTCTGTGTCTTATCTCTTCCCATGGCTACGTTAACTTGGCCGCTATACGTGGTTGGAAAGCTTGCTTCCTCGACCAGCGATCGCACTGTGATCCTGCATATATTCTCGCAATTTTCGGAGAAACATCATATGATGGTTGTCGATGGTGCGCGGGCAGCTGTACAGGCACATTGGCAGGAGCGGCGGCCTAGTTGGCAGCAATCGGCCCCAGTGTTGATTGGTTGATGATTTACTATATCCAGGCTCTGTGAATAGGCCCAATATTATTTTCAAATATGCTGACTGACCGACGTACGAGTATGGTCATTATGAGAGGGATGATGATGACAACTAGCGTTGAACTCAAGAAGTGCTGAGTTGGCCTATAATTAGAAAATAGAGTCTAGTGGCACAACGCTGTCAGCCCACGGAGAGATGAAACATATCGCTCAGATTCCCCTTTGCGGATTCAATAGGTTTAGGTTAGAAGCCCTTGTAGAATACCTTGTCATTGCTGTATTTAGATCTCTCATTGTTGGATCGAAGATTCACATTTCAGCTGGGATAGGCATGCAACCTAAGTCTAATCTGTGAAAACCTAGGCGTGGACATTTTCATCTACTTGGCTTTGTTCACAATGATCGTGTCTCATACCAACGAAGAAATCATTGTCATCATAGGAATCTAATATTACGAATAATTTAACAAGATTTCATTGCTTCGAAAGAGCCGCAAAGGATTTCCTAATTTTAGTACACAAAGAGTGAAAGATAGGCCCTTGTGATACCGCCCACTAGTCATAGAGTAGTCCCATTGGTCAGGCAATGATCACCTGCATCACCGGCTTAGCCTCATACTCAATCGCATTCTCAACCCTACCGACCGCCCGTTCGGCCAGCATCCCAGGCATCCTTGCCACCAGGTCAACAGAAACACTCGCTTTTTGCCAAGCACACAGCCTATTTACCAGCGCAAACACCGACCTCAACACCTTGGCCGAACGTCATTCCTCCAATACCAGTATCCGAATTAAGTTTACTCTAAAAATCAAAAGTAAAAGAAAGACGAGAGTTCAGATGTCCTGTTCGCTGTCGAAAGATAGCTAAAACAATAGATCAACAGATCACACAGGAGTGTAATGATAATCGAACATATCAGACTGCACGGTGAGGGAATGAAAGACAAAATCAAAGAATCATGGAATCATGACAAATAAGACCAAGATTGCGCTTCTCGCAGCAATTTCCGTCCCCTTGCCAATTTCCTCGACTCGGGTCTATCCTTCAGAAGATCCCTCAGAAGATCCTCTTATACCACGCTCGAATTAAACATCAGGTCATTCAAGCAAAGGTCGGGCGGCCACCAGGGGCGCTGAAAGCAGAGGAACCGCCGGGAGGAGAGCCACTGCCGCCGCCCATACCACCACCCATGCCGGAGCTCTCATTCTCAACACCGCCCTGCTCGGTGTAATAAGCCGCAGCGGTAACGCTGGTATCCTCAGTGCTATCAACACCGACAGAGATCCAGGCAAAGATACCGTCAGAGACGTCGTCACCGAGCAGAACGTACTCCATGAAGGGATCGATAGAGTCAGCCTCTTCGGACAAGATGCTGTCCTCGGCGTTGGTGGTCAGGTCCTGGGTGTTGGTGGAATAGGGAGAAGTCTTCTCGACCTTGGTGATGAGGTCCTGGTCGAAGAAGAGCTGGCCGACGTGCGAGGTCTTGGAGGAGTACAGGCCGCTGATGGTGTTGTTCTTGAGAACGGTGGTCTCATTGGCTGGGTGAGTCAAGACTGTATTATTGAATCAGAAACAAAAGAGTCATGAAAATGGAGGAAGGGGGTTTGGTGGATGTCGCTTTTCTGCGGAACTTTGTGTATATTGAGATACATACCGTGGATGTGGGTAGCACGGCCGGTGTAGTGGCCTGGGAAGATTGACTGGAACTGAACAACACCCTCGGCGTTGCTAGGCTGAATGCCACGGAGGAAAGTAGCATCCAGATTAGTGGTATCAGAAGAGTCACCGTTGCCGCTGGCCACGACACCAGAGTAGACACCCTAAAAGTGTAAATAGAATCAATATCATGTTGTGTTTTCATTGTGGAACCTGCTGACTCACAGTGGAATTGCAGTGCCAGAGATCCATGTAGACATTGGGGAGAGGATCGCAGGTATTGGTGTCGATGAGTTGGATATCCATGTACAGGGGAACGCCCTCCTGGCCGTCGACGATATTCTCGCGAATAAGCTCTCCACTCACGTCTACTACCTGTTAGACACTTTGATTAATCTAAACATTCATATTTGCTCACAGTAAGGTCCCTGAGTGGTATCGGGAGCCAGAATGCAGGTAGCCTCGGAACCAAACAGGACAGAGGCATCAGTGGACGGAGTCACGCCGGTCAAGTTGGAGGCGTGAGAGACGTCGAGGAGGGTATCCAGATCGCGCGCCTTGAGGAAATGGGCATCTACAAGAGAATGTTAAGATCAAATGAATGCCGATCAAGATTCTCGCAACCGAGTATCTGGTTTCCAAGATAAGCGTACCAGTGTTCAGACCGCGGCGGCGGCGAATTTGCTTCACGGCGTGTTGACGGCGGGCGACATTCTTGACCTCGAGACCGCGGGCCTTCAGCTTGGAGGCACACTGGGATAGGCTGCGCGCTTGGATAGGAGCATTGCGCATGAAGGCGCGACGCTCAGCAGCCTCAGCTGTATGGTCATGGCCAGGGTGGGCGGCAGCAATGGAGGCCAGGCCCACGAGGCCAGCAGTAACGACAGAAGCAAGGTGAACCATTGTTGATATAGATCAAGTTATTCGAGGATGAGCTCTTTTGCTGAAATATTTTGCAAAGTAGACGGAAGAGAATAGAAGATTGATGTGTTGATTTCAATCCATTTTCGTGGCGATGATTTCGTGCATTTATACCATGCCGTCCTAGCTCGCCATCGACAGACTGATACTCTGGCCATAGTATCGGACCAGCTTGAAACGTCATAAGCTTGTCTCACTTGTACCTTTTCTCGGGCTGAGTCACGCCGCTGACAAAGTAACTGGAGCTGCATCGTTCTCTCAGTTCCACAAATCAGATGTCATACGTTTCCAATCTAGCAAGAAGTCGAAACCCTTGAGAGCCACTAGCCCTGGACCCTCAGCGGAGCGACCACCGCCTCTCCCCCAGGACCTGGTCGGCCCGCCCTCGTTTACGTTTAGGGTGATGTATAATATGGAACTTGATTGGCTTTGGGGCTTGGCAACTGGGTGAATGCCCGTTCCTTGCACTGCGGCCCTGGCCGATTAGAAGGCCTGGAGAGGTCGCCAAGGAGACACAGACGAGTCGTGCGGGGCAAAAGCTCCACATGAAGAATTAAGGATGAGGACTGCGCGGACCCATTTGTAGATAGAAGATTCCAGTAAGTGGGGAGAGGTGTCTGGGTGATCTGCACTGATGACGAGGCGCTCATGGATCCGACTCTGCAAACCTATTTTCGTTGTTCATCTACACTTGTTACACTTCGGAAAGTCGATGATTGTCGAGCTGGCCTGCTAATCGACAACTAGGTGTAGATATTCACATAGACGAGACCTCGCCGGAGTCGGATGCAGACTACGACGCACCGGAAGCTCCTGATTTTGCCTTGCGTCCGTTGCGGAATCGTCACGGGTGGCATCAGTCGTCCAGGGGTACGTTGATGAATGAGATTTGGCATTGGCTAGGCTTCAGCCTGTTTGTCGATCATTACCGCATAGCAAATCTGCACGAAAATTGAGGGAACAGGGTCGAGCTCGCCAGGTCCGGATAGCGTCTTGGGCCAAACGTACTCAGAGTACGTATGCATTCTTGGCGTTCCCGTCGTCGATGACTTGCACCGTTTATGATGGGGAAAGCCTGGCGGAGGCATGGTAGACGCAAGCCGTTTGAGCTCCCGTTGCCAAGCTAAAAGACCAGAGGGTGGCTTTCAATAGCACAGGTGTGAAAATGATAGGCGCAGTCGTCGTGGTGCATGTCTCGGAAAATCTTTGCCAAGAAGTCTTCATCCAAAGCGCCCGGAGGCTTGGTGCGGCTTAGTGCGACTTGGGCGGAGATCCCATTGGAGGTGGAGAAATAGGCTGAGGTTACTCCCACGCCGGACTCATCCATTTTTCAGATAGAGTGGTCAGCAGGTGAACGAGATACCTAGTATTCAGAATAGAGAAACAGCTCTACAATGCAGATATGCACGCTCTAAATGTACTCTACAAAGATAATTTGAAATACAAGTGAACCTGTCTTCTTGGCAGCTGATTGGTAGCTGAAGTTGAAGGCCAGAGCTGTATTTTGAGGACATAATGAATAGTGTACAAAGTGGAACAAATTTCTGCTAAGCATAAGGCTATCCAGATGGGCAGCCTTTGGGAAACTTGAACATTTTTTGAGGATACCGAGAAGACACAAGCCAAACACAGACCAAAAAAGAGACTAGGTGGACGTTGACCATTCTATATGAAACAATACACAGACATCACATGTCCGCTTGCGGGACATGCCTTTATGAGAGGAGAAAGAGGAGATGGGATGGGATGGGGGATAAGCCGATCTATTCAAAGAAGCTGCCTATAAAAGAAGCTCTTCATTGTCTTGAAAGTCCAATTCAAACGGGCTCTGGAATGGATATGAGAACATGTAAGCGAGCTAAGTTGTCTGTTTCTATCGAATAAGAATTCAACGCGCCCGGAAACAATTTGGGCTGCAAATGAGTGTTGCCAACCTAGAAAATCGCCCAATCGGGCAAACAGGGACAAGGACGCGGAAAGCATCCTTCTTAATTTTGTTTCACATCAAACAAACTCAAAGTAAAGTTAGGTTCTTTACGGACTTTCAGAATTACCAGGCAAGTCAAGTCTCCAATGGACACGATTACGCACAGGCTACTTGTGATCAACAATTACAGAAAAGTATGGGACAAGGCAGAGATTCAAAAAGTATTGAAAAAAAAATGGTTTCAATTAGTAAAAAAATACATCCACATTAAATTGTAACAGAGTAGCGGCATAGACACGTAAACGCATAAACACCCCTGGTATTCGCTAAACAATCGGACCAGCCTGCACGAAGCAAAGAGGTAAGAAATGGGCGCGGTCAATGGGACCAGCAACCCACACGATGAGACAGTCGAGAGTCCAAACTTTCTTCTTTCATGCAATTGGCTTTGAATAGCCTTTTTTTTATGTTCCTTTTCAATTTTGGACAAAGCAAAGAAAGCTTGGGCTCCACACATGTCTGGCGTGAATTAGACCTCGATCTGGGCAACGGTAGGCTCGCTGACGACCTTGTCGTTGTAGTTGACACCCATCTCCTCGGCGAAGGTGGAGTGGGGCTTCCAGCCAGCGGAGGTGCGGGGGGTGGTCTCCTCCATCATCTTGTCGACCTGCTCGAGGGTAAGACCCTTGGTCTCGGGAATGAGGAAGTAGGTGTAGACGAAGGCGCAGGTGCAGAGAGAGCCCCAGATGAAGAAGACCTTGGCACCGAGGTTGCCCTGGTCAGTGTCAACCATGTAGGGGGTGATGACGGCGATGATGCAGTTCCACAGCCAGTTGGAGGCGGTGGAGAGGGCGACACCGCGGGAACGGATGGGCAGAGGGAAGATCTCGCCGATGACGACCCAGGCACCGGGGCCCCAGGTGGAGGCGAAGAAGAAGATGTAGATACAGATGAAGGCGATCATGGCGGAGACAGCGTGGGGGTTGTCGCCGTCAGTGACACCGATGATGGCAACGAGGAACTGGCAGATAACCATGCCGAGAGCACCCCAGAGAAGCAGAGGGCGACGACCGACCTTCTCAATGGCGTAGAAGGAGATGGGGGTGGAGCACACGTTGACAATGGTGGTGATCATGCTGATCAGGAAGGGGTTCGAAATTGTGCCGAGCTGCTGGAAGAAGGTGGTACCGAAGTAGAAGACGAAGTTGACACCAGTCCACTGCTGCATCATCTGGAGCGAAGTACCAAGGACGGTACGGCGGATGTTGGAGTTGGGGTGGAAGATGTTACCACGGAAGCAGTTGATCCAGCTGTCAAAGTATCCGCTGTCGGGGATGACGGTCATCTCGTACTGGTAGTTGGCCTCGATCTCGTTCAGCTCCAGCTCGATGTACTCAGAGTCGGGAGCCTGGCCACGAATGAGGGAGAGCGCCTTGCGAGCAGACTCCTTGTCGTTCTTGCGGATGAAGAAACGGGGGGACTCGGGCAGGAAGAAGAGACCAGTTCCCAGGATCAGAGCCCAGAGCATCTGGAGACCAATGGGGATACGGTAGGAGCCGGAGTCAGTGCGGTGCTCGGTACCGTAGTCAACGCACGAGGCCAGCATGAGACCGATGGTGATGCAGAACTGGTAGCCAGAGACGATGGCACCGCGAACCTTGCGGGGGGCAATCTCGGACATGTACAGGATGATGACGGCGGAGACGAAACCGACACCGAATCCAGCAATCAGACGACCAGCAACGAGGAGACCGAGGCTGGTGGAAGCAGTCTGGAGAACAACACCAATGATGAAGACGAAGCAGCCGGCAATGACGGTGGTACGACGACCGAACCAGTCAGCCAGGTCACCGGCGATCAGAGCACCGAAGAATGTACCAGCAGAGAGAATAGAGACGATGAGAGACTTCTTCCACGAGGGAACGACAAAAGCATCGGGGTTGGTGTGGGCAAGGGAAGGGTCCTGAAGAGGGGATCAGCAATTAGTATATCCAGCCATCAAAAATGGAGGACAGAAGAGAGGAAGCTCACCAGGTGCTCAAAAGTGGTGATGAAGTAATCCATATTCAGGACACCGGAGATGTACCCGGAATCATAACCGAAGAAGATACCACCAAAGGCGGCGAAGGCGCACATCAGGTACGTCTTGATAGTGACCGGGGCCTCGACGCGGCTGCCGTCGACGCTGCCCACGGGGGACACAGCACCACCAGGCATTGTGGTGGTTATTCACTGAAGTAGTGAGAGAGGGGAAGTAGGGTGGAGGTGAAGGGGATCCGAGGTAGTTGATATACCAAAAAAGGTACAAGTATAGAACTGGTCGAGTCGAGGATCACAAGGATGAAGAGAAAACACAAGTAGTTGGGGGGAGGAGAAGGCAGTTTATATCCTCGAGGTTACACGGCACCCCAACACCCCAGTCACTCCCCAGATCCCCAGACCAGATTAGCAGGGGGTAAAAGAAAAAAAAAATTCCTCATTTAGACCCAATCTAGTCCACTGTCCAACCGCATCAGCCCTAGTCCAGTCGCAACGGAGATAAAAAAAAATTTGCTTACAGGACGGTCCGCCACTCTCGGCTCGAGTCCACGGCCACGGCCGATGGTCTAGTCGGCAGGCAAGACGCGGGGATTGGCCCGTTACAATCGAGAACTACTGGAACCATGCTAATGTGACTAAATTCCGCAAAGAAAAACTGTCTGCGCCGATGCGTCTCATGGACACGGCAGGTCAGTATGGGGCCCGCTAGAATGAATCGAGACTAACGCGGTCGAGCCACGCTATGTACCCCGAAGGAGAAAGAAAAAATCAACGTGGCATGCGGCATGGGGAAATTTGTCCATGGGAAATGAATAATGGTAAAGCCGGGGAAGGTTCTATAGTCTGCACGGATAAATCCGTGGGTTGGAAGAGAAGTGAGACGGACTCATTGGCTCGTGAGTGAGGGACCCTGCGCTAGAGCACTGGAAGTTCTGGGCCAGCGACCAACCCCGAAGCGGAGTGAGTGTGAGCTAAACGGGAACAAAGTCAAGAGAGACGGGGATGGTTGACCAGTCAGATGCTCGGGTCTCCGGGTTGCGCAGGTGCAAATTCCTCGGCTCGCGGAGTCCTTGTCTGTTTCGGGGTACCTGGTCCGCCGTCACGGGATGGTGATTGGTTGCCACCGTACGACCGGACTGCGCCACCATCCTGGTTGGTCTCTTTTTTCTGGTCTACTTTTTTTTCTTTGCACGACGCCTGATCAATATCGTGGACTGTACTTCCAAACTTAGCACTGGAGGTGACTCGGTAGTAGTCATAGTTTGCTCAGCTTGCAATCCACCCACTAAGCATTAGTCACTGGTGGATGGGCAGTCTCGGTCTCGGGTACCCGTCCAAAAGCCCTCTCGCGGTGGCTCAGCGGTCGTGGTTTCCCCTTACCGAGTCGCGTGAGCCGACCCGGTGACAGATGCAAAATTTCGGCCATGTCCGCGCAACTCAGGCCGGAAATAGACCACTGTCAACAGAGAGCTAAAGAGGCAAGAGGCCAGCGGCAATCTTCGCGCGCGATGGCGCTTCGCGGATTTTTTTTCCCTAGAAGGGGCGAAACATACGCTGCATGGAATTGGTCTAGAGGGTGGGACGAATCTCGGTTCACGCGAAACATAATCCATTCTTGGCTGTAGCGGCATCGTCGAACGTAGCATTTGGTTTCCTAGCTCCGTCTCCGTAGTCTCCAGACTTTGGTTGCTTAGGCATCGAGATGGGAGGACCATTTGATAGGGCAGAGACCGTAGAACCCCCGCACGACCTGCCATACCCGGTTTAGGACATTGGTCCTTTCTCGCCATTTTGGCTTTTTCTCTGGCTACTCTCGCGGTCACCACTCCGTAGTCAACTCGTCATCCCGCGAGCATGGGCGCTGAGCACTGCGTGGCAGCAGAACGAGGGCAGGCAGAACGGTGTCCAAGGCACCGCATCCCCACTGGGAAAATGCGCCCCGTGCGTAGAAGGCTTCTGTGAGAGATTCCACGAAGAGGGGGTGGGACAGTCGACAAGCAGTTCGCAAGTGTCCACCCCGGCCGAATCAGCCAGTCAAGAGCATCCGCATCCAAATTAACCCGGGTGTGAGTTTCTTCGGCTGTGGGGAAAACAAGAAAAACGCGAGACAAATCGAGCCAAGGTCACTGTCCGCCGCTCCGCGCAAGGAAACTTGGCGCATCACGTGGCGTCCAGTGAGTCCCCTCAACGGAGGTCCCCGCACGACGGGACCCTCCTTTTTGACTCTGGGCACAGCAAGTCGCGACGAGCTGGGACATGGCCAAGCGCCATTTTGTGGGAACAGTCACACGCACAAGGTTTGGAGGCGTGTCTTCTCCTCGGGCTAATATCGGGACAAGGGCTTGGAAGAGGGTCTTGCCCGTGGCTGCCCAGCTTGGCGAGCTTGGAAGCCGAGAAGGTTTTGGAAGGAAAAAAAAACGAGCAAAGTGGGCACGGCCGTAGGGGCGCCATGTGCCGGATTCATCAAACGGCAGAATCATGTGCAGAAAGAGGAGGATTCCGATGGGATGGGAAAGGGAGAACAAGACTACAGGACTACAAGAGGTTCGCTCATATTGGGCTATCGTATCCGACGGTCAGGGCTTCTTGCCGGAGTTGGGGAAGACGTGCCAGGGACGATCTGACGCGCTGGATCATCCACGAGATCAGATCCGAGCTGGGATCTGAGCCGGCGGTGTGAGTCGTCACCCGTGATTTTTTCTCGTTTTATCGGGGTAGTCAAACCACTTTTTGACACGGCACAGAAGAACGCCGGAGACGTCCCCACTAGCCGATTGAATGTGGTGGAAAAGTCTTATTCCTGGGGAATTCTATCGCTTTGAGGACCTCTGGGTACAAAATGGACATTGCGAAGAAGATTCCCACCACTTTTCCCCGTACTCCATATAGATAAAACGTCGAATGCTACCTCGTATAGGCGTTACGCTCTGACTCTATACCACACTCGGTTAAGTCCAATATACCACCCCCAACAGCCACAGTAGCATCGCATGTCATCCCTACACCCCTGGTCAGGCGTCCCAACTTAAAATAAACCCTAATGACCCTTTGGACAAGGGCAAAATCAAACGACACGCGGTCCCATGGGGAAACTTGCCCTCCCCAATCCAATTCATTCACAAGATTGCATACTGTACCAAGACTTAATAAAAAAAAAAAAAAAAGTTAGAGAGATAAATGAAAACTGAGAAATAATAATGGAAATAAATTCCACCAAGTTTTCCCCCAGTGCAAATTACCGTCGTGCAAGCCACACCCAGACATTGTGTTGCACCTTCCGTCCGTAGAAGAACCCAAACCAAATTTTCCAACTGTGGCTCCAACAACCCCTTCAACCAACCGTTTCCTCGTTCCCGACACATCCCCGATCAATATCAATGGGCCCATCTTCGGCAACCCTAGAGCCCCTCTTTTCCTCCGAGAGTGACAGGCCTAGCCGAGCACACCCCAAAATCGGCCTGTCCCGGTGAGAAAATTGCGTTAGCTGCGAACCAGGCCCGTACCCGGGGAAGTCGGGGTCGGCCAGTTCCCAGTCTAGAACCCGGCCGAGCTCAGTGGTTTTCTCTGCTGGGGCCGAGAGGGACCCGGGGTAAAACTCTGCCGAGATTTCCGTACTCCGTAGCACCGGGGCTCAAGCCTCGATGGCAAATCCCCCAGATGCTCGCGGCCTCACCGGTGAGCATATACAGGCATTGTGGGCGAGAAATGCGGAGGTTGAGGGGGATTTGCCTTGCATGGCGTGATTGACGGTAATCCGGAGAGACTGGGGAAATGAGAGGGAGTTTAATTGAAGCCGCTGGGCCAACTTCCAAGGCTGCACTGTAGGGCTTCGGGTAAAATTTTTGAGAGATGGGTCCACGACTGAACTGCCCACTGTCACAAGCTGACCAGGACAAGGGAGTGGTCTGTCCAGTTCACCCGACGTGGCTGCGTCCGTGCTGGGTCGGTACCAGCCTACCAGGCTACAAGCTCTGCATTTTACACACATCAGACACAGTAGACATGACAAATAGGTGGTCCTAGCTTCTAAGACACTCCCAGGACCAATGCCTAGGGTCTGCTAGGCTCGATCAGTGTCTCACAGGGGTCGTCGAAGCGGGAAGAAAACATAGTTCGTGGAGTATGCTGTCTCATGTCACGAACACATAACACGAACTGCCCAGTTGTTGTCCGTCATAGCTCCCTAGCCTCGCGGTTTTATGGCTTCATGGCTTCGGCCCTTGGCAGAGTATAGAGTTTCCGCGTCTCGGATGGCTATGTTCAGCTATCAGGGTCAACTCAGGCGCAGTGTTACAACTTGTGACTCTAGCCATGCAGGCCCACACTAAGAATCTTTAAGGTACATTTGGGTGGTTCGCTTAGGATGCGAGTGACGATGGATAGCTAACTAGGAACTTAGTCCCTCTTAAACAAGGAATTTGTTGCAACCCATGAAAACCGGCACGCTGGAGTCGAAGCCGACCCCGAGCCACCTTCCAGAAAACAGGAAGAGGCCTTACGGATGATGATACTTTGATCAAGACCACATCCATTGATGGGAATCGAGTCTCGATTTCCAAGCCTGACCAAGGAAATGTTATTCTATATCTTGTCGACGAGCTGTGGGTATTCCCATTCCCCCATGCTGGGCAATGATTACTTCTCCTCATGACTTCATGCCAAGGAACACCGGGTTGATGCCTAGCATTCCCAGCTGTCTTTTCGTTATGAAATAAATTTGCGCATAGGAGCGCATGTGGGTTTTTCTACGACGCATTCCCGACTTCCAATTTGAAGCCCTTGGTCTGCTATAGCATATTCCCAGCGACACAGCCTTTGAGATCTTTGGAAACTGACTCAAAGAAAATATTCATGCGATACGAAAGTCTGGGGCAAGGTTCAGCCACTAATCCCCACGTCCAAACCGATGATCGGCGGGTGGCACTGGTTAGTAAAGCTTTGACTTTCGAGCCTCAATCTCATGAGGGCTGACTGTTATGGGTTGGGGATCATTACTAGCTTCTGATCATGCGAGAAACAGTTGGCACTTGGCGGGGAGGCTGATTCTCGGAGCTTCGAAAATTGCCCATTCTGTGTTTCGGGCGGCATCCCGAGACTGGGCACCCCGAGGTGTCTGCTGCGAGTCTTCGAGCGAGCGCATGACGTTTGTCGTCACAGCACTAGGCAGCGCACCAAGGCAGGGGCCAAAGGACAGCCAAACCGATGACACTTCCAAGAAAGTGCCGTGACATTGATCGTGCCATCCCTCCTTAGCGATGCAACGTGGGTTGCCTGGAGTGAAACAGCGTTTCGCCTACCTTGAAAGTGCCCTGGAGCGCCCCCGCACCAGCTTCAGGAGAAGTGCCCGCCTAGCCCATGCCAAGCAGTGATGGACGATAATTGGGCATTCTGATGCGGTCGGACAATCCCGCTCTCGGCGTGGATCTTGGCAGTGCCCATTCCAGCTTAATCTAGCCAAAATCAAACGAATGCGATCTCGATTTTACCCTGGGTAAGCAGGGATTACCTACCGCCAAGACGCCACGCCCTTCTATTCGACCGGCAGCGAGACTCTGTCAGCATCATTGGACGAATCAATGGGCCCCTCGGCTTGGCCCGAAACTAGGAAACTCCTACGATAGGTCAATTCATGAGTCCAGTACGTGTGTGCCTAAGAGCCGCCTTGGCTTAATTTGGTTTCTTTTGATTTCGTTAATCGGCTTGATCCTCATCCTTGCACACCTCGATGAGATGCCTGCGATTTCACGATTGGTAGCGCCCTGGGCGGCTTTCTCGTCGCTGGCTCTCGCCACAAGAGCGGGCTATTTCAACGATTCATCGGTCTGTGCGGATTCGAAGGGAATGGAAAAGTGCTATGCGAAAGCAGAGAAAAGTCATGTGGATTGCATTACGAGTAACTGCTCCGGCGGAAGCAAGAGCTGCTATGACTCGTGCAATGGCGATACTATGTGCATGATTATGCGATGCCCAAATCTTGGAGCTGATTGCATCAATGCTTGTGGGTGTGTCAGGGCCACCGACCAGATTGATTGCACTGCCTCCAGTTGCTGGAATCAGGTATGCGCCGCGAACGAATTGGGCCATGAAATCAAATCTCACGTATTTTTTTCCCTCCAGGTATATTCTTGCGAATACCAACGAACAGCACAAGACGTCCTAAATACATGCTTGGGTTTCGACATGGATCAAATACCCTTCTGGCCAGCCCCGGCCGATGCCGCGGGCGGATGCTCGTGCAATATCGGACATGTGGCTCAGAAAGAAGTACAGATATCTGCACAACTCACGGAGTGCAAGAATAATAAGACCAATCTCAATAAATTAACCGAGGGGGACGATATGACGAACTATGCTCAGGCCTGTATCTGCTGCGCAGAGAGCGCTATAGTATCTGCGTATGTTCAGACCTAGCTCTTTAAAAACACCCCTACTGTGTTTTCGAGGAACATTCTGATTAATAGACACTAGGATTTGGAATGTGTGTCCCAATACGAAGCCCTCCGAAATTGGAGCCGACTACTGGTTTGACGCCTTCCTGCGCCCACATCACTGGGATGAATGCGGTCCGTACCTGGAAGCCTACGATTGTGGCAGTGATCTGGGCTTTGCCGCT
Source organism: Penicillium sp. F50 (assembly GCA_037356195.1). Lineage (NCBI taxonomy): Eukaryota > Fungi > Ascomycota > Eurotiomycetes > Eurotiales > Aspergillaceae > Penicillium > Penicillium sp. F50. The sequence goes on along the minus strand of JAYXSA010000080.1, from coordinate 1,529,521 downwards.
GAGAGTGCCGGCGATACACATACTTTTTATCAGCCAAACAGCCTGCCCAAAAACGGGACTGAGACCCTCTTCAACACTGGCGGTGTGCTGAGCACTCCGGTCAGTGGAGCTACATTTACCTGGACCGATGCGTCTTTATTGCATGCTATCACTGCAGCTTCGACAAATAGAATTGTCTCAGCTACTGGCACTGGCGCTGATGCACAGGAAGCTACCGCAGCCGCCACCGCGACCGGCGCAAGTGCTACAAAGTCTGGTGGCGCGATTGTCTATAGCCCGCCCACATGGACTTGTGCTGGCATGGTGGGCGTACTTGCAATGATCATTGTATAAAAGAAAACAAATCTAATTTTCAAAATAATGTATTATCATATACGCAGTGCTCTGACCTATCTCCATATGATTTGCAGCGTATCGTTCGTACTCTGCCGTTGCATGGTGAGTGAAGGCGCGCGATAAGCACTAGACCCGCACTATCTTGCGTAGCGCCTTGTTGCTCGAAGCCGGTTCAACATATCTATATTTTTCTTTTGCTTCTAGTGGCTAATAATTTACCTGCAAAAGCGAAAGCATCAGCGAATTACGCTTGTGGATTGATACATGTCGCTTTTAGCGTTGTGGGGATTGTCTCATCCTGCTTTCTGCAAAGTTTGTCTGCGATGGCAGCAGACCTTCCTCCTAAATGCCGAAACTTTACTAAGTTCCATCTGTCTAAATGCGTGCCCAATTTCGACAAAAAATGTGACTAAGTATCCTCGGACAGAAAATTCAATTTCTCATCATATTTTCAATTGACTGGGTTGTTGTCATCGAGACCAGACAGTTCAATTCAATTCAATATGTATTGTGGCTTTTCATCTTCAATCCACTTGCCGCCAAATATATATCTTGGAAGAGGCTGCTCATCCAGCTTCCCCCACGAGATTTCACAACCACCAGGTGCTGTAAATCTCATTCATGGTAAGACATCAGTGGAAATCCATTGAGAAAAATTTTCTTTGTCTAATGTATGCAGTGAAAGGGCAAATTCAATTCGTAAGATTTTGTGCTATAACCATCACCGCCCAGGGATCTAAATGACCCTTTGGTATCGCTTACTCATCCTACTCAGGCACTCAGGCATTCAATAATTTCGCTACCGATTGCCTTCTAGTCTTGGGGATCAAGCCAAAAATTGATGAGATTCTCCAACCCTCGTCTTCTTCACGGCCATGATATTTACCCAGTAGGATTCCAATAGACCCGGTTTAAAAAAAACAAAAAAAACTAATATCTTTACTATAACACCTTTCCCGGTGCTCTTGAACTTGTGCATCCGTGGTGGGATTCAAAATTTCCGATCATTGTATGAGGTAAACAAATCTGCGAAAGAACAGCAGACAGATATCAGAGCATGGTCGAATAGAGGATTACTGATTGTCTTGAACATGTCTCAAGCTTGTGGGATAAGCAATTAGAGTTTACACTATTTTTTTCCTATAATCAAAGAGTTCACGAGGATTGATACAGTTTCAGGAGATGTATGTACAAAGAGTGCGGAGCAGCAAGGCAGTGACTGCCTATTACTCTTCCGATGGAGCTCAAATAATCTCTTGGGCTACAGCAATATTGGTTTACCCGGAGCTGCCGAAGGTAAATTCTGGAATGCTGATGGTGCTCACAGTCCAGGTCTTGCCATTGTCGTTGGTTGTCATGTCACCGGTGACACCCTCACTCTTGCCCAGGGTATTGATGTAGTTGGGGTCGGCGGTGTCCAAGATAATCTGTGTGTCGATCCAGGCTGTAACACAGAAAGAAATCCGTTAGTAACATCATCCTTTTAGAGCAGCTTCAGCATTAATTCTTACTGTGGGCAGGCACAGTGCCGCAGTTATTCTCAGCACACTCAACGGCGCTACCCCAGCCTTGGGCCCTTCCATCACTGGTAGACAGAGTGGAGACGACCTCGCCGTTGACCAAAACAGTTTGAGTGTAGTTGCCAGTTGAATCTTCAAATTTGTCTGTGGATTGAGTAAGTGTCTGTCTCGCATCTTGTGTAACTTGATTGTGTCTTACAGTGCATAGTGACCTTGTCTCCAGCGTTGGCCGTGGAAGAGTCGCCCTGGACGGGCATCTGAGTAGTAGCTTGGACTTAATGAGTATTTGAGTCAAGAATCTCTGTAAGGGGAATCCACGTACCACTGGTGGATAGCAGGGTGTAGGCATAGATACTCCAAGAGCTCGATTGCCAGTTGTCGGCGATGGACTGAATCAGGTCACCGTTCGAAGTACCCATGCCAACCCAGAGCGAAGCATCACCGGAAGAGCCACTTGGAGCTTTAGGGAGAACCAGGGTGGAAGTCGATTCACGGATGAACGAGTCCGAAGCAACAGGACCAGTACTGAAAGCCGGGCCCATGGCGGCGTTCACTGAGGCGATCGCCGTCAAGGCGAGAGCAGAGATAGTTTGTGCGGTGGATGGCATCTTGTATAAGGTCAACAGGTTGTCTTTGAGTTTGGATATTTCTGGCGTTCTTCACATCGGCCTACTCCAGCAAAGAGCTCTTTAATACTCCCTCATGGAGCTCACCGGGCATCTTCAAATGGAGGAATCCATACTCCTCCACGCAATATTCATCGGAAGTTCCATGTTATCTCCACCAATAATCATCTGAATTCTGGAACATCTTCTGACAAAATCGGAAGAATTACCGAATGTTCAAGCATCACATATATAGCAAGTGGACCGTTTTCCGAGCAGTCTAAAACACCCGCTAATCTATCCACCCGGGCTAGTGTTGCAGACTCAAACGCCAGTAGCGCAGTGATCTGCAGGGAGAGACCGGGGTTTGGAATTTCCTTCTAGAACTTCCAAAAAGCAAAAGACAGGAAGCGCTTACATGTCACGTTGTAATCAAAGATGATCAACAACTTGTTGCCTACAGGATCATCAACTCCACCAACTCCGTGGGCCACAAATTTTAAACTTGCATCGACATTGGAGAGTTGTGACATCCAGAGCATTTATCTTCAAATAAATACATCAGAATCTGGGACTACAGTATTTCCATCCAGTCAGGAGTATTTTCTATCAATTAGGACGCGAGAGGAGCCAGCAGTGTCGGAGCTTGTTGATCTACGCGTGGGTATCGACTGGACATCTCCATCCGCATCATCTGTCCAAAGGATAATTGAGCACTAATGAATGACAGTAGGTTCAATAGTATTATTGTGATCAGGGTACAAATATTTAAATGCACTGCTTGGTCATCTCTGCAAAGTAAACCCAGTGTTCTTCCAAGGTAGGCCCAGCCGCGACCTTCGGTAACATGGCTGGTAACACTGGTTTTGCCACTGCAGAGCGGGGCCCAACCACCAACTTTAAGCCCCCGTGGGCGCATTCATACCATGTTCACCAGAGTTCCTCGGTTCACCTCCGTCCAGCTCAGAAAAAACAACCGATAGCTTCCTCTCCAACCGCTGAAATCTCTGTATACTCACCACAATATGGCCCAAGCAGGTACTACGGCGCTCGCCGCCGCTATGATGGGAGCTGGCTACCTCTGCGCATTATGCGCCACGCCCCCGAATCCATCCCCCGCCCGCAAAGACAGACACACAACAGATCGAATCAGCTTCTTCGCGGGCTCAGGGGCGACGATCGCCCGTCGCATTTCCGTCACCGCCATAACATATCATGCCATCCTCACAATACTACCGGTCTACGCGCCCCAGCGGATGCTGCAAATGTGTCCGCGACCGTACAACATCAACCCAGAGCTTTTCTCCTGGAGTGTTCCTGCGATCGCGGGCATTCTGCTTATCTGCCTCGGTGCCTCCGTTCGCCTCGCTGCGTACGGTAGACTGAATCGCAATTTCACTTTTCACCTTGCGGCGCCGGATAAGCTGGTGACGTCGGGTGTGTACGCCTGGATGCAACATCCGAGCTATACGGGGCTGGCGCTGATTGGGTCTGGTATTGCGTCGCTTTTTTGTCGCTGGGATGGGGTGGCTGCTTGTTGGCTATCTGAGGCCACTCTGGCTCGATGGTCTGGGTGGGGTATGATGATGTGGGGGGGTTATATTTCAATTGCACTTTGTGTGCTATTTACAAGGGTGAAAGATGAAGAGGAGATGCTGAAGGAGAAATTTGGCAAGGAATGGGAGGAGTGGCACCGGTCGACCAAGCGGTTCATTCCCGGAATTCTGTGAGGGGTTTGATACTCTGCATATTTCTTTTGTACATAAAAACACCCTTTTCTTAGACCCCCCATGGATGATGCATTGGTTCCTTGTGCATGACACACTTGATGTCACCCTTTCCCTCTTTCCTATATAGGACTGCCCCCTCTATCTGTTGAGGCGTGACCACGATGTCTCTCACGCTTATTTCTCATAGACTGCGGGCTCCGCCTCGTGAGTAGGGACGGCGTCAAGCGCATCGAGGGTTACATCCACGCGGGGACCGGTAAAGTTCTTGCGTCCATCGATGAACCACTGGAAAACAGAGATGATGATAATCACTGCGAACGCAGCAACGGCATAGTCTACGTAGAGAATCAGTCGGACGTATTCAAAGTCATCGCATGGGTCCACTTACTCATGCTGCTACCAGTAACAGTACTGGAAGGAGGGAACACGAAGAGGACCGTCGTGAGGGCGATGTATGCGAGAGAGATCTTGTCAGTGAGCATGTGCTGTGCAGAAAAGAGCCGGCACGAGAACTTACAATATCTACAAACCATCCAAAGGCGTTAGGGAGCTTCCACTTTCTTTCGGGGAGAGCTCGTCGCCCCTGCAAGCAGTTAACCAGAATGGGCATGGCGTATGAGAGATCAAGGGCCACAACTGCGGCGGCAATAATAGCGTTGAAGGCACTGTATGCAGTTAGCAAAATCATTGATTGCAGGGACAGAGAGCAACGAAATTACCTAGAAGATCCCAAGAAGATACAGCCGAAAATAATGACGACAACGACAGTCAAGATGAGCGCATTCAGGGGTAGTTTGAGCGTTGGGTGAACCCTGGCAAAGAATCGAGATGCAGGAAGGCCGCCATCGCTAGTATCGTTAGACGTGCTTCTTCTAAAAAAAACATCATGTCCGGGCAATGTACACACCGAGCGAAAGCGAAGATCATCCGACTACTGGTAGTCATCACACTGAGAATGGCGAGAATCAAGCACACAAGAGGTAGCCTTGAAATTCGTGAGCGGAAAGGTCAACAGCGAAGAGAGGATTGAGAGACGTACATCAACAGGCAAATTGCACCAGCGGTATTCTTTGTGGCATCAATGAAAATTTGAAGCATCGGTCCAGCAGCAGAAGTAGTGATTTGATCCATATCACCAGCCACGAATAACAGGACCATCAAAAAGATCGCTCCGGTGAAAGTTCCAATGCCAACACACGACACCATAATCTTGGGTCCCTCGATGGATGGGTTTGGAACCTCTGCTCATTGTTAGTTTCAGGCTCGCGTGTACAATATAAAGGCAAATCAATTTCGTACCCTCAATCATGTGAACCACGGCATCCTAGAACTGTTAGCACCATCTAAAATACATTCTAGCCAACAAGAGGACTTACAAAAGCAGTAACGCCAAGTCCTCCTTGAAGCAGTCCCAGCATCCATGCAACGCCATCAGGCCCTGGTTCTTGTTAGCATCTTTGGTAGCCGACTCTTGTTCAAGGGTACACTCACATCCAGTGGTGTTGACAAAGTTGCAGAACACGAAGCTAAGGAATGTTATGAGAAAGGTCCACAAAATCATGTTGAGGACATCCTTACTAGGCCGAGTTAAAGTTTGGCGAGGCGCATGCAAGAACGGTGATGGAAACAACCACGAATCCACCGATGGACCATGAAACTACCTCAAGTTAACCTTGAAGACCAAATAAAAAGGAGATACACGCACAAGCACCGCGGTAGATCATTGGCAGGATAGAATTCATGAAGGCATTGATAACGAATGCTCCCAGAGTCAATCCGATGTAAATGAGAAATTCGTGCCATCGTTGCGGCACATAGTCCTGATCAAAGTTATCAGTAACCGGGCTGCTATATTTGCCAGGGGGAAGAGTCTAACGGGATGCATGGCCGAGATACAGCCGACGATAAGTTGGCTTGATAGGAGCGAGTTGGTAGCCACGAGAGCGACCTACAACAATATCAGTAAAAGGTCATCGCGAGGCAGACTTATTATTCCGCTTACCCAACCGGCGACATTAATCCAACCTGTAATCCATGAGAGGATAGGAACCCACTTTGGCCATGCGACTGTGCAATAATCAGTGAGAAGTCGGGAAGCGGGTGATGGTGTATAACATACTGACGGCGACCCAGTGATATTGACCACCGGCACTAAATGAACGTTAATCAGATCTCGAATCCAGACAGAGAGAGTATAGACCGCTGCGCATACGTGGGATAAGCGGAGAGAAATTCTGCAAGGGAGGCTGAGATGCACAGGTTGCAGAATCCAGCTGTGACGAGACCTGATCGGGATGTTATTGAGCATTCTCGGAATAACGAGCGGTATCCCGTTGCACATACCCCAGATGACGCTCGTGCTTCCTCCGGAGGAAAGACTAATCGACAAGCTGGCAGAAAGAGCAGTCCACGACTGGATTTAGACGGTAGTCCCGATTAGCCACATTTTCCGTCATGATTCTGACCGATTATCGAGGATTGATGTACATTGAGCACCGCAAAGGCGAGTCCCAGCATCGACCTGTTCTCAATCAGTATCTTGCAACCTTTAAACGTTTCCTAGTCGATCGATCTTACCACATGGAGTACTGACGCTTCAGTTCAGGCTTATGGCCCATGGCCGCCAGTTGCGCATCATCGTCCTCTAATGGACCCCCCTTCATCTGCATCTCTGTTTGATGGCTCATGTCGCGAATTTGCACGCAAAAGATGGATTAAAAATATCAAACAAAACAAAAAAAACTTGATAGTGAGAACGACATTCATAAAGTCGGACGGAAATACATCTAAGTATTCTCCGGAATTACCAAAAAGGCACATGGCTACAACATCCATTTTGCGGATAGCGCCGACAGGGTTACAGCTGGCTAGCATGCGGGGGAACCAGTGAGAGAAGATCGTATCAGCACCAAACACCAATCATATCTAGACAGTGGGGCAGGACCTACCCAACCGTTGTCCACCCGAAATCCACTTCGCCCCTGGCCGACCTAATCGCAGCCAATCGTAGTCGCCGTTTCAATCTTGTCCAACCGACCGGAATGAGGTCTTATCGTCGACATCCCCATCTTCCCCCAACCAGGCTAACAGGCACAACTTGAAGTCGACCTCTCTCCGCAAAGCTTATCACCAAGTACCTGGAAGGTCCGGCTTAGCCTCCCTCTTTCGTCAATGGCCGCATGTACCTCCCTCGTCTGCGTTAGCTGCGGTGCAAGCCATCCCAGGCTATCCCTAACGCGCTCTTAGTCACGTCGTGACAATATCTTGCAGATGCTCCTTGCGCTGATCTCCACTGCGTAATCGGGTGGACCTACTGATAATTTGGCAAATAATCTGGTACTCTTCGGAGAATCTCCTATCCAAGCAACCGGTTTCCGGTCTGTGCCCGATTGCGATTGTATAAATAATGGTATCGCAGCGAGTGTTGATCTCTTGAATTATCGTGATAGCTCAGTCATCGCTCCCTTCTTTCATTTCCTCTTTCTTTGGCCATCTTTCCAGTCATGTTCTCTAAGAAGGGGCTGGGCCTTTTGGCGGCTGCACTTGCCACGCAAACATGTGCTGCGTCAACCACCACGGCCCGCCATGATCAGGCTACTTGCAAAAAGACCACGGTCGCTATCTTGTAAGTGTGGCACTGGTTCTTTAGATATGCGAGGCCGCCGAGCTAACAAACTACAGGGGAGGTGGAATGGCTGGTGTCGCTGCGGCAGTAAGACACCCCCTTCAGTCCAGCAAGGATGCAGCGCTGACATGCCATTTCTAGCAAGCGTTGTCCAACTCATCTATCCATGATTTTGTGATCATAGAGTACCGAGATACCCTCGGTGGTCGTGTGGCGCACACCGAGTTTGGCAAGGATCCCAAGGGCAACCCGTATACGGTCGAGCTGGGAGCCAATTGGGTAGGATACTCTGCTATGACTGGCTCGGGAAAACACAATGACTGACATGATAATTATGATAGGTGCAAGGATTGGGATCTCCAGGTGGCCCTGGTATGACACATGGCTGTTCATCCAGCATGCCCTTTTTCCACATACTAACCATGGCTTGATAGAGAACCCCATCTGGACATTCGCAAAGAAATGGGGTCTGAAAAACACTTATTCCAACTACAGCTCGATCCTTACCTATAACGAGACTGGCTATACAGACTACTCCTCTCTTTTGGATGATTTCGAGACAATGTACGATGACGCTGCCGAGGCGGCTGGAGTTCTCCTGACCGAAAATGGCCAGGACCAAACTGCTCGGAGTGGCCTAGCATTGGCCGGATGGAGGCCCAAGGTTGATGATATGGCCAGCCAGGCCGTGGAGTGGTGGGAGTGGGGTTAGTTTTTTTTTTTCAGAGCTTCATTAATGTCCTTGTATCGTCAAGCTAATTATCCTTCAGATTGGGAGGATGCCTATTCACCCGACCAAAGTTCTTTCATCTTCGGTGCTGCTGGTGAGAATTTGACATTCAACCAGTTCAGCGACGAAAACAACTTCGTTTGGGACCAACGTGGCTACAACCGGATCATCCTCAAGGAAGCCTCGACATTCCTCAAGGCCAACGACCCGCGTGTCCAGCTTAATTCGATCATCACCAATGTCACTTACTCTGATGATGGGGTAGTTGTCTACAAAGAAGACGGTAGCTGCGTATCTGCTGCCTACGCAATCTGCACCTTCTCGCTCGGTGTGCTCCAGAACAACGCCGTCTCCTTCAGCCCCTCCTTCCCTGACTGGAAGCAGACCGCTATCGAGAAGTTCAGCATGGGCACATATACCAAGATCTTCCTGCAATTTAACGAGACCTTCTGGCCCCGGGATACTCAGTACTTCCTGTACGCCGACCCTATCAGCCGCGGTTACTACCCCGTCTGGCAATCCCTCTCCGCCCCAGGCTTCATCCCGGAATCAAACATCATCTTCGTCACCGTGGTCTCGCAGGATTCGTACCGTGTCGAGCGCCAATCGGATGAGAAAACCAAAGAGGAAGTCATGGCTGTCCTGCGCAAGATGTACCCCGACATCGACATCCCCGAGCCTACCGCCTTCATGTACCCGCGCTGGTCAACAACCCCCTGGTCGTACGGCAGCTACTCGAATTGGCCTGCAGCGACGACCCTCGAGGTGCACGAGAACCTTCGTGCAAACGTAAACCGCCTCTGGTTTGCGGGCGAGGCTACTAGCGCGGAGTATTTCGGCTTCTTGCATGGTGCTTGGTTCGAAGGCCGTGATGCGGGCGAGCGGATTGCTGAGCTGTTGGGTGGTAAGTGTGCGAAAACGGATACCTCGGGGACTTGTGGAAACCGTAAACACTATGAGCGTCTGTATGGAAGCACCCCGCTGGCTGATTATAGTGTCTTTGATGGATGGGATGTGAGCAGTTTCTACTCGAGCTCTTAATTGGTTATCGAGTGTTGGCGTGGTGATTGTACGAAATTTGTATTTCGAAACAGGCTGGATCTAGCTTGTAGTGTATAGCTTAATTTAAATGCTGCCTGTCAGCCTGACGGACTGTCTTACTAGAAAATTCTCTGGCTTGAACATTTGGTTACCAGGTAGTGATAAGTCACGTTGTGAGCACCTTTTTGCACTTTTTAGTTGAGTGACATGAATGGAATGTTATTTGTTGTCGAGACTACACTGATGAGAATCCCTTACGGTCAACTGTCGAGCCGCACTATAACAGCTACTACTGGTAGGAACAAAATAAATGTTTGCCTTTAGATTTGTGTTACTGAACATGGAAAATGGTAAAAGTGTCCACCTATACAGTAATGAAAATCATACTATCAACATAAGGTAGAAGGGGGGTAAACATGAAGCCCCAGAAGACAATCCCGAAACACCAACGCCATAACCCTCGCAAAAAGACTCCACAGATGATGGAACGCCCTTAATTGCAAAAACCAGCATCACAACTAAGAGCGACAAGAAAAGTTGACCTCAATTCAACAAGAGGCCAGACACCGGGGCGGGACATCCTCATCGAGCATGGTATGTATCAAGTGCCTGCTGGACGTCGTGTAGGCTGTCTTTGCTCCCATAGGCGTCCATGAGTTTCTGGTTTCGCGCGAGACGCTTTTGTTCCTCTGCCCAGGCAAACTCCTGCCGGGATTTAGCCTCATTGTAGTAGTTGTAGCCGGCAAAGCCTATACGGAGATTGTGGTTAGTAGCCGATCAAGCGGAGGGGAGGTATAGGATCTTAAAAAAGGTACACGTACCGAGTCCGATGGCAGCGACGACTGGGAGATACCTATTCAAAGCAATCGTGGTCAACTCGACGAACGTTGAGACAGGAGTCCTGGAGGTTTCCAGGGGTAGATTGGCTTACCATCGGCTAGGCCGAGGCTTAATGGACGGGCCGGTCGGATGGGGTCTGTGAGAGGGACTGGCTCCAGGAAAGGCGTATTGGGACATATTTTTAATAAGGGACGGAATAGATAGCACACTTGGACAGTGATTTGGATTGGGGAGATAGGTTCAAATTGGAAGTTGAGTGAGAAAGTAGTGGAAGATGCACAGGTGGCGCGTGAGCTCCGGTCGGAGGGTATTCCTCCGTATAAAGCAGGAAACGAAGATCGCCGGCTGTGAAATGCGGGAATGCGGGGATTGCATGACGTGGGGATCCAAACGTTAGAGCATTGGCTACTGCAGCGAATCATGCCACGTTGGTATCATGATCCACGGTTAGCTGACTTGCTATGCCATCACAGACATCTTCACTGCAAGTTACGTGACTGCAATAGCTGGATAGTTACGTTATGCTTCATGACCGACTTCTCGAGCTCCTCATCTTGGGCGCCTTGGGGGCTGTGGTGATTGTCTCCACTTTTCCCATCCAGCGCATGAAAGTTCAACCGTCCAACCAGCGATTGCGGAGGAATCAAGTGGTTCATGATGGCAGCAAGCAATCAGGATTGTGCTAATTCACCTGAAACCATGATATAGACCCGGTAGATCTTTCTATTTTGAACGGAAGGACGATGAGCGGCTCAGTAGAGTATTTCGGTCGATGCTTAGTATCTGCCTAACATTGGTTGGTGTATACTCCGTGGTAACTAACTGTACTGGAGATTCTGTGAGCCAATCTCTACCGAGTTGGGCGGGGTAATTCAAATACCACGCAGGCAACATATGAAGTATACTGGAAGGCATACAAATTTATGCAAATGTATTTATTTAGGAGTATAGACACAGCGTTTCTCCTCCCATTTAGAAAGGTGAAATAAAAACGAACTAGACGCTTAGGTTTAGATTCATGAGCGTAGGTTTTGTGCCTGAATTCGCACGAGGTATTATAGTAGATACCGGCCCTGCCGCAGAGATCCGTGTCAGCACGAAAAACAATCCGATCTACATCTACATATTGGCCCATCTGAATATTCATCACTACGAAAGATACCACGGACAATGAGAACATGAACATTCAATCCAGCGCGGAAAAATGGTATATCTGAGGGGAAGGTCAAGTATGCGACCGCGGGCAAGTTCAAGTCCCCTCGGGTCAGTGCGCGAATATTGCCGATCCTCGGTGGTTACATTGCCGTGATCGCACTCCGTCAGAGTGTTGGGGGACATGTGGATTCAGATGCAAAAAGGAGCGATGGAAAATGGATATCGGCGTGGTCCGAATTCACTACTCGATCAGCGACTGATCTAGGACTTGACGGAGCGTCATGGCATGGCTCCTAGTAGATCAATCGTTTCATTAGGTGTACAATTGATCTCTCCCGTGCGTTGGGGATCGTGCGATCGGCCAATTCTTGTTTAGAGACTTCTACAGAGTAAATGGAATGGCAATCGAGAATTGATGGATGCAAAACTCCTGCCTTTGATCTTCTGGAGCTCGAGAGATCGAATGCTTCGATGGATCTTTGACTACTGCGCGCAGTGTTTCACAACCACCACAACCCTGCCTATCCTCTGCGAGGGAGAAGATAAAGGTGGCAAAGAAGCACTGGATCTGATGCGCTTGTTGAAAATACCAGAATATCGCAAGGTCGGCATGTTTTCTGGGTTACTCGTACTACATTGTTACTGTATCTGATCTTCGTGAGCTCGCACATCTGCGTCGGACAAGAATACATATGTGGTATGGATTTTGGTCGTCGACCAGTGCTATATAATTTTGAAAGTCTAACCCGTACAAGCATAAATAAAAGCATGAATACAGAAGCCTTTTCTGTGTGTACATATTTTCAATTGAGACAACAATGCGCCGGCCTGACCATGAAGACCCACAGGGATCCCGACGAGAAAGTAATCGAATTATAGTACTTCCCTGCAGTGTCGTTGCATGTGTGAACTGTGATAAAAAATAACGGAGACACTCCTAGTAAGCAATTTTCCTGCTCTGGGTAATCTTGAACCATAAGATCAAATTCTGTTGGATAAATGCTACTGCTGATGCCCAAGAACGGACAATTGACCGCAGCAGCCAAGGGAGAAATCGGTAGTAGCACGCTGAAAACCTTCAGCCAACCCACGTTGTCGAGGATGTTACTCGAGTTTAGCAAATAACGATAAGGATATCCTTGACTGCTGAGATGAGATTAAATGAAAATGATAAGATAGACTAAAAGGACTAGTCATGACTAGCGCGGGAGCTAAGCAATTCAAATGACATTTCTAATTGCATTTTGATCTCGACTGCGAAGATATGTATTCGATAAAGAATTCGTCAGGACTGGAGCTGGTGATTCTAACAAGTATCCTTTGGTCAAAGTCAAGGCTGACATTAAGAAATAGCACGACGAAGCCCTACAAGAAGACATGGGGAACATTATTATCAACAATTCCTCTGTCAGCGCAAGTCGAGAGCAAGTTCCAATCTGATCTGGTAAAATTCCGGTCCCGTCCTGAATCATCTACTAGCAGTATTCATGGACCAGAAGACTCGAAAGATTTGATTGATCTTATCTATGGACTTCCCTTCGATATCTGGTATGACTCGCATCTTGTAATTTCGAATGGATGGATCTACGACACGGGGCTAGTCCTCATAGTCCTTTCCGAAAGTCCCCACAAAAGCTAATCTGGCAAATCGCTGGATCCGCCCTCGAAAAAAAAGCCATTGCTATTCACGACAATCCTGCCGATTGTCCCTGCGTTACCGATTGTCTTGTTTGTTTCTAGTCTGTTCCTGATTGGGGATGGTGTGTTAAACAAGAGCTTTTGACGGTAGGTTTGATATTTATGAGTCAGGCGGGAAGCAGAGTGGAGGAGTCGTTTCCAACGTGCTAGAGTATGGGCTAAAGTGCTTTGAATACAACAGAGAGAGAGGACTAGTATTTTGTTATTTGTTTCTTGCTCTTCGATCTGGAAAATCGAAGATTGATAGATCTGCCAGTGGTGAGTTCACCATCTGTCCCACATCATATATATTCTCGGCATCAGCGGGAACCACTAATGGTCGCCATAATGCTTGTTCTAGAGATGGTTATGATAAGTATCTGAAGGAAAGTGTCACTGTCATTTCATGCGACTTGGACATTCAACCCAAATTTGAGTTTTTGAAGCCCGCTAGAGTATGCACGTCGTGTCATGCCGAGCGGTGCGATGGATTTGACCCGGTTTGCTATATCGTGGGGTGCCATAATGTGGAACCTTGATTTATGAAAGGAATGCGTATGTACAGCTTTCGGTCCATGTTCTTGTCCGCGCTTTCGCGATCATGCACTGAGTTAGTCAACCCTCGGTCTGGACTTGGCGAAGATACGTGGAATGGAGGATTCGTATCGTCGTATATACTCGGTCGGGCTCGACACTGGCAAGGAGTAAAAAAATGGTAAGCTGAATACCAATGTAGCCCTTTACCAATCAGCAACGCTGGCCTATTCAAGAAGTCTCTCTATGGGGGATACTGGTGTTGGTGTTGTGTCACAGTGACTATCACATGCAGCATCACATGTAGGCCGCTAGTATGACGCATCCCGGAATGGATTTCTCCCAGGAGTCATCACAAGCCGGGATATTTCGGCCAAGTCCCCCCAGTTGAGCTGGACCGAACGAAGCCGAGAGTCGTGGTCGTAGGCCTGGTGGAAGGATGCACCAATGTCTGATACCCGCTGCCGCTCCCCTTTATCTTGTCGTTGAGCCGCGGCTTGATTGGCATCGGGTATGCGGGGAGATCAGGAAAGGACGAATGGCAGCAGCCCCTCTCGGGTGAGTTAGGAGACCACAGCAGCCCGGGGCAGGGACTCTGGTTGGACAATGGCGGAAACTTTGTTTTCGGGGCTGCAGACTGGACAATCCTTCGCGCTGTTCATCACGACTCGAGTCGAAGGAGAATGAGAAAACTATAAGACCTCAGGTCTTCCCGGACGAGAGATTGTGTGTCTAATCGGATAGCTGTGCGCCGGTCGCGGTGCGCGAGGACTCGGTATGCGGCGCATCCCGAGTGTAGTCGGGGGCCGCGACCGCCTTTTGAGTGCCGATATGTAGGGTTAAAGGAGTTGGAGAGTGGAGGGAGTCGGGAAACTCGCGATGTCGGCCGAGTGGAGCAGCCGTTTTCAGACTGTTTCCCGTCGGGAAAGTCAGGTGCCGCGATGAGATTACCCAATATGATTGGGTGATGATTCGATGGTGGAGTCGGACTGGGGGAAGCTGGACTGATAACCGAGCGTCGCAGAGCAGAAAGTCAGTCAGAAAGCGTGACAATCGCAATTCGATTGGCCCGACGGGAGCGCAAAAGAACAGCCGCGGCTTCTCACGCTGCTCTGACGTCTTCTATCTCCGCCTTCGGGCGGGCGGCTGGTTCAGTGAAGTGTAAAAGTTCTTGTATATAGTCGTTATCTCGTCTGCTGAAAGAAGAGTTCTTCTTTTTTGCTTCCTCCTTCATCCATCCTTCATTGTTTAAAAATCCCAGCTAGCAATTGGATGGACCATCGCTATCATCGGTAGCAATATATACAACACTTTGGACAGCGCGACTACCCCGATCTATACATACCTCCATCTCTTCCCCTCCTCCCACGACTCACCTTTACAATGGCTGCCTCAGTCGACTCACACCTTAAGGATGTGGCCATCCTGGCTAACATCCCTAACGATGCTCGCAAGATCCTCACCAAGGAGGCCTGCGCCTTCCTGGCTATCCTGCACCGCACCTTCAACCCCACCCGCAAGGCCCTCCTCCAGCGCCGTATCGACCGCCAGGCCGAGATTGACAAGGGCAACTTGATCGACTTCCTCCCCGAGACGAAACACATTCGTGAGAACGACGCATGGAAGGGTGCTCCCCCAGCTCCCGGTCTGATCGACCGTCGTGTCGAGATCACTGGCCCGACCGACCGCAAGATGGTCGTCAACGCCCTCAACTCCGATGTCTGGACCTACATGGCCGACTTTGAGGATTCCTCTGCCCCGACCTGGGAGAACATGATCAACGGCCAGGTCAACTTGTACGATGCCATCCGTCGCCAGGTCGACTTCAAGCAGGGCGGCAAGGAGTACAAGCTCCGCACTGACCGCAAGCTGCCTACCCTCATTGCCCGTGCCCGTGGTTGGCACTTGGAGGAGAAGCACTTCACCGTCGACAGCGAGCCCATCTCCGGCTCTCTGTTCGACTTTGGTCTGTACTTCTTCCACAACGCCAAGGAGCTGGTCGCCCGCGGCGCCGGTCCGTACTTCTACCTGCCCAAGATGGAGTCCCACCTCGAGGCTCGTCTCTGGAACGACGTCTTCAACCTCGCCCAGGACTATATCGGCATGCCCCGCGGTACCATCCGCGGTACCGTCCTGATCGAGACCATCACCGCCGCCTTTGAGATGGACGAGATCATCTATGAGCTGCGCGAGCACAGCTCCGGTCTGAACTGCGGCCGCTGGGACTACATCTTCTCCTTCATCAAGAAGTTCCGCCATCACCCTAACTTTGTCCTCCCCGACCGCTCCGACGTTACCATGACCGTCCCCTTCATGGACGCCTACGTCAAGCTCCTCATCAAGACTTGCCATCGCCGTGGCGTCCACGCCATGGGTGGCATGGCCGCGCAGATCCCCGTCAAGAACGACCCCGTCGCCAACGACAAGGCCATGGAGTCCGTCCGTGCCGACAAGCTGCGTGAGGTCCGCGCCGGCCACGACGGTACCTGGGTCGCCCACCCGGCCCTGGCCTCGATCGCCTCCGAGGTCTTCAACAAGTACATGCCCACGCCCAACCAGCTCTTCAAGCGCCGCGAGGAGGTCCACATCACCGCCAACGACCTGCTCAACACCAACGTCCCCGGCAAGATCACCGAGGAGGGTATCCGCAAGAACCTCAACATCGGCCTGAGCTACATGGAGGGCTGGCTCCGCGGCGTCGGCTGCGTGCCCATCAACTTCCTCATGGAGGACGCTGCGACCGCCGAGGTCTCCCGCTCCCAGCTGTGGCAGTGGGTCCGCCACAACGTCAACACCGCCGAGGGCAAGCGTGTCGACAAGGCCTATGCCCTGCGTCTGCTGCAGGAGCAAGCCGATAGCTTGGCTTCCCAGGGCCCCAAGGGCAACAAGTACCAGCTCGCGGCCCGGTACTTCGCTGGCCAGGTGACCGGTGAGGATTACGCCGATTTCCTGACGAGCTTGTTGTACAACGAGATCTCCTCTGCTGGCTCTGCGGCTAAGCTGTGAGTGGGGGATTTGAGTTTGTGCGGTGATGGTGGTGGTGGTGGATCATGATTATGAATACCCTTTTTTCTTTCCTTTTTTTCTCTGCATATTTCCTTTTTGGTTCAGTCGTTTCTTGTTGATAATCAATTAGCATCGGTGTATAACAAATCATTGAATACATTCTTCACGAGACTTCTCCTTTATCTCATCGCTTATATAAAATAAATCCGTCCAATGAGAGCTCTGATTGGATGAGCTACTTTGAGTCTCTTCTCGGACCGCTATCTGTAGTTAATGGCCGCTTTATTATACAATACAATTAGCAGACAGGAAGGAATGTACTTTGCTCGGAACCACCACAAACACTAACTGATGCTAAAACACCGTTTTGGATGTCAGACGTATCACTTGACTGTTTCCACATAACCTTTCCGTCGTAAGGGAAACCAGAGAAACCTTTCTCTTTCTTCGCTTGGAATGCTCGATTGATCGCAATAACGGGATCTTCCCCGGCACGGAGTTTTTCAACGAAGTCCGGCTCATCCTGTCTGTGTAGCAGACTTCGCAAAATAAACATGGCAGACATTGAGAGTAGTTGCAGTGTCTGCGCTGGCCAGTGCACGAGGGCTAAACCAGTGACTTGTATCAAAAACCCTATAATGACGAACAGAACGGAAATAGCCGAGCACAATCTGCTTTTCTGAAAGGATTTGGGGCAATGTGAAGAGATTAGTTCCTTTTTGACAATCCTTCCCACAATAAACCTTTCAGTATCCTTCAGCTCGCGACCATCTTGCACCCAGACAACGATTATACGTCTCGGGGCACATTGTGGCTTCCAAAAAATCAAATTTGTTGGCCGGCCTATGATCTGAGCACAGATCGCTAGACCAGCCAGGAGGAAGAAATATCCAACTGCCACCAATAAAAAGGCAATCAAGCGATACCCGAATTTTTCCGGAAAAAGGGGTGCCCAAGGCTCATAAATAGTTGTGAAAAAGACAAGAGTTATAATGCCGATCTGAAGAACGATACCAATGCACATGACTCCAAACGACTTAATGCGTCTATTGTAGGGTCCGAGATTCAATGATAAATTCGGCGGATATATTGAATCGGGCACTCCTGGTCCTGAGGCCACTTGTGCCCCACTATTTCCAGCACCCTCTTGGCGCTCAGAATCTGGTTGCGGAGCTTCAGGTGATTTAACGTATTCTGCTAGGTGTGTAAGCATTTTCTTTAGACAATAATTTCGAACAACTTTATCTGAGTTCTCTACCAGCCCACTCGAAAGCAGCTTTTCTGCCTTCGCCTCCTGTGACTGATAGACATGAAAGTCAAACGTACGGCCCGCGGTATCACGGCGTGCAGTACCACGGCGTGCAGTATCAGGGTCTGTAGTATCAGGGGGTGTAGGATCAAATTCCGCGGCGTCACCTGTCGGTTGTTCCTCCTTTCTCAAGAATGGAATGCAAATCAATTCCTCCACTGGGCATCTTTCACTCGATCCGTAAACGCGCCTCTTAACCTCTTGCCCATCCCATAACTCGTAGAGTGTTTTCGAAGTTGATGATAGAAGTTCCCTTTCTATCGCGGCATTGCTTTCACGTCTACAAGCAAACCGTGCAATCCTGTTGATGGCAAACACGGCAAATGGAACACCGGTCGGAACCATTATAAATGATATCGTGTCCATGAAACTGACAGACTGTGACAAATATCTATTTGTAGCCTCTTGACCTAAGAGGGCAAATAATCTGGGTGAAGTATTAGTGCCGGCTATAGCTCTCTGGAATGCTGAACATACGGAGTTATACCTCCCAGCAGATTGACAGTGATATTATCAGCGACTGCTATATCTGGGATCTCGGAATGTTTCAAAACAGCCATGGCTGTCAGCTTGAATCAATGTTCAGATGTATAGAGCAGTCTCAATCGGTCATTAAGGTGTAGAAGTACTATTGAGCTAGCTTCAGCTTGCCGCAATGCAAAGCAAATCAGCCAGAGAGTGACTGCGCTGCTCTATTTGAAATGCCCTGCTGGAAGGTTTGCCGCCCTTTGGTTACGACATCAGTTGCGGTACATTTTAGGGCTATTTCGACGGTTCCGTGCAGAAAAAAAAAAGTCCAAGAAAGATATGCAGGTGGCCAGCAATCATTCGAGTCAATCGATCATGACCACGTCGAGACCGATCTATGTGATAGAAGCTCGTCCTAGCGGACTAGAACCAAGAAAATTTGTGTCCGCGCGCATGTGATCCCTGAAATCAATGAACAACGCGGTTTATCTGGGTGAAAGGAAACTTAATCTTTAGCCCGAGAATTGACATTGTTTATCAGATAGCCTATACTGGAGCCATCAGTGTCTAGAATCAGGTGTGATATGACTAGTGGCAGTTAGTCAATGAACTATTAAAGATAGTTCCAGGAGATGAACATGATGTAGAGGCTAGAACGTACTTCGTAGATCATAACTGAATAGACAGCCGTTTGCGGCAACGTTAAAATAGCATGTTGAGTTTAGATTATCTAGTCAGCTGAGCTAGGTTCAGAGACAGGACTCTGGCTACCGTAGAACGGGTGTGGTCTCGAAAAATCATTGACCAATATATACTGAGAACCTTCAGTTCTACCGCCAAGTAAGATAGCTTGCGACTACGGATCATGTTATGGATAAGGTTATGCTTAAAGCGAGCCAATTTTGGAGTCAGTTGCACCACTCATAATTGGTTAGGTCCCGAGGAAGGTTATCTGGGTAATTGATGTCAAAATGACGTCGAATGTGAATTCCAGACTCATCTTTTGTATAAGCTGATAAAATCTAGGAGACGGAAGAGCCCAATCAAATAGTGCATACAGGCTGCTCGGGCCTCATTTTATGTTCGTCTATTCTCCTGATTACCCAAATGGAATAGACTACTCTTTTGAGAAGTAGTTTGTTATGGAGAGACGTAATCGATATTGTGGGGGGAGTATTTTTGGTGGCGATGTCGTGCGCAACTTATGTCAGACAGAAGATGACCAATGGAATTTGTGCTGGCGAGTACTCCCATAGTTCATGTTCTATACAGTGAGATGTGTCGTCGACAGAACACTGAACGGGCTCTGTGTCATCTCTACAAGCTGTTCCATAGAGATATATATCTTTGTCTGACAGGATAGCTTTCTACAGCACAAGCGCAGCCTGCGGGTGGTCGCGTTTGCTACGGGAAGACTAGGGGGCTAAAGAGATCATGCGCTTACTGTGATACAGGAAAAGCAAGATTAATTAATAACGTTACCATAAAATACGCTCTATATTTACCATTCTCGGCTTGAATATATGTATCTACGCTAGAACTTTCGATAGTCGTCCTCAAATATGCCAGTAAAATGGAGAAAGTTTCCAGTCTATTATTCCTCAAATAAAATAATCATGTGGTTGTTAAGATATGAAATTGTGATTCAGCGCATTTAGTATGGTGTTTTGGGTTTAACCGCTCTGTCGTGGACGTCAAGACCATTACTACCAATATTTTGCCAAACCTATCGAGCGGTTAGCGTGGTGTTCTCCTGGAAATGAAGTCGGAAGAGTGGAGGTATAACTGATTTCGAAACATATTCCATAGCATTTGGTAGAACTCGGTTTGTGGGACTGTGTCCATCGTCGAGTAAGATAGAGTTGGGGGGACGGGCGGAAAGGGCTGCAGTTGTGTCGTATAACACGTCGCAAGGCGGCAATATTTGAGAACTATACTGAGCGTAACACGGGCTATCAATCATCTTCGCCCGAGGTCAATGATCAATGTCCTTGACTTCTGCGTCAGCTTAAACACGAGATTCCACATGTCAGCAACGAGTTAGTAGAAAGCAGAAATTATACGGTATTTCGAATTATCAGACCCGAGGCGACATCCTTGGCCCCGCTCGGTCATTTCAGGGGCCAAAACTGACCGTCGTACCACAAAGTCAGAGAGCCAATTTTGCAGTTGCGAAAAAAAGTTTATCACGGTCGCCATTTAGGGAGCCTCTGTAGTGGTTATCTATTGGGAACTGAACTTGCTAGACTGTCCTCGATGCGAGGCTTGCTGCAAAGCCCCGCAAAGACCAGTGTACAACAAGGTTACCATTTGTTTTTTCAGCTTGTAACAGTAGATTCACAATGACCGATTCCATTTTATCCAACGTGCTGGGCAGTCAGGGCTTCAGAGATCTAGATCATCTTTGCATATCAATCATATTATACGGAATCACCACACCGTTCAGCCTGTCGCGAGCGGCCTTGGGCATTGGGCTAAAAGACTGGGCAACCAGCCTGGAATAGTTCGCTTGGAAATCATCCGCAATGTTCAAGAAACGCTGTTGACCCGGTCCGTGTCGGAAGATCCATTTGACCCGCTGGGGCTCAGTAGCTTCCGTCTTTGGTGGGTGGCCGGGTGGACTTTCACCCGATCACCCGGTCCGCTGTGCACCCGCTTTGGTAGCGTTTCCTCGTCAAGGCAAGGATTTACAATTACAAATCATAAAAGTCTGTAGAGCACTTTGTAGGCTCGTAGCCCTGTCTTGCTCAATCCTGAGAAATATGCACTGCTTTCACGTTGCGAGTGAGCTTAGGAAATCAATTTGATTGACTAATGCGGAGAGGTTTCCGAAAATCATCATCATTTCTATATAAACCTGTCTGGTAACATGATTCACAAAGCACTTATCAACCATATTAGCTAAACCCAGTGGAAATTGCTCAGTAATGAATCCCACTGAATGTCGTCGACAGGAAACAGCTCCCCTGGGTCACCATCGATAGATGGCCAAATTTGGGGCATAATACCACCGTCAGAGTTGTCGGGAGCTGCGATTGTGGACGTCTCCTGCGTTGCGCTTTGGGATTGCCCAGAGCCAACAATTGCGTTGATTTGATATGGAAAGCAGCGTGCCAGGAGGCGCATTTTGAGGCAAATACTTCCCACAATGTCCGTTTCTTTCTCCGCCGCAGTCATTCCCGCACATCTAGTCTCCAGTGCGTCCGCAAGCTCCCTGACAAGATTCGGGTAATCTGCTTCATCAACGATGGCCTGAACCTGGGAATCCACAGCAGAGCCGTTGACGCCAGCAGTAAGCTTGAGAAGAGTGACCACTGCAGTGGGTATGTATCCTACTGCGGCACAGACACGGGAACTTGTAATGATGGTCATTTGGGCAATCTCTGAAATGGGTAGGGTTTTGATCGTTTCAATGAGCTCTTTGCTTCGCTGGATGATTCCTACAAGCGTGTTCGTTCGAATTGCGCTGGCTGGCTCTGCAATCCACAGCTCCTCCTGAAGAGCTACTTTCTCGAGCCTGATCTCGACATATTTCATTTCAATGCGTAGTGCATTTCCTGCAGAATTAGTTAATCTTCATTGACCACCTAGTATCCAAGACACACCTGTTGACGGAGGACAAGTTGGGAGATATCTTTCTACGAGTGCCCTCACGCTGTCAAATTGCCGTTGCAGGGAGCCCCGTGTGACGTGGACGAGCGCTTTCCCACCGCTTTCTTGCATCGAAGCGTACACTTCGTCCACTGTTGCCAAGAAAGACTGTAGATGGATAAATGGTGCAATCCACCGACCCGGCAGATGCTCGTCACATGCCATATTTTCAATGAACTCATCGATTCGACGATCATGCTTCATAGTCAAGGGCCGGCCGAGGATACCAAAGAGACTGATAGAAATTTAGCCAAAGCTTTATTTTTCGGGGCGGACAGACTCACCCAGTAGACAACCAATATGTCCCTAGCATCGCTCGCTGCTCATCTGGATTCGGACAAGGCTTTCTGTGCAGTCCTAGATCATGCAAGATGGAAACACAGAGCTGAGTTAACAACAAAAGCTGCGGGTGATATCTCTCTGCGGGGTATGAGTAAAATGCACTGTAAATCAATAGACCACGGAGAAGCTCGAGGTTTCTCTCGGATCGTGCCACAACTCGTAGCGTGACGTGCTTCATGACTTCGTCGGCGACAGTCTTGCGCAGAGGGTGCGCATTGCCCATAGTCGCGGCTACGACGCACAAAAAGAGAAATGGCTGATGGGACTTGAGGCTAGCGGCTGTCGCGCTGTTTTTAATCAACACGAAGGGAAAGATGGGCGCCAATTCAAGCTTGAAGCTCGTAATCAAGCGTTCAGCATCGACTTCACTGATAAGCCCTCGATCTACGAGAGAGGGCTGGCCCTCCAAAATAGAGTTGGTGGGCGGGGCACGGCCATGGGATAGGTCTTGAGCAGCATCTAACAGCGTAGCCATGTCTGTGGAATCCAGCTCGCGACCAGCAGGTGAGTTCAATTCGTTTGTGAGAGTATAGGAAGCATCGGGCGATATCTGGCTATTCGATCGGGTCAAGGTAGCCAACTGTGACGTGAGAAGGTCGACTTTCCTCTCTAGTATCGCGACACGGCTGTATTTCATGATGAATACTATAATTGATATCCGTTTTGGGGAGGACTACCTTGGTGAATTCTTCTGCTTTCGCCTTGTCTGCGGAAGATCAAGGTACGTGCATGACTTTCCCAAACGAGCGCATCGCTGGCACAGGTCGGCAGACTGGGGCGTACATCTCGCCTTGGCTGCCGTGCACGCCACACATGCCCTTCTCTTGACCGGAGATATTGTGTTGTCCATGATGTCGCTTCAGGAGGAAACGGAGCGTCCGGTCGACGTGGGAGTTACCAAGCGGTGGGACCGGGAGGGGAAACGGACCATCCGATCGGACCGGTTTGTCATCCGGCCAGGGTGTGGCAAGAAGTACTTATACCTAGGCTTGTCGATGAACGAAGTCTTGATCTGACATCAAACAGTGAAATAACCTATTCAAAATTGCAATATACTCTCTACATCAGAAAAGCAATGTCTTCATATGCTATCACCGGAGCCTCCAAGGGTATCGGTCGCGAGCTCGTGCGCCAACTCGCTGCCGATCCGACCAACACGGTTCTAGCCATTGTGCGAAACACCGAAACGCCCAGCATTAGTGAAATCGCCTCGAATCACCCTAACGTGCACCTTATAAAAGGTGATGTAACAAACCCACAGTCGATTCTCGAGGCCGCTTCGGCCGCAGCCGTCATCACAGGCGGCAAGCTAGATGTGCTTATCCACAACTCCAACGCCGTTGATTTGGCCTCTATGTCCTTGAACCCGACCCAAATTCCATTTGATACGCAAGCTACTCGGAACATTTTCGACCCATCATTGAATACGGCTATCTACGGTGGTATATGGACAACCAACGCCTTCTTACCCCTCATTGAGAGGGGCATCCAGAAGAAGATTATACACATCTCCAGCGCCATGGCCGATGTGGATTTCATCAACGCCACTGGCATCAGCTATGCTGTCGCATACTGTGTTGCAAAAGCCGGGATGAATGTTCAAGTCGCAAAGTACGCAGCGGAACTTGCTCCTAAGGGCATCAAGGTGTTGGCTTTAAGTCCTGGATGGGTTGATACGTGGGAGGGTAAGTAGCATTTGCCGTTTACTTTGCTGTAAGATTTGTCGATACTGACTTCATCGCAGGAGAGAAACCTTCCGAAGTGGTAGAAGCCGAAAATATTATGCTAAAGCAATTCCAGGCAGCTGAGCCTGAACTCAAGGGGCAGATTCAGCCAGAGGAAAGTGTCAGAAAGATGCTCTCGGTCATTGATCGTCTGGACGCCAAGGCCAGTGGTCAGCTTCTAAGCCAGAATGGAAACAGAAATTGGTTCTGAGAAATTTGATTATTGATGAAATTAATCAAGGGCGGAATCTGAAATGAATATCATTATTTGTATTCAAGACCCTCTTTAATATTTTTTTTCTTTGAACGCCATTATTTATTTAGAGACTATTTTTTGTCACTATAGTTCACCCATGACTTGTGGGTTATTGATACAATATTATTATGTGTTGTGGATTTTTGCACCAAAATAGACCGTCACTGAGCTATCTGCAAAGGACTGGGAATTAGTGGGAAGGGATGAGAAGAGACTGGAATTGGTAGCGCAGAGTTTGTCATACAGATCTCCCACTGGATCAGACCGTGAAGGTCCAAATATTTCAAAGAATACATGATAGCCTATGTAATCGTTTCGTGACTCTACAATGAAGGCCTAGCGAGATACAGCGCGGATACTCCTCCGAGACTCAATATGGATTGACAAGTAGAATTCAAGCACCTTCTGGGGCAACGGTGCATCTACAAGGCAACCCTCACTCCCCTCAAGGTATATGGATATGTCCACATCCACCAGAATTGCCTATTATTCCTTGGCATCTAACTTATGCGAGACGTATGACACGAGGTAACTCGGGCTCGGGCCCAGTCACGAACCTGTGGGATTGCACACAACAACACCAAGACGGGAGAAAAGCGGGGTAAATACGATAATTCACAGTCGTCAGACATTATTCTCAAATTGAATTTCTGCACGGAGATCAATTGAGATTGCGTATTTCGTAATTCTGTTCCCATGAAACTGACTATTGGCTGTTGGCCTGAGCTTTCGCTTACCATTCGATCCGTACGTGTCGTAAAAACCACTCTTCCCCCCTTTTCTTTCTTGGTTGTAAATATTTTGACCACAGCTCGTTATTATGTCTACAGAAATTGCAGTTGTAAGATATCAGCCGTTTAAAAGAAGGTGATTTTGATTAACCGCTCACAAGTCTAGGATCCCGATTACTACACCCTAGAAAAAACGGTTACCGCAGATGATGATTGGAAGTCGTGAGTGGACCCAGTTTAGCGGATGACATTCTGCACCTTGTCGCTTATCAAAGGTTCGACAGCGACACAACTTCATTGGCCTCGGCGGTTGCCAGAGGCCGCTTGGAAAATGGCCGGAGGTGAAAATATCATGCTAGAAATTGATCATACAAGTTCGAACTAACTGAGAGTTGTAGGTATCAATCGTTGAAGTCAGAGGAATACTGGTATTAGAATACTCCAGAACAAAAACATCGCAAAACCAGGCTGACTCCCCGTGATTAGGACCCCATCCGATGATCAACAGTTCGAAGCATACGAGACTGGGTAAGTTATGCCACCGAATTGAAGGATACTAGCACCTAATCAATAGTCAACCAGCCATCTGGTGGCAATTTTGCTGGACTATCATCAGCCTAGTATGTTGCATTGAGCTCCACTGAAGAAACCAAAGGTAAACTTGCTAGTCCGTGATCACTGCTGCATCATGCTAAGCTTGAATTAAGAATATTTTGGATGTGGGAACCGGTAAAGGTAGCTGGGCTATGTAAGATGGGAAAACATCGGCCCCCCGGGGATGAGCCTAACCTTTCTGTCTAGTGATATGGCGGATACCTATCCTGATGGCAAGTCTTCACACTGAGCACTTCCTTCACAGAATCTCAGCGCTAATTAAAAACAGCAACCGTTCATGGAGTCGACCTTTTTCCCCCTCCGCTAACCTGGATGCCGCCCAACTGCGTGTTCGAGGTAGACGATCTGCTACAAGAGTGGACATGGTCTGAGCCGTTTGACTTTATTTACCTCCGCCATATGCTGGGATCCTTTGATAAGGAGGGGTGGGATACGCTGTATAAGCGCTGCTACGAGTTCGTTCCATGTTTTCTCTATTTACCCCCGGTATTTGTAACTTGATTTGTAAAATGCAGGACTAATTTTCACATCATTAGCAATCTCGAGCCCGGTGGCTGGATTGAGGAATTCGAGCTTGATATTCGAGTCAAAAGTGACGACAATTCTCTGCCAGAGGATTCGGAGCTGGCAAAGTGGGGGGAAAACTTCATTGGCTGCTCGGAGCGAGCTGGACGACCCCTTGCTGTTCAAGAGACCATGCGTTCAAAGATTGAAAAGGCAGGTTTCATTGACGTTCATGAGCAGCTTTACAAGGTCCCTATTGGACCTTGGGCGAAAGATAAAATATACAAGGAGGTTGGCCAGCTCAATTATCACCACTGGGTGACTGGCATGGAAGGGTATGCTATGTGGCTGCTCACTAAGTTTGGCGCTCCCACTCCTTGGGACGCCGATGAGGTACGGGTATATCTTGCAAAGGTCCGGGCGGAAATGAAGAACCCGCACATTCATGCTTATCATTACGGGTGAGTCATTTTGGACTTTCCTTGACGGCTTTGATTACTGACTCGGTTCTGCAGGCGAAAAGTTTGGGCGAGGAAGCCTAGAGCAGATGAAATTATGGCGATACCGAAGGATGAGCCCATCGGGATTCCCATCACACCTGGGCCGTCCCCATGATGGTCTTCATAGCCTGTTACACTTGCGCTGGTAAGAATCTGGGAATTAGAGGCTACTAGCTGGCAATCCTTTCGTAAACCCATTGTGATCTATGCGTAACACCGGTATCTCTCGATGCTTCGATTTTATAGCTTTCTTTCTCGCACTTCTGCTTCTGGCCATTCTCCGTACTACATGAACTGTAATTCCAATAGATTTCCTGGAAATTGATTGAGCGTTCTTCAAGTGCAGATACCTTTTATCATTCAATCGTCTCTGGTATCCACGGATGCACAAGCTTGCCTAATTCTCTAGTACTGGCCCGCTCGCTGGGGTAAAATCAGCAAAACGATCCTGAAACACATTGATTGTACCGGCTCTAAGGTTTGATTCATATTCCTTCAATCTATTTTTCAAAAATGATATTCTCCGTCCTCTAAGTGTGCCCTTGCACCAGTCTATGTTGTGACTTCAACCAACATCAAAAAACGAGCTCTAGTTTATTGTACGCACAACATCATCGATCGCCCTGGCAACGTATTCAACGTTGCGTAAATTCACTGCAGAAAAGGTCAGCGATGGTCAATTGTGTACAATCTCCCCTTCGTCATACACACTTACACCCAGAGATTGAAATTCGGCCTGATTTCAGCATGTATATGTGATATTTTTGCCGGATCGCGAGGACTTGACGCTGAGACAGTCCAATGTATGTGAACATACCAATCTAGTCGAATATTAATAAATGAAGCATTTAGTTGTATAGAACAGATAGTGCATACCTGGTTTACAACGTGCTTCCAATCACCGGGCGTTTTCAATTTCAGTAACTCGTCATATAGAGCATGTCTCATGCGCTCGATTCTACGACTCATTGTTGTGAGGTCTTCAAGCCATCTATCGCGGAGTCTCTCGTTTGCCAAAACAGTTCGCACTATTTCAGCGCCGCCTCTTGGGGCCATGGAATATTCTCCACGGATCAAGTGGCACAGATTTGCCAGTACATCTTGGGTCACATCATGAGCTGCGGGGCGAGTTACGACATGCAAAGCTCCCACCCTTTGACCATATAACCCGAAATTCTTCGAGAATGACTGCGCAACACAGAACTCCATCTTAGGCACGTCGTTGAAGAAATGACGAATGGCCCATGCATCCTTATCGGCATCTCCGGTCGCGAAGCCTTGGTAAGCGAGGTCAAAGAATGGAATGAGACCTTTGGCATTGCACAATGTGGCCAACGCCGCCCACTGCTCCTTCGAAGGGTCGGCGCCAGTCGGGTTGTGCGCGCAGGCATGAAGAATCAAAACATCATTCTTTCGCGCAGACTCGGACAATACTCGAATTGTAGCTTCGAAGTTGAAAGATTGAGAGACACTATCGTAGTAGGGATAGGTTTTTCTTTCAACACCTGCTAATTCCCAGATGGTATGATGGTTTGCCCATGTGGGATCCGGAATCCAAACACATCCGGGACGAATGTTGCGGGCCAGCAATTCGGCACCGAGTCTGTTCGCTCCGGTCCCCGAGACGGTTTGCACGGAGACAACTCGGTTTCTCTGCTCTTCAGCCACCCTTGCGACACTGGATTTCGATTTTCCAAACCCAAATACAAGGTCTGCTGCGAGGCCCAGGAATTCACGATCGCCTTGGATGGCAAGGTACTCGTGTCTGGCAACGTTCTTTGCATCATAGAGCTCTTTCTCGGCGTCCTCTACCACTCTCAAAGGCCAGGGTGCTCCATCCTCGGTGCGATAAACCCCTATTCCAAGATTGACCTTTTGCGGATGCTTATCTTCAATATAAGCGCCATTCACGGCGAAGGGTTCGTCAAGCGGAGTTGGCGGAAGGCTTGAGAAAAGAGAAGGATTTTGTGGCTTCTCGCCCACGTTCGGATCCTCTGAGATCGACCCCATGGTGTCGTTCTCTATTGATAGAAATTTTATCCTTTTATTTTTGTGACCGAGATCATTGTGGATTCCCCCTAGTTGAATTTATAGATTGCCGGAATTGGGGTTGGGAACTGGTTTTTGTTCAAATACCCGGTACCAGCCGTCACAGCCCGCCTCCTTCCGCCGAGCTTAACGGAGTGCCTTCAAGAGAACGAAAGGAAACTAAGCTCGAATAGAATTTAAGAAAGAAGGTCACAGCAGGAGAAGCAATCCTCATACGTCACAGATCACTTCAGCGGCCCAGCGAGATCTACCATGGGCGATTCTGTCATCCCATAGGCTCATAGTCTCGCCTGATGGCGCATCTGGCCACATGGATAAGCTCAGTAATCATCAAAGGCCCAATGATTCACATAGCCCTGGGCATTTTCATACTAATTCCAAATGAAGATGATGCTATAGACGGGTAGAGTCTTTTGGATATATTTTTCAAATGTTCTAGTCAGATATCGAATGACGATCGCGGTCTTAAAAAAATGCAGCTAAAGACGGATGTTATGCAGCGAATGCTGCAAATTGAGTCTTGGCATCCTCGATCACGGGATCAAACTTGGACTGTGCACCAGACAAGAAATTTGGAACTCGTGCCTTTTTCACATTTCATATAAAAAGAGCAGGCAGTATAATTACATGGACCAGGTAAACGGAAGACAATACAATCGTCTATATTTACGCAAAGAGCATTAAAAGCAAAGTCATGCGTAGTAGTTTTATCGATCATCACAGAAGAATCACACAGCACAATGACAAAGAAATTGTTCAGCGGTCGATGGCCACCAGGACCAAGGCGACAAAATTTCAGCATACAATCAAATATCTTCACTCATTCACCTTCACAACCATATCGACTCTTCTAGGTAGCTATTTAGACATATTGCCAAGCAAGCTGCTCAGAAGTGATGTTCAAACCGATCGCCATAGCCTCAAAGCCAAGACAATCATCCACATTGCCAGTAGGGACAGTTGCGTTTTGCAGCGCGGCAAACACCTGCCAGCGGTCTGCGGCTGGGGCGCCTTGGCGGCGAATATGGCGAACAGCGGCGGTAGAGTTACCCGGGGCAGGGCAGGCCATAAAGCCCGAAGCACCCTGGCCAGTGTAGGTCCAGGTCCCGAGGTTATGGCCGGGATGATACTTGAAGGGGCCCTGAGACGAGCCCGGGGGGATGTAGCCCGAGTGAGCAGTGGTGAAGCTCAGTGCGCCGTGGCGGTCGACGTAGATGCGTTGGCCGCCGGGGACAACAACATCCTAATCGTTATCGTTAGATTGCCTTGTCCTTATCTTGGAGTTGATTTCGATTGGGGTTTCACCATACCAGGGCATTCTGAGCATAGATAATGGTGTCGTTGGTACCCTGAGCGCAGTTGGGGACGACATCGGGACAGTAGGTCTGGCTCTTGCCACCGAGCCAGAACTTGCTGCCAGCAGCAGTCAGAGGCAAGAAGTGGATAGGCGAGCCAGAGCGGGCAGCGGTGACGCTGAAGGCGCCATTGGAATGCTTAGGACCATGTCGAGAGCCGGAGAGGGCAGCAGCGAGGGGAATGAGGGACAGAAGTGCGGACACCTTCATTGTGATAGAACGGGTAGTGAATTCGTTGATGAAGATTACTCTGTTGAAATACGACAGTAAACCAAATGTAAATCTCGATCTGGAGAGAACGGAGACGTCTATAATTACTTATATTTCGGATGGAAAGAATCAGGAGGCGGAGGGTTGTGTATCAAGACTCCATCAAGTGGACCCCTGCGTGGGCCG
Source organism: Penicillium sp. F50 (assembly GCA_037356195.1). NCBI lineage: Eukaryota > Fungi > Ascomycota > Eurotiomycetes > Eurotiales > Aspergillaceae > Penicillium > Penicillium sp. F50. The sequence continues at coordinate 1,498,822 of JAYXSA010000080.1, read as the reverse complement.
TTTAAGATCTGCATATTGAAGGTGATCGACATTTGTCTTCCTACGACTGTATCACTGAAACAGGATGTATGGAGTATCGGGCCTTGGGATCGTCGCTTCGCTGTATGGAGCACTCCGTAGCCTCGCATCTATCAGGGCAGGCACTGAGTGACCATGTGCCCACGGTATCTGTAGTAAACTCCATCAAAAGTATTATTGTTAGAAAGAGCGCGACGCTCACGAATACTCTTGATCAATGCGGTAGCTCTGGGTCCCAGAATTGGTACATAGATGCTTTCGTTCAGGTTCGTCTTTCAAGAACCGCAAGCCCCTGTTGGGAGAGTTGATCCTAAGACGACAATGCAGAGTTCTCAGCCGGTAGGGTAGAGTGATCGACAGCCACGGATCAGGGCAATGGCGTAGGCTGAGGCAATGCTTGCCACAGGAGCAAATAGTAAAAATGGCGAAAGTGTGTGTTTGTGTGTCTGTTCCCCATCATCACATCGCAGACCTCCAAGGCAGTTTGGATTTTGTTTAAGGAAGACGAATCATAATCAACGCATGCGGTCTCGACCTCGATCAGGATTGGCCTGTAGAAATCATTTATTCAAGGGTCCTGACAGGTGGGTCGTTTCAGGCATATCAGGGTGCTACGGAGAGAAGTAATGATCGACGAATATCCTGGTCGCATTCCAAAGGAGAGCTCCGTCCTGTGATGCTCTCAATAGTTTTACTATGGAGGATAGACAAACAGTTAAAAGCATCTGGGTATCTTTATCTGACGCTATAGTCTGTAATTCAGCGACTGTTAGTTTTGTGTGAGCACTAAGACTTTGGTGTTCAAATTGGGCAAAGAACTCGGTACTCGGTACACGTTGATCTCACAGTCTCCACCGGTCCACCAGGTGTCTCAGAGTTGGATGCAATTGACATCACTGAGCAGTAAAAGTGCCCGATCATCCTTTTCACGAGAGAAGATAAGGAGATTTGCCGTCCCTGTATCTCCAAGCATATGATACTCAGGGACTGAGCGAGACCAGTCACCAGTCGATCCTCGATCACGTAGTTTGCAGAGAGACTGATCTAGTCATCCTGCGGAAGTGTCAGGGTGTTGATACTTGAAGGTGGAGAGCAAACCCGGTCTCAAAGCAATCTCTTTCTGACAAGAAAAAAGGCGATCGATGATCTCCATATTCACGGAACGGAAAGGCCTCTATTTTCATCGCCACAAGGACATATACCCTCTTGCCAGAGATGGTATTGAAAGACGGGTAAAGAGATGGCGGCAATGTAACTTCGAACGAATCTGAAACACAGCACTGCTGTTGGAACAACCTCTGCCGCGATAGAATCAAACTCATTCGAAAGACAGCAACCTGGGTCACTGAGCTATCATGAGCGACTGTTACAGGAATTTTATGGACATGGGTCCCTTCAAGAGCCAAAGTCGGTGTTTGGGCGCAGAAACAACCCAGGTCTGTTCATCTATGAATGATATTATCGCAACCCATTTATGTACAATACACTGATAGCCAAAGTATCCCATCGCTAATGGTTGCAAACTCCAACGCCGGCAAATTGAAGCAAAAAACCCGCGAGGGCGGAGATGAGTAAGAAAGCAACGCCAGAGTCACAAGACGACAACTTCAACACGAATGATCAAAACTCCGCGGCAAGCGGCAGATCCCTAGAACTCCGTCCAGCCCAGATGCGGAATGTGCCTTCAATCGGCATCACCCAGTTCTGGGCACGTACGCTCCAATAACTCAGATCCTTTCGGGACAGGGTCATCTGAACGGTAGTACTCTCACCAGGCTCAAGAGAAACCTTGGTAAAGTTTCGGAGAACGCGATCGGGGAACTCGATGTCCTCGCGGGACTGACCCAACCCGCGGTTTTCCGCGACGCGTTCTGGGAAGGACACGTAGATCTGCACGACCTCTTTGCCAGGCCGCGGGCCAGTGTTGATGACCTGCACGGACACTGAGAGCATTTCGTCGTAAAGAGACGGATTGCCACCCGGTCCGCCGCCTGCGTCGGAAGGGTGTTGGCGCTGCTTGTATCCTTCTGGGTAAGGATAGGAACCTGGTTTGGTCCTAGATCGGTCCCGAGTGTAAGGATATATATACTTTGATAGAGCGTTGATGGTAGACGGGAATCTCGTCGATGATTCTGTCGGTGGTTTGGTATCGTACTGCGGGGGATCAACCTCGTTCTTTGGGCGATCGGCTGGAAGACGAGATTTTTCTTGCAGTGGGTGGATTTCAAGTGATGAGATGTTGAAGGTGGTGTATGACAAGCCAAAGCCAAACTCAAACCGTGGCTCGATATTATTCTTGTCGAAGTACCGATAATCAATGTAAAGCCCCTGATCAAAGGTCATTTCTGGTTGCCGGTCTCGCGTCTCATAGAGAACCCGAGCGCCGGGACCGTAGTCTTCGAGCGATCGGCCAATTGTATATGGCAACCGGCCACTTGCATCAACGTCACCGAAGAGGACATCTGCGAGGGCGTTTCCACTCTCCTCTCCAGGGAGATTGGCGTAGAGAACGGCATGCACTCCAGGCAAATCAATCCACGATTCCATCACGACAGGGCCGATAGAATGCACCACCACCACAGTCTTGCCTTGACCATCACCGCAATGCGTGGCCACACGTTCAATGAGCTTCGCACCGCTGTGCTGGAGCTCGAGATCGTTACGGTCTCCCCAGATATCATCGTCGTGGATAAACCCCTCGCCTCCGTCAGAGTTCACGAAGACGAGACAGAGGTCTTGGTCTACTAGATTCTTAAGGGCAACATCGTTCCCTAAGAATCCTCGCACATCACTAGTCTCCGAGTGCCACGCAAATCGCAGAGCTTCCCAGGGGCTGATCAAATACGGGAACTCGACCGCACCACTTCCCCAGCCAGATCCCAGGGTTCCCTGGTTGCAGCCACGGTCGGCGCAAACATTTGGGCCGTCGCCAGGACCAGCATCCTCGCCATAGATGCCGACTCGATAGGCTCCTTTCGAGCCGGTCGCGGCACGTGAGAGTGGAAGTGTGTTATTCACATTTTTCAAGAGAACGGTTCCTTCTGCAGCAATCCTCCGAGCTATGAGGGAGTGCGGGAGTTCCTTGGTCCCTGTGTCTTGCGCATTCACATAATGATTGACCACCTCGTGCGTTTCGTCATCTTCACTGCCTGGATGTAGCCCTCCCATTCTCTCGTTGGTCCACGAAGAAAAGTTTGGCCCGCCCTTCCCTAGTGGTGGGGGCAGGTCCCACGAGTCCTGGCGGAAATGGTACCAGGCCGCAACGATACGAGTGACCATATCGTTGAGGCGCTCCATAGGAACCGAGGTGTTGAGAGCGGCTTGCGTCAAACGCATACCCCAAAAAGAGTCGCCATCGGCCCAGTGTGCACCATCACCGGGCATACTCATATCAAGACCACTCAATGCACTCTGCACACCAGATCGTTGAGCAAGCCAATCGGATTGCACAAATCCTTGGAAGCCAAGTTCATCCTTGAGAATGCCATTTAGCAGCTTGCTGTTCTCACAAGAATAGCTGTGGTTCACTTTCTGATAAGCGCACATGACACTCGCGACGTCAGCACGCACACTCTCGGCGAATGGCCAAACGAAGACTTCATGGAGTGCACGGTCATCTATATTCGAAGAGATAGCATTGTCGTTACCCCATTCATGAGGTTGGCGATAATGTTCTTGTTCATTCATCAGGAAGTGTTTGGCGGTCGCCATCACGCCATTCCGCTGGATACCGCGGATGGTCTCTGCGGCAGCCACTCCCTGGAGAACAGGGTCGGATCCGAAGCCTTCCCAATTGCGACCACCAGCAGGCAGCATCCCCATTGGACCCATAGCCGGCCCCAGGATGACATTGACTCCCTTCGCGCGCGCTTCCTGCCCTAGCGCAAACCCACGTTGTCGCATAAGCTCACGATTCCAGGTTGCCCCAGTGGTGATTCCAGCGGGGAATGCGGTGATATTATCTGCAAAACGAAGCCCAAGCGGGCCATCTTGCAGACACAAAGAGGGAAATTGGACGGATTCAGCCGGTCCAGTATTCCCAACGCAAAGTCCCATCTGCCATCCTGTCCCTGTTGTAATATTCACTTTCTCCGCGAGTCCCATCCGGTCCACGAGATCATGCGCCTTGGCATAACTTTCTCTCCACGCGGCATTGGTTCCACCGAGGGGAGTCGGATACCAGGAAACAGGCGACTATGTCTGTCAGCAATTGAGCTCAACATACAGCCTAACAGGAGGCCGCTAACATATCGGTCGGAAGGAGAGGGCTCTTACGTATTCCTTAACGGGTTTTCCACCGAGAACCCAAGGTAAGCCCTTCGTTGCCAACCACATCACAAGCAATCCAACAGCAATCAGTGGGAAAACATGCCACCAAGCTGTAATATGCAACAATGACTTGATCCCCGATTTCCAGCTCGGCTTCTGGTCCCTGTAAAGCTTTGCACCCGCACCTTTATGGTTCGGAATCCCGTAGTCATCGCTATCATCGTCAGAAAACATGAGACGTGAGGTACTATGGTTCAGATCCTCATTGAACGTCTCCGATAGTATATCCCGGTCCATCTCCAACATGTGCTCGATAGCCTTGCTCGCATTGCGCGGTTCGCCGGATTCATCGCCAGGTATAGTACTCGTGGCACTCGCGGAGCTAGGTTCAGGTGTAAATTGGACTTTTTTCTGTCGTTTTTGTGTATGAGCATCTTTATCGAGTGGGAGGAGCTTCAGGTTCGCGTCGTTTTGGGCGGAGGACTCGTCGCCGCTGGAAAGGAGGTCGTCAAGGTAGGCTTCGTGCATTGCGCCGCCGACTCCGCGGTTGTTACTGCGGTTCCCATCGTTAGGTGCCGCCGAGGGTCTCTCGTCATCGGAGGCTTGGTTATCCACCGATTGGTACTCCTGCTGACGCATGTTGAAAGCTCCGGGTCCGGAGCGGGTCGACCTGGTCATCACGTTGGTCTGCTTAGCGTGTGGCGAAGGCTCAGTCACAATGCATCTGCATCCTGTGAATTGGTAATTCTAATTCAGGATATCAGATCAAGTCCGAGATTGAGAAGGCAAGCTGCACCGTTGGAGAAAAGTGATGAGTTTCAAGTTCGGAAGTAACAACTCCTTCCTTTTGGGTCACCTGACGCCCAGAACGCGCCAACTCCAAGACCCTGGCGATCTACTTTCACATCTTGAGGTATCCACTCAGAACTATTATGCAAATTTTAAATATTTACTGGTGGAAGCATTATTGAAAAGAATATGATATAGACAAGAACTTTTGTTAAGCAGGATCGACCAAAAATCTATCACCCGGTCGGTGTCCAGTCCAAAAATGTATATCTACCTCGCAGGTAAAATTCAAAAGAAACCCAAACGCCGTCTATCGGATCCCATGCAAGAAGCCAAACGATACTAAGAATAGGTAATGATGCAAGGAAATGTGCAAAAACGAACAGTCACAGAACGAAATGGCCATTAAACTTCAACATATCGTGGAGGGCGTGCTTATTCTTCGTCATCGGTGTCCACAGGCTTGGGGGTACCCTTGGGGGAGTTGAGCTAAAATTATGTCAGTACCCAGTCCATTAAAAGCGCATAGTTGAGACTCACCCATTCGATGTGACGAAGGCGGCGGCGGGCCTCACGCTCCTTCATCTGAGCGCGGGTCAGCTTCTTCTTCTTCTTGGCGCGGAACTTCAGTTCACCCTGGTCCTCAGCACCAGAGTTAACGGCCGACGGAGCGGCACTGGTGGCAGCCGAAGCAGCAGCAGAAACACCAGCAGGAGTGCCAGTGCCGGTAGGAGAGTTGGCAGCGCTGTCCTCGAAGCGGTCCAGGCTGATAGCGGTGTTGGTACGACTGACGACCCGACCGTCGGCAACGTGCAGCTGCTCAGGGCAGAGAGCGCCCACGAACTCTTCGTTGTGAGAAATCATGACCACACCACCCTTGAAGTCACGGATGGCGACAGCCAGACCACCGAGGGAGTCACGGTCCAAGAAGTTAGTCGGCTCATCCAGCACGAGCAAGTGGGGGTTGTTCCACATGGCACCAGCCAGCACGACCTTGACCTTCTGACCACCGGAGAGGCCGGAGATCTCGTTGTGGTTGGCGATCTCGGGGTCGAGGCCAACATCCTCAAAGTGCTTGGAGATAGTCTTGGGCTCAAGGACACGGAAACCGAGACCCTCACGAGAAGCCTCGTGATCGTCGAACTCCTGCACCATCTTGCTGAAGCCCAGGTTTTCGAGGGTCTCACGGGAGATCATGGTGTTGAACTTGGGGAGGAGACCAACCCACTTAACCTCGTACTGGAAAGACTTCTTCCACTTTTGGCGACCCATGAGAGCCTCGATACGACGAGCACCACGGCCATCACCCAGGTCAACCGGCTTCTCGAGCTGAGCTTTGTCGGCGTCAGTCAGGATGCGGGTTTGCTTGAGGAACACCTCGCGATCGTCACCATTGGCGTAACGCCACTGCAGGTACTGGCTAGGAGTCTTCTCGAGATGCATCTCAACGTGCTCGAGCGCGTGCTGCTTGATATAACCGATACGCAGATTGGGATGCTTCTCAACCTTGCCGGTCTGGGGAACAACCTCACCGGTGAGGATCTTGATGAAGGTAGATTTACCGGCACCGTTTCCACCGATGATGGCAGTACGGGAGGAGAGGGTCAGAGAAAGGGAGGCATCGCTCAAAGAAGGCTTAGAAGCACCAGGGTAGGTGTAGGAGGCGTTGGTCATCCGGAGGATAGCGCGAGTGTTGGACTTGATACCAGAAAGAATACCAGGGGGCGGGAACTTGAACTGCACGTTAGAGGCAGACAGGGTATAGTAGCTCTTGCCCTCGGGCTTGACCTTAACAAAGGCAGCGAGGTTTCCGGGATAGCAGACCAGCTTCTTTTGCTCGTAGTGGTAGATGTCGGTGCAGACCTCATCGAGGAAGCCGGAGTCGTGAGAGACGATCAAACTGGTAATTTCGGTGTGCTTCTTCAAATACTCCTGCAACCACTTGACGTTGGCAACATCCAGGTGATTAGTCGGTTCGTCCAGCAGCAGCACATCGGCCTTCAAGAGCATGGCACGAGCAAGCGCGAGCTTCATCTTCCAACCACCAGACAACGAGCCCACGGGCTGGGACTGGCGGCCTTCGGGGCCATCAGTGAAACCGAACTCGAGCAGAACAGAGCTGATGTGCTCAGTGCCCTGGGCAGCGATCTCGGGGTTCTTGGCAACGTACTCAAGGATGCTGAGTTCGGCATCCTCACCCTGGTTGTGCTCGACAAAGCAAGTACGCACTTCGGAGGGGGGAGGGAACCCCTCCAGCTTATCGTTGGCGATACTGCGCATGAGGGTGGACTTTCCGGCACCGTTGCGGCCACAGAGACCGTAACGGTGGCCCTTGACGAGGCGCAGGTTGGTGTGGGATAACAGGAGCATACCACCGTAGGCGAGGGAGAAGTTGGCGTCAACAATAACAATCTCGTTGGGGTCGGTCTGGACGGGCTTGCCAAACTTGCGCTCATCCTCTGCGAGGAAGTGCTCCTGCACGGCGGTAGCGATAGCCTCAGCCTGGTCGCTTGGAATCAGACCACGAAGATAAGGACCAATGGAAGCAGAGATCCGATCGATCTTGCGGCTGTTCACGTCTTCAGAGACCATACCAGCAATGAAAGTCTTGGCCAGCTCAGAGAACTTGACATCGCCGAAGCTGACAAAGCCAGCAAGCTCCTGGATCTTAGGGTTCAACACGGCCAGGACCTCTTCGGGTGTGACCTTGGAGATGGAACCGGCAGCGACATCGCTGTCCTTCATGGCCTTCTCCATCACATCGAGGGCACGGGTAGCCAATTCACGGACCTCGGGGAGCGAGGCACGGTCCTTGATAGCCTTGATACCGGGCTGGAGCTTGGGAAGGAAGACACGAGCCTCGGCGGGGTCGTGAACCAACTTGGTCAGGTTCTCCACAACAACGACGGCTTGGCGAAGAGTTTCTTGAGGAGTGGTGGGGGCGTTGAGGGTACGCTCGAGCAATGGGGTGAGAAGAGCCAGGACGGGGGAGGTAACAATTGCGACGAAAGTAGTCTGCGAGAGCGCGTGAATGGCCTTCTGCAGGGTCTGGGGAGAGGGCTGCTCCATCGTCTTGATGAGCAGGGGAATGCGCGGGGCAACGTCGTCGTTGTACAAAAGCGTAGTCATGGTGGTCATGGTCTTAGTAGCCTGCTTGGCCACCTCGGCCTTGAGGTCGTGCATGCCAGACTCGACGATGGGGATCAACTCCTTGAGGGTCTTGCCCATGGCCTCGCGCAGCACATCTTTCTCATTTTCCTCCTCCTTTGTACCATTGCCCATCTGCGCAGCAGCGGCCATCTTATCAAGCAGCTTATAGCCACCGACAAATCCTTGCCACTTTCCGGTTCCCTTGCCCAAGTAGGCTTCCAGAGCCGGAAGCAGCGCATTGGCCTTGGCCTCGGGGCTCATGCAGGCATAGAGAGCATCGATGGCATACTGCGCCGCATCGCGAACGACAGCACCCTTGTCGGCGAGAGAGTCGAGAACAACATCGATGATGCCACCATTGTGCAACAGGAAAATGGCTTCGCTGAGAGGGAACTCGCGGGGGAATCGTTCAAAGAGAGCACCAAGAATCAACATAGCACTCTCCCGACGGGCGCCATTCTTCTTATCGGTGGCAGCCTTCTTGGCCTCGGCCAGAACATTATAGTTGAGGAGACCAGAGGTTCCAACACTCTGGATCAGCAGGTTTGCGACGGCGTAGGAGCCATCTAGAGACTGCTGAGAGGTCTCTGCGGTAAAGATGGTGTTGAGGAGCGAAGAAATCTCTTCTGTGGTGGGGGGAATCCCGGAGGGGCCTTTAGCGACAACGGTCGGCATGGCGGGGGTATCAGAAGGTGAGACCGTGTGTGGCATAGTCTTGAGAGTGCACGACTCGATGCCTCCGGTATCTTTCAATACCAGAGATGGGATGAAAAGGATTGTGTTGGTCGGCGGTGGGGGGCCCTCAAAATGGATGGGAGGCGGGGGGTTACTCCCGGGGCCAGCAGAACAAAAAGAACAAAGACTGCTGGGTAAAGAATGCAACTGAAAAGAATATATTCAGACACAATCTAAAATGAATGTAAATTTCTGCGCCGTGACAGCAGGAGATACTTAAATCCACGCGGGGCTGTACGGGGTGAGAAACAGAGAGGAGATTATTGGGGGTACAGTATTCGCGCATGAGTGATCGGGGCCTTATCCTCGCAATTTTTTTTTGTTTGGGAGGCGACCCGTCCTGCCCAATCAGCGGGGCTGTTATCAGCATGAGACGCCACTAACCGGGTATCGCTAGCCTTATCAGCTCCTTGTGCCTGAGGCAGCAAATTTGGAAGCTCTGGTTTTTCTTGGGTCAGCAATAAATGCCTTAGGTGTCCATAGCCTCGCGTCACGGGACTCCAAGTCACGAGATTCTCAGTCACGGGTTCCGGAGGAGGTACCAAAAGTCCCAATGGGGAAAGGAGCGGCTGCACGGGCGGAATGCCGATGTGCTGAACAGTAAGCAGGCCGAATGATGGTGCGACTACGGAGGACCTGATCATAGGTGAAGTCAAAGATGTACCAAGCTCAATTCGACTTTTGATTCGATTCCTTTCTCCTTCCATCCGAGGTTCGCTGGTCCGACGGCGCTGAGTGCCGCCTACTCCTCGGATGAGCATGCATAAGTTGAGCGAATACATAACGAAGCTTCAAAACAAAAACCCAGTCAACCAGCATGCGGAAAAAATTTGCCTTGCCAAATCTCAAAAATGACGCCCGAAAGGAGTCTTAGACTATCATGTCTGTCGATGAAATCACATCGTGAATAAATGGCCGATCTCGCCAGGTGTCCGCATGCAGCCGCCCCGGGCCTCGGTCCAACAAGGATGTAGAAGCCCCGCGTACAACCGACGTGCGGTCAGATGTTTTTTAGACCCGGTCGATCACAGGTATCTTTTCCTTCCTTTCCTTTTGTATGTCCTCATCGTCACATTTGAGATCTCGTTGACGCGATTGCTGCCCTGGATTGAAAGCAGCGTCTTCTTCACCCTCAGTCTACTCTCTCTTGATCCCTTGAATCCCCCCGCATTGACTCTCCCGTCCCCGCAATTCTACCCCGGACCCATCAACACACACAATGGCGCTGAGCTTCAGAACCACCCGCCACGCCTCCAGATTGGCCCAGGTACGTCTTAATGTCAACGCTGTGATGGAAAATCATCCAGCGGGATGCTCTCCGAAATCAAATGACTCTCCAACTCATACAATTTCTACAGGCCTCCCGGCCACTCTTCTCGGCCCGACACTATGCGACCGCCGAGCCTGATCTCAAGACCGCCCTGAAGGAGGTGATCCCCGCCAAGCGCGAGCTCCTGCAGAAGGTGAAGGCCCAGGGTGACGAGGTTATCGGCGATGTCAAGATCAGCAACGTCATCGGTGGCATGCGTGGCCTGAAGGCCATGCTGTGGGAAGGCTCCGTCCTGGACGCCGATGAGGGCATTCGCTTCCACGGCAAGACCATCAAGGACTGCCAGAAGGAGTTACCCAAGGGTACCTCTGGCACTGAGATGCTCCCCGAGGCCATGTTCTGGCTACTCCTGACCGGTCAGGTCCCCTCCACCGCCCAAGTGCGCGCCTTCTCGCGCGAGCTGGCCGAGAAGTCTACCCTGCCCACCCACATCCTGGACTTGATCAAGTCCTTCCCCAAGAACATGCACCCAATGACCCAGTTGTCAATTGCCGTTGCCGCGCTCAATACCGAGTCCAAGTTCGCCCAGGCTTACGAGAAAGGCCTGAACAAGGCGGAGTACTGGGAGCCCACATTTGACGACTGCATTTCGCTGCTGGCCAAGATTCCCCGTGTCGCCGCTCTGGTGTTCCGTCCCAACGAGATTGATGCCGTTGGTACTCAGCAACTGGACGTTTCCCAGGATTGGTCGTACAACTTCGCAGAGCTGCTCGGCAAGGGCGGCGAGAAGAACCAGGATTTCCACGATCTGCTCCGTTTGTACCTGGCTCTGCACGGTGACCACGAGGGTGGTAACGTATCCGCCCACGCTACCCACCTGGTGGGTAGCGCTCTCAGCGATCCTTTCCTCAGCTACAGTGCCGGTCTCCTTGGTCTCGCTGGTCCTCTGCACGGTCTGGCCGCCCAGGAGGTTCTCCGCTGGATCCTCCAGATGCAGGACAAGATTGGAACCAAGTTCTCCGACGAGGATGTCCGAAACTATCTCTGGGATACTCTCAAGTCTGGCCGTGTCGTCCCCGGCTACGGTCACGGTGTCCTCCGCAAGCCTGACCCCCGCTTCCAGGCCCTGATGGACTTCGCTGCTACCCGCCCCGATGTTCTCGCCAACCCTGTCTTCCAGCTCGTCAAGAAGAACTCGGAGATCGCTCCCGGTGTCTTGACTGAGCACGGAAAGGTACTTTACTGATATTTGATTCGTATTGATGAGGTTTTACTAATAATGATTTCCATGCAGACCAAGAACCCCCACCCTAACGTCGACGCCGTCTCCGGTGTTCTGTTCCACCACTACGGCTTCCAACAGCCCTTATACTACACCGTCACTTTCGGTGTGAGCCGTGCTCTCGGACCTCTTGTCCAGCTCATCTGGGACCGTGCCATGGGCATGCCCATTGAGCGTCCTAAGAGCATTAATCTGCTGGGCCTGCTTAAGAAATAAGCTCTTGAACGATTCTGAACAGACGACCCGTAGGCTGATCTGCGGCCGGTGATGAAAATTATGCTAGCGAGCTTTTCCGTGCTTGTCTTGTTGTCTTTGTTTGTTTTAGACTGCTATCTCTTGTATCTCGCGATTTTGGATAAACAGTTCGTGCTGGATGATTTAATCTGGCAAAGAATGGTTCAATAGACTCCTCCATCAACCAAAGCAATCCAAGTTCCCTTTCTATATGGCGAGAAACAATGTAGATGACCAGTTCAAGGAGACTCAAGCCCTCATCTTGGGTTCGGCTTTTCATGAACAGTCACTTCCTTTAACCGAGGGTCTTCGTACAAATTGAGTGTTTTTTGGGAAAAGTATTCATTGAACGCCCTCTAAGCATCTGCAAGTCTCATCTTAATTACAACCGTGCACTCCCATCCACAATCCTCGCCCAATCCTCCTTCCCAAAAGGCGTATAGGCATCGTCCCCCGGAGCAATCCACATGAAAACGTTATCCTGACCATCAACCACCTTCGTCCCAATAAGCGCCGGATCAACCCCTTCCTCACGCAGTGGGACCTTGTTTTGCTTATGGTTGTGGATGTGCGTCGGGTTATCCACCACCCGGAGGAAAATCGGCACCGCATAACGCGGGAGCTTGGAACGAGCGTAGCGGGCTAGAGCAGCATAGTCGAATGTTTGTCGGGCTTCGGGGCTGATTTGGAGGGCTGCGCAGCCGGCGCGGCCCTCGTGGTTGGGAAGGCGGACGCCGTAGACGTTGGCTTCTTGGACGCCCGGGAATTTGCCGATCACTTCGGAGACTTCGGCGGTGGCTCTGATGGACATTAGGCCATTGCTTCTTCTCTTTAGGAAGGGGAGGGTGCGTTGGTGAGAGGTAACTTACACGTTCTCGCTCTTCCAGCGGAAAGTATCCCCGAGACGGTCGAGGAAGTACCAGCGTCCATCACTCTGACGGCGTAGGGCATCGCCGGATCGGTAGTATAGGTCTCCTTTCTTGAAGACATTGCGAAGAAACTTCTTCTCTGTCGCAGATTCGTTGCGCCAGTATCCCTGGAAGGCCTCCTTGTTCGGAATGTTCACGATAATCTCACCTCCTTCTTCGTATGTTGCTCGTACAGCGAAGCCCGTCTTCGAGTCTCGGAGAACATCACCCGTTTCGGGATCAATCGCAACAGGCACGAAGACATTATGCAAAAGGCCACGCATTAGCAGGCCATGGTGTCCAACGCTGCCTGCCGTGAACGGGCCACGGTTATAATTGAACAGACCAAAGATGCCTTCAGTGCTGTTGAAAAACTCTCCTACCTCTGGCACACCGAAGCGCTCGCGGAATTGCTCCCATACATCCGGGCGAAGTCCATTGCCATACATGCAGCGCACCTTGTGCTTGCGGTCTAGAGGCGATGGAGGGGGCGCGAGTAGATACCGAGCCGTCTCACCGACGTAGACAAAAACAGTGGCTTCCGAATCTCGAATGTCCGTCCAGAAATTGCGCACGCTGAACTTGGGACCAAGTGCAATACTCACACCCATCGTCAGACATGCGATGAGAGTCATAGCGGCAGTACCGTGATACAATGGCATGCAACTGTACCAGCGGTCACCATCAGGTCCCTCTTTATCGCCCATGGCCTTCTGACGAACACCTAGAGTGGTGTAAAGTCGGGACATGGTGAACGCACAGCCCTTGGGCATACCAGTTGTTCCCGACGTATACAGCAGAATAGACGGGAACTCGCCCTTCATGCCTAGCGCCAGCTCTTTTGGTGGCAGAGTGGTCGGGAATGTGCGAATATGGGCCTTGAGAGACTCATCCAGAGTCATAAGCTCAATACCCAATTCACCAGTTAATGTATCCCGACACTCCTCCACACGGGTAATACAGGTAGGATCCTCATCCACCAGTGTGAGCTTCGCGCCACTAATCCTGAGACAGTGAACCAGAGCATCTCCAGTCAAGTTGTAATTGATGGCTGCCGGTGCACACCCGATACTCCAAAGCGCGATCCATGCGATGAGAAATTCTGCCCTATTTTGTAAGAAGAAGCCAACCAAGTCTCCTTTCTTTACGCCTTTTGCCAAAAAGAAGTGGGCGTATTGGCAGGCCTGGTCCTGCAGGTCGCGGTAGGTATATGATCGCTCCCGTGTCCAGAGAGCGATCATGTCTGGGTATCGTTTCACGGTCTCGAGGAGGACGAACCAGGCGTTCGCTTTGCCATTGGCAACTGCATTATCATCAGCACTGCGCAGTCTAGTCAAAACAGCATAAATACTTACGAGCCTGTGCGAATGCCCGCTCGCTTCTCTTCAGAGACCAAATTGCGGATACATCCTTGCTCAGGTGGAATTTGGCATTGAGATATGCTGCCACGGTCGCCCCTCCAGCCAGCGCAGCTGCGGCGGTACCTAAATCTTGAATGAGCCAAATAATATATTAAGAGATAATCTTAGGGAGAATGCATACCAAGGTCCATCTTGGTGCGGTCTTCCGATCACTTTGTAAAGGTATAGATCTTCGCCAAGGTTCACTGGAGTTCAACAGTCGGTGAGCGAAGATGGTACGAGAGCGAGCGAATTTCACCTTCGTGTGAAAGACAAGAAAGAAATTCTATCTTCAAAACCAGTTGAATATTCAAATAAATGGCAAACTCGATAGAATCGAAAGTAAAGGAGGTGAAATCAAAGACCCAAAAACCTGGCTGCCGTCAACCGACGTGCACGACCCTACTTCCTCGGCTCAAGTTGTCTTCTCCGCACGACAGGCTCAAAGCGGAATCAACGAATCCGCTTTGTTGCTTTGTTGTTCGTCAATATAGCCCCATCAACAGCCCCATGCCATGCTCGGCTGCCCATTTGCTGGTGGGGGCTCAATAACAAAGATGCGGGGAAGCCAGGTGTATCCACACTACTAATGTGCCCACTAACTACAAACAGTAGTCGCCTCGGCTTCGGTATTAGACGGTTAGTGCCACTGCATAGTGAACTGGATGGGGCATAACTGGCGGTCATGTTCAGCAGTATCTTTCCGTCGCATTCACTATTGGTCCACGCCCTTATTCAGCTGTCGTACTCTCGTATTTCTCTCATCGGCGCCAGCGTTTCAAGGGCTCCGCGACTGAGATTTGCGTTTGCATACCCGCATCGCGTCCTGGTTGATTAGCTCCGTCGAGAAGATAGGCATTCGCGACCAATCGGCGGAAGCCGTCATCGGTGTAACCATTCTTCCTCTACGAAGCAGAGTTGGACACTCTTGGGTGAAGATGTGCCTGATCGCGTCCGATCAGAGGCGGTAGAACATCTATCGCGCGCTAGTCCCTTAGGCACTAAGCAGAGATCTTGGTACATTTTCGAGCTTTCCGCGTCTGAACTCTGCCACAGATGCTTTGCTGTATTCTAGGTCGAGGTCCTGGTACGGCTTGTTTGGGTGGAACGACCTAGGAGGACAACGAGGGGCATTAGGCGGGTGTCATCCGAAACCAAAGTGTTTATTATCTTCACGGACGTCATACCTCTACTTGCCATCAATTCTACCTCTCACCAGGCAAAACATACTCGAGGACTTCTTTTTACGGCACATTTACTTCGATCAGCGACGTGCCATCCTTGCTCCTGTCGAAATCAATTTGCTCGCCATACGGTGGCTCTGGCGAATTCTTAGCTGGCTTGTTATCGTGCCTAACAGGTTCACAAGGTGTCGGCTTATACCAGTCGATCCAAGATAGCTCAATCGAGGAGATATAACAACCAGGGAAATGGAATGCCACGTTCTATACATGATAAGGTCGTGAGAATCAGTTTTTCCGTGACCAGTGAGTCCGGGGAATGACTCAATGTCGAAACTTGGAGACCTGCCGGTAGAATCGCTCCAATCTTCCTGGTTACAGAAGGTGTTGAAGGATAACTGCAGGTTCAGGTACAGACAAGCCTGTGCGTAGGTCCTGATTCCCATGTGGCCGGAATTTTATGTCCAGTAGAGAGACTTTGAATAAATATAGTGAGTTATGATTCAAGTTACATTATTCGTGTTCTTTTGAGGCATCACTGAGAGGACGGGAATGCTTACCATCCATCACACCAGTGAACTCTCAGGCTGAGAATGAGGCTCTGATATTTAATATATCCTCCTAGGCATGGAGAGCTGGGTGCACAACATGAAACTCTCTTTTATCTTGATTAAAGACTGAGAAATCGTATTCTTTGCGCGGCTTCCTACGCTGATTTCAGGAATGTTCGGTTTCTACAGTGAAGTGAGTGTGAAGTTACCAAGTTCCAGATTTCTCCAGAACCAGAACCCTACAAGCGCCCGAACCGCTCCAAAAATGCACCCGAGTCATGTACCTTGCATGTCGGGCTGTGTCTATTAATGGTGTTCCCAAAGTACGAGGCGGAGCAGTCCACCACCAAGAATGACACTCACACGACTTTTTCTCTTTTTCTCTCACACAAAATATGCCCCTTTGTAAATAGTAAATTTGACCTTCACATTGCGGTCTCACAGGGTGATGTTCAGTACTCAGAACGCGAGCAGAGGATCAGAATTCTCGATTATCCAGGTAGGTCTAAGTGGCTGAGGCCTCTGTGGCTCAGAAGTTGGGGGCCATCGACCACCCCCTAATACCCCTTTCCTGGATAGGGCCCGGCGCGCTTCAGATAAGACGCTTGTTAGCAAATCAACATTGGCCAATCTCACACCATGACGTCCTGGGCTGGACTCTTGCCCTGGTCTAGCTCCCGGAATAGCTGGGCTAGATGGTACACCTGCCCTCTTCGATTGCTACCCATACCCCTGGCATAGTTGCTGCCTGTGGCTATGTGCCTCGCGGTGTGCCTTGTGGCTGACGTTCTGGCTAACGGATGGTGGTTTCCTTGCTCACGAGACAGAAAATGATTCAATTTTTTTTCACCCTGTAGCACTCGAGAAGCAGTGCATGGGGCTATCTCTTCCAGCCATAAAATGAGGCCTGTTGCCCCGGTGAACGTGGTTTCTATTCATATCCCTAACAGCTTTTCCTCTCCACTCTCCGGAGAAATCGAGCCCAGTGATTCTCATTCGACAGTTCCATCGCAGGGTTTACTTCTAGCGTGCTGACTCTTTTGCTTACCTTTTCTTCTCCTACTGAAATTTGATCCAATGGCGCTTCCGACTACACTCACCTATCGAGACATTTTGAGGGATCATTTGCCCGAGGAATTGAAAAAGTCCCCGCGCGGCTCAAAGGAATTGAAAGAGCACCCGCGTGACTCCAAGGAATTGAAAGATAAGCGGCGCAACTCGATCGAGCTCTATTGTCTTGCGACAAATAAGGCTTATCAAAATCCGCCGTGCAAATGCAAAATCGGCCAGAAGCATATTGATAGAATCCAAGACCTCCTCGAACGGCCCATCGCTTACCTAGAAGGCGATAAAGTTAAAATTGATGCTGTGCTCGAGGAGCTTGCTAGTCTTCGCTTTCACCAGGGCAACCAACATGACGGTGTTCGCGAAAAAATTGAAGAGCTGGTGAAGGAATATCGCCAGAAGATTGACCAACACTTGGAAGGCAGAAAATGGGGGGGGAATAGAACGGTCGTACCCGAGCTTGCCCCGATGCCAGAGGAAAGTCTCATCGAAGAAAAGCCTCTTCCCTCCTCCCAGCCCAGCTGTGCTGCGGTTACTGTGGCCATCGAGGCTGACGAAGTGACCTACCCTGTATTGCCCACCAGCCCCACGTTCGTCATCGAGAACGACGAAGAAGTGGTCCGAGTCGAGTCTTTCAAAGAGCCTCATCCTTTTCCACAAGCAAAAGATACCCTATCCTACCCCATCCTACCTTCCACCAACCCATCTACATCCTTCCCCATCTCAAACACCTTCCCATCCAATCCCCTTCTCTCGCTTATCCTGAATACTCTACAACAACTCTTTATGGGATTCATCTCCTTGGTCCAAGTTAGACTGGGTCATGTCCCAATTGAGACTGCTTCTGGGGAAATCGAGAATAAGTCGGTGGTTGATCTGAAAGTCCTGCTTGGCGTACGAATAGCCACTGAATTGCTTCCCGTTTTGCTGATTATTGTATTATGTGGGTTCTATTTTCACGCGTGGAACATCTTGAGCTCGTTGGTGCCTTCTGTGTTTGTCTCCGCCGTTGTGTTCTCGTTGTCGCGTTGGTATTCTCCTAGAACGGAGATTGTTGTTTGATACCCGGTGAAATATGGTGTTTCTTTGTAACAGGTGGGTCATGTGGGATAGGCATGATTACTTCTATGGTGCTTGGAATGAGATAGGCTGACATAGTAATCTGTGAAATGGGATGAATAGATATTAGCCCGTATGTGATAACTTAGCAATAGTTCAATACAGATAACTTCAATAAGAATTTACTGTCTCATCAACTGTGCATCTGTATAGTTTTCCTTTTCCCCGAGGAAATCCTGCACGGACCAGCGCGTTGTCTAATATGACGATGATCATTGGCCCTTAGGACGGTGGAGCCCCTCTCTGAACCGAGGTGAAGAAGAGTGGTGAATGGTGACGCAATCGACGAATACAATCAATTCTCCGGACACAGGAGGTGTCACTCATCGATCGCTCTCACTGGCTGGGCTGAAGATTTCCTTCCCCGGGTGTTCCTGACAGCGACTTTCAGGAACCGCGAGAGATCAAAGTCTGGGCCATGGTCCTCGGTTATAATCGGGGGACACTCAGGCCAGAAGGAGGCTAGAGTTTTAGAATTCTTACACGATCTGCTCGGGAGGAGATCACCTCCGAGGGAAAGTGTCGCAGATCGGGGCTGGGCGGGGAGGCTGTGGGGGGCATCTTTGTTGGGGTCAACGCAGCTATTCAGCATTCAACACAGGGGCAGGATGCTCTCTTGTGCACTGTCCGGGGGATACTGTTCCTAGATCCTCCGGAGATAAGTGCGATATTAATTGGGAAAATTGCTATGATGGTGGTAAATCAGTCCCTCTAGGCACATCCACTCTAATTCTGGGAACAAGGCCACGAGAAATACACGGATACAAGGAACCTGCAGGACATTTAAGTTGGTTAGTTAGTTAGCCAACCAGCAATTGTAACCAATCAACGGTCATCAATTGCTTTTCCCTCCACAAGATTGTCGTAACCGTCGCGCCGGTGAATTTCGTCTGCCCCTCTTTATGTCCGACTCATCGCCTTCTTCTAGACTGCCTGGCCATCATCTTATCGTTTTTTATTCTTCTTCCCTCTTACCCCTCTCTCACCCATCATTCACATCCCCTCCGTCATGTCCTTCAACCTCCCCCGGTCCCTATCAAGGACCGCCTGGCGGTCCTACGGGACAGTTCAGGGCTCCCCCAGTGCTGCTTCGATCGCCAGCCGGGTCCCCAGTGTATTGGTGGAGGCCACATCCGCAACCGCTCCCCGCACCAACTGGACCCCCGAGGAAGTCAGCGCTATCTATCATACGCCCTTGAACCAACTCACATATGCTTCTGTAAGAATGTCTCATTAGAAGAAAAATCCCCCCAAAGGCACTCATTCCAAATTGTTTGATACCTCGCAATGCTTGCCCTCAAAAGCCGTGAAACCTGTGACCCGAGGACGCTTCCATAGGAGAGTCTAACAATGTACCATAATAGGCGGCTGTCCACCGACGCTTCCATGACCCCTCGGCCATACAAATGTGCACCCTCATGAACATCAAAACCGGAGGTTGCAGCGAAGACTGCTCTTACTGTGCTCAGTCCTCCCGCTACGACACCGGCCTCAAGGCCACCAAGATGAGCCCTGTCGACGAAGTCCTCGAGAAAGCTCGCATCGCCAAGGCCAATGGTAGCACACGGTTCTGCATGGGCGCCGCATGGCGCGACATGCGCGGTCGCAAGACAAGTCTGAAGAACGTCAAGCAAATGGTCTCGGGTATCCGTGAAATGGACATGGAAGTCTGCGTGACACTCGGCATGATTGACGAGAACCAGGCCAAGGAGTTGAAGGAGGCTGGTTTGACGGCTTATAACCACAACCTGGATACATCGCGCGAATTCTATCCCAGCATTATCACGACTCGCTCCTACGACGAGCGTCTGCGCACGTTGGAACATGTTCGTGATGCCGGTATCAACGTTTGCTCCGGTGGTATCCTGGGACTGGGTGAGACGGACGCCGACCGCGTCAGTCTCCTGCACACTGTTTCAAACCTGCCCTCGCACCCAGAGTCCTTCCCCGTCAATGCCCTCGTTCCGATCAAGGGTACACCCCTCGGCGACCGCAAGATGATCCCCTTCGACCGCGTGCTCCGGACCATCGCCACAGCTCGTATCGTCATGCCTGCGACCATTGTCCGTCTGGCGGCCGGTCGGATCGCCATGTCCGAGGAGCAGCAAGTGGCCTGCTTCCAGGCCGGTGCTAATGCCGTGTTCACTGGTGAGAAGATGTTGACCACGGACTGCAATGGGTGGGACGAGGACCGGGTGATGTTTGAGAGGTGGGGATATTACCCCATGAAGAGCTTTGAGAAGCCTGGGCTCAGGGAGACAACGTCGGCTTCTGCCCCGCCTCCATCTCAGCCTGAGACTGCTGCGCCGGCCGCAGCGAGCTCGTAGAGAGGGGGCTCCATTGCGCGCGTGATTTGATTTGTCGATAAGCCTTGATGGAATGTCGTTCCAAAAAGAAATGAAACCATTTTGATCTTAGAGAAGTAGCTGCTCAGCGTCGAGAATATGGCGCTAAATCGAGCAACGAAGTTGATCCACTTCTATTCCGATTTCGTATGTTTGAAAAGGGCGTTTCGGCCTCCATATCTTGTTTTTCATTAGTAGCGGGTCCGCTTGCTTGGTGCACTGGCTGAGTGGGTGGACCAACCTCCACAACGCCCACATTGCTGGTTGCATCTAGTACAGTAGTACCCGCGGGAGCTGTTGAACTAGGTTATTAAAGAACCGATCAATCAAATTATGTATACTTGCTTCTAGACTGTTAGTACGAATATACTAGTAGTAGTCGTTATATTAGCTATCGGCTAGGCCAAGGGT
Organism: Penicillium sp. F50; assembly: GCA_037356195.1. Lineage (NCBI taxonomy): Eukaryota > Fungi > Ascomycota > Eurotiomycetes > Eurotiales > Aspergillaceae > Penicillium > Penicillium sp. F50. The sequence continues at coordinate 1,478,095 of JAYXSA010000080.1, read as the reverse complement.
TATATTAAGAAACGAAGCCCTACGAGGGGGGACAAGCAACTACTTCTAACAGAAACTACTCCTAGGTTAGGTGATATACAAAGACCGACTAACGAGTACAAAATTAGTAGTTTACAAGATAGAGACTATTAGCTATATTGTATACTAGATAGCAGTATTACGGAATTCGTAAGGAAGATAGCAGTCTAGGAGTCTATAGTCAATTAATAACTACAGCTCGGCGAATACTGTACTCCGACTTTAAGAGCTACTCTAATGATACACGCTCTATGATTAAATGTTACTACAGCAAGGACTCTGAAACACCGAGATATATCCTCTTGCAGTACCCGTTGTACGCTAAACCAAGGTAGATTATACACAACAGGATCCAGATGACTGATCTTAGGGACTCGACGGATTTCAACGCGATTATATCGCACTTGTGGACTACCCGCTACGTGGCTGAATTTAGTCTACAAACAGGCCTCCTAGGATAGTTCCGGCACGTTAAAATGCAGCCAGAACTACCGAATATAGGCGATAAAACGATATACCAGGACGATCTGGTAAGTATAGGGGGTGAAGACGCTGGGTAGGGAGAACTCTAAAACCACAACCACCAAGAGGCCAGGGACAATTACATCCAACAATACAAACGCCACGAATCGAGAACGAAGCAGGGGTGACACTAGGGATAGTATAGGGCTCAAATGCCTAGTGGAAGAGAAGAGGTAGGGCTGAGTAGAAGAGGACCCAGCGTTGTGAGGACCGTTATGGCATGTAGGGAAGTTTTTCGTCCTTCTGGTGCACGGCACCTCCTTGCCCAGCTCGATTGGATGGGCGTTGAATACTTCTAAAGCCCAGTGGGCGTGAGTCCATTCCGAACGGTCCGCCATGCGCCATGTGGACCGCATGGAATCTTTTGATAGTGATTGAGTATCCATAGTGAATGGTAAATAGATTTGTCAAATACTTTGTTTCGATAGAACTCATATTTGAGACTTGCATATCTGCGTCGGCCAGCTGCTGGCGAAGGCTTTCAAGGGCAATAGGGTAGAGAAGGAAGAACATCAAATAGGCCTTTTCTTCAAACTCGCTCAGTGGAACAATACCTGGATTTCTCGCGATAAACTGTCTAGCTCTCATGACTGGAATCGACTTCGTTGAAGATCTGATGGTGATGCCAAGTTTATTCAGACGGGTTATGCACTCCCCAATAGTAGTAAAAGCCATATCAAAATATCCGAGGGAGCGGGCCGATCATTGGCGGGTAACCCTCACTATCCACTGTTTCGGTCACTGCCAGTGACATTTGAAGATCTCTCGGGAGCTTTTATGTGCTGACTAGATTTTGTTAGATGTGTCTTTACCAAAAGTCTCACACATACGTACCCAGGAAGATGTTTCTCCCCAAAACCTCCAGAAAGCAGATAAAAATGTCTTGCAGTTCTGATCAATCTCGAACTTGGTAGTCAAGGCGTGCTTGAGGATAGGCAAATACTCCCATAAAATTTTGTAAGCCGTCGGAGCGACCATAACACTCCCCGATGGATTTAGATATTTCAAGCAGAGGGAATAATTTTCAATCTTGCCGAATCGATTCAAGCACTGGTTGAAGAGCCTGTCACAGTCAAGAGCCATAAGGCGAATCGGTTGCGCCTTCGGCTGAGTGTCAAGGTCCATGTTTGCTCTAGCTCTTATATTGATATACTTAAAGTCAGATGGAGATGGAGAGAGAGCTATCTAAATAGTAAATTGATGTCTTATGTAACAGGCATCAACATCAGGTACTAAATACATAGCAAACATGTTGATTCGTAACCGATATAGCATGATTCGTCAAAATCAAAACGAAGTACTGATTAGCAAAGACGATTTCTAGCGATTGCACAGCGTCCCAGGATTTCACATTCTTATATCCATCGAGGTGCGGGGTCGGCGGTGCCGGAGTCGATACCAAAGAAGTATGCACGTTGTATTCGACGACGGTGAGTTTTATCTTCAAGGGTCGATGTGTACAATGCGACAGCCTTTTCATGTTCCTCAAATGTAAGAAAATGAAAACCCCGACGCCTCGCGCAACAGTCGCACACCGTAGTACAGTGGCCCGCTGCTCGCCGTCCTTCTGTAGCTTGCACACGTTTTTCGCAGCACCCACAGTCACTGCCACAACACCCTGCGTTCCCAGCGCAGTCGTTGACGAGTTCGGGATGGAGATACCATTTTGGATTAGATCTCCACAAATTGTATGCTCTAAGGAAAGCACCCTTTGGAAGCAAGGCTTCGTTCTTGTATAACTCCCGTTCAATATTCCAATAGTCCTTACTCGTGACTTCCAGTACTTCAAGCTGGTCAGGAATATACCCTATCGTTTGCTGAATACTCGCTCTCAATGCCGACGATTGATTTTGATCCTTCATTTTTTCCTTCAGCCCTGCTTCCTCCCGGAGACGCTGAAACATTTCCTTTAACTGTACCAACAGTCGAAGAATGTGTTCTAGGCGCATGATCTCCATGAAAAGTTCCTCCAGCTTACCAGATTTGAGACGCTCCTTCGTAATGTAAAGACTGGAAGTATACAACCGGAAATATTGTAATGAACGAAAACTTCCATGCCGTGTTAGCAGGGTATCCGCCCAGTCACATAATGGAATGAGAAGTGAGCCTCGCATTCTGCGTAACTATGCGAGGAGACTTGGAGGCAAAGTAGCACTCAAACGCTTTTAGACGGATCCGTGTAGTGCGATGGATGGATGTGGAGGAATTGGGACTCAGAAGATAAGAGGAAGTTGTCACAGATAGCAAATACTCTTGAGAGGGATATACAGAGGTTGGGCCGCCTCTAAAAAGAGCTCGGGATTTCTTTACATGGCAGGATGCTTCCTGTTAAAGTAAAGTAAGATTGGCCCTGACTCAGGTCCATGACGGCTTGGTTCTATCATAGTTGTGACCGATCGGGAAAAGTACCAGGGGTATTGAATCATTTAGCTAATACTTCTGATTTGGTCTCATTTTCGCATATCCTAATTAACTTTTGAGATTAGCGATCCTCGCTTTGAAGATACCCAGGTATTCTCTGGCTTCATTTCTTCTAAATCAGGCTCGTCTCGAATACACTACTGTATAGGCCTCCTAGCCTTCGTCCCTTCTCCTTCATGAATCCTTTCTGAAGCTTCTTTCTTTGAAGTAGGCTTAGATTCCCCGACCGGAGCTAGAAAGGGCCTTCTTCATATTTGATCGCTCTCTAATTAGTCAACACCTGTTAAATTGTGGAGTTGACGCCTCCTACTAATAGAAGGCCTAAGTGTTTAGGCCACTCAGGAACCCTTACTCCGTACATACAGATACAGGCTGCTCCCCAGCTCGGGGAAAATTCTGCTGTAATAATAATTCTCCCTGGAACTATGCCTGCCAATATCAACAGTTGGCTGCTGCCGGCTGCCTGACTACTGTTAAATTCTTGTTTAGCTTGTGTTGTCCGCCTTTCTTGTATTTAAGGAAGGATCGGTCATAGGGGAAGATCAACTCCTAGAGAGAGTTTAATTAAAAGGTTAAGCGTCTTAGTCTAATAGTCTATTTATATTAATTAATTAATTTATTAATACTCTATTCACCTAATACAGCCTAACTAGAAGTGTAAAGCTATATAGGTACTTCTTCTAGTAGAAGCAAGAGTGATCTAAACACTAGATCTACGCATAAAATAGTAATTATAAAGGAACTTAGCATCTTACGATAGAGAATCAGCCCTAAAAATCGTGCTTAAACACTCTTAATACCCTTAGCCCTCCTATATATCTCTTACTTTACTCTTACTATACTATTACTATGCCCTTACTTTAGCTAGCTGTCTCTCCTAGATCACTAGCCATACTCTAGGTCCCTTAGCTATATTCAATCTCTACTTCTTTACCTTTACTGTAATAAACATCTACTAAGTACACGTCCTTCAGCGGATAGGTTATATATACAGCTTCCTAGATAGCGACCAGCACGACCGCGATAGCGTCCCAGACGTAGGCATCGCTAAAATAGTCGCCTCAGTATATAAAACGACCGGCCCTGCCTCATCCTAGCTACATACCTCACCTATAACTGGAATCTCCTTCCTTCGCAACTAAAGTAGGCCTGGCTTCCTCTCCAAACTGGTCTGTACGGCATCGTCCTTGGTTTCTAATTCTACCGGTACCACCGCCTTGTGCACGACGTGAGCTTCCTCTGGAAGTTCCACAGCACGCACTATCTCACTAAATGAAGTTTATCCGCAACTTCGCTCGCTCCAATCCTACTGTGGTCAGGCGACGGTGTTGGAGAGTCAACACTAGAGGTACGGACTCAGTTCGCAGCTCATGGATAGGAAAGTGTAGTGGTCAGAAGGATTGATCTTTTTTGTGAGACTCGGTTGGAATTGGCTGTCCAAGTCTCTGGTATGCTCGCCGATGGGCACTAAGTCGCTCTTCAGCAGTCGTCAATAACAACGTCGGAGGCCAGATCCTCTGGTAGAACAGTGGTTGGAAGTATGATTTTTTTTTGCCCTAGAGACGCTAGTCGACTCATAGACGGTTTCAGCCTCTAGCTGCGAGCTCCGTCCGATTCTGCCCTCCTCAGAGGAAACAAGGCCCTGCTGTGCTACATAGCTAGAGCACCGATACCAATGGCCCTTAAAATGGGTCCAAGCACCCTCTTCCATCCTCCTTGCCCTCGCTGCCTCTCATCCCCATTGTCTGTGGACGCCCCGATGGCGTGTTCCACATCGGTCGGCTTGCCCTCTAGCGGAGCGCGCATCTCGATAAGGCGAATTGGGAACGAGCCCGTATTGCCAGAGGCGGGGATAAGAGTCACGCGGACTCTGTCCTGCAAGCTGTCTGGAGAAACTGGTCTCTCCTCTACCGCAGAGGGCGGATTCAGTTCATCCGGAGGATTCGTCGATGCTGTGCTTGATTCCGCAGCGGTCGCTCCAGCGGGTGCTTCAGCGGAAGTTCGCGAGGTTGAAAATGACCGGATTCCCAGCCTGAAACGAGCTTTGTCCTTCCACCCTCCTCTCTTCGCTTTCTTGGCTGACTTCGCAGGCGTCACAGAGGCGGCCTGCTGGTCGGCTAGGGCCAACGAAGGAGCAACGACGGGACCAATCTCTAGGTCGCTGGCGTAGTGGAATACCGTCAGCTCTAGTATCTGAGTACTACGCGAAGGGCACCAGCAGCGGCTCAACACTCGAAGATCAAAGAGTGTCAGCTGATTTGAAAAATTTTCTTGGAGGAAAAGATATCTTACTCTCGCCAAGGGTAGCGAGTACCCAAAAAGAACGTAGATCTCAGAAAACGCCAGAAAACGCTAAAATAGGCAAAAGGATCGAGATGACTACTCTATGGTCCATACTGATGGTACCAGTTGGCCGAGCAGGCAAGGATTGAAGAGATAAAAGTTAAAAAATGAATGTATAGCGGGGTTGAAGATGGTTGTTGATGTAAAGATGGGACTACAGCACAAGTAGTAGGCATGAGAGCTATTTATTGATAGTTAATTGTTTACTATACAGGCAGGAAGGAGCTATTCCGCTTGAATTATCACTCTATAGGACCGAGTGCTATTATAGATGCAGGAACCATCGACCTAGAAGGTAGAAGGTTTATACTAGAGAGTACTAAGTGCAGCATACTTCCAGCGCGAAAAGAGATCATTGGAAGATATAATAATCAAGATCTTATATGCGCTTCCTTAGGTAGAAGCAAGAGTGATCTTAATACTAGATCCGCGTATAAAACAGTAATAATATAGGAAAATAACGTCTTGCTATAGAAATTAGCCTAAAAATAGTACTAAAATGCCCTTAGTGCTCTTAGTCCCTCTATCTATCCCTTACTTTGCACTTACTTTTTACTTACTTTGCACTTACTTTGCACTTACTTTGCACTTACTTTGCACTTACTTTGCACTTACTTTGCACTTACTTTGCACTTACTTTGTACTTACTTTGCCCTTACTTTGCCCTTACTTTGCCCTTACTTTGCCTTAACTTTATACTTGTAATAGCCTACTGTCTCTCCTATATTACTATTTCTAGTATTATCCCTACTTAGTTCTCAATTTATAGCGTTTGCTATTAAGTAGCATGCTAACGTATCAGATATCATTGTCCTTGACCTCTTAGTAGCTATAGTTTAGCATTCCTCCTATCAAGCGTCTTTACCCTCTATGCTGTTACTAAATCGTCCTAGTAGATTATAATTATCTCCTGGATTTTAGTAGGTCCAGCTCGATTTCAATTTGCTAGAACTGTTCTATGACGCCTTTTTATAGCATGAATTCATCTACGTTGTAGGTAGCCTATGAGTATGATATAAGTATATATAGTCCGTCAAGTTTCTAAGATTGGTTATCCAGATCTTGTTAAGTATAGTTCACCTTAGGTTAGCGTACAATAGGCACAATATAAGGATATACCTTGGTGTTGAAGAGCCCTTGCTACTGTAACAATAATCTAATTCGACTGCCTTAATTCTAAATAGGAAATAGTTTAGCGCAAATTGTATCTATCGTATTTAAATTAGAATTAAGGTATACAGATTTAGGAGTAAATTGAATAGCTAAAGCACTTTCTTATTTAGAGCTTTACTTAAGCGTTAGTTTAGCTTACTACTTCGCTCTTTTACCTACTCTTGTGCCTACCTTTCCTTAGCACGTACTAGCCTAACGATCGCTTTAGATTTTGCACCGCCTAGATAGCGGCCTAGTAGTTAGAGAAAATGACAATCTTTATAGGCCTATTATAGTTATTTTAATATTGTTCGACGAGCTTAGCAATCGCTAGTTTAAAACTCCAAGCTCGGCAACACAAAATATAGATTTATCGGTTGTTCTAAGGCGCCGCCGATCGAAGATGCACCGTCCTCGACTTCTGGTTCTACTGGTATCACCGGCTCATGCACGTGAGCTTCCTGAGGAAATTCCACCGCACGCACCATCTCACTAAACATCCGAACCCGCTGCTGTTCATGTACGCAGACCACGAGCAGGAGTTCTTCGATATGGTCGGCGTCCCGTTCAGGACGAGGGTTACTGTGAGGGCGATGGGTTTGGCGATGGGATTCTACGAGTGGTGGATTTGTCACTAGTATATGGCTTTTGCGGAGGTGTTTGAACATAGTGAATTCAGGCTGCATGTGACTGTTCCATTGACGTTGAGTTGGTTGTTGCAGTGGCTGGAAGCGGAAACTGTGATTGAGGACCATGAGTTGCATCATCGGAAGGGGTGGAGAAAGAGCCATAGTTATAGGAAGTAGACTAGATTTTGGGATGAGATTTTCGGGACTTGTGCGGAGAGAATCGAGTCTGCTGCGAATAATATTGATTATGTTAATGTTGCGAGGATGCCTCTGTTTTGAGGGGGAGATACGCCGCGGTACTCTGAACACGTTGATGTTGTATGAGGTTCTGACGTTCAGATGATGATCATGATAGAAATTATCAGAACGATCCGGAAAGCATCTTGCAAATAGAATAATTACCACAATTTTCCTGGAAATTAAAGCAATCCTTAAGAGTTATTGATAGGAGCCACGGACGTGGAGAATAGTGTAGAAGAGAAGCGCCAAAATGCAGCACCGAAAGAGCATCTACATAGAGACCAGAGACACCATAATAGCAAAGTAAAGTCCGGAGTAAATTTAATTGACTATTTAACTATCTCAATACCTAATTCATTGAATAACTCCTTCCCAAGTCACCTTGTGAATGCTTTGGTCCTAGGAGATGGCGAGATTGTAGTTTAGTGGTTCGTAAAGGAGACTCAATTAGAGAATTCATCGCATCACTTTTCGATCCATTGCTGTCCCTCAGTCTCAGCTGGACCCTCGCATGCCTTTTTTCTCGACATTATATTGTAATCAATCCGTAGTCTAGGACATGCGGATTGATGTTGAAGACATGACTGATTGAATGAGCGATTCCGTTGATGAATAATCTTAAATGTGTTTCTGTCTTGGCGTTGAATAATCAGTTATTCCCGCCTTGTAGCTTCGTTCTCGACTGTAGTACGACCATGAGGCAACAGACCATTTACTTGGTATGAATCTGAATATGTGATTACGACGATATTCCGAACTGTTGACCTTGACCCCATACGACCCGCTGAATTATCGTCATAGGTGGGACATAAGTTGATCTCTCGGAGTATAAAAGAAGTCCATCGGTACAGCCATCATCAAGGCTCTTAGGATACACTCCATCTACCTCCACAACCTTCTGCCTCCTCTCAAAAATCCAATCAACCCTTCAAAATGCCGCTCTGGCAAGTCTACCACCCGCCCGGCACGTTCGAGGACGAAACCTCAAAGGAGGCCTTTGTCAACGACATTACAAAGATTTATACACATATCGGTCTACCCGCTTTCTACGTCGTGGTCCAGTTCCACAAAATAGACAACAGCAACGTGTACGTGGGCGCGAAGTCGGTGTCTAAGAATGAGAAACCATTCGTACGCATCATCATCGCGCACATTGCCATTCGATTGCCAGATCAAGACTCAGCTTATCTCCGAACTACTTCTAAGATTGACAATGTTCTGAAACCACACTTGTTGGACAAGGGTTACGACTTGGAGTACCATGTTGATGAGACGGAGCGTCGGCTTTGGAAGATCAATGGTTTGATTCCGCCGCCGTTCAAGAGTGCCGAGGAGGAGATCTGGGCGAAGGAAAACAGACCTGTTCCGTACGAGGGTGGCTATCCTCCTGCGTCGGGAAAGCCAACTCTTTGAGATATTGGAACCCAATGTTGGAAAGCATGATCTGTGTTCGCATTGTAATAGCGAAAATCGTCGCAATTCTGCTCTGCTCACTTCGTATATCATGTGTACAAGACAGCTATTTTCAGGAATTTTGTTCGTGGACTAATAGTACATTATCATTATTCTAATCAGTGGGTCTGCGTTCATGTAACTGAATACCCGCATCTGCACTCTGGTCGCCGTAATCATAGTCCAAAGCCCATGGCGGCCCACCCTCAGCAGAGAAGTCTCCAACGCGATACTTGCAGTCCTTTTCAAGCAGGTTCCTCTCACGCTCTCGTTCACTCATTCCCGAAGTCTCCCCCAGGTCAGCGAGCATCCGACTTTGGGCAACCCAGGGGATGAGAGATCCGATCGACCGTGGAACACGGACTCCTCGGTATCGATTGAAGCGAACAATGAAAACAGTCATGAGAGCGACTGCATCGATGGCCAGAAGGACAATGATGATGACAACCAAGCTGTTGGATGGGATGAATCCCCATATACTGTCGAGAAGATTCCCATTTGCCACTTGCGGAGAATGTGATGGCAGACGCTCAAGGAATTTATCTTGCCAAAGGGCTATGTGGGTACTGAAAATGGTCTGGTAGACTGTCTGCACGGCAAGGATGAGCTGCCTGGGCTTCAATGTGAAGTCCTCGGAGGACGCCATGTGGTATGAATTAGCTGTTAACCGACCGGTCCAGTCGTGTGGATGGCGACGATTGTGGTGATGAGTGTGAGACGAGTTGAAATGATGTGATGTGAAGTTTCGAGGTAGGCCGGTCAAAATTCGATTGAAGTCTCTCAATACGGAGGATGCATTTTGAAAGAGGGGCCCGCTTGTGATTGCGCTTCCACTGATGGAGTTCTGATTCTGCACCGTTCCACTGGAGTCGAACTCAACATGGAAATCTTGCATATCAATTCTCGGCTCACAGTGCAAAGCAATTGCTTGGGCTTTGTCAATATCCGCCAGATTTTTCAGGCCCCAGAATGCCAGGACAAAGATGCTGGACTCCCGACAGGCAATATCCGTTCCGTTAGGGGCGTAATAGTGGATAGACTTTCCACTCTTGCTCGTCAGGTCATCTGTCAGAGGAAGATCGACGGTACAAGTCTGTGTGAGTCCAGCTTGCGTAACTGTATAATTCCAGGCGAGTGGATTGCTTGATGAGGCGGCGGGAAGTACCTTGCAGTCAAGGTCGGCTCCAATTCCACGAGTGGTCGCAGAGTATAAATTATAGTAGTCATCGTCGGAAGTATTGAGGATAGAGAGTGGTACCATGAAGAATTTCCCATCAATTGAGGCCCATTGAAGGAAGGAGACATTGTTCAAAAGTCTGCCTGTGGCAACCAGAGAAATCTCAAGATCGGTTTGATCGATGTTGTTTACCATGGCGGATGAGTTGTAAATGTAGGTCAAATCCGAGCTGGGCGACAGGTAGTTTTTCAATTGTGGTGTGAAGAGACCACCGCTGAGAATGCGAAGGATGAGGTCACCCAGGCAAACAATAGACAACGCGAAGAGGATACCGGGTCTTCGGTGGCGTCTAAGGAACAATGGGATGAAAGGCGTCTGGATCCCATAGTTCTCAACGATTGACTGCCGCGCTGTGGCCATACCGTCTTGCAGCCTGATCCAAGGCTCCATTGAACTCAAGTTGCGATAAATTGAGACAAGAAATGATCCGATAATAGATGCTATCGCTGTAGGACCAAAGTTGAGGAAAATCATCGCCACGGTTGTTCCGGTACTGAAGAAAGAGTTGATAGTCTTCCATCGAAGGTATGCCAGGCTAACACCAAAAAGAGTCAAAATTGCGGCAAATAGCAAACACTCGAGGAAAAACCAAAGAGGCCTCAGGAAATGCGGCATGGGGTCTCGGCGACCAGGAGGTGGATGCGGTGGAGCCAAAGATGCTTCACCTCGATCGACGACCTGAAGCTTTTCCTCGCCATTTTCATCTGACCACTCGCACCATTTCCCGTTAGCCCACTGCCGAAGTTGACGGGTGGTTGCCATATGCAATTTCGCCTCAGAAATCATGACTCTCGTTGAAGGCTTGAATTGCTGCGCAATGATGGTGCATTGAGCGGCGATTGACCCTGGGTCCCATTGCAAGAAATTAGGCCGCCTCCGGTACACGTAGGCCATCACACAGATCGTCAAGAGACCTAGACCAAGGATACTTTCCGCAATCGATGCCGCATTAGATGCGACCGTCAAAATGACCACGAGGCTGTTTTGCTTGGCTTCGACAGGCGTTGAAAATCCACCAGGGCTGAAAAATCGATCGATTGTGACGACGAATTCTGCATTCCACGACTGACGGATTTTCTGCAGAAACTTGTCGGAATCTATCATCTGAGAATCGGTTGCGACAATAACAGGCTCGTTTTGATTGCCAGAAGCGTTGGGTTTGGAGCTGTTTCCAAACCGGACGTCGAGCTCTGATGTCAGATATCGAGAAGCGATCAGATCATGAATGCCATCCACATCAAATTCAAGTGGATCGAGAGACTTGATCGTTGACGTTGTCATATCCACATCGGCAATAGAAGCGTTGGGGTTCAGCGTAACAGCGGCCAAGGCTTGCTGATAAGTCGGTGAACAGGCAAGCACCGTGAGATTGGAATCTGAAACGTTTCCTGCTGCCAGTTCCATATCCACAATGACCCCGAAAACCTTGAAGGAGCTGCAATCGTCAACTGTGAAGGCGGATGAAGCTGGTAGTTTTCCATCAGAGCTCATAGGCTCCCAGAATCTCGCTTGTAGGGTCTGACCATCAGAGCCGATAATAGTGTCTAGTTCCACACTGATCTCACACTTCGAGCTGCTCTTATCACCTGCGATGTTCCCTATTGACATGTTCCCAAGGTTCCATGACCAGATTTGTTGACCATGGGGCAAGTTGCTCGTTAGAGTGGTATTTGTCACTTTCTCTGGCCGAATCCCTCTTTGAGAATTGCTCGCGCATGTCATGTTCGACCAGTATATCGTTTGACTCAAAGTCAACAAAGAGGAGTCGTTTTGATCATCAGGCAAGGAGACCGGCGGTGTCGCGTAATCTTCCAGGTCAGGCATGAAGAAACTGTTCAGCTCTGGCGATCCCAGGGGGCCTTGACCCGCGGATCCTGCGGATAGCCAGCCTTGCTGAATTTCCAAATCGATGATAGTCGGCCACGTGTTGACGACCTTCCGCTCAACCCAGTTCCCATCGTCCAAAACCACCAGGCCAGCTAGCAGCGAAGGGAGAAACATGCGAAAAATCAAGGAGACCGGCGCGACACACAGCACAATCCAATGACGATTGCGAAACGCTATGAAAGATGCGGTAAAGGCATTGCAGCAATAATTGGTAAATAGGACGGTGGCCGGTGCCCCCTCGGGCTTGGCCAGTTGAAAATAAGGTTCAAGTCGTAATACATCCTGTGCGCATACATCCAGGAGATTGATAGCTAGCAGGGCAAAGATCAAAGGTAGATAGGTGTAGGCTCCCCAGATGGCTGTCGGCAAGTCCTCTTCGTAGGTCCAATGGACTATACCCCCCATTCTCTTCGAGTACTGTCGCAGCAGTTCGATGACCCCCAACATGAACAGGAACAAGCCTGCCAGGGGAATGAGGTATGTTTTGTGTAACGTCCGAGGTAGCCAGCCTTTGGAAACCCTCCATTTCGGTACAGAGCTCTGGCCATCTTCGAGTGGCATCCTGTTGCCGAGAGATAAGGGGAGAAACAAAACGAGCGCCCATCTGGACCGGCGCAAGGAAACTATCTCATGGAAACATGTTATTTGACTTCCAAGGATCATCACAATGGCGATCTTTTCGCCCGCTATTCCAGACTTACGGATTGTTAGGTTGTCGGACTCATTCTCACCATGTCGCTTTTGATGACAGGTCGAACGAGCGATTTGTTTGCTGCTGTGTTCTAGAAACGGTGCATCGGCCAGATAGGCGCACTGCTTGAATCGCCGGCGACCCGAGTAGTAACGTCGAAATCAACGAGAGTGGTGCGAAGGAACGAGGAGACAGGTGTTACCCAGCATCGTGATCCAGCACCGGGTGAGAAACTTGAGAGGGAAAACTTCGCAAGTGACCCGCCATTGGGATTTAGAACCACGAGTCACACACGTTGGGTTCTCGGGCACTGTGGGTCTACAGCCGCGGGGAAGGCTTATATACGATATGCGATTGGCCCTACTTTCTTATGTCTCACCTTTCCGATAATCATGGTCTTGGCAACGGGGAATTTCGCGGCCTAGGCCTCCAGTCTAAGGGGACAACCTGACCCTCGTTGCCACGTTTTATAATACATGGGTTGGAGGGAAATGATACTGGATCTCATACTTTCAGATCGCAAGCGCCCTTCAAGGATAGTCAGAGTCATGGCGGCGTTGTCAACACTCCACAGCCGTCCGACTCTCCTCGTTTCAATCGACTGCGAGCCCCCTGCCAAGGCGTGCGATCCCGGATGATTACGAAATGGCGGTACGTCCCAATAATACTCAGCCTCAGTCCCCGACCGGAAAAGGGAAAAGGGGCCATTTAAGCTTTTTCTCGGGCTCACCGAGACGCAGAGTTTGTTCTTTCCTAAACGGTTGCCCGCTTCCCATAAGATACGACTGGTTTACTCGGCCGGCGTCGAACCATGCCCCAGATAGACGACGCCCTGTACACTAATAATAGTCATGTGAGCCGGCTTTTAAGATTGATTATGGAGCGTATCCATAGTCTCTCTTGTGGGGATCATTGACTCCATTCGACCAAGGGAAGGCCCCTCTCTCCGGCAAGTCTAAGCCGACGCTGCCTCTGTCGTATTGTCAAGGCCAATCAAATGGTGACAAGTCAGGGCAGATCGGCCAGCGCGTTGCGGTACTTAGAGAGGGATTTAATAGCGCGAATGCCCCTCAGATCGCCCACGCGCTTCAGGGATAGTCTCAGCAATCCTGGAGTCATACGCAGTTCGATCTCCTGGACTGTGGAAAATTGGCAATTCTTGATACTGTGATGATCGGGTGATGGGCTGCACATCGTGCGTTTGAGCAAATTATGTCCGAGATCGGTCTCCACTCATTGGCTACCAGGGCCAGGCGGCTGTGATCAAACCCACTTGGTCTGCATTAGCTCGCGTGCGCCAAGCCCGCCCCTCCACGGAACTTTCGTATGGCTACGCCTCACAAACGGAAGGTGGCATCAGAACCAAGTACATCGGCTGGTCCGTCTTGTCGAGATCTCGCAATTCTCTAATACTATTCACAAAAAGTAAGGTCACAGTCGCTATCTAATGTCGATTTCCCTTGACAAAGTCGATCTGGTCATGGTGAGGCGCCGACAAACGTAAGTCATATTCTGACCCGTTGGAATGCCTTCACGCGTGACTGGCACAGAAGAAGCTATTGCTGTACGCATCATCGTGAATCGCCTTGCCAGAGACAGAAAGACCGAGACCACACATGTACCAACCAATAAAGACAATCAGAATGATGATTGTGTGGCAGATCTTTCTCGGAGAGAAGAATTACTTGCCCCAAGTGAGATGTAGCCAGTAAACGCCACCAAGGCCACAACTGAACCCACTAGCGAATAGAGAGCTCATCAAGCTGAGCATGTCGCTAAATACCGGTATTGAATCGGTCAAAACATAAACAAGGACCCAGCACTTTGAGCTGATTGCCGTCCAAGAGCCGACAGAAGCCAGATTACCACCCTGCATTCGATCAGTGCCGTGGATTAGACGAAAGTAAATATATTGTAGATCAACATGACCGTTTCAAACACCAGCATCAACGATCGATAGGATGGCATGCCCATGTACCAACATCTCCAGGAGAGGCCACGTGAATACCAGAGCTGGAGAATCGACAAACTGGCCACCATAGTCATAAATTTATCATACCTATGCCGGGGATAGCCGGACGGGTTCGATTTTGGCCCCAACAACTCGAAGGTCGAAATGAAAATTTGGTCCTTGCTTTGTTTTTGAACCCAGTATCGAGGCATAGATACTCCTCGTGTCTTGTTATTGTAGGATCGCATGTACTGTAGCGAGATCTGAAAAGCTAGTATCAGGCAGGTGGCGCCTAAGCACTTACAGTTTGAAACTGAGACAAATATCCAAAATGATCTTATTTGGTAAGTATTCTGGTGCCAAAGGTTCCGTCGTATAATACATGAGTTTTGCACATATTGTGATGAGGTCAACGCATCCTCGGAATCAAAGATTTTGAGCACAACCCCATCACAGCCTGCCACCATTTATACATTTTGAAAAGTATGAAATCAAGGATAATCCACCCAAAATGGCAGTGAGACCTGTACAGACAATGAGAAGTCCAAATCCACTACCATATGCTCCCATTGCATGCCCTCGCCAACTGTCTGCTTGTATCAACGCCTCGCTGAATGGTCCGCTGACGACATTACCGACACCACGTCCAAATGCTATGGTGGAGAAGATAATCGTTGCATCTGCTGCCGTATTATCTTTCTGAATTTCGCGTATCATACCGGACCAGATCGCAGAGTATCCGCCTGCAAAGATTCCGTACGCAACTCCAAACACCATCAAAACGGGAATGGTGGTAGCAAAGCCCCAGATCAGGAAAACGGACACTGCAGTGCCCACTGTAGAGATTGCAACGCACGTGAGTGTGTGCCACCGATCGGAAAAAAATCCGATCGACACGCTTCCGAACACAGATGACAGGTTCAGAGCAGTCACTGTGAGTGATGCTAGGAAATCCGAGGCCCCCAGCGTACGTGCAAGCGTGGGAAGATAAATTGCTGGGAGGAAAAAGCCGAGTGCCTGTGCAATATTCCCAAGCTGGTAGATCATCGAGACCCGGCTGCACAGGAATCGAACATTGAGCCGATCGTATTTGACTTCTCTCGAAACGGGCAGACGTGACTTGTGAAAATAGAGAAATGGAGCGGCGAGCACGAACATCAACACCGAAAATATTCTCAGGGTGGTCCGGAACCCGTATTGTCCTAGGAACTTTTCCAGAGCGAGAGGGATCAGCACTCCAGACAGACCAGATCCGGCCCAGACAATGCCGAAAGCGAGCCCTCTTCGCTTATCAAACCATTCAGACATGTATAGAATCGAGGGGCTATAGGCGATACAGCCACCGATTCCAAATCCAACGCCTTGGGAGAGCACGAGGTGGGTGAAGTTATTTGAAAACGAGCCCAGGGCTAGCGATAGACACATGATGGTCAAACCGATCGTGGAGAACCATCTTGCCGCTCGAGGGAGGAGAATCATTGTTGTGATCACTAGTGGGCAGCTCATATACGCGACCCCCTAGAGATATTTTCGTTAGCCGATGGTCCATCATCCTAGACTTTGGGGTTCTCCTCTGACTGTTGCGCATGTTCCTATGACGGCCACCATGTTGGAATCCTGGACGACTTCACTGTCATGGTAATAACTCTGGAAAACACCGAATGAAAAGCCGAATCCTTTTTTTCGGGTCAGACTTGTTCTCGATTTTAAAGAAAATGGTAACGAACCCCATACAAGAGCTTCTATCATGGCAGAAGCAGCTAAGAACAACCACGCATGAATCCCCCCGTCGATTGGTGGCAACTTTGCATCTTTGAATGCATCTGATTTGACTTTGTCTTCATCTGGGGACAGCTTCGTTTCTTCACATGTCCCCGAGTCATCGGAAAAAGAAGTAGCGGAATTCATTGATTGTGTACAGCTGGAGCTTCAAAAGAGGCCCCAAGAGAGTAATCATTATTGTTCTGGGGATTTTGGACGATCAGGTCTATATCTACCGGAGGATTCAAGGGCACAATATGTCACATTACCCAGTGATCCCAATCAGGTTCAAAATAGCAAGAAGGGATGGAAGGGTTCATTGGTAATCAAGTGATGGCAAGAATTTACGTCAGTGCAGGATCTCTTCTATTGGCCTGGCTTAGAACTGAGTATTTCAAACATTTGGAAAAGTGGGCTTATCATTCTAAGCTAATCGCTGCTGGAGCTGACCCTACACTTTTCCCCAAAATGGACATGATCCACCCAAGGAGCTATGTCCCTAGCTCTGGCTTAGTCTGCAATGCATCACACTCTCGTGCCACAAAATTTACAATCTTGACACTTTCTCTTCAATTCTGATGTCCTCGAGTTGCTTTTGACGTGCTAAATGTGGGGCATGGAATCATCCGAAGGGCTACCCCTAGTTTGCTCTGTAAACGCCGGTTAGGGACGGCAACATGGAGCAATGGAATGTAGGGCATCACTTTTGTCAGCCACCTCTGACAATCTCGGAGATTCAAGTCTTGGCAATAACACCAAATGATATCATTCTAACAAAAAACCTACGAGTCCGACTTTGTGGAACCATTCCATCTCTCGGGGCATGACTTCTCCGCTGACCTAGTGTCTTGAGGCGCATTGTACAGAAGGTTTGACGAGGGCATACCAGGCGGGGCACTTGAATAGAAAAATTCAAACCTGGAAAACTTCTAAGAGTTTCTTGAAAGGGCTGCGGGGTTCGTACATCATTCCGGAGAATCTATTTTCGTCATCCTACCTATGAGCATTAGGCAGAGCAATCAGCGGCATTGTGGCAATTTGCAGAGAGAATTCGATTACAATGTGCAGAGAGAATTCGATTACAATATGCAGAAATCCCTCTCAAATTAAACAAGGAAAGCAGTCACGTGAATTTATCGAACTTACTCGAACTTATTAAGAAAAGAAACAACAAGAGAGGAGACGATTCAAGAGAGCTCATACATCAGGGGAAGATTCTGGGAGACCTAGTAGCCAATACACCGCGTTGCCCATCACCTCCAACTGATACACGTATGAAAGACATGAAGTGTGAGCGGAGCTTGCCATTTATTCGCTGGTCGACTCTTCAGCGGGTCCACCCAAAGGCTTCGAGAGTCCGACACGGTCCACGGTCTTTTGATATACAACGCCACCATTTACACGGTCTTCGTGCACAATCAGATCCTTGCGATTAGTGTCCACCAAGAGGCGGATGAGATCAGGTCTCATGTAGTGGCCACCCTATTTTCAATTATGTTAATACCGTTCTTATGCTATCACCTTTGTTGACAAAACTTACAAAGTCAGCCAAAGACTTGGTGAGATGAATTTCATCAAGATCGATCTAGAGGGATAGTTTAGCATGAAAATATCACAAAGACGGTGGAGAATGGCCTCAAAGTCCAATAATAGCTTACATCGACGAAAAGGAGACCTTGGAAGTCCTTGGCAGGGTGAGGCACGAGGTTTTGACCATCAGGCCCGAAGATGCGGCCATTGCCGTTGTAGATGTTGGGGTCCTCCAGCTCCTTTCCGGGTGGTGTGTTGAGCTTGATACCCTCTGCGGTGATTGTCTGCCAAGGTGCAAGAGTGAAGGCACCTGTTTCGATAGCATAGGCGGGAGTCACGAGCTGGGAAGCCTGGTCAGTAATCAAATTGCCATTCATTCTCATTAAGTAAATTAGGGAAACAAACGTCGGCATTGGCTTCAGCGATGTTGGTGTAAGGATCGGGGTACTTCAGAGTCTCCTTTCCAGGATACAGCGGCCAAGCAGCAACGTGGACCTGCTCTCCCAGAGAGGCGGCATAGGCCTTCAAGAAGGGATTCATGTTCTCCCAGCAGTTCAGGTGTCCGATACGTCCAATTTCAGTATCCATGACCGACTCGGTAGTGTCACCAGTGCCATCACCAAAGACCAGACGTTCGACGTGGGTAGCTTTGATCTTGCGGCGATGGTTGATAATATCTCCAGCCGGATTGATCATGATCTGAGTGGTGTACAAGCTGGCGAGATCCACCTCGGAATATCCGAGAGATACGAAGATCTTGTTGTTTCGCGCAGCTTCACGGATTCGGCGCATTTCCTCCGAATCGGAAGGAAGACTGTTCTCGCGATACTTCTTCAAAAGTGGCAGACTCTCCTGGTAGTTGACCTTCCAGGCCCAGTATGGGTAGCCGGGGATCCCTGCTTCGTTTAGTAAACACAGATCTTGAAAGCTACAAATTTGAAGTGGAGCGATTCTTACACAACTCAGGGAATGCAATGAACTTGCAACCTGCCTTCCCAGCTTCATCAATCCAGTGAATCGTGCGACGAACAGACTCCTCAAGGTCAAACCATCCAGGCTCAGCATTGACTGCTGCGGCCTTGTATTTTTTGAGGACAGGAGCCATGTCGAAGGTTTTTTGGTATTCTTTGAATTGCTTGCGGAAGGATTGGATGTGATTGAGAGAATATTCCATCCCAAGAAAAGGGATGAGAAGATTCTATATATAAGTTTCCAGGACTCATTTCGTTTACTTGCAACCCATTTAGAGTCACTCCGATGTCTTGGTGCTTGCGTAGGAGATCACCATCATACCACTCGGGTCTATGTGACTCGGGAATTGCTTTGTACGTGTAAAGGCCCACAGATTCACAACCCCATGTAAAATCGCTCCTGAATTCCCACTTGATGTTTCACTGGATAAGTTCGGGATCTGCCTGTGTCTACCATCACGCCATGTGCAAGGCTAAGGTTTTGTCATCGATGTGGACCTAGGCTTAGTACTGAGTACGCGGGAGATCGCCAGGCCAGACTTCGGGATCTAGCAGACCCCGATTACTTTACAGTCCAAATTTGATCATGCAACGCGCAGTTTCAGTATCCTTGGATTCAAATGCCATCGAAAAAAACATCCGTTGTCATCCGAAGGTCAGATCCCGATAAAGTGACTCTTAGGCTTGGAGATAGGTGCAGTCTAAGCCAGAATTAATCAACGCATGGAGCACATCTCTTTGTTTTGCTACTTCCCGACTGGTTGAGGATATGCATGAGTTCTCCAGGCCTTTTTCCTCGGGCAAAGAGGCAGACACCGAGAGCAAACCCCGCTCTATCGACAATATCCATGTTCTCAATTGAGATAGCTAATTCGATCCGTTGGCTTTATTCTTTTATTTAAACATTCTTGGGACATATTGATCTACAGAATCAGAGTGACTAGTAATACTCGGAATCATATCCAACGTTGAGTCGCCAGAGACTTTCCTGTTCAATGATTTTCATTCTGACATATCTACTGCTACGATAATCTAGACAAGGGATGAGCGCAGTAGGTTCTCCAGCTCCTGAAGAGACTCGGGCTTTGAGGTAACACTCGACATCAAGTACAGGACATTACCCAAAACCCGAGAGTGGACATTGAACTTATCGCTTCCAATAGCAAGATTCTGCTGCAATCCCTTGGCTGCGTTGGAGGTGTATCCTAGTCAATCGTTAGCGTCGGGTCTTTCTGTCGTTGTATAGACCCTGCGGGATACTTACCACCACCCTGGGCATCGCGAAGCGAGATGCTAAGTACAGTGCCGATCGCGAAGACGCTCTCAACAGATTCGGCACGGGATAGGTCCTGCAGAAGGCTCTGTGACCACACGCTCCATACGTCTGGGACAGATGCATTGGCAGGAGCAGTGGCCTTGGGGCTCCAATCAGTCTTGAATTTCTCCCATGCGCCGTTGCTGTCCATATCAGCCATGGCCTTGAGTGAGTCAACAGCGACAGTACATCCCACTGCGTGCGCTGTATAACTATGGCCATGGAGGAGAGCGTCGCTCTTCTCGGGACTAGAGAAAGTATCGAAGATCTGTTGGCTAGCAACCGTTGTGCACAGGGGGATTAGACCTCCGGTGAGGAGCTTTGCGTTCACGGCAATATCAGGGTGCACGCCGAGGAAGGAGGCAGACGTTGGTCGACCAAGTCGGTAGAGACCAGTAAAAACTTCGTCAAAAATGACTGGCAAGCCGGACCACGATGGTGAAGCCTGGGGGCAAGGTGCATTGGGAGAGAATAGTTCCGGGTGATCGCGGACGACATCAGTCAGGCATCGCTGGAAGAGAGGGTCGCTGCCGAGAGTTTGTCGTCAGTTCTGTCACACTTTTTCTTTGTCTAAAAAAAATCACTAGGAGAAAAACTTACCAGAAAAGCATGCCTCCAGCACCCAGGATGACAGGCTCTAGGATGAGAGCTCCGAATTTCATTCCGTGTCGTTTCACAAGATCCTCTATGGTATTGCGAATATAATCCTTATATCGCTGGCTGGTTTCAGAGCGCAAACGTGTGTCCAAATCAAATACTGAGCCAAGCGATTCAAATTCAACGTCTGAACCAAGTTCACTCTTCAGTGCAGCAGGAACTTCAACCTTCCATTGTCCATCTACCATCTTGACGATAGGGAAATCAAACCAGTGACCACGGCCACGGTACCACTCAACCTTCTGGTTATAAACTGATGGATCAGAACAATCCATCACACCAATGGTATCTCCGTGGTAGCTGCCCTTGAGTCCCAGGATGCTGATCTGCTCCTTCGTAGCATCCCAGCCGTACCGGTCGCAAGCAACACGGAGACCCATTTTCACAGCGACTTCCATGCCTGTGCTGCCATTGTCCGTGTAAAATACCTTCGCGAAGCGCGGGTTATCCAGGGTTTTCAGTAACTTGTCGGCTAGCGCGAGCGCTGGCTCATGCACCGCACCTGCAAACATCACATGGCCATACCGACCAGCGGCGTAGGCTGCGGACAGAGATAACTCGGGATTACCGTGGCCTAGTCCCTGGGTCCACCAAGAGGCCGAGCCATCAAAAGTGGGACGGAGCTCGCTTTCTGGCTTCTCCGAGCGACTGGTGCCAAATGTTTGGAAAAAGTCATCGTGGGCGGAATCAATCACTGTGATGTCCTTTGGACGCATGCCATAGTGCTGGGTGAAGGGATACCAGATCAGGTCCTGGGCACGACTGGCCATTTCTTCCAAGTTCTTGATTTGTTCGGAGTTCTTGATATTCATTTCTTCGAGAAGACGCATGATATCGGACTTTTGCGAAACTTTCTGGTAATACGACGACATGGCTTCTTCGTCCCTTGCCAGCGAGCTGGCATCAGTCTGAGATGGCCGTGCAGGCGGTGCTGGCAATGGAACCAGCGGGATGCTTTTATTACGGAAAAAGTTGCCCAGATACTCATGGTTTTGGTAGTAATCGTCACGGAACAATAAGACTGATTGAACGTCATATCCCCGAAGCAGAAGCGATTCATATGCAGAAATGGAGGAAGAAATGCCCCCTAGACGCGAGTCCGCGACGAGGACAATGGGCAGTCGCAGCGGCCGGTATAAATCTGCTTGAGAGTTTCCATTGGGCCCCGGTGAGTGCACTCCCCCTGCAGTTTCGACCAGGGCGAAGTCAATGTCCGTCCGGGCCCAGTCAGACAGGGTCTTGTGGATAGATGCGAGCAGGTCGTCATCACGAGGGATCTTCAATTCAGTCAGCTAGAGCCGTAACGAAAGAGGGGGCTCACGAACGGTCTTTTGTCTGGCTGCGATATGCGGGCTCACGGGTTCATCAAACTGGTAGAGGCACTTGGTCAAGGTTCCAGCCCCGTACCGCTTCAGATGGCTGGACAGGTGAATGATGATTAGAAAATGTTCATTCTTCCATTGATTATCGAATCATGGACGACAACGCGTAGCCTACCGATCATCAGCCTCATCTAGCGATCCTGTGGAGACAGGCTTCAGGAACGCGGCCCTCTGTTTCTGTCTCTGGACAGCATTGCACAGCACTGTTGAGACGATGGTCTTTCCAACGTCCGTATTGGCACCATAAACCTGGTGCGCACGCAGTGTGCGCCAAAGACCAGCACCAACAGGGGCCATGACTCAATAGCAAATGTTGGTAAAGGAAAATGTCCAGCGTCCAGCGGTTCCAGGTCAAAGGTCCGAACTTACCGATCCCCCGCGACGACTCCAGCGTGGGTTCACAGCCAGAGTCCGGGCGAGGGAGGGATTGCGTTTACCGGGAAGTTTGTCTGTCAATTGGCGAATCATCGCCTCCGCGGCTCCACCTGCGTCACTGGTCCCTTCACCGAGCTTCACCGAGGTTGAATTTATTGTTGGACAAAAAAGAGTTGAGGGCCCCCCAACCACGCGCAGAAGGTCCCAGAAGGAATCACAGTTGAGGTTGACCCACCTTGGACAACAAACAGGCTCATCGATTCTGATGCCTGCAGGCACGAGACCTCGACTCGATTGCGCTTACGAGTCTCGCTTCTCCGCCCCGGATTCGTCCGTGGTCCGCGCTAACTCTCAAGCGCTGAAGAGTGCGGGATGATCGTGAACCGTGCCTGATTGTTATCGCCAGGAACCGCCCGTGACTAACCGATCGTCTGCACGATTACCTATGAACTAGTCAACTAGTCAACGCAATTTGTTTTATGCAACGGCTGGAGCCCACCGGAAAGCCCAGCTCCCATTCTTCAGCCTCCTAATGGATTCTCGGTCGCGCGGGGTGACAGGCACGTCATCGGCGACACCCAAGACTCTCCTTGACTCCCTGACGAGTGCTCTGGTCAAGCGGGAAGCGAAATCGGCCCGCCGGAGATTGACCGTTTTGCCTCGGACAGCGGTAGATTTCTCTTCCAATGACTTTCTCTCCCTGTCAACATCACCTGCTTTCAGAAACCGCTACTTGGCGCATCTGAACAATGCGCCCGAGTCATTCCCGTTTGCCAGTGGCGGATCTCGACTGCTCGATGGGAACTCCGCGTATGCTGAAGATTTGGAGCGCTTTGTCGCCGACTTCCACGATGCGCCCACGGCACTTTTATTCAACTCTGGCTATGATGCCAACATAGGCGTTCTTTCCAGTATTCCTCAGCCGGGCGATCTCATTGTGTACGATGAATTGGTCCATGCGAGTGCGCGGGAGGGCATGCGGCTGTCCCGGGCAGGCGCAAGAAAGATGTTTGCGCATAGCTCCCCCAAGGCCCTAAGAGATGTCCTCGCCGCTGAGATCCAGAAAGATGCCAGTGTTCAAAACGGGACTCGGAATGTCTTTATCGTGGTCGAGTCGCTTTACAGCATGGACGGTGACGTAGCTCCGATGAAAGAGTTTATCCAAGTCGTGGATGACTTGCTCCCACATCAAAATGGGTACTTTATCGTCGATGAAGCACATGCCACTGGGGTCTTCGGACCCCGTGGTGCCGGGGTGGTCCAGCATCTGGGTGTTCAGGATCGAATGTTTATTCGCGTGCATACTTTTGGAAAGGCCCTCGCGAGCCATGGAGGTATGTGGTATCCGCGGCATGACTCGCACATAACAAATCACTGACAGTCCCCTCATCAGCTGTGGTGCTCTGCGGCCCCGAAACAAGAGATTACCTGATCAATTATGCTCGAAGCCTCATTTATACCACCGCCCTTGGCTTCCCGTTCCTTGCATCTATCCGCACCGCTTATGAGCTCCTATCGTTAGGAGAAACTGACTCAGTAAGTCATCTTCTCCGGGTCTTGGAACACCTTGAGCCTCTCCGCTGACCAGCGATTTCAGTTACGGACTCGAGTACAGGAATTGATCCAGCACATGCACCATCGTCTGGACAATCTTCAAATCCGTCAAGCGGTCCTGTTCGAAGTCGATCATTTCCCCACATCCCCCATATTCTCCCTACGCACATCGCAGCCGCGTCAATTGGCCAGCGCGTGCCAAGAAGCGGGCTATATTATTCGTGCCATCATGCCGCCCACCATTCCCGAGGGCAGTGAGCGGGTACGCGTCTGTCTGCACGCAGGTAACACCGAAGAGGAAGTCGATGGCTTGGTACGAACAATCCAATCATGGTTGGATCGAGGCTCGACAAGCAGAGACGCGAAACTGTGATCATCCTGAGCGACTGTTATTACTATAGATCGGAACTAGCGATGTCACCAATTTAGATTGTTGTGGCCAGGGTTACTACAAATAAGGCGCCATATCACTCGGCGGAAATGGGGGGTTTGTTGCCTTGGGTATCCTGTCAGGCGTCAAAATCATCCTGTCGGGAAAAAGGGGATGACAGGATAAAGGTGAATCTTGGACGCCTTCGATGTACTGGATTTGGCCCTCCTGAGGCGATTGCCAAATAAAAATTTTTTGAACTGCAGTATGCCGCAGAACTGGTCGCTTGATCGTTATCTTAGCTTTCCATATTCAAGGTAATCGGATAAAAATCCCATGGACTCTGTCTCCCGGTGGTCCCAAGATAACCGACCTGCATGCCAAGAGAGCGAGAGACATATTTCCCGAGACATCACAGCCTTGCGCTCGAGAACGAGAGGGCAAGTTGAAACCCCCTTCTAAGGATGTGAGAGTTTTTACGTCGAACGCCAAATGGCCAAACGACTGGGTATCTCTTGCGCGGCAGTACAGAAAGCCACTGAGACTATCCAGGGTCCAAAGAAGGAGATCGGAGATCGGGCGGTCCTCAGGTGGAGTGCCGCGGGGGCAGCCGTGGGTCTCCCAAAACGGCCCAGATCGCTAAGATCGCCAAGCGTGGGCATTGTCGTTTCTGAGCTTTTGTGCTTATCGCGCGACCCTTGCGGGTGGCCCCCTTCTTCACTCTGAATGTCCTCAGGAGAATTGACATACATAGCCGTTGCGCATCATGTCTGTACCTACAGGAGTCGGCATCGAGTGCCACGATCTCCAATCGAACCCCCGCTTCCTCTTCCGCCAGCCGCGGGCGCTGCAGTGGTTTGAGAACGGGAGGCTGGTGAAACGCTCGGAAGAGGAAAGACAAGCAGGTAAGAAGGACCGCGGTCGCATAGCATTCAAAGATGTGTCACGCTGGTCAATGACTCATTTGTATGCTCTGTAGGTCGATTCGAGCTGTTCCTCGACTTGCTGTACGTTGCGATCCTATCGAACTTTGCAGATACCCTGGTGGAGGATATCTCGGGCGCGAAGCTCGTCAAGTATATTGTGAGAAGCACTTGTGGCCCCCATTGCTCTTCGGTTGAAGCTGTAATAATCGATTTTGCCCTTTACAGCTTATTCTCTCCCCATCATGGCATGTGTGGAGCGACCTGCGCGAACTCATGAACTCCTTTTACAATGATGACCTCCTACAGCGTGTGCTCATCCTCTGGGTCATGGCCACTCTGGTCGTCTACGGTAACAACGCGCCCCTAGTCGACGAAGAAATTGGCGCAATGCGCTCTGCGGTCGGAGCCTACATGGCCGCTCGAATGACATGCAACCTCGCCCATCTATACTACTCGTTCGCGAGTTATCACCACCGGGCCCAACAGCGGCTGTGGGTGGGGCTCTCCACTCTTTGTCTCTGCATATACACCCCACTATACTTTGAGTCGGTCTCCGTTCGCAGCAAGATTGCAACCGCAGCCGTGGCTATAGTTGCCGAGGACTGCACATGGATTTTTTGCTATTCCCCAGCTGCAAAGAAGCTGCTTCGCGCGACGTATACTACTGCCGTGGATATCAACCATGAGGTAGACCGATACGCAGCGTTCTATATTATCGCGCTTGGCGAGTTTTTGTACCTGATTATTGTCGGTTCGCATGCTGCGATTGGCCTGAACGATCGTCTTCTCCGAGCAATTTGGACTTTGATCATCGCCTTCTGTCTGAATTGGCTGTATGTTCACAACGATGGATCCGTGGAGAACGATCATCCTTTGCGACACAGCATCTACACAGCGTTTGCCTTTGCCATGATCCACGTTCCACTAATTGCTAGCCTGCTGGCTGGTGGTCATGTTGCTGCGGCGTCCGTGGCAGAGCACGAATTCGAAGAGCCCCAGCGATGGCTGCTCTGTGCTGGTCTCGGTATCGGCATGATCTGTCTGTATGTTTTTGCATTGATGCACGGATCAAAGGATGAGCGTGGGACCTTGCTTCTAGATAAGGTGCGTCACGTTGCATGAGGATCGGTATTGTCGGTTTATTATTTTTTTTTGGCTAATACTCCCTACAGCCACTTCGGTTGATCATGCGGCCTATCACTGGTATCATTGTGATTCTGTTGCCACTTGCAAAACATCTGGGTGCTACCTCGATTCTATCTATCATCATGGCCCTTTTCGTCTTTTGCACATTCTGGGAGACCATCGCGTCGCTACGCAAGGGAGCAATCTTTTGGGAAAAATGGGAGGATACGCAGTATCCGAAGAAAGGCCTCATCACTGATGAGGCTGCGAAAAAGGAAGTGACCTCTGAGCCTTGAAAGCTCTTCGGCTAAATCTACGGACCTGCTCGCATCGATCAATCAGAGACTGGACCTACTTTATGACGTCGTTGCTTCCTCGCGGCTGCCGAAGAGCCGTCCAATGAATTTGCCTTCTCTAGGAAATGGTCCATGAGGTCTATTGACCGACAATTGTGAACATAATATTTATTTCAAGTCAAGATTCTAATAATAATAAAAAAAACAAGACATGTCACCAACGGCATCTGTCTATATGATTCTTGAATACGCTTCATGCACGAAATTTCAAACGTCCTTCATCCGACTTCAAACCATTGACTTCTCAACCGTCACATCTCCAGTAGCCTGCGTCTCAGACCGATCCATAGTGGTGTAGCGACTGAAGTCCCTGAGCCCACGGTGCTCTCCGGTCGGAATGTGGCGGCCTTCCTTTTCCTGCTTGAAAGCCTGGCGACGGAAATAAGCCCGCTTGCACCACTTCCAGAATTCAATACCCGCAAAGAAAAGCACCGTCTCGATAAAGACGATACCCCATTCCCACGAGATAGCCGAATGCTTGAACACGCTGTGGTTGATGACGGGAATGTAGATGATAGGGAAGGCAAGGACAAAGCCGGCCATAATACCCCAGAAGAGGAACTGGTTGTTCCAAATGTCATGCATCCATTGGGTGTAGTAGCGCTTGGAGTCAGGCTTCATGCGGAAGAAGCTGCGGCGCAAGTTCATCATCTCCCATGCGAGGAATAGGGCGAACCAGGTCATACAGGTAAACGTGGTTGCGCGGGCGCGGAATACAGTGTCACAGGTGTAGGGTTTGGTTGGGTCATTGTATTGCGTGTTGCAGCCCATTGCGAGGTCGCCATCGCCCCAGCGGAACATGACGAGGGCGAAGGCTGATAGGCAGAGGGCGGCCATCCACACGCCGTAGACCAGGGTATCGACAATGATCTCCCAAGTGAAGATACCTTGTTTCTGTATGAAAGAGTTAGTAAGTGAAACAGTCCGTGCTGGGGATTTACCAGGAAATAACATACGCTTTGGGGAGGTCTATCCATGACCTCTGGTGCGGCGGCCTCCATTCCCAGACCCATGTCGGGCAAACCGGAGGTAATCATGATGATCCAGATGATTTCAACAGGGGCGATGGGGAAGACAGATTGATTGCTGTCATCCTTAAAGGCAAGACCGATGAGGAGAGTCAAAGCCAGGGCAACGTTCTCCGCCAGCAAATGCAGCACAAATTTCTGAATGTTATCGAAAATTCGTCGTCCTTCTTCGATTCCGTTGATGATGGAAGCAAAGTTGTCATCAGTCAAGACTAGCTCCGAAGCATCCTTTGCAACATCCGATCCGTTTTGACCCATGGCGATACCGACATCAGCTCGCTTGAGCGATGGCGAGTCATTCACTCCGTCACCTGTCATCGCCACATAACGGCCACGGCGATGTAATGCCTCGATCATGCGAACTTTGGTATTTGGCGCACATCGAGCAATGACGAGTGGCAATGTTGGCAGGTTGTCGATTTCATCTTCGGTCAATTTGTCAAATTCGCTTGCGGTCATGACCATGGCATCGGCGACGTCCTTTGCGATCATATCCATATTCGATGGGATAATGCCCACCTGAGCAGCAATTGCCCGAGCGGTTCCAGGATGATCACCGGTGACCATGTGAACGGAGATACCGGCCTTGTAACATTGACTGATTGCACCGGCGGTCTCTGGTCGAGGAGGATCATACAGACCGATCAAACCGTAAAAGACCAGGTCCTTCTCAATTTCCTCGCGTGGAAGAGGTTCATCGCTGGCGTTATTATCAGGGGCGTGTTCTCTTCCAGCCAGACAGAGAACTCGCAGGCCCTCCTGTGCCAGAGCTTCCATATTCTGTAGGATCTCATCCCGAATGTCGTCGTCAAGAGGCACGGATGCACCATCTTTCCAGGTGATGGATGTGCATGAATCAATGACTCGCTCAACGGCTCCCTTGGTGAAGACCATCTGGGAACGCTTCTCGTGGCCTTCAGTGCGTTTCTCAAAGACAACAGACATCTTTTTTACGCTTGAATCGAAGGGATACTCGGCCTTTTGGATCCATGTAGGCTTCTCGCCTTTAGTCCAACGATCGACACCCCAGTCAAAACGCGAGGCGAAGACCTGGATGGCAATATCAGTAGGCTCACCGCGAGCTTGCCATTCGTTGTTTGAGTCCTTGTGCAGATGTGCCAGGTTTGCCATGGCAGCAACGTTGAGGAAAGATTCAAGAAGCTCATTATCTTTCAGCAGCTCCTCAGGCTTGGTTGCTTCACCCGTCGATTCGGAGTTCAGCTTGACCGGAGGATCCTTGATAAGGCTCAAATCACCCTCGTACGGGTTCAGAGGATCATTCGAAGACCCGACCGAGTATGTTCCCGTAGACGGAATCCAGGCCCGCTTGGCAACCATGCGGCCCTGAGTCAAGGTACCGGTCTTGTCCGAGCAGATGTTGGTCACGGCACCAAGAGCTTCCAAAGAGTCTAACTTGCGGACAATAACATGCCTTTGCACCATTTGCTTTGTACCCACAGCCATTGTGATGGTGAGCACGACGACCAAACAAGCGGGGATCATAGCAAGGCCCGTGGCCACAGCGTAAATAATGACTTCGTTGTCTCCACGCCAATCATTGGCGCCAGCCACAACAATCGCGAAAATGACAGCGATACCGAAAAGAAGCAGCGCGAGCTTAGACAGCTTACGCTGAAGGGGAGTACCAACGTTGATTCCCAGAAACCGTCCAATAGCATCGGTGGTAGTCAACGTCCAGGCTTGAACATACCAACGCTTCTTCGTCTCACCCTCCGGTCCACGTTTGACTGGACGACGCTTGGAATCACCTCCACGGAGCGCGGCGGCAATAGCGCCAATTTCAGTTCGCATGCCGGTGCCTATCACAACGCCTCTCGCGCGTCCGCGTGTAACGGTTGACGAACTGTATGCGATGTTCAATCGGTCTCCAGGACCTGTATCGGTATCAAAGACTGCATCCGCTTCTTTTTGGACGGGAAGGGATTCGCCGGTCAAGAGGGCTTCGTCAGTCTCGAAGTTGAATGCCTCGGTCAATCTGTCGTGTTTCTTGTTAGCCCGTCGTTCGTTACATTCAATTTCAAGGGTTATCTCAACATACCTCAGATCAGCAGGCACTGTATCTCCGACCTTCAATTCGACCATATCACCGGGGATAATTTCGTTGGCAGGGATGGTAGCGGTTTTGCCATCACGAGTCACGACTCCAGTAGGAGAGCTCAAGCTTCGCAGAGAATCCATGGTCTTTTCGGCGGCAAAGTCCTGGTATACGCCCACGACGATGTTGAGCAATATGACGGCTGTAATGAAGCCGCCCTCAATCCAGGACTTAATGCCGAAGCTGACTGCCATTGCGATGATAAGAATCTATGCAGGAGAAGATCGGGTTAGTCATTCATAGTCCATTCCTTCGGCAGAGGTGTTGCTACTTCACTTACAAGCATCATGGCATTGGCAACTTGGCGAATGAAAATTTTCGCAATTGAGACGCCTTCGTCCCCTTCCAAGATGTTCTGCCCATACTTCTCAAGACGTTGCTGGACCTCGCTAGTTGTGAGACCATCATCTGAGTTGGTGCCTAGCTCACGGATAACAGCCTCATAAGAGAGACTGTGAGCTGGCTGAGACAGATACGACTGCGAGGTAGCATCGTTAGAAGACTGGGAGCCCTTGGGTTGGCGCTTCTCCTGAGACATCACGCGTTTGCGGGAGAAGTGAGTCTAAAAGGGAGGACGTAGAGAGTGGCTAGAGTATGAGGGGTGTATCGTGCTTGGAAAGGAACCTTTTCTAAGGAGGTTTCATATAGAAAGTGTCCAAGATGGTGTGAGAGTCCATGCACGGTCAAAAGAGCAATTCCAATTCCCGCGATGTGATAAGAGAATCTTGAATCTATAGCAGTGTTCTTGATTCTCTTGACTTTAAAGTACACGTGGTTCCAAAAGCCTATTCTTCTTTTCTTCCTTCTATTCCCTTCAAGGGGCTAGGCCGATATAAATAATTTCAGGGCGGACTTGATGGCGAATTCCGCGGAGATGCAACCGGTTCTGAGGGTCCTTCGTCCGACACTCCGATATCATCCAGATTTGGAGTCTGGGGATACCCAAATAGAACAACCAATCGCTATCAAGAACCACCCGTCGGCATCGGGCGGGTCATCTTGGCACTGCTGTTGTAACCTCAACCGAGGCGAGAATGACGCACACGACTGGTCTCGGCGTTGGCTCGGCCGGTAGTCGCCACCGCGCGGTGATTGGCGGCGGCGCGGAATGCCAAGAGCGGGAATCTGGGCATTCTCTGGGCATCTCTCCGCGCGACACGTCTAACGCCCGGCGATAATGTGTCATCCTTGGCTCATCTTCGGATGCTTCTTGGCAGTCTGTATTCTCCGAGGCTCGAGAGCCCACCTCGCGGTTCAAATCTGCCCAACTATCCGGGCTCGAATCTCTCCCTGGCTCGGATTTTTGTGAAAAGCAGTCTACGGCAACAGTACGTCTATGGTGATAAGCCACCGATATTCGCAAACGCAAGCTCAGTCTCCGCTCGAATCCAATTACCGGCTTTCTGGTGGTGGACTGAGGTGAGGTGTACTTTGTCTAGCATTGCCCGCCTTGTCCGAATGAAAGTGGCGGACCATCAACTGGCCCAACCGTCTATCTACAGCGATAGCATTCCCATCTATTGGGCTACTTCCACCTTTTGCGCTCGTATTCGCAATTAATCTTGCCTCGCGTGGATCCGGGCACCGATATCCACGTTCCCCCACTCATGACGGGCGAGAATTTACCTCAAGGTGAGGTAATCGGGATCGTGATTGGGGCCGTCGTGCTGTTCTCGATCATCAGCATTGTGCCAATGTAAGTTCAAAGGCTGGGCACGGACACGTCTTGGCTATGCCCTTTATCAAGCGAGCGAACACTCTGGAAGCGTTGCGCCAGCAGGTATTAACATATTCTGTTCAATTAGTGTTATCATGTGGTATCACCGGCGCCGATCTGCTGCTAGAATTACAAATGACATCCGTGACATTACATCATCGATGGAACAACCTTCAGTGGAGCAATGGCTAGAGGGGCAAAATGCCCCAAGAGACAGTGAACAATACTCTCGCGAGATTTGGTACGTTATCAACTTCGTTTCATCCTTTGCACTATCCCGCAAATACATCTGCGGACTCAGCCCACGTTGCCGACAGTATGGCTTGGCACTGGGGCCCGGGTGATGTGATGCGGGGAATGCCCAGGGCTGGGCCATGGATGCAGCTGCCCTGTAAGGCCTAGCTAATGTTCTTGTTACCCAATTCCATTCCTGGGCCGGTCTGGGCATCGGGATTTCCACCCCGTCTTGGCACACACGGTCACTATCATTGCGTGTCTGATGTTCCTGAACCATGCTTTGTTTGCTATCTTGGCCAAAGGGTCTTATCAGCGAGATGATCCCCTTGAGAGCCTCGACAATGTGTTTTAATGTGTCATAGATTGAGCTAACCTGCTTCATAGCCCCATCTGTCTCTCCTCATTGTCATCATCCCCATATCTAGTGCTTCCAGAACCGGCTCGATTACCCCATGGGCGACGCAAGACTTCCGGCTCTTGGTCAGGCCAATCTCCACATGCCGAAATCAAGGATTCTAGGCAGGAAAGGGGAATACTTGTTCTAAATAGATGTCATCATGCCTTCCACACAGCTTGTATAACCTCCTGGTTTGAGTATCGACAGTTCAGGTGCCCCATCTGTCAAGCTTCTTACGCCCCGGCAAATACTGCATAAAAATGATTCCCCATCATCTGAAATCCTTGAATGTCAAACTGCTCCTTCGCAAAATTCTACCACAAACAAACTGTATCTTCAAACCCGTCACGTGCGGGAACTAGTCAGTCATCGAACATTGCGAAATCTTAGACTGCTGTAAGGATGTGCTAGATACGGTACAAGAAGAGTCATCATCAAAGCTGGATACTCAAGACATTATCACGAACTGCCCCCCTCTCGTGTAGACGTAGTGGGGACCTTGAGAGCTTAAGCTGGGGCTATCACTCATTATTGTCGAAAGACCGCAGCCGACTTTTCTATGACGAAAGGCGTTCTTTGACAACGCGAAAGCGGATTCATGCTTACTGAACACCTAAGTTGAGGTCGCCGTGGAGATCTTCTCACACTTACTGATGGAAATCCCCGCGACCTGGGCAATTATACGGAAATTGGAAGATCAAAAATCGGGATGACTTTCCCCGCCGTAGGAATAAAATAACACTGGAAAACATTTCACCAACGTTCTTTTTCCAGCTCGTCACTACTGGCTTCTGTCGAATCAATTATCCCAAAGTCGTGTTTGGGATCCTTGCTGTCTAGGTTTAACATCAAGTAGATAATTCAATCGGAGATGATGAGATAAAGCGCATGCTTAGCTCTTAGCCTCCCATCGATAGCCGTGATCGCAAGTTGATAGACATTCAATTCGTTTGCTTGCTCTTCTTTTTTTCCACGGCTCCCCAAATTTCCACATGCCATGCACAAAATCAGGGCACTCATCGTCTCGAGAAATCTTGATATTGCTGACTATCTCCAGGCTCAGTCTCCCTGCTTCATCTAGATGGCTATTGGCTCGCAAAAACTCCGGTGAATTTTCCACAACCCACCAGAACACTAAGATGATTTTTACCGAGGCTCTGTCTTCCCGTAGCAATTTCTTCTCAGGTGAGAACCAACATCTGAGGGAGATGCAGTGATTTATTCCTTGCCGTGAATCACATTCACCATTTCCTAGGGACCAAAATGGTACTCAGAATATGACCTCCTATCTAATTGAACAGGTGAGGCTTCCCAAAGAAAGAAACAACGACGGGCAAAAAATAAGGCCACTCCACCACCCCACGGTGTCCAAGTCTCGATTACCGCAAGGCTCACGCACTCAGCAGAGAGCAGCAAAGTATGAATATGGATTATACTGAACCGAGCTACGGTATACGGGAACTATACCGTTTGAATGACGAGGGAATCGAAATTGAGTGCGTTTGCCTTTTATCCACCCACACTGAAAATTAATTAACTACTAAATACCCACGGAAGCTTGTCTTTGGCACGCTGCTAGGAATTTCAGTCCCGATCCTATCTGTCGAATAATTGAAATACCGCTCAATTGGGGCCGTTCGATTTTGAACTAGACACCTAATTCCATTATCAAATATTATCAATGCTGCGTCGCTTCCATAGATGCTTCCGTCGCAGATGCATATGTACAGCACTATGAGGTTGATTCAAGTCAGGGTACTGTGACCAAGATTCTCCAGCTCATGCCCAATCGGGCCATATGTGAGGATCAACCTCAATTCTTCTCGAGCTCTCTAATTTGGTCAACCGACGTGTCGTCTTCCAAATCTTTATCTGACTTCTTGATCGTCATTACAGTAGGAATAGCCACCAGAAGACTACCGATGCTGAGGCCCCAGTTCATAGCAAATTGCTTCATCGGGCTGACCTTCTCAGCATTAATTCTCCATGCCATGGCTCCACCAGCGGGCTTCAAGGCAGAGTATGCTCCAACGACCACGGCATTGACGACCGGATCGCGTGACCGAGCACCCATAATCCAGTAGCAAAATGCTTGCCAGAATGAATCGTAGGCGCCGTAGAAGAAGTATAGAAACATGGGGCCAAGGAATTTGCTGCCATCCTTGTAGTCGATATCTTGTTTGAAGCCGAGCGCCAGGCGTTTATCATCCCATACCTGGAACTGATATCCACCGCCCCAGATGACCATTCCCGTGACGAAAAGAATTGCCCATCCGGTGATCGCACGCGTGCGGCGATTGAGGGTGTGGAGATCGAGAATCAGCCCCATCAGAAGCCCACCGGCCATTTGAGCAATCCAGTAAAGTGCGCCATTGAGGGACCGTGTGCGTAAGTTGAAAGTCAAGCCGTTGACGTCGTTCTGCTGATATGAATAGAAGACGTTGGCGTTATAGAACATCGGGTAAAGACACAGGTTCCTCCAGTCAAATACGATGCGAAGAACCTGAATAACAGTCGACTTCAAGTTATGAAAGTTGAACGCTTTCGATTCTTGGGCAATGCGATGACCGTGATATTTCTCGGAAAGATTCTCGGTCGAGCACACCAAGACGGACAGCGCCCATCCAAACAACATGATCACAATATAAGCAATGTAGGTCGAATCGGTTACAGTGCCAGACTTCGAGTGGTAATTCAGTCCAAAACTAGCGAGCGAGCCAATCGTGCCGCCCAAGTTGAAAATCACCCAGAAGACACCGATTGCTCGGCCGCGTGTCTGATCATTCGTATAAGTCACCATGATAGTGCCCTGCGCAACCCAGAAGAAGGCAGCTCCCAGACCGAGCAGCGCACCAGAGGCAATCACGAAGGATCCACCGTTCTTCACTCGAATGGAGTTCAACAGGGCTCCTGCGTACAAAGCATAGGTCCAACCACCAATGAGAAGCGAGAGGCGTGGGCCTAGATACTTGTATAGAGTTCCGACCACCACAAGAGCCGCGCCAGCGGTAGCAGCGTGGGTGGCCACGTTAGCATTGGCTGAGACGGTACTGTCCACCTGGCCCGAGCCGCCCATACCGGTGAGGGCATTGTACATGCCCGGGTTACAGAACGCAATGAACGAAATCAAGATGATCTGGAACCACGGGTCATGACGGATCCTCGCGAAGACATTCTTGTGGTGGAGGGGTGGTGGAGCGACATGATCGGGCGAGGTGTTGCCGACCGGGTCGGAAGAGGAGACATTCTCCACGGCGGACTTGATCGTAGCCATACTAAGCAGCAGACGGCGAAGCTATAATTCGCGAACTTGGTATAGATGCGCACGGCGCTCCGCGACTTAAATATCGCGGGACAGGGTGACTGTATCGATTGACTCGCTCGCGTTTGTAACATGGCGTGTCATCCCCACCTAGGAAGCAACATCTCGGGGGCGGATCTCGTAGTGGGCGAGATCCGTCCTGTTGAAAACCCCCGAGATCCAGCGTCGGTGTTGCGAACTACAATTTATAAAACATCGACTAGAGTCATAGACAAAAGATGGTGGGAGTGCGCAGCATCCGGCAGTCCTATGAGAAAGGGCTGACAGCCACATGACGCCACCGAGAACGACGATGGCAACTTCGCTTGCTGAAGTCGACGCTCTTAGCCAACTCCAAACCGAATCACCCAATCTCCTTGCGCGTTCAATCGATACGCTGAATACGTTGGATCTGTGCAAAGCTTTCAATCGCGAAGAAGAGCGGGTATGCCCGTCCATTGCGTGCTGTCTACCCGTAATTGCATCACTGATCGAGGATCTCGTTCCTCGCTTGCAAGTCGGAGGAAGGCTCATTTACGTGGGCGCTGGAAATAGTGGCCGAGTTGGGTTTATGGACTGCAGCGAGCTCCCGGTCACATTTTCCGTCGAGAACGATAGATTTCTGACTATTGTTGCCGGAGGCAGCGGAGCAATCATCAAAGCACAGGAGGCTGCAGAAGATTCTGAGCAAGACGGGTCAACGCAGCTGGAAAACTTGCAAATCACCTCTAATGACACTGTCATCGGCATCTCAGCATCGGGGCACACTCCCTTCGTCCTTGGGGCTCTTCGCGTCGCAACCAGGCAAAATGCATTGACAGCCTCGATAACAAACACTACACCGTCCGCAATAGGAAGTCTGGGGGTCACCCATTCCATCGTTCCCCTGTTAGGACCCGAGTTTCTTGCCGGCAGCACCAGGTTAAAATGCGGCAGTGCGGCAAAGCAAATCCTTAACATGATCAGCACATGTTCCATGGTCCGAATGGGGAAAACTTACCATGGACTTATGATCGATGTACGCGCGAAAAATCACAAGCTCCTGGCCCGGGGTCGCAGGATCATCCGGCACGTCTATCGCATCCTCCAAGAACAAGGGCATCCCTTCGGCAAAAAAGTTCAAAATCCATACACGATAGAGGACTCAGTGCTGAACAGCCTTATTGAACAATGTGGAGGAAAAGTCAAGCTTGCTTGCTCTGTGATTGTGTCAGGTCTTCCACCAGACGTTGCTCAGGATCGCCTTGATCTGGCCAACGGCAACTTCCATCTCTTTGTTGAATCACTACACTCAAGTATACCCGATAGAGTTTTCCAGCGCCCCCGCAATTCTGGCGAAGATCTTTTCCTCGCTATTGATGGTGGAGGAACCAAATGTGCAGTCTCTATCGCTAGTCGGACTGGAATCCTGGCTCAAGCTGTTGCTGGGGCCGGTAACTTTCACAGTGTACCGATTGATATTCTCATGAATCATATTGAGAGTGCCGTGATGACGGCCCTTTCCCGGGTGTCAGATGAACCAGTGCCACTTTTCTCACAGGGGATGCCAAAATTTGCTGCTGTGTGGGCTGGGCTAGCTGGGTTACAGCATGCCAATCGTCGGGAGTGCTTGACCAAGTCGATGGAGCAGCTTTTTGGGGTGTCTGCCCAGGAGGGTACTCTCCGTCTCTCGAGTGATAGCGAGCTTCTAAGTGCCCATATCGGTCTCGACGACTCTGTCACGCACGGGATCTCGCTGATCGCCGGTACGGGGTCGGTCGCGACCGCCTTCAAGCAGAACACCAACGGGGATGTCATACAGATCGGACGAGCTGGTGGCTGGGGGTCCCTGCTAGGAGACCAGGGAAGTGCATTTGACATTGGAAAACAGGCTGTGCAGGCATTGTTGACTAGTCTGGAATTGAGTCAAGGTATAGAAGAAGGCAACGGTCTTTCCGAGCTTGAGCGTGAGGTTTTGGCCAGTCTTGGAAATCGCAAGGAAGGGTTGCTTTCACGCATCTTGTTCCCAGAGTCAGACATGAAGAAGACCATTGCCGATCTCGCAATAGTTGTTACAAAGCTCGGCTTCAGATTCACAGATCCAGACCCTCAAGCCACACAGATTCTGACGTCTGCCGCCAGATCTCTGGTTCAGATCGTCAGACCACTTGCTAAAAAGCAGATATGCGACCCAACATCTAGCTCGCTGATATTGTCGGGAGCGTTGATGAAGATTCCTGATTTTCAAAATTTGCTTCTCGATGAATTGTCATGGCACGGGATATATGCCTTCAAGAATGTTGTTACTGTTGATGATCCGTCGTGCGATGCCGCCTTGTTTCTCGCGAAGCGAGCATCAAGAGCGAGATAAGCGATGCGCTATTATTACTATACATGAAGCCTAGATAATAATCACGGAACACAAATTAGGTGCGCACGAGTAGAATTTACAACCGCTATCGCAGACCAATAGTAAGCTTGGAGACATCGTGCAACTGGCACTCAACTCGCGAACCGGTGGATGCGGCTTCAAGATGGTATTGGGTACTTTGGGCCCCCCTGGGCGTTTTAGCGTTGATGCCATCGATACCACCAATTGCTCCGACCCCTTTCTCCCTCCCGCAATAAAAAGCCGAAGCCCTGCGACTTCCTCCTAGGAACCTCTTCACCAGCGAGATCCGGCTGCCCGCAGAATCGCCCATCATCGTACCGACTAGCGCTCCATCCTATGAGATTCTTTCCCCCCGCATGTCTGCTGAAAATCGCACGCCGGGCGCGACCCAGGTGGAGCCTGTAAGCTGTCGAATTTGCCGTCACCGCAAAGTGAGTAGCAAGTGGTTTTCCCCTCCCCCGATCGGTAAATATTTCCATTTCGCCAACTTGAAACAAAGGTCAAATGTGATCGCACCCCGGGCGGGTGCCTTCGATGCCGCCGATATGGCGAGCAGTGCGTATATTCAAGCGGTGATACCCCCCATAACAGTGGTAAAAGTGATGAGAGGACCGAAGCGGGGCTCAAGAGGCGACGTGTGCTACGTTCATGCATCAATTGCAGAAAAGCCAAGACCAAGTGTGCCGGTGGAGCGCCATGCGAACAATGTGATCGCAAGGGCCTCAATTGCTCATACAATGAAGCCAATGTGCCCGCGCCGCCTCCCTCTGCTTCGTCGACCCAGAGTGAGCCATCCGCACGGAAAAAGGCATCGTCCGTCATTCCCACATGGCTCACATCGAACAATTTGCCGGCGATTGATCGGCTCCATGATCTGATTGATCTGTACTTTCTGCGTGTGCATACGGTGCGATGCTTAGGTTTCATACACATCCCCACGTTTATGAAACGATTGAAATCACGCGAGAAATTGGCTCAAGAGGGATCTGGGCTCATTTACATTATTTGTGCTTTAGCGGCACCTTTTTACTACGCTGAAAAACTCTGCACCAGCACAGATGGCCTCAAAGGCAATGTGCAGTACTTTGACGCAGGTCGCGGCTGGGCCGAGGCGGCGCGACACTGTCTCTTCACAGGTTTTGGAGACATGGGCATGGAGAGCATAATGACCGAGGTCTTGCTCCATGAGTACTATCTGCGGGT
This sequence comes from Penicillium sp. F50, assembly GCA_037356195.1. Classification (NCBI taxonomy): domain Eukaryota; kingdom Fungi; phylum Ascomycota; class Eurotiomycetes; order Eurotiales; family Aspergillaceae; genus Penicillium; species Penicillium sp. F50. The sequence goes on along the minus strand of JAYXSA010000080.1, from coordinate 1,438,860 downwards.
GGGAGAGTATGCAAAGGGGTTCATGCTATCGGGACAGATCACTCGACACATGCAAGTGGTCCAGCTTAATATGGAGCGGGATTCGGATGTGTTGTGTCGGCGGAACCCAGCTTCCTGCCACATCAAAGAGAGTAGGCGACGGCTAGCGTGGGCGTGCTATCTACTGGATTCCTTGATTGAATGTGGAATTGATCAACTTCGTCTGATTGCGTATGATGATATTCTGGTCCAACTTCCTTGCTCCGAGGAGCTCTTCATCACAAACACCCCGTGCATTACTGAGCTGTTGTCTCGAGGCAAGCTACTTCCAGGGATCAATCCGGTGCCTGGAATCGACTTTGCAGCAAATCTGGATCTCCGTGCTTACTACCTCCGTGCTACGAGTATTCGATCCAAACTCCTCAAATATGTGAAGCATCTGGAAGGGGAGGTACCGTGGGTAGAAGGCAACAATTCCCGATTCTCTCAGCTCGACCGCGAGCTAAGGGAACTGGAGGCCTCGATTCCCGAGAACATGAGAATTTCGGCTGAGAATATGTACCTATTCAAAGGGTCAGGGAGGCTGAATCTTTACTTTGGTTTACACATCCTGATATCTCAGAACTTCCACGATCTATACCGACTTGGTGTATCTAATCTCGTCTTTCCCAACACTGCGACGAGTTGGATCCGCGAAAACGGCCCGGAAGACTTCATCAGGCGTTGCCATCTTGTATGCGCCACTAAATCTGCCTATATTGCCTCTCTCCTGAGCGATCTGTGGAATTGTCACAAACCCAGCCTTGTCGACTGGCCATATGCAATGCACACGCAAGTTTGCAGCAGTGTCATTGTCACCACACTCATCTCATGGGGTCGTCCAGAACCTCTCATTCCGCAATTTTCATATCTCGACTACCAAGCCATGCTTCAAAAGAACGTGATTATCTTGCAATATCTCCAGCGCTTCATGAAGGTCAGCATGTACTGCGAATCGGCCATTCAAGCCCTGAAACGGTTCAACGCATTATTCGTTCCAGAATCGCCAGACTTTGTGAACTCGTCCGCAAGCAACTTACTCTCCGCAAATCACTGCAATACTTCCAACCCGTCTTCCCTTGAATATATTCTGAATCCTTTGGGTACATATCCCATGGCCAGGGAGCAAGCTGAGAATCAGGATACATCTACCCCAGACGAGACTGAGGACGACGGGTCGACGCCGCAACTTCTTAAAGTAGAGGGCCCTATGATTGCACCAGCCGAGAATCCAGAGGACTTTCCCAGTCCGGGTGTTATATATTCGGGCCATTTCTTCGATTGGGAGTCGGACATGTCTATTTTAGCAGGATTGGGCTATCCCACGTTCCTTGATCAGTTTCCCATGGAAGCCCCGAGGGATATGAGCTTGTCTTGAGTGGGCCCAGCAATTGCCCCCTTTCGAAGTTAAACGATCACTTTGGAGACGTATTCCTGTGTGATCATTTTACAATCATTTATAGGGAGAGTACCTGCCTACGAAATTTTCACATAGCCGTCTAAAAACCATCTACTCGTGGTCATTAAGTAAATTATACGGATAGCTTTGTGAGTATCATACAATGGAGATCAATGGACCTCGAAGTGAATCGTCTGCTGAATCACATTCTGCTGGTCCGCACCAGTGACCAATCCCTCCGTACTCTCCCCATCATCTTTAAGCGACTCCCGCCATCCACTGGTCACCTGCACCGAGGTACCTGGCTTTAAGCCGTGGTCAATTGACTTGCGCATGGATGAGAAATTGTATGGACTACCGGCCGCCCGTATATCTGCTTGGTCATCATTGATGGTGAAAGCGTGGATGCTGGGCTGAAGCTCAATGACGAGGCGGCCAAGAGATGGGAGGGCGGTTGTAATGATGCTGAGATTCATCATTGTTCTACAAAGAATCAGCGATCTGTTTCCGATGGACTGCTGTGATGAGGTTCGGCTTGTGTTGTATGTACTTACTGGTCCCAGATGGTGGAAGTTGTGTTTGCCCCTGTAAACGTCGTTAGATTCGTTGCCGACGCTAGAAAAAGGATGGGGGACCAGAGTTGTCTTACAAGGAATATCAGGCGAGTTGAGCATTTTCACAGTGTACTTGATTCCGATACCCGCTGCGATGCATACCCTAATGCACGTTAGAAACGATGTTCGTTGTACGTAGTGAATCCGCAGGGAAGTGTCCTCTTACAAAAGCCTGCTGGCTAGCAGCGCCATGATCCGGAACCTCTTCAGGCGGGTCAACTGCACTTTCCGAAGCAACAAGCAGGGAAGTACAATGAGGGCGATGTCTGTCAGAATATTGAACGCAGCGATTGCCTGGAAAAGTGCAGCCTGAGTAGAAACCTGTCAGCGGACCAACTCGTACCAGAAGCAACCACATCGGCATACCTGGTTGATACATTGACCAGACTGATTCCATTTCCACGGAGTTGGCATGGAGCATCGAAGAGCCAAAGCGAGGATTGATGCCAATGCCCATGCAATAATCACGCCCATCAAGGTCTGGTTTGCGATAGATGAACGACGGGATGTCATCAAATTCTTGAACAGCAAGCCTAATGAGAGCTTGCTGAAGGCGACTGTCGCAATGAGGAGTATTTGAGCCGCGTACTCATACTGCAGAATCAATTTGAAATTAGACCCCTTGACAGTCGTAGTCATTGAATGGTTCCACCCACCTTGAGATACTTTTCCAGCTCGTGATCCCCGATATTCAATAGCCGTCGACCGAGACCATTGGAGATGGCAAGTTGGGCTAATATACTTTGGATGATTCCGAGTAACTATTGTGGACACAAGTTGTGAGGTCAGTCCAAGCGTAGGCTTTACCACGACGGCGATGACCTTACCAACGATATACCCAACAATATGTCGTCGGGATGAACGACACGGCCAATGAACCATCTCGTCGACAAACGAGTGGACACGATGAGAGTAGTCAATGCGAGCAGTGTATACACTGCGACAGCACCATATCCGCCATGATCGTCGGCGGTAATCTCGAATAGCGGAGGTAAAGTGCCAGCCATGGCGACACAAGGACGATCAGCCCTGTCCTTCTGAACGCGAGGGGCTCGGCACAGAGACGATTATGAAAGGAAGGAAAGAAAAAGGAATGAACGAAGGGCAGATCATGGATTGCAGATCTGGCGCATGGAAGCTGGATCATTTGTCTGGTGGGTCTCGTTCTGGTCGGCCATGAGAATGCACGGCTGGACTCTTCGTATCGTGGCGAGAATCGTGCTCATGCCCCTGGAAATCCTACGGACTAGTACGAAGTAGTATGTTCGAGCCGAACTCCCGGGCCACAATCTATTATACATTCATTCGAAACGGATTGTTGTATACGAGAAATCAGTGAAAATTCGCTCTCCATGATTCGGAATTCACGCACTGCTAGAAATGCCGACCCGTTCACATGGGATGGAATGGGTGTAATCGAACTATGTCTCATCGCTATCAAAATCATTTCCACCTTCGAATGCCAATGATTCTATGACCAGTCCCGATGACCTAAAATCTAAAGTCTTCGTGCGCCCACGCGGAGTCCCGTCGGAGAGGGTTCCACAGGGGCGGGGGGGCCTGTGCCCTTATCCCCAAAAGTACCAATGTTCTCATTTTACACTTCCAACTTCCGTCTTCTGTGCCTCGCTTAACGGACGTGAAGCCCAATCCGTGGTCAGGGTGAAGCCGAAAATCGTTAATCAAATCAAGCAAATTTAGGAGAGCCAGCAAAGTCAATAGTACTCGACAATGGCGGAAAAGAAGCTTTTCTGGCTGGCTTTGAGTTTCGGGGGTGCCTCCCAAACGTCGACTTCGGTGCTGACCGGGTCCAGGGGGAATAAGATTCACACCACATGGCATGCGGTGATGGATTATGGTAGACATGATAACCGTGCAGACTGTGAGATGTAGTGGCAACTGTAAGCACGCGGGTCAGGGGCTGATTCGGCTGATCACCGAGAGAAACAGAGTACGTAGTATGTACGGAGTGCTGGAACATACCACTACCCTACTACTGTGATTGATGTTAAGACTGGGCTCAATTCAGGATGTCCTTGCCCATCAGGCGAATACTACCCCGTACCTTGGCTCCATCCGCGAGTCCACAATTGGGTGCGGGGGATAGTCTTGGTTGGTCAACAAATAGCAGAGACAACCACATTTAGATGTGGAGCCGGGCGAAGGCGATTCAATAGCAGCCAATCACCGACTTTGTCGGATAATCCTGACACGCGCGACATTTGGTTCGGTAGGCCTAGACGGAATCTGTACTGGAACGAGACTTGTGGTCCCGATAACCACTGCGTGGCGGTCCCTGATAGACCAATAAACTCGTTCGGGAACTATCGTCGGCCGAAAGTGCTTGTCTCGATCGCAGGGACTTTGTTTGGCCCCCCCCCTGTGGCCCTTGTGGGGCGCCCATTAAGTTAGTTTAAGGACACCAGACGCAGGCCCCAGGAGTACGCCGAGCCGCCACTTCCTAGATAGTAAAGAGCTCGTGCGCAGGAGTCTGATGGGCCGATGGCGCACGATAGCGGGGGTTTGGGCGTATTACGCCAGCCTGGGAGAGTTTGTTTCTCATTTCATGTGCGCCAGGTATCGGAGTCGTCCGCTCGATTTGTAGCGTTGATTTCGTCTCTGTCGTGCAATCAAGTGTCGGGTGTCCCCCTTTCTATTATTTGCATCGAAGCGATCCTTCTGCATGGATACAATCGGGGCATAGAGCAAGTACAGCATCTGCTCTTAAGGACCTGATCCGCCACGTGCAATCAGACAATATCTCGTGAGACAATCCGCCCTATTGTTCCATCTCGGCGGTTGCGATCGAGAATCCGGCGCCATGTCGAACTCGGGGGGCTTCGAGATGTCCCGGCTGGGGGTCAAGTCTGCCCACTTCAGCGAACAACGGATGCACAGTCGCTCTGGCTCGGAAGGAGGTTATAATGGCGGGGTCACGACATCCATGTCAAGTGGGAAGCGTTTGGATGTAAGTTAGGCGACCTGGTCCCCTTGCTCTCCGGACCGGCACAGTTACTCTACGTAGAGTATGCTGAACGGGAAGAGATCACCTTCAAAAGAATGAAGAGGATCATTTACTAACAAGTGCCCAAATTTTAGAGAGGTTTTGGGTCCCTTTCAATTTTGTGCCTATCAATCACTCTGCTCTCATCCTGGGAATCAATCGCAAAGTAAGCCTTTTTTCCGTGTCTGGCCTCAACTTACAAGCTAACAATCACTCCCCTGCAGCGGTTTCGAAGCAGGTCTCGTCAATGGTGGCCCCGCCGGGTTAGTCTGGGGAATGGTATTGTCCTTAATCGGGACCACATTCATTATGCTGTCACTAGCAGAAATGAGCTCGATGACGCCGCTCGCGGGAGCTCAGTATCACTGGACCGCCGTCCTCGCCCCTCCCCGGGTTCAAGCGTTCAGCACCTGGATCCAAGGCTGGATGACGGTCTTTGGATGGCAGGCCGCGACAACGAGTATTTGCTATTTGGTCGCCGCGCAAATCCAGGGGATGGTCCTGTTGAATGATTCAGACTATATCCCGAGACAATGGCATGGCACACTGATCATGTGGGCCATCGTCCTCGGGTCTGGTCTCGTCAACATCTATGGAATCAAGATCATGCCTGCGTTACAGATGATGGGCGGCATTCTTCATATCACGCTCTTCATTGCCCTCGTTGTTCCTATCATCTTGCTCAGCCGTCGCAGTACCTCGGAGTTTGTGTTTACCGAGTTGTTCGCGGTCAAAGGAGGCTGGGAGTCTCCTGGTATTGCGTGGTGTCTGGGCATGTTGACGGTGACCTACTGTTTCCTTGGCTTTGACGGTGCAATTCACATGAGCGAGGAAGTCCGGAATCCAGCAATCGTCATTCCTCGGGTCCTCGTGCAGACCATCGCTATCAACGGCGTGCTGGCAATGGTCTTCCTGCTTGTCATTCTCTTCTGCATCGGCAATGTGGAAGAAGTACTGAGCCCTAATTACATGTTCCCCATTATTGGCATTTTCAAGCAAAGCACCAACTCGATCGGGGCCGCGACAGCCATGCAAACGGCCATTACTGCAATTGGCATGGTCTCCAATTTCGGGGTGATTGCCTCAGTCTCACGATTGACTTGGGCGTTTGCTCGTGACGGTGGCCTTCCTTTTTCGGCATACTTTTCTCACGTGAGAACCCCCTTGCCCGTCTCGATCATAATCTCTTGGGAAGACCTCTCTCTCTGACAATATGACTAGGTCGATCGTGTACATCGCGTCCCCAAACGTGCGATCCTACTCGTCTGCGCCGCCGTAGTCGTCCTCTCAGTCATTAATGTCGCCTCCGAAACAGCTCTCAGCGCTATTCTCGCTCTTTCCACCAGCAGTCTTTACGTTTCCTATCTCATCCCTATTGTCATGATGATCATCCGACGACTTGACTCCAGCCGTGGATCGATCCCATTCGGACCCTGGAACCTCGGTCGCTTCGGTATGGCAGTCAACGTCTTCTCTCTCGTTTTCGGCGTCTTCGTCTGCATCTTCGTTCCGTTCCCAACGAAGCTTCCTGTCACCGCGGCCAACATGAATTGGTCCGGACCTGTCTTCCTTGGCGTTTGTCTATTGCTTGTTGTAGATTGGGTGTTCCGGGCGAGACATAAGTTTATTGGGCCGACGAAGGATCTCTTGCACTCCAAGAGTAAGGCCTGTGCTTCTTAAAGGGATATGTACAGCACTCCCAGAAACCGAATAGATTAATGAATGACTACTGTCCGACTTTCGATATTTACAGTCCAATATTTGAGGAAGACCAATTTCTCGTTCTACCCAGCCCAACCCAAATGCCTCTAATAAGTCGAATCGATCCAATCACCATAATCACTTCCCAACACGGTCTTCTTGGTAACCCCCGCTGATATAGCCGTCTCATACTCCCGACCAGAAGTGCTTGACCCATCCCCAGAGTTGTTATATTCATAATATAACGGCGTCGCATTATCAGCCATCGTTGTCCAGCCCTTGGCATTAATCAAACTTCCCAAGACCGAATTCTGGTAGATCACACGAGCAAGAACACGCCATGGTCGACCGAGATACACAGCGCCGGTAAGGTCAAGGCCCGACGCGGCTTTGATGTTGCAGTGGTCGATTGCATACCATGACGAGTCGGTGGATGTCTCGCGGGAACTTGCAGTGATGGCGCCGCCGCCGTTAGAGACGATGTCGCATTCGCCGAACCAGACGGAGGCGTCGCCAAAGATGTAGTCCACGGCTCCTGGATTGTATTAGGAATGATCTTTTACATTTGATTGTGATAGGGAGGGAATTTACCTTCGATCAAGCAGTTGGAGTAGTACTGAGTTCCGGACTTTACGTACAGAGTGTCTTGGTATCCGGTGAACTGGCAGCCATAGAAACCAAGCTTATTGGCGTTCCCGACGAGTCTGTGAAGGAGTTTCAGATCAATGAAGTCAAGCGTATCGAGTTGGTTCCATGAGTGCTTACGCAACAGCCTGAGCACCCTTCCCATAGCCATTAGCCACATTGATGTTATACATCTTAAACCCAGCCGAGACAACATTAACAGTAGCGCTCTTGTCTAGACTGCCGGCTTCGGGCGAAGAGATCGTATGCGTAATGGTCACAGTGTTATACTTGTATGTACCCGTGTTTGAAGTCTCACCGTACAGAGTCAAAGTCCCGGCATAATTGATCGTGAGCTGCTCTGTGTATGTACCACTAGCGACGTAGATACAAGCTGCGGATTTAGATGAGCCCAGTGCAGCCAGTGCAGCACCGATAGTCGAGTATTTCCCGCCAGAACCAACGGTGAGACACCCCGATGGCGCGCTGGTTCTACTCGTGCGACGACTTAGGTCACTTGGTGCAGCGAGGACGCCAGTAGCGAGGAACAGAGCTGAGAGGAAATTTGTCAAATGCATTTTGACTGAGACAAGATGCCTTCCTCGAAACAAAAATAATTGTCGAACAAAGACGTGGAATGAGAAATTCAACCTTACCTTATAATGAATATCTGTCGAGTATGTCTCAAGCCCCTTCAACAATGAAAACCCCTTCTCCTTCCATCCCATCAAGCAAAACGCTCTATGGCCGGGATATCTTCGCGCCAAGCCTTCAGCCACCATTCCAACAACTATACATATGACTCTCCTCCTTCGCGCAACAACGGCGAGCTTGATAAATATTTCTCCACTCAAGTCATAAAATTTCCATGAATAGCAAACAACCCTAACTCCAGATCCGAGACGATCTGACACAACTATTGTCGGCGGGTCCGGCTATTACGCCCCCACTCAGGTCCTGGATACAAATTAGCCTGAATGCGCGACGGCCATGACGAAACTATTGCAGTGTTATGCCGGATTGTGCCAGGGCTAGGGGTTCACGAATCGCCCAGTCCATGTCGGTGGTGTGGTCCCTGATAGGCTGGGATTGCTTTCTTCAACAGATTTGCGGGGGAATTATGCAGCATGGGGTCTGTGAGACGATGCAGGTGGCGCTGAAGTTTGGATAAATGCCGTCTAAAGTTCTCGTGAGCAAATGGACTCGGTGGTTTGGGATTGAGTGGGGTTCCGCATGGCTGAGACGGGCCCCCTTTACCCCGTACTTTGCCCACTCCTGTACTAAATTTACTGATGGTGATCGACTCTGAGACAGAAAGTATTTCCTCGAATTGCGGCGCTGAAGGAGGAATTGTTTCTTGTTCGACGGCTTCTCGGATTCTTTGTTTCCGGTTGGATTTTGCACGTGCGTAGAAAGAATCTCGTTCAATGGTTCCTTCATGGGGAGAAGATCAAGACGAGAGATCATAGTCAATTTTGGTATAAAAGGTTCGCAATCGGATCATCAACGTAATAAAAACTGGGCAATTTTAAATTATCTACTTGACTCTATCCTGTCACCTTACCTTTCAACATGGCACTAGCCATATCAACAAAATTACTACTTCTCGCGTCCCTCCCTCTGGCTTTCTCCCTCCCAGATCCATCCCCGATCCTGAACGCTCGCGCCTCAACCTGCACTCCTGTCGCAGGAGGCTCATCCTCCATTGACGACGTCCCCGCAATTACATCTGCGATCGCGTCATGTAGCAGTGGGACGATTGTGATTCCCGCTGGGAGCACGTACTACCTGAATAGCGTTCTTGATTTTGCAGGATGCAATGGGTGCGATTTTCAGGTCGAGGGGTTGTTGAAGTTTGCCTCGTCGACGAGTTATTGGAGTGGGAAGACGGCGATGATTAATGTGAAGAATATCAATGGATTGAAGATTCGGTCGTTGACAGGTAAGGGGGTTATTGATGGGAATGGACAAGATGCGTATGTACAATTCTCGAATTGGTGCCAATGCTTTTACAACTGCCATGTTGACATTGCTAATGTTTCTGATAGATGGGATCTCTTCGCTTCGGATAGCAGCTATGCACGGCCAACTCTGCTCTATGTACGTACCAATACCCTCCGTATATACCCATACATACCTTCTAATATCTTCTTCCCTGATTCCAGATCACCGGCGGCTCCGACATAACAATCTCCAACTTGCGGCAAAAGAACCCCCCTAACGTCTTCAACTCTGTAAAAGGCGGTACGGCCAACATCGCCTTCACATCCCTCACAATGGACGCCACCTCGAAGAGCACTAACCTCCCCAAAAACACCGACGGCTTCGATATTGGCAGCAGCACGAATGTTCTCATCAACAACGTCAAAGTGACTAACGACGACGATTGCGTCGCCTTCAAACCAGGCGCCAACTTTGTCACAGTAACCGACATAACCTGCATCGGCAGCCACGGGCTGTCGGTAGGCTCACTGGGAAAGGGTTCCGACGACACTGTGAAAAACGTCTACGTCTCCGGCGCGACGATGATCAACTCGACCAAAGCGGCGGGAATCAAAACATATCCCGCAGGCGGGAGTCATGGACACTCGACCGTGTCGAATGTTACGTGGACCGGGGTTACGGTGCAAGGGTGTGATTATGCGATTCAGATTCAGAGCTGTTATGGGGAGGATGCGAGTTATTGTGCTGAGTATCCTGGGGATGCGGATTTGAGTGGAATTGTGTTTAATGGGTTTAGTGGGACGACGAGTGGCAAGTATGGGTCTGTGACGGGGAATTTGGATTGTGGTGCGGATGGGACTTGTGGGGTGAAGGTCAGTTCTTATACTGTCAAGGCGAAGAATGGGGGGAATGAAGTGCTGTGTGCGAATACTCCGTCTACATTGGGGGTGACTTGTACCTCGGGGGCGTCGGGGTGAGGGGATGTGGAGGGATATGTAGCTACACTGTATTTAGTATCATACGAGATTGTGTTCATCATGCATTCACTCAAAGGACTTTGAATAAAAGATGCAAGTCTATATAGTGATTTTGCGATATATAAAAAAGAGTCAAATTATGTTCATCATACACCATAAGCGTTCTATTCCAACCGTAGCCGTAGCTCGGAACCATTTAGACAATAATCCAGTTTTCCCCGTGATGCCACCATTTAGGCAGCGGCAACCATCTTATCCTTGACATAGAGGTCAACGTACTGGTCGACATCGTAGTTCTCCAGCTGCTGGCGGTCCCAGCCCACCTTGAGCAGCTCATCAATGCGAGCCTGGTCAAAGTGCGCCTGGAGGTGACGCTTGTACTTGGCCAGAATCTCGGGCTTGGCCTCCTCCCGGCGGAGACGGTGGCCCAGAGGAGCCTCGACAACGACCTCCTCGAGGACTGTGCCGTCGTTGAGAGTGACGGTCAAAGCGTTGGGGATGGTGCGCTTGGATGGGTCGTGGTAGTCAGCGGTGAACTGCTCGTCCTCGACACAGCGGATGCGCTTGCGCAGGTCCTCGACCAGAGGAGAGGTGGCGGCCTCGGAGCCATCGGCGTAGTCGTTGGCAGTCAGGCGGTTGAAGGCCAACATGGTGGCGACCATGTACTAGGATAGTGTCAGTTTGGTGGAGCTTTCTCTCTCAATAGTTGCCAGTGCCTTACCTGAACGCAGTGGTCACGGTCGGCAAAGTTGTCCATTTCCTTGAACTGCTTGTCAATGATGCGGATGCAGGCCTCGTGAGTGCGGTTGGTGATCTCCTTGATATCCTTGGCGCTCTTGCCCATCTCGGCCAGCTTCTTGTTGATGATCTCGGCGGCCTCAATGGCGGTCTGTGAGTGGAACTCGGCTTGAAAGGAAGTCAGTCAATTGGTCCGATGGGCCTTGACAATAGACAACAATGATGCAATGAGACTTACCAGGGTAGGAGACCTTGAAGAGCACATTCTCCATAACGTAGCTGCCGTAGGGGCGCTGGAACTGGAATTTCTTGCCCTTGAACAGGACGTCGTAGAAGCCCCAGGTAGGAGCAGAGAGAACGGTGTGAAGACCACCCTCACCCTTCTGAACCTTCAGGACCAGGTTGACAGCACGTTGGCAGGCGTCACCGGCGGCCCACGACTTGCGAGACATGGTGTTGGGCGAGTGGCGGTACGTGCGCAGAGACTGGCCGTCAACCCAGGCCTGAGTGATAGCATCGGCAGTCTGCTTCTCGGTAAGACCCATCATCTTCGACACAACGGCGGTAGTGGCGACCTTGACCAGAACGACGTGGTCCAGGCCGACCTTGTTGTAGGAGTTCTCCAGAGCCAGAACACCCTGAATCTCGTGGGCCTTGATCATGGCCTCGAGCACATCGCGGATCTTGAGGATCTTGCCATTGCCCAGATTGCCGCCTGCACGGTTGGTGCGGGAGATCCAGTCGGCGACAGCCAAGATACCACCCAAGTTATCGGAGGGGTGGCCCCACTCGGCGGCCAACCAGCAGTCATTGTAGTCCAACCAGCGGATCATAGCGCCGATGTTGAACGCACCGTTGACGGGGTCCAGCTGGTATGGGGTACCAGGGACACGGGGTCCATTGGGGACCACAGTACCCTCGACAACAGGGCCGAGCAGCTTTGTGCACTCCTTGAACTTCAGAGCCTCCAGACCGCAGCCGAGGGTGTCCAGGAACACCAGGCGAGCAGTGTCAAACTAGCACCGGCAATGACAGATTAGCATGCAATTGTAAAGAATTCACCGAGCTCAAAAACTCCAGTGCGCAACGCAGAATTACTCACTGCCAGGTCGGAATCGACGTTGTACTGGTGGATATAGCTGGCCATGTCCTGGATCTCCGGGTCATAGGCCTTATCGGCAGAGGGAGCCGGGGGAGCTGCAGATTGACGGGCGGCCATGGTGGAAAAGCGAGGCGCACGATTGATACGAGGGGCCGCGATGGCTGCGAGGTGAGAAGAAGAAGAGGAAGCAAAAGTGGGCGAGAGTCTGGAGACGGGGATGCGGGCCAAAGTGCGGGGAGACGTGTGGGTCAACCGTCTTACAGCGGGAAGGGACATGATCAGACTGCGCAATTGGCACGGGGAGAGAAGAGGGAAGCAATTGAGCCGGGATCAAAATTCTTGCAAAAAAAAAATGATCCGAGGAGGGGAGGGGAGGAGTGAAGAGGAAGAAAGAGAAGACGAAAGTCCAGGAACAAAAGGACAAGAATGTGGAGTCTTGGTTGGTCGGGGTTCAAAACAGAAGGTGGTGGAGGTTCAAGCTGATCTCATCTTACCGAGGAAACAATCACCCTCGGTTAGTGTCGGAGAACCGGAGAGGTATGGACTGAGTGCCCTTTTCGAGAACACAGTTGTTGGATCTCTACACCGGGGGATTTTCCCCAATGTCCGGTCAACGAGACGGCTCACCAAGTGCCGCTGTATTCTATCTCTCTATTGGCGAATTCTATCTTTTGCACCTGTACCGCGCTTGGTCGGCTTGATCCCCGAAGGCAACAAGATAGCGAGAATCGGAGGGGGAAGCATTCATGTTCAAGGAATTATTTGATAGAAACAATGTGCGAAGATCGGACCTTTGCATGCAAGTTACCGTCAAGCTTCACCCAAAAAAAAACTATCCAGAGGAGGTAAGAACTCGCCGACACCAAATAACAAACCGAAGCTGGGGGAACGAGTAGAGAGCGGTCTCGGCCTGAAACCTCGGGCCGGGCGCGATAGACGAAAGAGAAAGAGCACCTGGTCGTCACATGCCCGCCGATCAGCACCTCCATTGCCCTGTACCATCCATTTCTCATCGATGGTGCCACCGACATATCCTGCCAATCTCCTCTGAAATCACCAGTCAGCACCTATACCGATGTGAACCATCTCGCTCACGTTGTCGTCTAACGTGTTCCCGTGCCCGCTTCTCCTTCAGCTCCAGCTCACGCGCATCAGTTTCCCGCAGCGATGCGATGATCTGTTCATACATCGCCTTCGCGAGAGCCGGGGGCACCGCATTGCCAATCTGCTTACGAACATTTGTATTCGAAAATTGAAAGTCCATCGGAAAGGTCTGCAGGCATGCCACCTCACGAGCGGTAAATGCGCGCAAGCCGGTGGGGTGGTAATTGCCCTCACCTCCGCTGCAGGTCAGCGTTTTGGCAAGCTGGCGGCCATCATACGGTGATCGCCAGTCGCGGCTCCATCTGTGAAGCAGCAGCTGGACATCATGGTTAGGTGCGTTGTCAGAGATATGATTAATCGCGTCGTTGATGGTCACTACTGGCCTGCAGCCATTTCCGGGGAGATCGTGCGTGATCTCGGGAAACGGTGGGAGCGTCTCGCCAGGACTAAAGTCAACCGTTAGGATACTCCAGAGCTCTCATTCAATACCTACTTACCCTGCGGCAATGATGATCAATCTCTTCCGGGTCTGGGGCACACCATAGTGAAGAACATCGATCACGGCCCATCGAACTGAATAACCAGCTTCGATCAGGTCCATGATCACTCGATAGAGGATCTCTTTATAACGCTGCTCAAGGCCCGAGGTTTCTTCCATGGTGAGGATACGTGGAATCGCATGCTCGACCAAATTTCCAGCGCTGAAAATACACGCCGAATTGTGATCGTCGCGCTCGCAATTGACAGTATGCGCGGGCGAAAAGGTCTGGCAGGGCGGCGAGCAGTGCGCGATATCTACCTGAAGATTCTCCTTTGGATGGGTCAATAGATCGCTGAAGGAGCAGTATTCGATCCATGCAGATGGGAAATTCAACCCATAAGTCTCCACTGCGAAGCGATCCATATCACAGGCCCACTTGATTTGGAGTCCAGCCTGCTTCGCGCCGCACGATGTTCCACCGGCGCCACAGTATGCATCACCAAATGTATACGCGGTTGGATCGACCGTGAGATCGACCACAGGCCGAGGATTTTCTCCATGGAACTGGAAATCATCTTCATCCTCGTGCTCAGCGGTGTTGATTGTGGGATAGCTGGTCGATTTTATCTGGCCTTCGCCAAACGGAACGGTGCGACGTCCCCGATATTGATCACGTAGAACGTACGACTCGAAGCCATATCCCTCGTCACATTCCTCGAGAGTGAGGTATTCAACGCTCCGGTCCCATTCGGGTGTTCTGGACAGTTGCAGACCGTGAGAACGTATCGAAGAAATTTTCGGACGTTTCCTCTTAGTGACCTTCATCCGACAGAAAAAGCCGGACATGGGTAGGCCAGAGTTGGTGACATGTCGCCACTTCTTTCCTGGGCGCACATTGGTAAATATTACCTCGCAGAGGCCAGTCACTTCCGTCAGAGAGACCGGAATGTGTCTCTCTAGACTTGTGAAATTGTTTTCGTGGTCCATCCATGGCCGCCAGATGAGCTCATGCTCAATTTTCGGTATATACGGTGGCCAGTGCGGGTGATGGCAGTCCATCAATGGTCGGCCCCACAGATATATCTCGCTCTCTCGCAGAGTGATCTGCGCAATGCGGAGGAAGGTGCCATTTGCAAGTTTTACTGTTGACGAGGGGCGGATGGTCTCGCCAGTATGCAAGACTGCTTCCTCAATCTCGCCAACCAGTGTTGACCGCGGAACAAGTCGTCTTCGGGGATCCCGCACAGTCGATGCCCGGCGCTCGATCTGACCATAGAAGGAGCGATTTTCAGCGTCGGAGAGATCAATTGGCTTGTCTGACGAGCTTCCAGGCACTGTGATCTCGCTACCCTCGGACTGGAAAGACGAGTTTTCGAGGGTCTCGGATGATGGGGAATCACTGGAATCGTCCGGGTCGGGTTCAAATACGTGAAGCAGGCGACGCAGGATCGATGGCTTGATCGCGGCCAATTGCCCTTCTTTGCTTTCGCGTGGAGCAATATCAATCGAGCCCCATTCACTCGTGGTTGGGGAAGGCGGCTCGCTTGTAGAATCGGGTATCAAAGTAGAATCATCTTGTATAACGATCGCTGACAGACAAGGCCGAGTATGATTGGCTTTCGAGCATCGGACAGTCATCTGGGACTCATCCTCCGGCCATTCCTTCATTTTTTCCTCCACATCGATCGAATCTGGTGTGAGAGGTATACAGGTGAAAGGTGAGGGAAGTGATCTTGGTGTTTGGTCGCGATGATCAGAGGGCTCTTCCGAGTCGGAAGAGAGGTCGATTGTATCGGAATTCATCTTTTGACTTGATTTTTAGAATGAGAGTGTCTCCAAGTCGATGCAGATTCGACCAAGTCACGATAATAGAAGGTGAAGCAGAACAGAAGATGGAGATTGAGTAGAAAAAAGACGCGCCTAGTGCGGAAGAGAGAGAGTTGGAAGTTTGATATCTGGCAGACAACCTCAATAAAATTTGAGGCTGCTACTCTCTCTGATAAATGCGATGCTATACATGGCGGGATATGAAGGCAGAAGATGCTTGAGGAAGAAGACGTGTTCTTGATGGGCAT
This sequence comes from Penicillium sp. F50, assembly GCA_037356195.1. Classification (NCBI taxonomy): domain Eukaryota; kingdom Fungi; phylum Ascomycota; class Eurotiomycetes; order Eurotiales; family Aspergillaceae; genus Penicillium; species Penicillium sp. F50. Next base: position 1,423,079 of record JAYXSA010000080.1, on the reverse strand, counting down.
CTGTTGTCTAGGGACAAAGCTAACCGGAATCTAGCAGGGAACGCATGAATCTCTTTCAAAGGTATTTTGTTGACTGCTCACTCTACCGAAACCCCCAGTTCGCTCTTAGGTTAGTGTAATAGTCTATCATATAGACTCTTTTAGTCTTCTTTCAACCTCGTGTTATGCAGATTTTGCCCAAAGTAGATATCTTGCGTTTGGTGAGTGATACAGATGCCTTGAGCTACTGTTTAGCTGATACCACTAACATTGAATTTTAAACAATCTGAAGAAATCTAGCTCTAGCAGCTAAAGGCTGTTCATATTCACTTTTTCAAAGTCAGATAGTTCACATGTCCTTGACAGGGAGCATGGTGCCATAATTCTGAGGTGTCTGGGTCGTACTCTGCAGAACCGCTCCACGAACAGATTAGATATTCATGTTGTAGTACAGTCAGTTTTTATAATGCTTCAGATATCTGATCTAATACTGGTCATTCCAAGGCCTGACTAGTAGGCTTTCTCTTTGTTGTAAGTCACAACTTGATAAACTGCCTACTGTAATCCCTGTCACCCCGGGCTCCCAAAGCACCATAGTAAATGCGATGCACTACAACTTCATTCCTCAACAACTGTGGTTTGAATATTGACTATTCACAAAGTAAAGAGTGCAAAATTCCATCTGCATTCTTAGAAAAGGTAATTGCAAGTGTCGAGAAAGATGCATATATTTGAACTTGAATATGAAAATTACGGTGTATTTCATGGCAAATCATAGACATCCTGGTCTGAGAGACGTCTAATCCGATTACATCCATCTTTTACCTCAATAAAATTACATGCTAGAAGGTTGACGGGCTTGAAACCCTGGTGGTTGAGATATAGAGGAATGCATATTCAGTATCTAACAAGTATGATATTTTTGGGGTAGCGAGGTGACTGGGAATCAAGTTGCAGGGCTCGTCACAGCATGATCAGACGAAGAATTCCCTTTAAACAGACAAGCCTGATTCTCATGCATTTTTGATCATAATTCCTTACTGATAGATCAGCTATCAGCTCCTGCTGCTCCACCCACCGTCTTGACCTCCATCTTCATAGATGGTCGTCTTTACCGCCTCGATTGAGCCCGCTACACCGCCCTCATGAATCTGAACTATCTTCACCGCCTTTGCCCCTCACACACGTGACTGTCATCTTTGTCAGCCCGGAGTCGGCACGAGAAAAAAAACTCAGTGGGGAAGAACCACGGCGGAACGAAATGCCACTATGGAGATTTTCTTCCTTTTCCCCCTCTGTGTTTCTCGGGGTATTGATGAGCTTTGCTCCCCGTCAACTCCCTTGCGTTCTGGCTCTGGTAAGTTTCGTTACGCGTCTTTGCCCTTGCCCAACGTCTCTATGATGATCTATGGAATTTTTTATAGATGTTAGACTTCCTAGCCAATGTTGCGGAGAACATCCAATACTGACTTGAGACACTCACCCCGCCGTTTACTGTCATTCTGCTTTTCTTGCAATTCTGTTGCTCGTGCTGACCCGGGTGCCTGCCACCGTGCTCTAGGAACCTAAACTCGTGTCAAGATGTGTGGTATCATCGCTCTGATCTTGGCCGACGCCTCCGGCTCTGCCGCCGTGGACCTCCACGAGGCCCTGTACCTGCTTCAACGTGAGTGGTGATGAGCCCAGGTGTCATAAATTCATGGAAGGAAGGGAACACGAGCTAAGCCGTGCTGTGTGACAATAGATCGTGGCCAGGATGCAGCTGGTATTGCGACCTGCGCGTCCGGAGGGCGGATGTACCAGTTAAAGGCAAACGGCATGGCAGCTAAGGTCTTCCATGACGGCGCTAAGGTTGCCAACCTGCCTGGTTCTATGGGTATCGGCCACCTTCGCTACCCGACTGCCGGTAGCAGTGCCAATGCGGAAGCCCAGCCATTCTACGTGAACAGCCCCTACGGTATCTGCTTGGCCCACAACGGCAACCTCATCAATGCTCCGGAATTGAAGCGCTACCTGGATCTGGAGGCCCACCGTCACATCAACACCGACAGCGATAGCGAGCTGATGCTGAACATCTTTGCTGATGAGCTGAGTGAGACAAAGAAGGCTCGTGTCAACAAGGAGGATCTCTTCTCCTCCCTGAGCCGTATGTACAAGCGCTGTGAAGGTGGTTGGGCGTGCACTGCCATGCTGGCTGGTAAGTTGCTCCAATGAATCTTTCTCATAATGTACATGACAAAGTAGATTGACATGGTTTTCTCCCTTCTCAGGCTTTGGTATTCTGGGTTTCCGTGACGCCTACGGCATCCGCCCCTTGGTTCTAGGCTCGCGTCCTGCTCTGGATGGCCGTGGTACCGATTACATGATGGCTTCCGAATCTGTTGCCTTGGATCAGCTTGGCTTCTCCAACCACCGTGATATCCAGCCTGGTGAGGCAGTCATCATTGAGAAGGGTGGTGAGCCTGTCTTCTGCCAGGTTGCCCCCAAGAAGGACTACGCACCCGACATCTTCGAGTATGTCTACTTTGCCCGTCCCGACTCCGTCATCGACGGTATCAGTGTTTACCGCAGTCGCCAGCGGATGGGTGACAAGCTTGGTGCCCGCATTCTCGAAGTCTTGGGCCCTGATGTCGTCAAGGACATTGACGTGGTCATTCCCATTCCTGAGACTTCGACTACTTCCGCCACACACGTTGCTCAGTTCCTGGACAAGCCTTACTGCCAAGGCTTCGTGAAGAACCGCTACGTCTTCCGCACTTTCATCATGCCCGAGCAGAAGACCCGGCAAAAGGGTGTTCGCCGGAAGCTGAACGCCATGAAACAAGAGTTCAAGGACCGCAACGTCCTGCTTGTTGATGACAGTATCGTGCGCGGAACCACGAGCCGTGAGATCGTCACCATGGCTCGCGAGGCTGGCGCCAAGAAGGTCTACCTGGCCAGCTGTGCCCCCGAGATCACCCACGCCCACATCTACGGTATCGATCTTGCTTCGCCCAACGAACTGGTTGCTCACAACCGGGACACTGCTGCCATTGCCAAGCACATCGGTGCCGAGAGCGTCATTTTCCAGACGTTGGAGGACCTCAAGGAGTCCTGTGCCGAGATCGCCCGCGAGAATGGCCAGTCTGAGCCCACCAACTTCGAGGTCGGTGTGTTCTGTGGTAGCTACGTGACTCCCGTGCGGCCCGGCTACTTCGAACATCTTGAGCAGGTCCGCGGTGAGGGTCGCAAGATCAAGGAAATCGACAAGGCCAAGAAAAATGTCACCAATGGCACAGCTAGCCTGACCGACTTCAAAATTGCTGCCAACGGTGTCACTATGGATACCAATGGCAAGATCATTCCCGCTGAATCCCCCCAGCCTGTCGAGAATTCCGAGAGCGAGGCACCCCCCAAGGTCGATGATCGTATGGACATCAGCATCCACAACATCGGTGATCACCCTTGATCATGACAATCAGCTTGTCTTTTTCCTTTCTCTGTTCATGTTTCTTAAAGCCACCATTTTTCTATTTGTTTGATTTTGCATTCGGAGTCTAGGAGTTTGTATGGTGGCATACTAGACGGGCGGACGATGATTTCCCATGTGATGTAACAAGTGATGTGAAAACGCATATTTCGCGAGATTTCGATAGCTATGAACCCATTAGCTCGATATGAATTGAGGTCAGATACCATTTGAATTGAAAAAAAAAACCTACTTTCTCTGGACTAGTCATGCATTCACCGTAAATGTGATCCTATTTCACGTCTTCATAAATTCCCGCTCTCAAAAATTGTACTTTGCTTGCTTTTAGATCTGATTCAATTTTGTCACCATCTCCAACTCAATCCTAGCGATCAAATTCGTGATGGTTCGACCCAAGCTGAGCATCTCACGGTCTGGGGGGCCACATGAGGCCGACGATACAGTCCGCCGGCAGCCAGTCGGCGCCTACCAAACTTCACCCTTCCAACGATCTTTGCAACCCATCCCTGAAGTCTGTACCTACAAATATACCTCTTGTCATCTCTCAACTCTCCAGTCCGGTCGAATCGTCAATTTTAACCCCTGCCGAGACGTTTCAGGAAATCGAGGCAGTTGACGTCATTCGTGCCAGCTACATTCCCGATCACGATCTAGTTCTCATCGCGAAGTGGTCCGGCCAGCTTCAACCTCGACCCAACCTTGCTTCATCCTTCCACTTATCGCATATCTACAGCCAGGGTCTTTCTAGCATTTCCACAGCTCCTAGAGTCACCATGACTAGGCCAACAACCCGATCCCGGGCGAGAGAGGGCTCATCCACAACATCGATCATTCAAACCGTGCCACAGAAGCGCGAGAGAGCGGCTCCCAAGTCTAAGAATGGCTCTGCAAGGGTCTCCACTGTTCATAATGAGGATGTGGGAGCTGCTGAGACGAAAGGAGTTTCTACCTCAACGGTGACCGACACTGAGTCCCCAAATGAGGCCTCATCAAAGCCGGGAATCATCGTCAAACCGGAACCACCATTAACCCCCAACCCCAGTGTGGAATCAAAAGAAAATCAGTCTAGTACTACGGCTAGGACCGACGATAGTCAGACTCCTAGTATCCTTCCCACAATTCGATCGCCTGTGGAGGACGATTCTGGCATCTCACTAGCTAGTCCTGACAAAGAAGTGTTCCTGCCAAAGGAAATGGGTATTCATGAGACTTCTACGGGGCTGCCCAAGCCTTCTGACATCAATCACACTGTTGACAAGGCAGATGAAGTTTTTGAAGAGGATACCCCGGCTTTCATCGAACTTCCGCACAACATGGGAATTGCTTCTGTCCCTACTGGTGATGACAGCACCACGGTACCTTCTGGTAGTCTTCTCGGAAAGATTGAGTCTCGGCCTCTCGTTAAAGCCAATGTCGCCGACCCGACTGTAAATGTCAAGCGTGCGGTTGATACCGTCATCCCAACATCCCCAGCAGCTCAGAAAGCAGATGCGACGAAAAAGTCAGCCAAGAAATTCAACTACGGCTTGACTCCTGGTCGAACTCCCTTCCCTGATTTCAAATTTCCATCTGCTGAGGCGTGCTACCAGGTCAATGATATTCTGTCAAAGGCCCATGGAGAAGTCATTGTACCCAAGACCATTCCTGAGCCTTCGCTTACTGTCGCTGGATGTGGCGAGGTTCCTTCGGTATTAGATGCCCTGGTTCGCACTCTGCTCAGCGGTGCCACCTCTGGGAGAAATTCTGCCAGAGCTTTCAACGGACTCGTGCAGCGGTTCGGCACACTCACTGAGGGCGTCGGCAAGGGGAGTGTGAATTGGGATGCCGTTCGCCAAGCGCCGTTGAGTGAGGTTTTCGATGCGATCAAAAGCGGTGGCTTGGCGGACGTCAAGAGCAAGAACCTGAAGGCTCTCCTGGATCAAGTCTATGAGGAGAATCAAGAGCGTAAGAATCGCCACGCCGACGAGGATTCTTCCGAGACGGACGATGAGCGGCCAAAGCGATCCCCTGATGAGGCCAAAGAAGCCGAGGAGGTCAAGGAATACGACATTGCCAGTGCCAATGACCATTTTCTCAACCTGCAGTACATGCACAAGTACAAGACGAACAAGGCTCTGAGAGCTCTGATCAGGTACCCTGGTATCGGACCCAAGACGGCAGCCTGTGTGCTTTTGTTCTGTCTGCGGCGCCCTTGCTTCGCAGTGGATACACACATCTTTCGCATCACCAAGTGGCTTGGCTGGGTGCCGGATAAAGCCAACGAGATCGCCGCGTTCAGCCATCTGGATGCAAAGATTCCTGACGAACTCAAGTACTCCCTCCACCAGCTGCTCATCAAGCATGGCAAAGAATGCCCTCGCTGCCGTGCCATCACTAGCCCAGCAAGTGCAGACTGGGATCAAGGGTGTGTCATTGAGGATCTGGTCAGGCGGACTGGAAGGAAGATAATAGGTTCATCTCGCCCTCATGCGCAAGCTGGTCCTGCAAAGCAGACTTCCGGCAGAAAGACAGGGGTTGTCAAGAAGATCACAAAGAGCAAGCGTACTTCTGGTGCCACAAAGGCGGCTGTGGACAAAGAAGACGCTCTGCAAAGCGCAGGTCCTGAGTCTGCCGAACAGTTGGACCAGCCCCAGCCTCTTGTCGGACAACCCATTGAATCAGCGCAGGAGAATGCTTTGAAGCGCAAGCGCACCGACACGGAGGCACAGATTCCTCAGAGAAAGCAGTCGGCTCGTGCGACCACGAATAAATCTCAAGCAGCCGCTCCCAAGGCCAAGTCTGCAAAGAACCAGAAGAAGGCCAGCGCTCAAAAGACTAGCACCAAGAAGCCAGCAAAGAAGCCAAAGGCTGCTGTTCCTGCTGCTACTCCGACTCGGACATCCTCACGGTTGAAGTCGACTATAAAATAGGACGATAGGCAAGGTTTTTGATTCGAGGCTTGGGTCATCTACTTTTATGGCTGGCAATAGCTTACACGTATCTTTTCTGCTTTTTTTGGATTTAAGATGGCGTTCGCCGTATTTCAGCTACACAGGACACGATTAGCTAGCTAGTAGGAAGATGTATTAATCTACATTTGATGACAATATTTCTTCTACATGCAGATCTTCAATGAACGAGTCTGAATAAAATGTCCGTATTTCCTGCATCAGGCCACGAATAGTTTTAATAAGGAATTACTAAAAGGCAATACAGGATTGCTCATCACAGCCATTCGGAATTTGGCGCAGTCAATGTATTCATTACTACCGGCTAATCCAAAGGATATCCTTGCAGCTGTTCAAAAGTCCGAGTCGAAAAATTAGAGAAATGGACTCACTAAATATACGTCGATCACTCTTTTTTTTAAAATGCCTTTCTGAATGTCTTTTGAAAACATTTTTACTAGTACCACATCAGCCCTTCAAGAACGTAATACTATAATGACGCTAAACCACAATCAGGTGTGTCTCATGTTTCAATTCCCGTGCTTATCGGCCTGCCTATCAACAAAAAAAGATCCCCCGAGACCGCGGAGCTCTCCACATTGCTGAACACCAACAGCTCCAGGGGCAACGCCCACTCCCACCAATCCCCCCCCTGCAGTATGGATCAACTACTGTCCTACTTTCCGCAGCCTGTGCTCGACATCGTCGAGACCCACGGCTCTTGCATTACCACTGAACACGCTCAATGGGCTGGCGTCGCGCTTGTCTCCCTGGCTGCCATCTACGCGGGGTACTGGTACATTCAATGCCTGAAAGAGGCCGCCGTCTCGTTCAATGTGCCATTGCCGGCGGAAGTGCGCAATACCACTGGTGGGCGGAAATGGGAGGATGTCACTGGGGTGGAGAAGCGAGTGCTTGAGGACCAAGTGCGAGGGGTGAGTTACGACGTGGGGGAGCTTCACTGCTGTCGGGATTGTGGTTTTGAATATCTGAATTCGACTAACATGCTGTTGCCTGAATCTTAGGTCTGGAATGACAATTTGATTATGAGCTACTGCCCTGCCGATGGACGTGTCCTAGGCAATGGTATCAAACCAGCGATGGTGGAGGATGTCAATGTTGCCGTTCAAGCTGCAAAGGCTGCCCAGCCGGAGTGGGCGAAGACCAGTTTTGCTGAGCGCAGGAAGGTTCTTCGCACTCTGCTGAAGTATGTTTCTCTTCGTTGCGGACAGACCATTCAATGGCCGATGAACGCTGACGGACTTTCCTCCCGCTAGATACGTCCTCGATCACCAAGATGACATTGTAACCGCATGCTGCCTCGACTCCGGAAAGACCAAAGTGGACGCCTCCTTCGGCGAGATCCTTGTTACCGCTGAAAAGCTCAAGTGGACTATCGATCACGGCGAGAAGGCGTTGTTGCCGTCGCGCCGACCAACCAATTTCCTCATGATGTACAAGAAGAACATGGTGACCTACGAGCCTCTCGGTGTCGTCTCAGCGGCCGTATCATGGAATTATCCCTTCCACAACTTCATCGGACCCATCATTAGCGCACTCTTCACCGGCAATAGCATCGTCGTCAAGCCCTCCGAGCAGACAGCCTGGTGCACCACGTACTTCCTCGATATCGTCCGCGGCGCACTCTCCAGCTGCGGTCATTCGCGCGACCTTGTCCAATCCGTCGTCTGTCTCCCCGCCGTCGCAGACAAGCTGACCTCGCACCCGGACATTGCCCACATCACCTTCATCGGCTCTCGCCCCGTCGCGCACAAAGTTTGCGCATCAGCCGCCAAATCCCTCACCCCGGTCTGCGTCGAACTCGGCGGCAAAGACCCATCCGTGATCCTCGACGACGCCCGCACAATCCGCAACCTCCCCGCCATCGCCTCAATTCTCATGCGCGGCGTCTTCCAATCCGCCGGCCAAAACTGCATCGGTGTCGAGCGTGTCATCGCTCTGCCCGGCACCTACGATAAGCTCATCGAACTAGTCACCCCACGCATTCGCGTCCTGCGTCTCGGCTCGATCCTCCTTGACACCACCACCACCCCCGATATGGGCGCCATGATCTCCCCAGCCTCCTTCGACAAACTGGAAGGTCTCATCGCCGAAGCCGTCGGCCAAGGCGCCCGCCTCCTAGCAGGCGGCAAGCGATACCGGCACCCCACCCACCAACACGGCCACTACTTCACGCCCACGCTCCTCGTCGACGTAACCCAGTCTATGCGCATCGCGCAGGAAGAGCTCTTTGCACCAATCTTCCTCGTCATGCGCGCCGAATCCCCCGCCGGTGCAGTCGCAATCGCAAACTCGACCGTCTACGCCCTTGGCGCAAGTGTCTTCGGCCACAACGCGAATGACGTCGCAACTTGCGTCCGCGGCATCCAAGCCGGCATGGTCTCTGTCAATGACTTCGGTGCGTTCTATGCCGTGCAGCTTCCCTTCGGCGGTGTCAAGGGATCTGGGTATGGCCGATTTGCGGGTGATGAGGGTCTGCGCGGGTTGTGTAATCTCAAGGCTGTTTGTGTGGATAAGTGGCCCAAGGTCATTGGGACAGCGATTCCGCCCAGGGTGGATTATCCGATTCAGAAGCGAGAGGGGGCTGCTGGGGCTAAGGATGGGGTTTCGGCGTGGGAGATGTGTAAGGGTGTTGTTGAGACGGGGTATCAGATTACGATTGGTGGGCGTGTGGCTGGTATTTTGCGGTTGTTGGGGAACATGTGAGAGTAGACGTGGGCAGGGCGTTTGATTCGGTGAGGTGAGATCTATACAAACAGTGTGTGGCTTCATTGAACTAGCTGAGACTGGTCTGTTAGGATTGTACGATAGTTCTTATACACATGTATGTATTGACAAAATAATCATATTCTATTTCACAGACTCAACAAGGGCAATAGCTTGTCGATATATGGTGTATGTTATACAGAACGGACAAAATCAAGACATAACAGTCAAGTACAGTCTATTGTCATTGACATAGCCAATGGACCAGGGTATCATAAAAATCGCTCAGACGAAAGACATACCCCCAAACAAAGGCCTAACAAGGATCCATACCCATCGGAAGAGGAACGGACGCCTTGTTAGGCATGCAAATCGTTTCACATGATTTCTTCACCCACCAATCCTCAGTTCTGAATTGCGACTCGGGCATCCAGTTCGTCGGCGGCCCACGCCACGGCTCAAGCACTTCTTCGATAAATCGACAAGCCTCCAAATCCAGTGGATCCAACTGGCCACAATTGAACAATTGACCCTGCGGGAATCCCTGTGTGTAATCCAACTGTTCCGGCAACCGCAGCACAAAATTCGACAGCCAGTGCGCCAATTTCCCGTTCATCTCGTTGTACGTGCTGGGATTGCGCTGTGAGAGACGTACATTCTCCAGTGTCCACTGTAAGATCTCGGGTGCATTCGGAGGGATTGATTCCGCGCTAGCCCGGATGAGGGCTTCAAAAAAGGCTGCATTGAGATGGGGCTTGTCGCGGCCAAACCGGGTCACGGTCAAGAAATGGTCCGACGGAATGGTGTAGCAGACCGGTCGACCTTGTCTGGAGATGTGGAAGCGGAAGATGTATTCGTCAATTTTGAGGAGAGAGATGAGCGCGTTGTAGTTTTGCGTGCGGATGGCTTTGCCGACGCCCTCGTGTAGCACCGTTCGATTGACTGTCGAGATAGTTGAGGGTAGGAGCGGGGTGTCATTCTGGGCATAGTTATTCGAGCACATGCGCAGCATCTCTAGGTACATCACGTCGTCGGGAGTGAAGCCCGTTTTGCCACCCCGAAGGAGGTGGTCCGGAAATTTTAAGATAGACAGAGCCGGCCAGGCGACGATGGATTTCATCGTCTCCGAACGTACCTGCACCATGACCATAGGCTTGACATGAAGCTCGTACTTGTGTGGACCGGGGATGCGCGAAAGACGTAGCATTTCAGGGTGCTGGCACAATTGCGCGGCCAATTTGATGGGTGGCCCTTCACCACGGAAAGCACGAATTGTGTCGTTCTCGCGGTTCATGAACTTATCCAATGCGGCTTTCTGATCGGGCTCCATTGTAATGCCCAGATTGAACCATTGCCGGTGGATGGTGAGGACCATGATGGTCGGGATCTGCTCACGTACGCGCTCCATAGTGCACCACCGACAGCGAAAGACCGCTTCCTGTAGCGTACCTCGTTGTTCCAATGTGAGAGGCACATAGTCCAGCGGCCGGAGGATGCGATTGATAGGCTCGCTGCGAGGGTTCGTCGGGGGATCATCCCAAAAGGCGAGGATGATCAGGATCCGGTAGATTGTTTCTCTCGAGACCGCGGCAGCGAGGACTGGTGATGCGCGGGGCAGATTGAGGTTCAGCGAGTAGAGGAAAATCTGCTCAATAACCTCCACCGGCAGAGTCTCCAGCATGGACAATGCCCTCGGGGCCGGAGTCGAGGCCATACTCGGCGCTGCCGGAGACGGGACCGCGCTTGTTGATCGAGACGAAGGCTGGGAGGAATACCTTCGGACCGGCATCTTGAAAGGACGTCCAGGAGGGCGCTTGGGCTTTGATGGGGAGCGTGTCGATGGTTTTGCGATCCTGGAATTGGCGTTGACTTCGGGTCCGGAGACACGTCCGGCAGAGAGAACGCGATCTTTTTTCTCCCGCAACACGGGGGTATTACTGCCCTTGCGGGGAGCCATGGCATATCACAGTAACAGTCACGGCCATGTGTAAACCCCTCCTCCATCACAGCTGTGTTTGCTGTGTATCCTCCATTGTCGAAGCCTCCTATGATGAAGGTTTGAATCTTCGAAAAGCCTTTGCTTCTCATGTTGGAGATCAAGTCTGCTGATTGGTGGGATGAGGAGCCCATTCGCCACGTCCAGGCCAGGGCTGCTCTCAGTCACGGGGGTGATGAGGATTAACCCCACTTTCCATTGTCCAAATTTGGACTAGTCTGACACATCACATGATATCAAGTGATGTCATTGACTTACAGCACTGTCGGAACAGCTTCAGTCCTCTCAGGGTCCCCCTTTTCGTAGAGGTTCGTGAGGATAGATGAGGAGTAAGGAACACCAGACTCATCCATGGATGGTGAGAGGGTCAGTGCTAGCACATCATGCAAAGCTTCAACCAACAGAAAGCTCTCAATCAGCCACACCAGCTCACACCACCCGCGGCAGGGATCAACATGAAATCAAGGAATTGGTCCAGCCAGAGCGTCGTCATGACGGCATTCAGTTAAAGCCACCCAGCCAATCCCAATCCCGTACGGGGTAAGTGGCAGTACTTTGTTGCCCATGAGGTTTCTCTCAATTTCTTTGTCTCTTCTTCATCATCTCCTATGAATCCACACCGAGATTAAAATTGCAGAACGTGGCTGTCATTCTCCTGCCTGATCTACTCTATACTTCCCCCTTGTCACATTCACTCCCCTCCCGAATTACGTCAGTGCTATCTCAGCCCTATTACATTCCTCTTATCCAAACCCCGAAAAAAAAATAAATCAGAAAAGAAAAGAAAAAGCTTGCTGGACCCTGCTTGATAGAAATCAACGTCTATCATTCACCTCTTTCGGCCACCTCGTTACGTATCCGGAAGCCAGAAAAGAAGCATCACATCGTGTGGCTGCTTCTGTTCGTACCCGCCTCCTACCTTGGCAATCAAGTTCTGATTAGGACTGCTGTCATTTCCCCCAACAAGGCTCTTCTTTAAAAAGCCCTCCCGTGACACTTTCTCTTCTTTTCTACCATGCGCCCCTTCAGCGATACTTCCATCCACGCAACCGCCTCCTCCAGCTCTGGACCGGTCAAGAATACCAAACCAAAGCCTTAACCCTCTACACAAACAACAAACATCCTTGACGTGATAACCCGCTCAAAATGGGTGCCGTCGTCTCCTGCGTATGTGCTACGAGCCCTCCTCACGACTCCATGTCAAGCCTAGCTTTGATACTAACATACTCCTTTCCGATAGATCACTGGCGTCTTCCATGCTATCGGACGTTGCCTGATGGGCGTTGTCAACGCCATCGGCTCCATCCTCCGTGCCATTTTGGAAGGCATCATCACCATCTTTGACGTGATCATCTCCTGCCTGACTTGCCAGGGTTTCTCTGGGCGCCGGCGTCGTCGAACCAGATCAGCAGTCTGACAGGGCTAAGACTACAATATCTCGTCAACGCTAGAGGGTCAGCCCACAATACCATGTCATTATTGGGATGCGGAATAGGGTCGGCCCTGTCGAGCCGTCGCTTTGACTCTGACGGTGCCATGATTTATTGGTGATGCGTTTTATTTTCTGGGATATGGTCTGAGAGCCCTTTTGGTTATTTTATTTTTACTTTTTACATGTCTATGCTACATACCCAAGCGCGTTAATATGAAGATTATTTTTGGATATTGAGATCCTTATTTCCTTTGTAACTATGTACACTATGTGTTATGAATGGGTTGTGGGCAGGGGAGGAGCTGTACAGGAGTAGTCAGAATAGGAAGCGTAGAGTTACAGGTGTGCCAGGTTCTTGGTGTACGTAGCGAATGCAAAAAAGTATTCGGGACGTCGTAAGCAGTTTCGAACTGGTCAAGCCGTAGATTCCGCGGAGTCAATCAACCGCAGTAAATCCTCCTTCGCAGATGCAGGAATGCCATCCCACCGTTCATTCAATACAAAATTTGCAAAGGGATCACCCGGTCCTCCCTCTCCGTACCGGCATATCAAATTATAATGAGAAGGCTTCAATGGCCAACTTGCCGGAACTCGACAATTCGCTGCACGAAACGACATCCTCAATAACCGGCGAAACGGCTCGATTCGACGCTTCCGAATCAATCGCGTGGTGATTTCGACCGACCGCTCTGCAGAATTTTCATCTTCATCCAGATAGAAATCTCCAGAGAGTAACTGCAAGAACTCGAATTGCGCCTCCGACCACGGTTCCCGAAGCACTTTATCTGGTATTCGCCCGGGACCAATGACTACCGAACAAGGTAATCGAAAGAGGTCATTCTCATAATAGACCTCATTTGGCTCCCGGATTTGCACAGCACCAAAATGGAACCAAATAGCCACCTTACGGTCGACACTACGTGATACCGAAGACCGCTCTCGCTCTGCATCCGGTGATTGTGCGAGAAGAACGAGATCACCCTTCCCACGTCGTCCATCGACAGCTTTATCACAATGCCCTAGATCGTCAAATCGACTGTCCAAAGACTCCAGCAAGATTCGATCCTCCTCTGAAAAGACTAGATCCGCACATTTGCGCCGGATAGCATGATCCACGTATTCACGTTGACATCGCCGCATCAATGGTAATGTACACCACCGGCACGCCAAAATGGAGCTCTGTAATCGCTGCCTCTCCTCCCATTCCAATGCCCAGAAATCCAATGGGGGTGGGAGGAAATCCGGTGTGAAGAAACCCTCCCGCGAGCCGGGATTCGTGCTGCTAAAGACAAGCCGGATAAGCCACGTGTATAGCACAGGGTTGGATAGTGCGCGGGCAAGACGGGGCGACGCCCGAGGTAGATTGATCTCCAGGCTATGGAGGAAGATCAATTGTAGAATTTCGACAGGGAGAGCTTCCAGGCGTGAGGTGCATGGGTGGACAGCTAGCGCGTCAGACTGACCCATTTGCGAATTTGAAAGCGAGGCAGAGAGAGTTCGTTGTTGATTTGAATAGATTTTTTAAGAACTTTAATTCCAGTTCCAACTCAGAAGAAAGAGATCTGGCAATTATTGAAATCTTCCCTGCACTCTTGTCGCTATCCGAAGAAATGAGTCTCCTAAAAGGGGCGGACACTTGAAGTTGACGATATTGACCTCAATGGGCGTTATTGTCCGCGGTATCTGGAGGGCAGAACATTCATTATGGGAGCCATCGAAGCGTCCAGTCACTCATATGTAAAATGGAAAATCAATCGACGCAGACAGCGTCGCTTATAAGAGCGGAGGAGGGGGAGGGGGAGGGGGAAGTGGATAGATTTGAATAGACGTGAAATGACATATCTTGGCACACAGCCTCACGCTATCGGGCTATGACATCGTGAGGTGGCGCCGTCAGCGGCGAATGCATTGAGAGGCCTCGGACTGGATATTGTAGACGCTGATCTCTTGATCACAAGAGCAATATCACTAAAGCTGGGGGTCATCAGTTCTAAATGGCTGGAGTGCAGCGAGTCACCTTTGACTCCATCGGATGGTACTACATCATGGGAGAGTTCCGTTACTGGAATAGGACTACCTCCATAGGGATTGAGGCCCCTGTGTCATTAGACACAGAACTTTCGGCCTTTAGATCAAAGATTTAAATTCTGCTCGTGGTTTAGATTTAATTCTTCAGTTCTTCTCAGAAATAGGGACAGCCGGTGGGCAGTTCCCGGGGCCGATATATATCTTGTCAAGGTGTCCGAAATGCAATAGACCACCAGGTTCCAACTCCAAGCCACATTCAGAAGATTATGCTTTGGAAGCAGCCATTAGACAATAGAGCTTGAGATACCTTGATTTACATAAAGAGAACAAATTTGAGCTACGGGAGAAATGTTTTGAGAAAGAACAACGCAGAAACCATCTGGATTTGAATTTGTTTCTATACACATCCCATCCGCCCCACCACACCAACGAGGGGAGGTTTCTAACCGTACCCTGGCGAAAACACCATATGCTTGACATTGAAAAAATACATCTTCCGGTGTAATGACACGGGGGATAACAAGGGGGACTGGAGGGAAAAGTTCCCACCGTTTAAACGGCGGAGAGATCGCCGAAGCGCTCCTGCACGTAGAAGAAAAAGCATGAGCTTTGGTCACAGACCGAGCAGAGAGTCCATAGGCTGTTAAACATACCTTGTAGCCGGGCGGCATCCACTTGCCCTTGGACACGAGGGAGGCGGTCTTCTCGTCGATCTCGGGCTGGGCAGAGGCAACCTCGTCCTGGAAGTAGAAAAGAAACGTAATTAGCGACCGTTCCAATAACGCCTGTTCCCTACACAAATACGTACCACGGTGAGGTCCTCGAAGGGACGGGCAGTCTCAATGTTCTCCAGGGTCTTCTGGAGGTTGACAAGCTCGGCATCGATCTTGCCCTTGGTCTGCTCAGCGTTCTGGACGGCCTGGGCCTCGAAAGCGTCGATGGCCTTCAGCTGGCGGCTGACATCATAGGAAGCGGGCTTGAAGTTCTTGAAGTGGTTCTCGATCTCGTCGATGACGGCCTGGTTCTTGAGGATACCGCGGTAGTGGGCGAAATCGATGGTCTGGGGCTGCTCGGACAGAACCTGGACCTTGCGGCGGGCATCATCGTTGCGCTTCTTGAAAGACTGCAGGGAGGCGGCAGTCTGGCCGCGGAGGCCGAGGGAGGTCGAAACCTTGGCCCAGTCGAGCTTGAGTGCGGCGCTGCGCTGTTCCGGGTAAGGGGAGGGTTTTGGTTAGCCGTTGTGCTTTCGGATTGCTTGAAGATGTCGGGGGCCGGTCCATGATGCGCATGGAAACGGAATCGGTGAGACCTACAGCTGCCATTGTGACGGAAGGAGGAATGAGGTGGTGGAGGTGGAGAGAGGAGGGGGGAGATTTCGATTTGCAGGGAGGTGCTGGACAGGCGAGTTTGACTCGGAAAGGTTTGGATGCGGATGGCACGTGACGACCCGGGATCCGAGCATCGGGTGGGAGGAGAGCGTGAGACTGGGGACAATTGCTGCAAGACTAACAAGAACACCAAATGAACAGGAATATAGGCAATTGAAATTTCTCGTTGTTGCATCTAAGGAGTCTAAAAATGACGGAGGTTACGACTATTTAATAAATGAACATATCGAGTTGTTGGTTCAATTCTTTTTTGGGTTAAATTGTGTACACTAAAACGCAATCCACGATGAATTTAACCCACGGGACTGCGACAACCCAAGCCACTCAAGAACCGCATTAACCGCACAATGGAGGTCATTATATGCTGAGGGCCATGATGGAGTTGACAATATCATTGTCATTGTCCCGCAGGGCCTTGACAGCCTTCTTGCGGGAAACGCTGGCCTGGGCCATGACCAACTCGATGTCCTTAGCCTCGAGACCTGCCTCATCAACCTCCTCACCATCGTCCTCCTCTTCCTCCTCCTCCTTCTTGGGCTCAAGGTCGATGGCCTTGCCCTTGCCGTGATCGTGGTCGTGGTCGTGGTCGTGACCGGCGTGCTCACCGGCAGCCTCGGCGGCAGCAAGCTGCTGGGCGGCGGAAGCCTGGGCCTGAGCGTTCAGGTCCTCAATCTTGGCCTCACCGAAGATGCTAAAAGAAAGAGTCAGCATGATTGTTTCGAGATCGCCTGGAATTGATCAATAAGGGTCGCATACATCCAGGTGTTGCTAGAGGGGGAGCGGTAGACATCGGGCTGGTTAACGACGAAGAGGACCTGCAGAACCAGAAGTAAAAAGTATTAATATCTGTGAAAAGCCAATTGAGCTGCCGCATTTGTTCACAAGGATGCTCCTGAAGAGCTAGCATCATCCGAACTGTTGCGACAAGCCGTGATAGGTGTTGATGGTGGATAGGTGTCTTCATACGTTCTTAGGACGGCGGAGAGTGACACGGGTGATGCCAGGGACGTGCTTCAGGCCGAGCTTGGCAATGGCCTTGCGGGCCTTCTTCTCATTGCGAGAGTGGATGGTGACAGCAGCACCGCCGGGGATGACGGGCTCGTCGCCGGCCTCGGACTCAGAGTCGCTTTCGACGTTCTTGGGGACCTCCTCATCGGGAAGCTCTTCAACGCGGGGGTCGGCCATTGTGAATGTATGAGGGAGATCTATTGAGCGGCGAAATGATCAAAAACAAGAGGTCAGTTCAGCATCAGGAGGGTTGGAGGTTGCGCAATTCGAGTAAGAGAGGGTCGGGTCAAGGTGGGATAGTGGGAGGGTGGGCGTCAAGCGGGCAGAGGTTCGACAACCCCCCCACGAACCACACAAAGCTCGGAAAATGAAGGGAATCGAGGTTGGAAAATCATCTTGACGGAGGTTCGGGCTGGTCAACGCACCTGAAGCTTAGGGACGAAGCTGTGGTGGGAGCAGGGTGGATTTTGTTGGTCGTGAGATTGAAGGTTCACGTAGCTGTGCGGCAGGCCGTCGGCCGAAAATCGTTAGCGAGGCGGTTACTTGCCCACCCCGGACTCCCACACTGGTGCCCTCACCGTCATGACTACTGAGAGACTCTCAAGCCTCATGTACATGATAAAAACACTTTTTGATTGTATTGAAATTGGAACTATCTGGGATTCCCAAATATTGAATAATAGTTCACAAATACAATTTTTGTTCTTACAGATTGAAACCAACGCATCTCTGGCCACTTTACATAAATTCATTTTGCTCTCTTTCCTTTACGGAAAGAAGAGTTTCCCAGATCTATCATAAAGAGGACGACCGGTTGGGGCCTAGACGCAGAGCAGAACTATGACACAAGCCCTTGCCGGGATATCAAGGTAGTTGAATCATTTTTGCTGTAGATCGATTAATGCATACAGCGCTTTTGCTGGTGGAAATGGCCAGCTGTTGGAAACCCGTCCCAGGACACCTCCTTCATCCTATGCACCAAACCCTCGTAAAAATTTATGACTTGGCAGCGGCAGCCTTGACCTTGGCGTAGGACTTCTGGACCTCGTAGCGGGCCTGGAAAGAGATAGTTAGTTATGGGGTACAAATCAGATATCGACAAAGACTGGGAACTCCAGGGATCAAAGGTGGGGAATTGCCATGTTCAGATCAAACCAAATCGATTCGCATGAACAGGCGCAAACCCTTATCCCAATCTCGAAATCCGAGTCATTTTCCAACGTACCTGCTTGCGGAGGCGCAGAACCTTGAAGCGCTCAAAGTCGGTCAGGTTCTTCCGGCGCTCAGCGCGGTCGGTCTTCTGGGCGAAGCCAGACTTGGCCCACTTGCCATCGATCTCGTTCTTAGCCCACAGCTTCTTGACGGGGCCGGTACCGGCAGCACGGGGAAGTTGGGGGATAACGAAGTGGGTGAGAGTGGCGTGGGCAAGAGGCAGAACGTGACGGGGCACGATCTTCTGCTCCTCGCTGGAGGGACCGTCGACCAGGACCTGTGATAAGAGTCGCACGTTAATACACATCTTTCACACACAAATTGGATGATCGCTCATTCGCAAGGGGGCTCCTTCGGCGGATTCTCGATGTATGTCGGATATCTCATCTCTGGAACGGGTGGTGCGAAATCGAGCGAAGGGCTGGAATTTTGGATTCTCTCAACGTACACGGCGGTGGTCAACAATCTCGACGACGGCAGCGAGCTTGCCAGCGTAGGGGCCGCGGCGGATCAGGACGAGGCGGCCAACCTCGACCAGCTTCCAGGAAGCGAGCTTAACGTCGATATCGGCCATCGCGAATTTCTGGAGTTCACAAAAAAAAGTCTCAGCGGTTGTTCTCCTCTTGTTCAGTTGGATTGTTGCAGCAGCGGCACTCACGGTCGACCGGGTTTGGATGTGTCGGGGGGTTGTTGTCGAAAGTGTCGGTTTGTCCAAGTCGACTCTACGAATTTCGGATGTGCCCACACAATTCTCGCTTAGCGGGCCACTCGTGGCGGGTCTAGGGTTGCCTTATGTCAGCATCCGGATCATCCACGGGCTAAGGTTATTCCGCCAGGAAGCTTTTCTTGCGTTTTTTTTCCCGCAAAGTCATTTGTTATTGTCTCTCTGTCTCGACATGAGCAAAATGGTGCTCTTGAGCCGGATAAACCTTCATTCGACCATATTCTTTGCCTCGAACTAACAACAACAGCTTCTACACTGATTCATGTCCATTGATACAGGATTTTCTTATGGTACGTTCCTGCTTTTTGCTTGTCGTCTTCTGTCATCTGCTTAAATGATGCGGTAATTTGCGATTGACCCAGTGTCTGTGAGGCTCTCGCCGGAGCTCTCGTTACAGCACTGTCGTATGATATTCAATTTCTTACATATTCTGATAATCTTGTGTCACAACGTTCTTTTCGTTTTCATGACCTCAGGCGAGCCTATCACTGACTGCTTGAAGATGAATTTTAGACTTGACAAATCCGGTGGAACTCGACTCCATTTGACCTTGAACGGCATTGCCATCTTGTCTGGCCCTGCTCATCCACAGGTTCGTATCCATTGTCGCTTTGTTTCCTTCACTGCTGTCGTGCCCTGTCTGGCAAGACCATACCTTTCCCCCCGGCCCGATGATTAAAACCTTATCACGCCTAGATAGTAATTGAGCTACGGCTATGATATTACCTTTATCACCAAGATCTCTGAGGACCATATTCACTCTCTACACATCTTATTTGAATCATCTGTTGGGATTCGTTTCTAACTTTTGATAGGATTCTTCGGCTTCCAATTGCTCTCGTCAATGGCACATTACGATAGTTTAGTATAGTCATTCTCATGCAAGATCTTTACTTGATTACCACCTGCTCTCTTTTCTCTCTGTAGTCTAAAAATGAACATTCTTCGTGTAGAATCATCTTTGAGTAGTAACTATTTTTGATTACAAAAGGTCATGCTATATCGTAACGATTAGGGTTCCAGCCTCGCAGAAACCAAGGCCTCAAAGCGATGCGGACGCTGGAATACCTCCTTGCACGTCCTTCTTCCATGCCATACCCCTCGTCATTCCGTTCTATGATCTCCTCATGCAGACTAGTCCTTCCACATCCATCGTACACTGCATCATGAGCTGGCGCTCGCGCCAAGCGTGGACGGACCCTCTCTGCTGAGTACCCACATGAAGACGAATTGGATCAAATATGCATACACGAACAGGAACTGAGTGCGACGGTTGCGCTGGGAACGGGCCACGGTGTGCATAGCACCGTTGCGCATAGTCGAATCAGTGGAATCAGGAAGCAAGACGTACTTCAATGAGCGCAGCTGTTGTCACCATGAGTAAAGGAGACAAGAAAGTCAGTATTCGTAGAGGGGGTTCCCAACTCACCAAGAAGAAGGCGTTAGCCAAGAAGGTGTACACAAAGACCGTCCAACCAACCCAGCCACCGGTTCCTCGTCCGGGGGTCAAGATTTCGGACGCAACAAGAGTAGCAATTATGCCCACAAACTTGTAGCCGGAATAGGCGACCAGATCCAGAAGCTGGGAATCATTGTTGATACTTAGAATGTACATGGCCATCTTCAAGCATAGAATCTCGAAGATGATCACTGCAATAGCGGTGGTAGTAATCGACCCTAAAAGCTCTGGGTGGAAGTTGCCCCGGAAGCCAGCCAGCAATACCGACAACAGAATGTATGTGACGAGGGCCATGACGGGAATGTACATGTCAGGCGAGTTGAGGTCATCCCGCGGGGGCAGGAACATGGACGAATATTGCTGCTGCACGATCTGACCGTTCGGCCCCGTAGGATTGCCAGCCATCCTAGCCTGTTGGCGGGACCAAGGCTTGTGTCGCCATGGAAAGAGGACGAGACCGAGTTTCCTCAAGACGTACGAGTTGGAGACGTTAAAATAGTGCTTCAGTGCGGGAATGGAGACGTAGCGGTTGAACTGGAGCTTTGAGTCAGTAACGAGGAAGCAATTGGACCACCCACTACAAAGAGACATACATTTTGCTCCATGTATTCCTGGCCAGCCTTCATTGCAGTCTGTCCGACCTGGAAACCCATCTGTGCCGTAGGGTCGTTTATGAACCCACCAAATCCGGGAGCATAGCTGCCACTACCTCCTTGTGCAGGAGATGGCTGGTATGGGTTACCTCCACCGCCATACGTGGTATTCGGTGTCTGTTGAGAGGTGGGAGGGGGTGGTGAGCGCATCATCGGGACGGTCGAGACATGCTGCGGGACAGGGTGATGCAGAGGCGGCGACTGCGCGGGCGGTGGTGCGAAAGAGCCCCGATACATGATGGTCCTGAATCAACAGGGGAGAGAAAAAGAGAGAGCACTAGGTGAAGCTGAGTCGTACGCGCTTGCGTCGATGGGCGGAGTCGAGAAGAAGAGAGGGAGCCAGTAGAAGACGTGGAGATGGTTGGAGTTGGGTAAAGTCGAGCGAGGTGTTTATACGTGGCTGAAGATCCGCTCTGCCTCCCGACTCCGAGCTCGAACGCTTGCCTTTGCCCGATCCGCCACCACGCGAACTTTCCCACCAGCTCGGTCTTGGTCCTACGCCCCCACCTCTTCTTATCCCCCAGGATTTCCCCCTTTTCCTGAATACTTCCATACATTATCCGAGTTTATACCAAGATGTTGGAAGCTTTTGAGATTTTGACCACCTCTGGTGTGGTGCTGTGGTCAAAGTCATATGCACCAGTGGGATCACATGTTATTAACAGTCTGATCAACGACGTCTTCATTGAGGAAAAGGTCGTGCCGCAGAGCACTCCGGCGCATGGTGCTTTGCCGGTCTTCAAGAAGGAGAAGTATACCCTGAAGTGGAAGAGAGTGAAGGAGTTCAATTTGATCTTTGTGGTAAGTTTCGTTCTTGTCGCATGTTGCATGTGCCGAGACCTTTTGGTTTGCGCAGATCGCTAGACTGACTCTCGATATAATAGGCCGTCTACCAATCACTCCTACACCTTGGGTGGATCGACAAGCTTCTCGAAAATATCTCGACGATCTTTATCGATGTTTACAAGGACCAGCTGAGGGGAAACCGCGCCAGAATCACCTCCTATAAATTCGACGCATACTTTGAGCAGCAAGTGCGGGAACTGGAGGACAATACAGGCAGCGTCACGGAGGTCTATGCTGCAGAGACTGGGGAGAAGAAAGACCCGCTTGTTTCATCAGACAATGGAGGTCCACCGCCGCCGCCGGTGCCTGGCCTCATGAAGGGTATGTGATTGAGTTGACTCATCGAAATCGGAACATTCTGAACTGACCAACTCAAAGCGCAGCATCAAGCTGCGCTAGCTGGGGCGACCTCCGATGAGGCCACCCCGCCAGCAACTCCTGATATTTCTAGATCTTCGACTCCCGTTTCGGGCCACCTCCTCACCGGAAAGACTGGGCCCGCCAATCGAGTCTCTCGCCGTGCACGCAAGGCTGCCAATGCAAGCGCCAACGCCTCCTCCGGCGACGAACATTCTCGTAAGGGAAAATCTACCCCCAAGAGCTCTGCGAAGAAGATGCGCAAATGGGATGCGGATGGGTTTGCGGATGAGGATGATGGGGAGGTCTTGGATTATTCTGCCCCGGCAGAGGAGACTAATGTCGCTGCCCCGGTTGTGGAAGCTGTTTCCCAGGAAGACATGGGCCATAGGACTGGCAAGGGTCAATTTGTCCTGAAGGATCTGGGTGACGAGGTTCACAACATTCTTGATAATGCCGACGCTGAGAAGAGCAAAGGAGCTGCGTCTTCTGGCGTGGTGGGCTCTGGTTTCAATGCAATTGGCGGCTTCTTCCGCAACATTGTGGGCGGCAAGGTTTTGACAGAGGCCGATCTCCAGAAGCCCTTGAAGGCAATGGAGGACCACTTGTTGAAGAAGAATGTCGCTCGTGAAGCGGCCGTTCGTCTCTGCGAGGGTGTTGAACGTGAGCTTGTCGGAAAGAAAACTGCCAATTTCCAGAGTGTCGATGCTGCTCTTCGCATTGCCATGGAGGCGTCTTTGCGCAAGATTCTGACCCCTACTTCTTCTCTTGACCTGCTGCGCGAGATCAATGCCGTGACTGCACCAACCAGCAAGCAGCAAGCTCCGCGCCCTTATGTCATGTCCATTGTCGGTGTCAATGGTGTTGGAAAGTCAACAAATCTCAGCAAGATCTGTTTCTTCCTGCTGCAGAACAATTACCGCGTCCTCATTGCCGCTTGTGATACCTTCCGTTCTGGCGCTGTTGAACAACTCCGAGTCCACGCCCGCAACTTGAAGGAGCTCAGCGCACGTGAGAACGTCGGTGAGGTTGAGCTATACGAAAAGGGCTATGGGAAGGATGCCGCCAACGTTGCCAAGGATGCTGTTGCGTATGGTGCGGCTAACAAGTTTGACGTCGTCTTGATCGACACGGCTGGCCGCCGCCACAACGATCAGCGACTGATGTCTTCGCTTGAAAAGTTTGCCAAGTTCGCTCAGCCGGACAAGATCTTCATGGTTGGCGAGGCTTTGGTCGGAACGGACAGTGTCATGCAAGCCCGTAATTTCAACCAGGCCTTTGGTGTTGGCCGGAACTTGGATGGATTTATTATCAGCAAGTGTGACACGGTTGGTGATATGGTGGGAACACTGGTTAGCATGGTTCATGCCACTGGTATTCCTATCGTTTTCTTAGGTGTAGGGCAGCACTATGGAGATTTGCGTGGACTGAGTGTCCCTTGGGCTGTCAACCTCCTGATGAAGTGATGACTTTTGGATTGCTTTCCATGTGAGCTTTACAATATCCGGATTGCTTTCCCGTACTCTTCTTTGAGCACATAGTTTCTATTATATAGACTTTTCCCTCGTCTAATCTATATCTTTTTTTTGTCTAATTCTGATCTGATGAGCATGATGTGATCAATACAAAAAATCAAATTCTCAGCACAGGGACATAATCGGCAAAAAAGCTATCATCACGATGGATGATGAACAAAAGTATATGACCTACGCAGGGGTCGAACCTGCAATCTCTTGATTCGTAGTCAAGCGCCTTGCCATTGGGCCAGCAGGCCTAGATGAAATGTTAGTCCAGAATTTTGCTTCACAAAGGCAATTTGAAAATGGGGCTCTGCGCTGGCTCTCCTATTGGCTCATCAAGATGAGGGCGGCTCCGCTATACTCGGTTAGGACTAGCTTGCATAGTGAGAAAGATAATATTCTTAGACAGAAATTTCTTTCATAAAGTGGGACATGGCAAAGGTTTATTCAAGTAAGTCTTTAGAATACATGCGTTGCTTCTTGCACAATGATGAACCTTCAAAAATTCATGTATTCGATCAATTGTACATATACTTAGCACATGCCAGCTGTTCCGTTGAGGACAACTTGTAGTTAAAGTGATTCCGCACAGCTGAGAGAATGAGAGATTATTTGGATTGAGTACGGCTTCATTGTTCTTCTGTCAGGAGCACATCTATAGTTACTTTACAGTCGATACCGTTTAGAACTGTCCTTTTAGATCAGTGTCTCTCACCCCAAAAATAATTATACTACTCGGTATTTCTGAAGAGTAGAGAAAAACAAAAAATGACTCTCCCTCGGGGAATCGAACCCCGGTCTCCCGCGCTTATCAATGTTAATGACAAGCGGAAATCATGACCACTAGACCAAGGAAGAAGGACTTGTTGGTCGAGTTACTGCTCGACCACTTGGTACTGGTTGATATCTGGACGTCGTATCTTTGATTCTAGTATTCCACTATCATTTCGGAAGTAGACCTGATCGTCCTCTGCATGCTCAAATTGCATACATTACCTTTAACCAATAAGAGGTCATAAAGTAGTTGTCTTTGTTCTCATGGTTATTTGAGTAGTAGCCTATAGTTGTGAAGGTGGAAAACATGAATGGTAGAAGAGATCGTACATATATATTCATCAAGTACCTCTGTCGTCGTTCAAAGTAGTAGAAAGCAGACTTAGCAGACACCCAGAATGACAGTATTTCCGGGTGCTATAAATTATTTCACAGATATTTTCCTGCATACAAGCAACAACTGCAGCTTTTAATTGGTGGAGGGTACCTGCATTGTGTTCATGATGTGCAGATGCCGAAGACCTGGATGTGGTGAACTTGTTGCACAAAGAGGTCGAGACCCGCGGCTGATATCCCTCCTCTGTAATAGACCCTCTACATGGAGATGATTTTTGTCCAGGTAATTCATTATAGACAATGTAAAAGGTTGCTTTACAAGATCAAGGCTCTCTTAATGGTTCTATGCAATAATAAGAGTTGATCCAATTCTGATGGACAAAATATGCTAAATAATAAACTTTATCTGCAACCAGAAACCGGCAAAAAGCCTCCGATTCCCCCGCGGCCAGATTTCTATGACTCAGCAAATCCATTCCACAGCTTACGTCATCTCTCCATCCCAGATTCGGGCAGTTTCCCAGCTTTCTCCATCTTGAAACATTCATTGCAACGAGCAGATCGTCTATTACTGTCGCCGAGCTTACTTCAAGACCCAGATTTCAACCCAGTATTACTTGAAATACTTCCCAGTCGCACCTTGCATCTCAGGACCCGAGCGTGTCAGTTCGCACACGACCTAAGACCCAAGGCTACGACCGGCCAGGCCGGCCACGCCCACCTGCAGGGTTGAAGGTCATACCTCCTCGCCTACCCTCAATTAATCCAGCGTGTTGCAAAGATGACGGCATCGGAGTCGACTCGGATAAATCGCCGCTCCTCTACGCAGCACTACCAAACCTTCGATACCCCGCCGCCTAAGTCGCGTGGGAGACCCAATTCCGGCCAGTCGGAGTCTTCATGTGATGGCTCGCACGACCGGAATGACAATAATGACCAGCCTAGCTCAAACTCGCCGCTGCCGAAGAAGCAGATGGCTGTACTCGCCATGATCGCCTTGGCAGAGCAAACCGCCCTCAACTCGATCAGTCCTTATCTGCCGGATATGGCATCGACATTTCCAGAAGTGCAACCGGGTCAAGTTGGCGTATATGTGGGGTCTATAGCATCGGCATTTGCTTTGGCTCAGTTCGTGACCAATTACTATTGGGGTTGGCTGTCTGACAGAATCGGACGCAAGCCGGTCATTCTGCTCGGAACGCTTCTGACTGCCATGTGCTTCGTCGCCTTTGGGTTCTGCAAGACACTGTGGCAAGCCATATTGGTGCAGGCCTTGATGGGTGTGGTCAATGGCAATCAAGGGCTGGTATCAACCTGTTTGGGTGAGATCACGGACCGAAGCAATCAGTCGCAGGCCTTCACCTATTTGCCTGTTCTATATGGAATTGGAGGTATCACAGGCCCGCTTCTGGGAGGACTACTGATCTTTGAGCGCAATCCCTTCACTGGCAATAAAAGCACATATCCATACCTCGCGCCTAACCTCGTTGCTGCTGCTATACTCCTTATTGACTTTATCTTAACGGCTATCTTCCTCGAGGAGAGCTTGGAAGACGCCGACGCATTACCGAAATTCGGGAAAAAGGTTCTCAATCTGTTTACATGGCTGTGGCAGTTTACTGGATTTTCGAGACACCCGACCTATCTTCGACATTCGCAAGGACCGCTTCATTCTCCTCTTCTCCGCAACGCTGCCGATAGCGAGGATCATGATAGTGACCTAGACTCGGCGTCGGAAGTGTCAAGCCAGCAAGGCCACCCTGCAGAGGAGCTGACTTGGGATGAGATCTTCACGAGAGACACTATTCTTCTCCTCCTGACTTATCTGATATTCGCTTTCTGCAATGTGTCTTTCAATTCGCTATTCCCGATTTTCGCGCAAGCTAAACCACCCGTTGGCCGGTATCTTACCCCCTCCGAGATTGGCTTGGCGCAAGGTTTTGCAGGCGTGGTGACGATCATTTTCCAAATTTGCATCTTTAATCGTTTGCGCGATAAGATGGGTAACCGATGGTCTTATCGTGCTGGTCTGTTTGGTTTTGTGGTGTCGTTTCTTCTGATGCCCTTTGTGGGTTATAAGAGTCAAGATGAAGAGGGCCTGACTCGGAAGTCGGCCCTCATGGCGGTGGAGTTGTGCTTCGTATTGCTGGTCAAGACTGTTGCTTCCGTGGGTGGTCTGACTAGCGCCCTATTGTTGGTAAGTTCTCTCGTTCTACACACCATTCATCCCTCTTCATGGCCTCGAAAACTCACAACTCATACCGTTTAGGTCACTAATTCGGCTCCAAACCATGCCGTTCTGGGGGCTCTCAACGGTCTTGCTCAGACCCTCTCTGCAGCCGGACGTGCCGTGGGGCCGTTCTTGTCTGGTGGTCTCTTTTCTCTGACAGCCAAAATCCAGCCCAAGGGAGAAGCCATTGCATTTGGTGTCTTTGGCGCGGTGTCCTTCATCGGCTTCATCATGAGCTTTGGCATTCGCGGCCGGTCTCTCGAGGCTGAGGGCTGGATATCTGATAGCGACGACGGTAACTATAAATCAGACGAGGAGGAGGATCAGAGTGGCGCTTGATTGCATGGTCCAAGCATTGAGATGCAAAACCCTGCCGATACGACGTGATGATTCTTTGCCTTTTTGCGAGCCGTTTCCGCATTCGAGATAAAAATTATCAATCCCTGCAAATGGGATCGGCGCATTTATAGCTGAGCGTTTCTTGAGAGTAATTAGGTGTTCTTGCTCATCGGTTTCATATTTATCCTTTTTGCTTTCTTTCGGGTCTGTTTTGGACATAGAGAGATGATTGTGTCTTGGTGGCTGTTTCAAAACTTGTACAACGATTTTTCAGCGGCGGAAGTTTTCATCAAGTATCCATCCGTGATTCAGTGTCAATGAAAAATTTCCAAGTACCGATATGTCGTGTCTTTGTTTCGAGAACTAAAAGCGGGAGCCTGGCTCATCTACGTATCATCAAGACGAACTTCAAGTAACCGCAGTGCAAATGCGAGTAACGAACACACCAGATGAGCTCGTGAGATTCTAGCTTGAGACATTTCAGCATGTGTTGACTTACTAGTGTCCTCATCAAGTTGCTCTTTGAGTCGACCAACGTCGACAATGAATCCTGACTGTTCATTGGCAGGAACTGTTCGAGCCCTGGAAATCGAAATTGCCGGCAAAAATTTCCTGACACAAACGTGTGCGTAATCACCGATGATCACATCACGTTCATATGAGTCTCGGACTTACCATGGTGTCTGAGATGCGAGCGATGGTTGAAAGCGTAGCCGGCCAGGAGTACGCCTCATTCGAGCCAGTTGCGGCTGTCCCAAAGACAAAGTTGACTGAGGGTGCGTTCCATATGCTGCCTATTATGGTGGTATATCGTTGATGAAACCTGAGGAAAGACCTGGATAATGGGCCCAAAGCACCTGGAATAACTTCATTCCCAACATCTTCTAACGGGGAGGCGTTGGAGGCCCCACTCAATGCTGCTTTTTCTTTATATCTATTATTAATCCTTGAAGTTGACGTGCTTAATGGCTGCAGAGCTTTGGTTGAAACAGCCACCCAGTTTGGTCTTTGTCCCTTCAAAGCCTGTCCTCGACAAAGACGATGCACAGACCTTACACCGGAATATGCGAAAATATGAAAGGACATGGGGTGTGAAGTCCGGAAATATGAATTGCTGAATTAGCCGTGGTCATCGTTTAGTATTGTGGTTTAGCATGCTGGAAAGACGATGCCATCGGCAAAAATCCCGAAATCACGGTTGACTGTATAAATCTGGCCCCTAAACCAAAATTCAACCGCCATGTAAAGGGCCTTTGGACCCGTCGTTCTTGGGACTTCAGGATACGGGGCCCGCTAGGGGTCAATCAGTATCACTGCTCTGATCAAAGAATCTAGTGAGACCAAGGAGCAAGAGATTTGAATCTAGGAAAATGTCTTGAATGTTTTATGAATCAGCCAGTCTTTTTGACATGTGGCTTGCTCAAATGTTTTCATATTAATATGGTCCGTTTCCGAAGAAATTCCGAGGCTGAGACGTACGCTGGCCCAGGCGCAGTTCGAGTTCGGGAAGAAGTTCCTTCGGTCGTGAAAGTTGCAAATAGGATTGGTCGTGATCAAGCGATCATGATGATGAAAATTCATTGAATGCTCCGCGAGATCTTCTTCGTTTGATATTGTTTCTTGGTGATTAAGTTTGTCCCAAGAATGTCTCTTGTTCAACCTGGTTTGTTACTTGCATTTCCCGAGTTCGTCCTCCCTAGGCCGTTCAAAATATAATTTACTTTCCACTCGGTCTGTAAAGACAAAACCCGGAGAGTTACCAGAACATGCGACAGCTGTTGTTCCAGGCTGCGTCCGCAATGTGATCAATGCTAGTTCCTTTGAGACCCGCTACCACAAGGCCAACTCGTTCAATAGTGCAGCTCTCATTCCGAGTCTTAACCATTTGCCCGAGAATAAACTTGTTTGGCTTCCGACTAGGTGGCAAAGGTCTTGCTGCCGCCAAGTAAGGCTCAATGCTCGGATCATTAGTCAAAATCTCACACCACGGAGCATCCGTCTCAAGATGCAATCTTTCCAAAGGAATATGCTTGACCATTTCCCGTTGCTCCTCTGTGCGGAAGGATATGCCATTCACACTGATGTCAAGGCCTAGCTCTACCAATTTGAGCATTTCGTCTCGAGAGCCAGCGAAAGAGTGAACCAAGCCAGACCGCGGCAGTTGCGAGAGGTAAGGTTTGATAATGGAGATGAAGTCTTCAGTGGACTCGCGCACATGCAAGAAAAGGGGAAGTTGGAGCTTAACGGCCACTTCCAATTGATCTCGGAACGCGCGTTGCTGTACTGCTTTATCTGCGCGATCAAGATAGACGTAGTCAAGGCCAATCTCTCCGAATGCAGCTAGTGGGGAATTTTCCTCTGCGAGGAGTGCTTCTCCGGTCTCTTGAAGCCATTGGAGGTATGAATTTGAGGCATTGTCGGGGGGCTGCTCATCATAAATCTCGCCTGCATGGTATGGATGTACCCCGAGTGTCATCTTGCACATTTCTGGATACTTTCTCACGAGCTCGAGGTTTTTCTCAGCACCGCTGCGGGACATTGTGGTCAACAGGATCTTTTCACAATCATATTTCTGGACGACTATCAGTGAGAAAAAATTTGAAAATATGATCAGTATCAGCAACTACCTTTGCTCTCTTTAAGACCTCTTCATAGTCAGGTGGGTGATATTGTTTGCCCTCTCGATAGATACCCCCAAATTGGTCGGCAGTGAAGGTCACGGCAACCTTAGAACTAGTAATCAGCGGCTGTCTGCTGTGAAGATTGAGAACGGATTCTGCAGCCCTTACATCAAAATACCTCCTGGCTGGTGTCTCTCCCATTGCATCCACCGGCTGCTGTTCTGTCTTTGATTGTATTGGTCAACTCATGATTTTTCACCAAATGGAGCATATGTCACGTGACAAATAGGGTCCTGTGGGACTCCAACCTAGTCCATTTCCGAGTAATTTTTTTTCACGAGTTGAAGGATAGAGGGTTAAATCTGAAGAACGAATTGCTGTTTTTCTTATTTAGCAGAAATATGTACAGAAAAAACTGGGCACTTTGTACTAATGAGTGGGTATACACTTCGCTTGTGTGAGGGGCGTTGTACGAGAGATTAGATGCAGTTTGGAGTGACCATCACTACTTGATCACTGAACAACTTTTTATTGTTATTGGCTGGTGAATAATATCCAAGCATGTGGTTGATGTAAAAGATTTCAGGTCAGAGGCAGGAACTGAAAGCATATTTAAAACTGTCTATGTAGAGTATAGAGCAAGGCTGTTTTGACTGGACAAAGACATGGCCATCTTTCTTTCGTTATCAAAATCCAGCGAGCTTGTGTCTTTCGAACCCTTAGTTCTTAATTTTGCCGTATGTAGAGTGAGGAGTCTTTGGGAATTAGGAGCTTCTTCGGAGTGCATTGCTCGTCATTTTAAACAGTTTATGGGATGAGGAGGATTCGCTGGGTCATACTCTCGCTCTTTTGTTCCTAGGCACAGCTTTGATGCTTTCTTGTGTTGTAGGTAAAGAATCTTGATTTTGTACAAGGAGGTACGTGGTAGGGGGTATATAACGCAATGTAGGGCAAAGCCTAGGAGGAGAAACAACAAGGAAAAAAGGCAGGGAGCAAAAACAGAAAAAAGAGTTTATACTTTAGAGATCAATCAACGCCAATCCAAGTCAATCATGAAAAAAGAAGAAAAAGACAATCCTTTCGGTATGAAACATCGCTCAACGCGGACAAAAATAAAGAAGCAAAAAAAAAGCATTATGACGGAGGGCGGCATGGACTGCACCGAGAAAAGGCCACACAATATCCGACTTAAGCAAAGCGCCAGCCCGACTCTTGCGAGCGTTGGCGCTTCATCACAGACTTGAGCAGACTATCCTTGCCCCGTGGGGCGAAGGGGTTCCGTTCATGCTTGCGCTTCTGCTGCTTGAGCAATTGCTCGGCGGCATCGACGTCAATGCCCTCGCCAGTATCAGTGATTTTGAGCGCCCACTTGACATCGTCCTGATTGAAGCCCAGCTCGTTGACCATACGAGAGATTGCACGATCGACGGGATCTTGAACCTGTGGATGGAGGGGCTGCGGGGCGAGGACTGGTTGGAGGGGTGGACTGCGGGGGATAGGGAGGTTTGTTTCGGGGGTCAAGGGGCGTGGTGGGGAGCGACTGGTTGATCGGGGGCCCACACTAGCTGCTATTGAAGAGGAAAGTCGGTCGAATGATGGAGCTGGAACGGGCGGGACGGGCAGTGCATTTCGCGGCGTTGTGCCGTTGAGGTTATGCACGATTGTGCTGAACTCAGACATGGGTCTCTCGTCGGCGAATGAGGTACCTAATGCACCTTCGCGGCTGGGGGGACCGCGTAGGCGGCGGGTGCGCAGTTCTTCTTGGAATTGCTTACGGCGCTGGAAAGATTGAGGTTGAGGGTAGGCAAATTCTTTGGGACTGCTGAATGTGAAGGAACGCTCGAGGCCTTCATAGACACGGGAAACGGCTTCTTTCAAAAAGGAAGAACGACTGGTCTCGGTTTCAGTAGGCTCCCATTTGGTCAGGCCGTTGGATTGGGCCTTGCTAAAGGTGGCGGCGGTGGCTTCGGCGGGGCAGAGAGAGCTGAGAGTCAAGACGGCGGAGAGCCCAAGAGTAAGCACATAAGACGTCCACTCCTCTGTTGATGGCAACTTAGTAAAATGTTCATCAAACAGGCTGTTCTTATGTCGCTTCATCACTTACCTAGTGCGGTCTCTTCGCGGGCGGTATCGCCCTCGGGAATATCCAGTCCTTGGAATATACCGGCGTTTCTGGCCTCGACACACTTGCCGTGCAAAGGCTGCAACAGCACTCCCAGACATGTCCAGATTTCTGTCATGTCATACAGTTGCTTCGCAGAGAGGCCAGCGGCGCTGTTTCCACGGGCAAAACCCTCCGGTGGCTCAAATAAGACATTGTTCATGCCAAATGGCTCAGTCACGGTCGACGATGCTCCAAATGAGCTCCGAGCCTTTGGCCCACCCTTCAACCAATCCACTTGACCCTCCAAATCATTTTCGCGACCCTTGCCGCTTCCGAAGATGCGACAGAACGTCCAGATTCGCCAAAAGGCATCGTCGACTTCCTCGGCGCGCACAATATCTACGCCGGACAGGCCCTTCACGGTATCCCGACGCAAGAATGCCGAGCAGCGAACCAAGATCATAGACTTCAACTGCGCGAGCGTATAAATATCGCACGCATAACGATTCAAGTACGACTCCGGGGTATACTCGGGTAGCGGCGTATCCGGCTCCAGCAGAAGCTGCCACTCATTCTTCCATGGTGGACTCATCTCGCGCAACTCCCACGCGGGCGGCGACATGCGGAACAGTGCGCGCTTGATGAAGAATAGCTCGCGACGCTTGAAAATTTGGTAGAAACGCTTGTTCACAAGGACGAAATTAAATAGGTCGTCTAGTGAGTCGATCCGACCCATGATCAGAACGACCAAATGGTCCGGCATTTCGATAGGGAAATCGACGGGCATGTGAGGTTGTTCCATGAACATGGCCGGCATGGAGGATGATGGGGAGGGCGGCGTTGCTGCTAGCTCATAGATCTGTTCTGGAGGCAGTTGCACGCTACTCGCCTGCGCTGTCGAGACAAATGCCTGCGACTGTCGCAGCCATTCGCTGGCGACGAGTTCACTCGCAACGAGCATTTTCTCATCCTCTGGTGGTGTGATGCGCAGCTGAAGAGTCGACACTTTTGCATTGCGCCTCGGCGAGGCGCCAGCCTGCCCGGGGTGGGGATGTTGATGTTGCACTGTCTGCGTGGGGCCGGGGGCGCAGAACGAGGGGGCCGCCCCTCGCCATTGCTTGGGTTGTTGGGGTTGTGGTAGTTGCGGCTGCTTCTCCCGCTGCTGTTGTGTTTGGGTGAGAGCGAGGACTTCTTTCTCGACACTGAGCGGTTCAAAGGAGATTTTGAGGCCCAGGTCCTGAGTCTGCAGGCGTGGAAGTTGCAGAAGCAGATCGTCCCGCTTCGAGGCCGTGCCTGCGTCCAGATCCTCGTTCAAATCCAAATTGGGATCCGAGTGTGACGGGAGTCGTGGGGGCCCGTTCGGGTGGACCTCGGTGGATGCGTGTGGGTCGAGTAGGGAGGTTTCCGACCGTGAACTCAGTACGACGCTCAGACGGGGTTCTTGCAGAGTTGAGGCCCGTGTGTGACGTGTGCGCCGGAAGGATGGCATCGTCAGCGTGAAGGACTTTTTCATCTTGGGCGTCTTGAAGAAATCGTCGTTAGAGTGAGAAATGGAGGAGGCACTTCTCAAAGGCAACTTGGCCTCGCCCTTGACTTGGGGGGTGTTGGGGGGTTTAGTCTCTTTGGGGGCGGCTTCGTCTTTGTTCTGGGATTCCTTATCGGGGAGGTGAGGAGATGGCCTCTCTTTGGTGGAACGAAGGGCTTTCAATGTGGCCGACCGGGGGCTTATTGCATCGTCAAATGGATTGACCTTTGTGTGGAAGCGCTTGTTCTTCTTAAATGATTTGGATGGGTGTGCTTCAGAGTGTGGCTTGGTCGAGGGGGGCAGTGGTGCTGGTCGCGTTGCGACTAAATCACCATTGTGTCGACTGATCTGCAGCGGTCCGTCGAGCACTAACAGGGTCCGTTGCTGCATGTGCGGGTCTCTGGCAAGGCCGGCTAGGGCGAATTCCAACTCTTCTGCAGCTTGAGCTAGTGTTGGAATATGGCGCAGACGCTGTCCGTTGCTAGTCTCTAACCACTCTGAGCGACGGCCCCGGCGAGATTGACCAAGGTCGCCGCTCTTACGGCCCCCAGCACATTCTCCACAGCTTTGACAGGCTTGCCCAGATTGCTTCCAGTGCATGCTTGGCGTTGAGCGACTCAAATGATGATGACGATAGGTGGAGTGAATTCCCCTTGATCGCGGGACGTCAGTCTTCGATCCCTGAGTGTGGTCATTGCGGCGGATTGCCAACGGGCTGGGCTCCTGGACAGGCTCGAGAGGGAGAGGCTTGTTCCTGAAATCATTCAACGAGATTCCGGAGGAAGTCGATTTGCATCGAGATGGCGGCGTTGGGCCCGACGAGTCAATTGAGCTCGCGGCATCGTCTGAGCTGGGTAACGTTCCAGATGGCACGCCCGATGCGAATGACGGAGCCCGCGACACAACCCGCGACGGGCATGCCGAAGCAGAGTCATCAAAGACACCAGCTGCAACGGGTGAGGGGATGGAATATCGATCGAGCTCCTTTGCAGCGGAACTCCGGCAATCGGTCCCAACACTGGTGAGAGAACTCCGGCGACTATAGCAGGACGAGGCGCAGTCAAACACATCCTCCGAACCCGAGCCCATAGACGATCCCGTCTTTGGCCCCAAGACTTGATCCGCGTCGACCGAATTCTTATAGAGGGTCTGCACCCGCTCCTGGAGTTCGGTCTCGAAGATTGACGGAAACTCAATCAGCCCCGGGTTCCGTCGATCGGCACTGGCATCTGCACCCATTGGAGACACGAGTGCGAGAGTGTTAGACGATAATTCGGGGAAAAACCGACGCAGGGCTGCGCCAGACCGAGAGGCAGCAGATGGGCGGTCGTCAGACAATGGCGAAATGTCGGACTCGTCATCGGAGGAGCCAGGTGTATCGAGAACGATAATTGTGCGTAATGACTCTTGGGGAGAAACAGACTGGATCTGCGTAGTCCGCTCTGGTGAGGGTCTCTGAGAGATTTTGATGGAGGACTGTGTTTGTCGTCGGTGGTCTGTTCGAGCCAGAGACAGTCCAGTGGTCTTCTTCGGCTTTGCATCCCGGGGAAATTCAACCTGATATTCTTCGGCGGTTTGACTGGAGAGGCCTGCTAAGGGAACTTCCATCTTGAGCGGTACTTCTTGCGATCCCCTGTCGTTGTTCCCTTTGTTGTTCTTGTCCTCTGCTAATTTTGCAACAGCCCCCCGCACAGCTCCGGAGGCTGGGCCCGTCAGACTGATATCTTTTGGGACTTGAGCATGGGACCGACTTCCTTCGAGTCTCATTGGCGATGGTAGTCGAGTTCCCTTCTTGTTCTTCAGCTTTGTAGAGGTTCTGCGCGGGCGAATGAACGGAAAGCTTCGAGTGGACACCATATTTCAACGAGTTTGAATATCTGAATATCCTGGTCCAGAGAGGGCTTAGGGCCCGGTCATCATCCAGGAAAGCCGCCTTGTATATGGTCTTGATTTAGTTTCTGGTGCCATGGGTGTTCTTCGACGAGAGTGATGTCCTAGAAGAGGTATGAGCGGAAGAACGTACCAGATATTGGGGAGCCACAGGGCCTATCGGGTGG
Organism: Penicillium sp. F50; assembly: GCA_037356195.1. NCBI lineage: Eukaryota > Fungi > Ascomycota > Eurotiomycetes > Eurotiales > Aspergillaceae > Penicillium > Penicillium sp. F50. Next base: position 1,387,368 of record JAYXSA010000080.1, on the reverse strand, counting down.
TATTCGGTGGTCTCAATCTGCAGCGTGGTCTCTTTGTTGCGAGCCTGTAATGACTCGTCAGACTTGCTCAGGTGGTGATTTCTTTGCTCTGTAGCGCGATCTGCTGCTATATTTGCATTTGACAGTTGCACGACGATTCCTAAGGTAGAGTAGATCACGGTCGAATTGTAAGCAGGAGAAAAGAAGAGAGGAAAGATGGAAGCGAGAGGTTGCTTGCAAAATATTGGATTTTGGGACAAGAAGATCAATGATAACGTTGGGGGGGGGGGGGGGGGGGCGAGTACATCACCCGGCGAGTGATATTGTACAATACGTCTGATTCTGCCTAGGCCCCCGAATACGGCAATAAGCAGTTGGTTGCTTCGAGGACCCACGCCGCAGGGCCCCGTTACGATCGGTCCGGCCCCGTATACTTCAACTAACGTACATTTTCCGTACGGAAGTACAAGGGTACAGGAGGACAAATGACCAGCAGCCAGTACCAATGTCGCACGGGCTGCTATTCTGCAGGAACTTACCCTGCGACCGGGCGATCGGGGCCAAAATCCATCGAATGACGAGAAGACAAGAGCCCCCAACTATGACCGGTGCAAGTGTTGAGTCCAGGGCCTCCTAGAGTTGCAGACCAGTCAGCCCATAGCTCCCAGTGATGTAGCTTGCTTATGGTATCTGTCTCTTCCTCACAGCTACTTCACATTCTTCAACTTGGATCTCTATCACTGTAACCTATTTAGACTCAAGAGTTTGCCTTCTCCCCTCGTATATCGCAGGAGTACATGGATATTCTGATTCTCGCGTTCCAAGATCGGCAACGCCCGTTGCTTGTCCGGGGGAGTACGATCGCCCTGTCAACACGAACCGAGCTTCTGAGGAATCGTGAAACAACAATCAAGGGGCCCGACACGAGCCGCCACACGAGATCGTGTGCATGGAGACGCCCCCGTCTTGACCCCGGGGAGTACGAAGGATAAATGCCAATATCGTCAGCTCACGAGCTACGGCAGATATAGGAAGCTGTTGCTTCATGATCGATTTATGTGCTCCGCCATTCTGCAATACAGAGTCCAAACTTGCACTGGCATGCGAATGTGCTCTCTGGATGTCTCTTGTTGGCATTTCTCTTCGTCGTCGTCTAATACATGCCAACTGATTGCTTTTGGCCCAACATCTACTTTCTGGGAGTCCTTGGGGCCAGCCCGGCCCCGAACCGGGGGTTAAATTAGCTATTGTGTTGTTGATACGGAGTAGATTCAGGGTATTTGATTCCCTGAAGATTGAGTAGCTGTCTACGGATTTGTCTCTGTCATTGCTGGAGACACACAACAGGCCCCAGAAGTATGTTCCATTCGATCAGGGAAGGAGTGGGTACCTGGCCCCCAGCCAACACGCCCCCAAAGGAATAGAAGCGCCCTATGCGGCATCCTCATGACTTGCAGCTGAACCGCCAAGGCGGAAATGTTCCATTCTTTACCATCGTTCATTATCCCCAGTGAAATGGGCTTGAAGAATGAGGATTCTACTCATTACTTCGTGACAGATATCAGTAATGCCCGGACGCGTAACAAGACAGGTTTGTTACACATTCACCTGAGTCAGATCTATCAGCATGTCATCATTCCCTGCGCTTATGTCTATGATTTGCATACGATTCACGCCATATCATTGATGTAAGCCAATCATTATCACTGGCTCCTTGTGATACACCGCATGGTGCGGTATTCGGGGGTTTGCCACCCCCAAGGGGCCGAATCTATAAGGATCAACAGTTGTCACCGTCGCCACATATGGCTTACCTAGGAGCTGTGGGCTTGAAAGGAAATTTTATAGGACAGTCGCAGGTTCAGAAAAGCAAGGACAAAATAGGTGCCATGTACAGATGCCATCTTCTTTCTGTACATCCTTTGATTGAAATTGAGGCGACAAGGACATGGTCTATCCGGTTGGGACGATGCATGCGAATCCTAAGATCTTGGCGTAAATCTCCGGGGGATGCCCGCCTTGGGGGCTGTTCACTATTGGTTATATCCTAAACCATGTGAAATAGAGAGGTAGGTAGATGGGTTCCTTGAGGAAGTCAGAGTTGATAGTAAAATTAAGTTTGCAACCCCGTCACTCCGGTAGCCTAGTGGTCTGCAAAGAACACTTCGCTATTTTGGACACTGTTCAAAAAAAAGTCGCCGGCTATCTAGCAAGCATGCCATAAAGCATCTATAGAGCTTGGATTGAATTTCTCACACTTGGTGCATTAGAGTTGATTGTAATAAAGAGAAGGTACAGAAACTCAACACCATTCATACAGGATTTCTGGCATAGCCGACACTTTGAACAAGAATCGGCTTAATGTTTCCTTGATATTATTCGGTGTCCATCATGCTCTCCCCGTCTATCTATCTTATCCACCGGCCACGCCAGCTATCCCCGCGACGACAGGTGCAAATACATTCAATACAACCAGTAGACCTAAACTGGCCTCTTGAAGCGAACTATAGAGCAGACGAGTCTAAAACAGACCGGATCAAGGCCTTTTAGCTGTGTAAGAGACCCTGTTGCCGTTTTCCAACTGTAAGCTTCATTTCTCCTGCTGACAGCCCCCATATACTCCATTCTATCTATATGAGCTGATGGATGGGGCCTAGGGCAAGAGAGCCTAGGGGCGAGGATCAGACGTACCCCTTTGATAAATAGGGGCGGCATTGGATAATCCAAATCAACGTGCCACGTATACCGTAAAAAGTAGAAGTGGAGTCAAGGACTTGATGTTTTTCTTTTCATAGCTTGCGAAATCCAATCTCCGTGTAACATGAAAACTGGCCCCCTGTGCCAGAAACAAGAGAAGGAGCAAGCATACTACGCTATGAGACTAATGCAATGAAGCTATCAAGTTTCAGATCAAATAGTCGAATGAGAACGAAAATGCAATGCACGTTATATTGAATGTTCCTCTACATCTAAAATGACACTGGTCCTGATCACACTCGGTGTATGAATTTAAAAGCGAAGCGCTCTCTAATTTGTCGCTACTTCATGATCCTTCGCCCGGTCAGGCAGTGTTGATCAATCCGGTAGATTGGTCCAAGAATTTACCCGGACATCAAGCTCAAGTAAACTGCCCATACCACACCAAAAAGGCTAGCCACAAGCAGTCGCTGGTCGACCGGAACAACGGTGAAGTTGAGTACCGACACAAATGGCCAAAGCTTGAGGCCGGCGATCATGATGGGCCAGAATTCCTAATGATATCAGATATTAGCTACCGTATGGTCAATTGCATATGTAACTCGAATTACAGCCCATGCATCTGAAGGGATAGGACAAGCTAGATCCGCCATTGCACCTGCATGGCAATGCAGATCATGGGGATCTATTGCCTCGAGTAAACAGCTCAACTATCCAGGCTATACCCAGGGCCATGACCCGAATCATGATAAATCTAATTGATGGGAAGATGGGGCCAAGCACTATCACACAAACAAACATACCTCACGGATCTGGGCAAAAATATGTTCAAAGTGCTGGCCACGCAGAAGGCCCATGGTCATGATGAAGAGCACCGTGTTCCAAGTGGCGCCAATGATTTGGTCAATCACGATTTTAGTGACGGTGTTGGTGACGTTCAGTGCTGGCTTCGAGGTTTCCGGGTCTGCGCGGCCAGGTTTCACTTCGTGTTTGGGGCTTTCAATACGAGGGTTTGTACCAGGGAAAGTTGCTTCCAAGTTATTCTGCCAGATATAGTTCAAAGGCGTGGTAATGAGGCCGCAGGTGGTGAATTGCATTAGAGCCTGGGTGTCGAGTTCAAAGGGGATCTGTGGAGATTTAATATCAGCGGATAATATAAACCTGAATTTTCCCTGAGGCTAAGGACAAGGATTTTTATACACTATGTTCATGGCCTCGATCTCCTTGGATTTTGGCACTATTGGAGCTCATCAACCGTGCATTTATGGAAGCGGCATCCACCAGGATGTTTGGCTTCTTACCATCTTGACGAAAAGAAAAATAACCAGCGACAAACAAAGAGACTAACTCACATCATTCTTATAGGCCTTGATGGCCTGTGCCAGTACATTGGCCCCAGCATTAATGACCGTGGCCTGAAGCGTGGCCTTTGCGATGGGTGGGATCGACATATCGGAACCTCAGAGCACAACAAATCCGCAATCTGATTCGAAGACTTTTGCGATGGCCGCAGATATACTTTTAAGCCTAGCTAATCAGACTGCTCGCGTCTGACCCTGATATTGACGTTAAGTTGAGTTTCAACCCACCGGAACCACAATTTCAGGATTCAAGACACCCTGTTCTTAGTGGGACTCAACCAGACGGGACGGGGCTAACCGTAAAGGTACAAGTCTTGACTGCAGCCGCCCCGCACTGAATCTGAAGTTGATCCCCACCGCTCATCAAACTCGGGCTATGCTAATTTTAGGTATTGCTGAACGAGGCTTGTTTTCGATGGCACGATCCAACGGTTAGGCAATAGTATAGGAAAAGAAGCGGGCGGCTATATTGATTGGATGTGAGCCAAAAAAAAGGCTTGTGACAAAATGAGGTCGTGGAGTGTCAAGCTATTGTCAAAATCGATTGTTGTTGCTTTTGGTTTCCCAGTGTGCTGCGGGTTATGTACACCTAGTTTCGAAGAATTGGTAAAAAGGTCATGTCATCGAAAGTCCATGGATACATGTTTAAGGCAGATCCATTGACTCTTATATTTTCCTGTCAGATTATCTGCTTGTTGGATACCGTTTACTAATTTCGAAGCATATCTGTCCGTCAACTTTCTGCCAGTTGGCTACTCATGTGTTGTCTTATGAACCACATCGGAATATATACCCTTCTATATTACACCACAGTGCCTCGATCCATCTATCTCACTCCCGAATCATGTCAGACCGCAAACAATAACATTCTCCTCCGTTACAGACTTGCTTCCTTGCCAGTTTCTTGTGTGGTCATCACGTTGCAACTGCAAAGTCCGCTAAGAGTGATTTGACTCTGGGTAGTTATGATCACCAGCTAATCTCGAATCTTTCATTCTCGCTGATTACCAGTCGAGACCGCTGGATGCAGATCCAGAGCCAGAACAGTCGATTTCCTTGCAAACTAATCGAGATTTTAGTAAAGGTAAAGTGCAAATATTAATGCAGAATCTTACGCTGCTCGGCCTGTTGGAATAACGAGCTTCCTCTGGGTTGACGCATAGCCGGAAGAATCTGAGCACCGCTCTTCTTCTCCAGTCTTGCATGTTCTTGGAGTTGTTTCAGAATATCTCGAGTCCAGGAGCTATTCTCAACTTGTGAAGTTGTGACTGACTGGAACTCAGTCTCAATGCTCTGGATCAGTGCTCTCATCCCTTCTGCAACAGTGCTTGCGAGTCTCTCCTTGATTTCAGTAGTCGGTTGCAGACAAAATAAGTCGTAGCGGACCTGGGTGACCGACTGTGATGCGGGCAAGAACGAAAGACTTATCCACAGGGGAGCATCTTCAAATGAATGGAGCATACTGGTAGGGCCCATGTGACAATCTGCTCGGCTGTTGTGTCGGGTAATGATTCTGATCATTTTAGAGGCAAAAGAAGGCGGTGCCGCAGCCGAGACAATTTCGTCAAGCCGAGTACTAGCATTCGTACAGTGTTGAGGGCCCACTAGCGATGCCTAAGTAAATATTGATAAAGCGTGGATTCCTCTCGGTGGACCTACTTGCAAACTTCCAATTGAACGTGCCAGTCAGCGTTTGGCCGGCGATCCAGATTGATTTTGAGCCAAGGCAAGCGGCGCCCGCAAAGCCGTCTAACTCTGAAGCAGTCTTCGTCGGGAAAGGTGTTGGCGTTCCGGCATCAAGGTTCACAAAAACCATTCCATGGTCCGTGGTGTGTGTATGAATCTCAAAAAGACTATTCTCAGATTTATCAAAGCCAGGAATACCGTCAAACTGGGGTGCTTTGACTAGTCGGCCGGTAGTATCGTAACTCCATCCATGGTAGCGGCAACCGAGTACAGTGGATGTCCCGGTCTCCTTTCTGGTAATTGTGTAGGCGCGGTGTCGACACACATTATGGAATGCTCGGATTTTATCATCCTTACCGCGGATCAAAAAAATCGGTAACTCAGCAATGTCAAAGGACTGATATGCCCCGGCCTTGCTGAAATGACTAGCATGGGCAAGGTAAATCCAAGACTACAGATGTAGTCAGCAAGTATCAGCCCAAGAAGGTATACTTATCGTACTTTACTGAAGATACCTCGGCGTTCCAGCTCAAAGACCTCACGACTGGACCACCATCCCTCAGGGACTTCGGGCTCTTTGGAAACATTCAAGTTATCCTCGTCATTAACCTCGGAGAGCTCGCCGGAAAGTTGACAAGCTTTCTTTTGATAACGTAGACGTGGCCATGACTGGCGAGCCAAGAAAATCAATGTCAACAAAGCCACGATCACCGAGCCAGGCGATAGGAAATAGGCACTCATAAACTCCATGAATTCGATTCCACGATCGTCGAGTTTCTTACAAGAAATGAATCTGATCACTCCGTTCGTGTTGCTCTCGTAGGCACATTCATCTGATATACATCGCAGCGCAGAGGCCCGAGTGCATAAACCCCACATACAATTCATCCACGACACTGCATGTGGTCGGCCCCCTATCTAGCGATTTCCCGATTGAGTTATAGTTTCCAGACATTGATAGATAGTCTTCACCCAGTAAATCAACATTCTCTGTACTCTCTGTACCTCTAGGATCGCTATACCGCTTCTGGAAGTATAGAAAGTATTGGTAGTACCAAGTTAGGAGGCCGTTAAAGTACCTGCACTAGATAACATCAATCTTACCGGTTCTGTGATCTTTTTGACTACTTTTACAGCTACATCATGGAAAGCAATCTGCATTGGGGATGATTGCAGACTGTGGAAGATGATACTAATGCGGTATCTGCTTCAATAATGACGAATTACAAATGGCGATATGCATTAATCCAGTCACTAAATATCAGCAATTATGGAGATCCCTAATACTACGCTAAGCTGCCATTTGCAACAATGATGGTGCAACCTGATCTTTTCGCCCGGCTTCTTCCTTCTGCTTGGACGCACGATCGGTCGCATGCTGCTCACAGACCATCTGGAAGACTCGCTGTTGGTAGTCTGCGGAATATCAGATCAGCATCAGGGAAAGTGTCAACTAAGCATCAAACTCACAAGAAACACCATTTTCCTTCTCTGGGTTCAAGATACCCTCATGATAAACGCCCTTGGCCAAATTATCCTGGGCCTTCTCGCAGAGCTCAAAGTCTTCCATTGCAACTTGGCGGACGAACTTGAAATACTCCTCAAACTTTTCACCCTCAGCGAGGTGATAGTAGTCAAATTCCATGCGAGTCACTTGGGGATCCGGGGTCGGACACACACGGAAAGACGACATACCACCACCGTAGACATTGAGTGTACAATTGGGGAAGAAGTAGAGGAATAGCCCATCATCGGGCTTCTTTGGGTCTGCAATATGCTGGGAGAAGTTGTGATTGTTGCGCACGGTATAGAAGGTTGGTGGGTAGTAGACAGAGAACGAAGGGTGGGTGTACTGGCAGTGCAGACACTCTTGATACCCGTCCACCCTGCAACGATGGCATATATGTAAGAGGACCGCGAAAGAGAAAAAAACCGTTTACTTGCAATTCTGTGGGATCTTACATGGTCTTCCAATTGAAGCGACCCTCATATCGTATGCTGCGGCGATGGGGCAACCGGGTAAAGTCGACTTTGCCTAGCAAGTCTTCGAGTTCCGGGAAGAACTCGTGGAAGGAAGGTGCATCATCCGAAATGGCCGAGAAGAGTAGACCAGTCTTTGTGACATGACTACACGCTTCTTTGTCCTGCAATGGCAAATCAGTTAACTGCATGTATTCGCAGAGCACTTGATCCAGCTTTACCGTTTTCGCATGGAACACCTTCAGTTCCTCGGGGAGAGGATTCAGAGTATCACCGGACAAGCGAACCACGTAAATAGGCTCCTGGGCGATTTCATAGTCGACACGCTCGCCTACCCTCTGGAATCGAGTCACCGGGCCGAGCAAATACCAGGACTGGATACATTCTTTAGTTCTGAGCAGTTCACAGGATTCTTGACAATGCGGCATACTTTCTGGAAGACTGCCCTGCGCTCCATTTGATAGAGCGCTTCATTGCAGTACCACGAGGCAGGCAAGGTGCGCGCAAGCTCAGTCATGATGGTAGGATAAATTTATTTAGAGGACCCGGTATAGTTCTAGAGGGGAGTTACAATGTTGATAGGATATGACGAACGCCGACTTTATAACATCTATTAAACCCTTCCGACTTTGTTAATGATCCTGAGTGCTATAGTCACTGATAGTCACCCGCCTAGGCCGCATCTGGTGGCATCTGGTGAGGGGACGGTCAATTATTCCTGAAGGAGTTGTCGAATCCCTGAGACCACACCAGCCGGTTTTGGTCCGACCTTCCCCCACTCTTATGTGTCACGATAGAAGCTTGAAACTTCAGGTCCAGCGAATGACTATCTCTGACCATGTATTGTCCGAGACAAGCGGATCGTGGCGTTGGTGTGGGTCGATAAATGCTGGTGGGCCAGGGACCAGCAAGCCATGTAGATAGCTCGCCGCGGAATGTGGCCGACAGTGGAAGCTGGAAAAGAATGACTTGGCATTTTGTGGTTCATATCGGTGCTGCACGATCTGTTGATCATGATATGAGAAACTACCGACGGACCTTCAGTTTGAAGAGTCTAGCAACATGCTGTGTTCACTATGCATGAATCATGCTTGCTTCTGTACGAGAAAAGTAGGTTATGCAGTTTCTTTCTTTGCCTAATAATATGTTTACAGTCCATTCAACCCAAAATAAATGCATCAGAAAAGCTGACTCCCGAACAGCATCCAACCTGATGTCAACTATATTGACTCGCCAGTTCGTGGTTAGTAGGGGTTGGCTGCTGCCTAGACTGTAGCAAGATGCGAGAGTGGCGACACGAGAACAGCAAGCCAGAAGACTGCTTCAGAAATCAGGTAACAAGCACAAATCTCCCCACCAGGTTCAGGTTCTCTTCTTCAAAAGCAAGAGATCCAGTACAACATTCTTGTCCTCAAAGGCAAAAACTAAAGAAGCCAAGCGGAGAAGAAAAAAGAGGGGGACCCATCGCCCATCCGCTTATCTTATCGCGGATCATTTGATCATTACGTCGTCTTCAGACTTCATCATCACTCGAACTGATCGCCTTTACACCTTCGCACCCACTTCTCACCATCATGGCGGCTCCTGTGAAATACACGCCGCCGCCATCGCCACCATCACCAACTGCATCATTCTACGATCTAAGCGACAATGACGAAGACGAGTACAACACCATCGCTCAGGCCCAGTCTGGGCGCGGCGTGAAGCTGCTGTACTCCAAAAGCAAAGTACGGTCGGTTACTGGTAATGGATTTAGTTTTTGTAGCTAACGAGCGATTAAATTAGGTCTACGTGCACCCTACATCCTCCGCCAAAGACAATATCCCGGGTTTTATCGCCCTGGTCCAGCAAAAACCCAAGCCAGCTCCCCACCTCTCAACGACGGCGCATTCCACTAAGGATGCTTCTTCATTTCTCCTTGCCTGGGTCCCGGAGGCTTCGCTCGGTGACGCTTACAGCACCTACGTGAAAGTCGATCTTGCTGACGATGATTCCCCGCCCCGCCAGCGATATCTTGTTCCGCCGCTTCCGACCACCACCACGCATAGAGACCCGATCGGCCTTTACTCCTTTGCTGTTCCCGTGTCAGAAATATATTCTCTGTTGATACGGCCTCCGAGCTTGGGATGGTGGTTCGGAAGCGTGGTGATCAACACGCGATCGGGGGACAGCTTCCCTGCATTGTTCTTCCATGACAGCGAATGCGAGTCAACTATATTGCAGAAGAAAAAGCGTGTCAAGGAGAGTTTTGATCCCTTTGATCAAGAAGGTGGCTTGTTTTGGGGTGGAGATGAAGTCTTGCGCTGGTTGAGGACTTACGTAGAGGTGCAGCGTTCAACCGTCGACCGAAACGTGTATCTGATCAACCCTTCCGAAGAAGATCAGCTCTCCTTTGGGCGAGGCCTCGTGGATGGCACGCTATCAAAGGCTCAGCCGGAGGCTGCTGCTGCCGGACCCAACGCACCTGCGCAGCAGCGAGATGCCACGATGGATCCATTCATGAAGACCCTCAAAGAAACACGCTGGAAGGTGCTGGAGCAACTTAGCAAGATCACCACTTTCACAAGGCGCACTGCCAATGAGATCGCCGACAATCCTCGCATTCCACCACAAGTTCGGCGATTGATGAAGAATCCCGAGGTTCAGACTCTTCAAGATGAATTCGATAGCGCCCGATTATATTTGGCGCGGTGGGCGATGAGCATCGCGGAACAGGGCGAAAAGGACCGAAACCAGCGAATCTGGACCGCGCAGGATGTTCTCGAATCAGAGAACAGTGCTGTTGGCGATTTCGAAATTCTCGAGCTTGAGACTGGCAACTTGGCCATCCAAGAGCGACGACGAATTGTCACGCTTGACGAGTGGGAAGGCTTTTTTGACCCGACATCGGGACGGCTACAAATTACCGCCGAGGAAGTCAAGGAGCGCATCTTCCACGGAGGATTAGATCCAAATGACGGTGTGCGTAAAGAGGCGTGGCTGTTCTTGCTCGGCGTGTATCCATGGGACAGCAGCCACGAGGAAAGACAAGCGATCATGAACTCAAAGCGCGACGAGTATATCCGTTTGAAAGCAGGCTGGTGGGAGCGCATGGTGGACGGTACCTCGACCTCCGAGGAATACGAAAACTGGAAAGAACAACGCAATCGAATAGGTCAGGCCCTCGGATTCCCCACTGAAAGTTTTCACATACTTACTTCCACCCCAGAAAAGGATGTTCATCGCACCGATCGTACCATCCCTTTATTTGCTGGGGAGGATATTCCTCACCCTGACCCCGACTCGCCGTTCGCCGATACGGGAACCAATGTGCACCTTGAGCAGATGAAGGATATGCTCTTGACGTACAACGAATACAACCCAGATTTGGGATATGTGCAAGGCATGAGTGACCTCCTGGCTCCTCTCTATGCGGTCATGCAGGATGATGCTGTGGCTTTCTGGGCCTTCGTTGGCTTCATGGATCGAATGGAACGTAATTTCCTCAGAGATCAGTCCGGCATGCGATCACAGCTCCTTGCTTTAGATCATCTCGTCCAGCTCATGGACCCTCAGCTCTACCTTCATCTACAATCGGCGGACAGCACGAATTTCTTCTTCTTTTTCCGCATGCTGCTGGTTTGGTACAAGCGTGAGTTTGAATGGCCAGATGTCCTGCGCCTCTGGGAGGCACTCTGGACCGATTACTTCTCCAGCAGCTTCCATCTTTTCATTGCACTAGCGATTTTAGAGAAGCATCGCGACGTCATTATGGATCACCTGAAGCATTTTGATGAAGTGCTAAAGTACAGTAAGTCTGCACTTTCAATCGTGTGCAACTAACATCTGTTCTGTCGGTACTAACAGCTTTCCAGTCAACGAGCTTTCCAATACAATGGATCTTGTCCCTATTCTTACTCGTGCTGAGTCGCTTTTCCGCCGTTTCGAGCGGTCGGTGCAAGCCATCGATAAGAAAGACAATTTCCCTGTCCCTTCTGCTCAGCAGCGCCGACCAACCAGTAGCAGTCCAAACTCAACTGATAAAGGGAAATCGCCTCAACGCCCAACTGTGGCTTCTAGCAGCGGCGTTCATACCCCTTCGGCTCTTCAACAGGCAATCGACAAGGATAAGCCCAAGGTCATTTCTCCCGAGTTGCGTGAGCTTCTAAGAAAAGATGTCCCCTGGCGACGCCAGCAGGTATCCTAGTGGAGGTTGATGAGTATGCCGTGTTCATATTGGAGGGTCTCCAGCGCGATTGCTTGACGATTCCCGCTCATCTCATATTACGACTTTACGCATTGCTCTTGTATACGATCCCATTTATTTGTACCCATGTTATTGCCTCCCGAATAGGGGTTGGGACTTTGGCTTCGGCGTTTGTTCAGCTTCATGACAGCTTCATGATTTTAACTTTCTTTCGCACGATGTATTGCCCAGCTCTCTTTTGGTCACAGCACCTACCACTGAATACAACCAGCATTTTCATCGTTGGACCCGAGCCTTAGTGTTTCAGCATCGGGAGTCCCCTCCTACTGAGAGAGCTGCCTGTCATAGTTAACAGGAAACTCAGTAAAACATATTCCATTCTAAATCTATCATGTATGGTTTGGGAATCAAGAGCGCCAGTAAGCAGTAAAATTCAGGTTCTATCACTGTCCGCTTGAATGCAAAGTGATGTCTTTAGCACGGATTCATCGTCCACCTCGCTGTCATGCCACGAGTCGCAAGCAGCAAATCTATGCGCTCACACCGGGGAAGCAGTCAGCAAGGCCCTTCTTGTGCTTGTTGGAGGCGTGCTCAAGCAGACTATACATCAACACGTCAGCAAAAGATATATCCTGACATATAAACAGGAGACATGACTTACGCAGGAGCCTTGGTAGTCTGCAGGAAAGTCTGCAGGCAGACCTTGCACTGGATGTTCATGGCCTTCTCATTCTACCCAGACAAGTACAATTAGTATCAGTACTTATATAGTATCGAAGAATCAAAACCGAATCCTTTCAAGAAAAAAAATACTGCACGTACGGTCTTGATCTGCGACTTGGCAACCTTGCCCTTGTCGGCATTGTTGCGCTCGCGCTTCTGGTTGGCCTTGGCTCCCTGTTGACAAGTATCAGTTTCAGGCTACACGTTAGTTGTAGGATTTGTGGCGTGCGAGAGAGCCTGAGATTCCAGACTCAGTCGCGCATCTCCACCACCAAGGTCCTCGTACGTTACCCATTGTGCAGGATTGTCTGGTATATATGTGACTGGAGATCGAGTCGGGATGGGGAGAAAATTTTCTCCACTCTGTCCAGGCCGCGGGGATCAAATTTGTCAAATTTGTCACTTGGGCTGGGCGGGAGGGGCAAAAGGATGCTGACTCAGCCGCGACTGGTTCCTGGTCCAGTTGAGGAACGAACAATTCAGTGACTATAGGTCCATTGCAAGTCATGAGGGTTGGTTGATAGGGAAATCTCGGAATTCAGTGTCATGCTCGGTTATTGATATTTTGCATGTACGTACTCCAGAAGGGCATCTAGTGCATGTCTCCCAACTACACTGCATCCACCAATCAGATCTCACAGACGAGAAGTATACCAGAAGCCATACTTTGACTGATCTATAAATATACTGAACACCAAACTTCGACAAGGTCGGATCAGTAAATCAAGGTATAACTTGCTTTGTTTGAGAGACTGCCTAGTCTTGGATCATAGACGCCCGTCTCCTTCCTGTCTGAGTCATAGTAGGCGAAGAGTATGTCAACGCATTGAAACTAGCTCAAGAGCGTACATCTGCTGTGCAATAACCCCTTGACCCTTTATTTTCCTGCTTGATCTACAGGGTCACTCCCGTATTTCCAATTTTCACTAACAGGCCATCGATCTTGACTACTACCCTGGCAGTCATCGTCCTGGTAATGTTTATAAGTTACCTGGTTCTCATGCTGGACCGAGTACTACCTATGATGGAAGATATCAGACGTCTTAGTTAACTAATTAGCCGAAGTACTTATCTGAGCAGTGTATTTCCATTAGCAAAAGAAGCTCGGTCAACAAGAAAAATATAGCGAGATAACCATATGAGTAGAAGCGGGCTTGTTTCCAATCAACTCCGACCCTATTTATGTGTATCTTTTACCACATCCACTCATCTGTCACGGTATAAAGTAGCTCATCAAAAGGCAAGTAAAATGCAGCACTCTATTCAGGGGTATTAGCTACAACATCGAGGGTAGTATCAAGAGAGACCGAACAACGCAGAATATACAATCGCAAACCCGAAAACGACCCGGTATGTGAGGATATCAATCGCAACCAAGACCCATTAGGCCCCAAACACAAAATCACATTCAAAAACTCAAACCGATTTCTTTCGCCACGCTGATGCAAATGATGCAAATGATGCAAGTGAGATAGTATCAAACTGATGGAAGAATACGAAAATATCCGGCATACATGCAATATGCAGGATAGAATGAGACGTTAAAGTCTCAGAGAAGATCGCTTTTATCGACGGTTTCCAAGACCGCGGAGAGAGACTCGTTTACTCGAGCCTACAGATCTGATATCACTGATACTCGAGACCTTGGGTAACGATCGGCGGCCATGGCTTCGGTTGAGGTCGTGGTCATCGGCCTTTTGTGGGTCGATCACGCTCTCAGTACCAGGCGCGACGTTCAATGCAAATGATGGAGAGTTCACCGAGCTAGACCTGCGAGTCTGCTGCAGGACGTCCTTTACCCAAGCCTCGCCCTCTGGACTCATGGAAATTTGTCGCGAGCGGGGCTTCGGGCCCGCCAGACCCAGGGGTGTTGATTGAGAATCGTGGGTGAGAGATGCGAGTGCAATGTTTGCAGGAGAATGGGTGCCTCCAAAAGAATAACTGGAGGACATCGAGAGACGACGTCCATTCGGGAGTGTAACCGGCGGAGGCGAAATGTATGAACTGAAATTTCCCGTGGTGACTGATCGGGGACCCAAAGCATCAGAGGCGCTAGATCCGCGTCTTTTACGGACGGCAAGTGACGATTGCGGACGTGCACTCATAACAGATGGAGGCCGAGAGGGAGTCGCCCGACCAGATGTGAGATAGGGAGAAGCTGCTGTCGATGTTAACGTGGCAGCGGGAGAGGAGTAGCCGGGAGAGGTTCGAGTCGTCAGACCCTGTACCTCGACGCGCGGGGTTTCTGAGACCTTGCGACGTCCGTGATGGATGACATATTCGCGCAAGTATTCGCCAAGATCGGCCCAGCCACCACCAACACGGACCATGACGCGCTGACCGTCTTCTCCAACAGTGCGGACAAAGAGCTTGGTAGGTGCTGTCTGGCCTCCATGATGCAGATGATATAGCTTGACGTAGCTGTCTTCGGCCTTGTGAGCGTGGGACAATCGTCGGCGTGCGGCAGGCATGAGCATCAATGAGGGAGCTGGGGTAATACTGCGCGAGGGTACCTGCGGCGACTCGGACCGGCCTCTTTCTCGCATCTTACGGTCCATAGAAGAGGATGAAGAAGAAGCATCGCCTTCGTTGTTGGGATCGACGAGGTGAATCCGACCAGGAAGAGTGCTCAAGATAGAATTGATCTTTTCGTCAAGGTGATCCCGCGGTCTCCGCATAGCTGGAGAAGGCGGACGCGAGCCTTCGTCAACTAGCTCGGATTCATCTTCCTCCACATATGGCAGTTCCTGCTTCTTGACACCGAGGCTCTCCAGACTCGGATGAGCAGTGAGCCGTTGGCGCAAGCGGACAGACTTTGGTTGCTCCTGATGAAGAAGGGCCCGATGAGCCGTATTCATACCGAATGCCTTTCTGTTGTGCTCAACATTCTTCTTGGAGTTTTCGCTTTCCTTGAGGTCGGATGCAGATTTACCACGAACAAGTCTTGGACGTTGACTAGACCCACGAGGTGGTGCCCGCGGTGCAGGCGTCGCGCGACCTGCGGTGGCGTGTGGCAGTTTAGCGACACCAGCCTCTTTGAAAGAAGACGGGAACTTAGCGGCCTCTAATTCAGGCTGTTCGCGTATATTCAAATCGAACTCATCATTGATGAAGCGCTCAAGAGGCAGGCTCACCGTGCGGTTCTGTGGGAAGGCTGCTGGTGATGATTTCTCACTCTCGAATCGCAGTAGTCGGTCAGCTCTCAACAGATGATCACCATGCGAGCGGACCGAGTCTGATTGAGGGAATTCCCGGCGGGACGGGGTGATAAGAGGGCCGTCATGCGAGGAGCCCGTTTGGGGCTCGGGGGCGTCGGGGCTTGATATGAGAGAGGAGTTGTCGGAGAGTAAGGAGCCTACAGAAGGCGTAGATGACCGCCGTAGGTGACGACACGAACTTTGAATATCCTTATCGAGATTCAGTTTTCCAGGTCGGTGTTTTGATAGCTTGATCGGGCTCTGTAGCGGCTTCCTTGTGGAGACAGGTACCTGTGTCGGCTTTTCCTCCCTGGAAACGGACACAGCAGTAGTAGGCCTTGACTCGGAAATAGCAGGTTGAACAGGTTCAGATTGCTGTGTAGGCTCCTGAACGATTTCCTGGAAGATGGTACGGGGATCGTGCGTGTTGAGGGGAGCTTCAGCCGAAAGAACATCAATTTCTGGCACTTGTGCTTCTTCAGAAGCAATCGCGCGTGTCTCGGGTTTGGAATTTTCTGGGGTTACACAGATTGTATCCGAAGGGCTTGAAGCGGCCGGAATCTGCTGGACCATCTCCTTCGGTGATCGAGGCTGATGGTCAACCACCGGGGAATCGCCAATTTCCATCTGTTTTCTACTAGAATGGGATTCTATGACTGGCGGCTCTGATACAGCACCCACTGTAAAGTTGCTTGGTGTCTTTATCTTTTCAGTTTCACCCGAAGGGATTGGCTTCTCAAGGAACGGGTCATCATCTTGCATGACATTGTACTCAGGCAGAGCAGCGGGTTTGGATCCAGATGACGACAAAGGCCGTTCTTGATTGTAGTTAGGAGGCGGGACGTTTTCCTTGTCCACGGATCCAAGTGTCGCTGGTGATGGCACCCGAGACGGGGATGGCTGCTTCGAAATAGCGTCCGTACTGTTGAGTGAGAAGGCGGGTCGCGTGGAAATTTGTTGATCCTCGATGACAATCGGATTCGTGTGGATTGGTGACTGATCGTTCGAAGCATTTGATGAGGAAGTGCCCGGGGTCTCAGAGCAAGGGTCGAAAGAGAAATTGTCCAGATCAGAAGATTTTGACAACACTTGATCTGTATCAATCGGCGAGGTGATGAAAGTTCTGATGTGTTTGTCGGTATGGTTTTCGCTAGGGGAGTGAGTCTGAGGTTGAGTTCCATGCTCTTGATCTGCCTCAATCGTCTTTCGCGGAGATTCCAGTTCGGTAGCTGGTGCTGCTTCCTCCGCCGAGCTTTCACCTGGCTGGCACTCTTTCGGTTGAACCTTCATACACAACCAGTTTGTGCGAAGCCTATATCTCTCAGCCTCAACAACCCAAGCAGCAAAGTCCGACTCGATGCTCTCCAAGTCATCAATCCAGGTCTCCGGTAGGGAATCCTGGCGGCCCTCCAATGCATCGAGGGCGCGATCCATTCGTCGACCCACTGCAACCACGTTGGATTCAAGGTCGACATGCTCGGCGCGTAGATGTGAGTCAGAAAGTCTGGATTTGGCGTTCTCATGAAGGTTGGATGTCCGTAATGAATGGAAGGAAGAATCCAGGGATGCTCGTGTCGCTTTCAACTCCCTCAGCAGGCCCGGTACTTGACGTAGGACAAGGAGACGAACGTCCCAGGTAGTCAGGAGACTATTCAGTCGTGATAACAGTGGCAAGGCGCGCAGGATCGTAGCGGTGATCACGGCTGTGAAATCACTAAGCTGTACATAGCTGAGCGGCGGGGGCACGGACACTGTACTGGTCGAGGAGGAAGGGCGAGACCGAGATGGAATGTGGGCATTGAGAACGTGTTCCTTCAATTCATCCACATCTAAATTCTCCATTCCATCCCTAATCTCGTCAATCCTTTTCTCATACTCCTCGACGAGAGCTGCCGGCAAGCTGCCATAATATTCCACATCCGCACTGCTTCGACTACTACTAGCTGTCGGGAGCAAGAGGGAGCTCGATACGACAGAATTGGCTTGTGAAGGGATTTCGGCCGGTGGCTCAAATCCCTTTCCAAGCTTCGCTTCGCTATGTTTCGGCCATATCCACGATTGTACCTCTTTATACCAAATATCCAAGTTCTGGGCGGCGATAGCGGCACGGATTCCAAGGGCGCGTTCAGCGGGCGAGACTTGAGATATACTCTGGGAGAGGATATTATGAGAAAAGTTGTCGTTTGAAGGGACGGCCTCGGTGGATGTTAGGGCGTGTAGAGTGGATTCTGGGGATAGGTTGCTGAGGAGGGGGTCAATTTTTTGGTATAACGAGGCCGGATTTCGCTCAGGGGACGCCGAGCGGGAGTTTTCTCGCGAATGAACCGGAGAGAGCCGTATCGACGGGCGAAGAGGGCTCATTCGACTGGTTGCCATTCCGAATGGCGGGTTGTATAGCTGCGAATCGGTCTTCACAGGAAGGAGACTCGGCGTGTGTGATCAGGCTCGAGCTGGCGGAAGAATGACGGAGATCGGAATGATGCAGCAGGCGGACGAAGAGAGCACTGTCGAGTCCGCATGCTGAGACGCGTTTGGAGGGAGTTTGCAGTCGTGAGAAGCTCTTGATGATCCTCCTAAGCTGTTCGGAAACTTGTTGCAGTGCGGTGCGGCTGGCCGAGTCGAGAAAACACGGAGGCTGGCGGTCAAGACTATAGCGAGTGAATTGTGGGGAATTGAGGGATCTGAGATCAGTTTCCCGATGACGAGCAGATCAGAGGACGGAGAATAATGAGAGAGAAAGAACGGAAAAAAGGAATGGGCAGAAAGGACCAGCTTCCTGGGATAAATCCTCGTGGCGGAAATAATTGATGCTGATCGAGACTCGTCAGAGATGGTGGATCTACAGTAAAAGGGGGGCCACGGAGGAAGTGGACCTCTCGCGCGCGCGCTTCCGCCGATCCGCGACGCTATTAGTTTCGCGAATTGTCCGGGGTTGCACTGCGGGTGCTAAGATCACTCAGTGGCGGTCTATATTTGCAGTTTATGAAGATCTACAACAAGGGATTTGAAATTGGGAGAGAAGATTGACTGTGCTGGGGGAAGGATACTATGAGAACAGCCACTCGCCGGAGTATACGGAAGAGCAAGTAAGGAGTCTTGTCTCCACTCATTAGGACACATGACTATAGAGAAAGGGGGAAATGATTGAAGAAAGTAGGTGAGAAGTCTATATTTGCCCATCAACTTCGATAAATAATCAATCTAGGGCCAGTCGCCAAACAGTCATGATGCAGTCATCCTGGCTGTGTCGGGGCAAAACAGGGCATCGCAACTCCGCTCACTCAAGAAAGCCCCTGGGAAGTAGGAAATGAGGATGAGGTCCTTCAAGTTAACAGAGATCAGATCTTTCGTTCCGCTGTACTTCGTAGCCACGAAATGCTAGATGGTGTTTCAGACGAGCGCTTACAGTTCCTCAAGATGTGGAGTGGGTTACTATCGACACTTCCGCTCTTCAGAAAATCACAGAGCATTTTGTGAACGAGCTAACAAGGGTCTCTCCAAAGGAGCCCACGGGCCGAGTTCTACAATGGCTAAATGATGCGTCTGGTGTTGATCACGCTTTTCGGAGAAGGCAAATTGTTCAAGGGCCAAGATATCAGCCGCCTTTAAAGACAGCATGCCGTTGATACGACATTTCTCTCCATCGCGGAGCTTGACACTTCAGAAGGGCTGAGAGATTTGCGAGAGAAATTCGAAGAGAACTTGAGCTTGTCATCGGACCTAGAAGACCGCAAGATATGCCGGTAGTTCATCAGCCTCATTGGCATGCGTGCAGAGCGACTCCATGAATGTGGAATAACGGCAGCTTGCAAGAAGACCAACGCCTGGAGATGCCATGTAGGTGTTGATGGCGCGGTGTCTACTTTACATAGAGGCATGAAGTCGCGAGGCGTCCCAGGCTTTACGCGAGAATATCAACTGGCCACCAGACGAGTTAGATTTGATCACACTCAATCACTCGGAAGATGGAACAGGGTTTGGGGCAGCACTGGCTGCAGTGTTGACTGCGGGGGGCGAGACCAAGGGTAGATCATCCAAGATTGCTCACATTGGTTCTATGAACCGAGATCATCAATAATCAATGTAGAAGTGAATTTTTGGTTCGCGTCACGGGCCGATAGAGCGATAAGATAAGCCGATAAGCACTTCACCTTCAAACACTCGCCTTTTCACTTGCAACATTAGCTGCGCCATACAGACACGATGCGGTTTCGAACTCAATTAAAGAATACCAGGACCTTCTCCAGTGCGTATGGGTTGAAATGCTCGTGAATTCCGACTAACTTCTCTTCAGAGTTGACCGCCTCACTGGCATCATTGGGCAAAGTATGCTGGATGCGACTTGAATACGACGTGGTTCGCTTCACCGTAATCCCAGATCAAGGTACCCAAGTATGGGCCCAGATCCCAGTTGTACGTGCCAAATTGGCTCTAGAATGGATTTCATCGGTCAATATCACTGATTCCTGGCCAAGGACACAATCTTTGAAGAATCATCGTATCAATTAGAATCCAACTCGGACGCAATCAATATTGAAATCAATATCAGTCTTTTAAACCGCGCGCTGCGGTCAACATTCGGCGCCTCATCGTCACAGCTGCGCCTGACGAAGAAAGACAAGATGCCCCTGCTTGCACTCACAGTCCTCGCAACTGAATGGACCGAGGGAAATATGGCCTTAGCCACCGACGAAGCCGCTGAGCAAAGCCATAAGACAGGATCGTCCGCACAAAACGATGTCGTCGGTGACCGGCGAGCGCGTGAACGTGAGACATGGGTCACGCAAGAAATACCCATCAAAATTCTGCACGAGGACGTAGTAGAAAGTTTACATGAGCCACATTGCCCCGATCCAGACGTATACATCATTCTTCCAAATCTGATGCAGTTGAAAAGTATTTCAGATCGATTCACCAAGCTAGCCTCTTCAGACAGCAAAGGTCAAAATTCGGGCATCGTGGTTACGGATCCAGCGGCATCTTCTGCCGGCGCAACGGCCCTTTCTACCAACGCAGCCCCGAAACTGGAGTTGTCGGCCAATATGCATGGTAAACTACGCATTGCGATTGCGACGGATGATTTGCGCATTGCGAGTCTTTGGTCTGGACTCGTGAATCCCCCCCTGGATCCTGCGCATATCACGCAGGATCGGGCTTCTCAGCTACTCAGTGAGAGGATGCGCGAGGCCGGTGACGATGATGAGGCTGGATGGGCCAAAGTCAGGATTGACGGGAAAGACTGGGGCCGAGTGTTGAGCGTTGGAAGATTAAGTCCGAAGGTTGTTGCTTGTGAGTTGACAACCTCCTGAGAACGATGAGCTCCTGAAAGTTTCCGGGCTTGCTGCTAATACATCTAGGCTTTATCAATGAGACGGCTTTAGTTTTATACGTCTACCTACCAGGCAGTTGGAATGGTGAGGAATCGTGTCTGACTGTAAGTTGTTCCTTGTTGTTGATCTGTCATCCAAAAACAACCAACTGACGCTAAAATTAGTATTATATCAATTCTTTTACGACATGACGATTCATCTCAATCAATTTTGTCTGCGTTACATGAGCAATGCTTGCGTGCTTACGGGCGTATGTGCTAAATCTCCAAAGAATAGAGTATTGGTCAAAATTACCGCAATCATTATTAAAACAAGTGCATGGCGAAAGACCATACTGAATAGGAAACAGATAGTTCAGGAACAAGGACGATGCATAGCACCGCAAGCAGAAGGGGGTAAAATATGATATACATGATGCAAGGAGAATCGTCTCCCTCGCTTGGCGGAAGGAATTTCACAGCAACGAACAGCAGAACCAGCAAGCTATGTACAAGGACTTTGCGATGCCGACCTTGCTCCGGGTGTGAGAACGCCGTGAAAATGGGGATTGTGTCAGTCCAGAAACTGGTCAAGAACAAGACACGTGCAAGATGCGGGGAGAAGGAAAATTTGACAGCAGGGAATCTCTATTGTATGGGACAGGCAGGGGTGCTTCATAGGGCAGAGGGGGTTCCAATGATGGAGAAAGACACGGCGGACATCGAGAGGCATAATAACACAAATGAAATGACAAAAGAAAAAAGTCCCCCCAGTCAATGATCCAAAGACCAAGGCGACTTGTTATACTCAACGCTCTTGACTGATCAAGATTATTGAGCCATTACATCGACGTAGCGGCCCTTCTTCTTGCCCTTGACGGTATTGCCCTTACGCGCAGTGGGAGCGCCAAGCAGGTCATCAATAGAGTTTGCATGGGTCAAAGAAGAGGCAGGTCGAGGTGGTGGGCCACCCGAGCTACTAGGTGGTGTTGGAACAGCCGCACCTGTGGACACGGACCGAGGCATAGCACTGAGTGGCGGGGGCGCGCCAAGTGCCGACAACGCAGGACTGGATGAAAGAGGTGGGGGTGGCATATCGCTGGCAGAAGACTGGGGGCGGCTACCTGCACCAGACATAGGAGGTCCTCCCAGAGGAGGCATGCTGCCAGAGCTGGCAGCTCGACTCGGCGGGGCAGAAGCTCGTGGTGGAGGTGGTGTAGCACGAACAGCAGCCGCAGAGTTAGGGTCCTTCTTATTGACCCACTTCTTGAGGTCTTTATCGTAGTAGAAGGAATTCTCTTCACCGAGCTTGGCCTTGATAGGACCGCCGCCCGTCTTTTCATTTTCCTTCTTGGCACCTCCAAACCAACCGCCGAACCATCCCTTTTTCTGTGATTGCTCCGCATCTCTCTTGGCTATAATCAAGACGGTTAGTACGGCTGTGGGAGACTTGGGCTATTTCCATTCTATCTTTGACTTACCATCTTCCTCGGCGGCCTTCCTGAATGCCTCGTCCGCCTTACGGTCGTTTTCGGCCTTTTGCATGGCGGCAGCCCGAGCGGCCAGGTCGTCGTCTTCATCGTCATCCATGAAAGACATTTTCTTCCGAGGTGCCGGCTCCTCGTCCACCGAAGAGGGCTGATCTGTCCCCTCTGCCGGGGAACTCAAATCCGGAGCAGCATAGGATGGTGGCGCATAAGCATTGCTAGGCGGAGGCATGTAGGACGTAGCTTCTGACTGCGGCATACCAGGAGGGCCCTGGTAGTAAGACGACTGTGCAGCTGACGTTTGTTCAGATGCCTGCTGTTGCTGATCCTGCTGTCCATGGGGCTGGTAGAAGAGGCCATTGACAGCAGGCGCTGCTTGGGTGGGCGGTACGACCTCTGCAGGCGATTGTGCGGTCAAGTCCTCTTCAACCGGAGCAAGCGGCATGTAGGATGTCTGAGGCGGAGTGGGTTGGTAACCCGAAACAGCGCTAGGAGAGCCGTACATAGGTGCAAAATTCTCGACCGGGGAGGCAGGGTATTCTTGCGAGGTTCGACGCTGTGCAAAAGAAACGCCACCAAACGATGGAGATCTTTGCGAGTCCATGGATGAGCGTCCTCGGAATTGTTCGGGCGAGGCATTTGGCGCATACTGATTTGGCATGTATCGCGACGCGCCGCCAGCAGGGGCGGGAATTGATTGAGCCGCTGCTGCTCCAGGATAGGAGCCATACAGGTCAGATACAGAAGGAGATCGACTGACAGTTGGCGTTCCGGCAACATTGGCAAAGGGGCCGAAGTCTCCAACCTCACCGGCTTTGCCAGAGCCTGTCGACGCCGCATCGCTGTCATCACCAGCGACGAAGCTGTTGAATCGAGCCCACATAGATCCGGAAACCTTCTCCATGCTAGGCTTAGAGATCCAAGAACCACCGTCGGTGGTGGTCTGACGGAGTCGGGCAGAAAGCTCATCGACCTCGACGAACAAATGCTGATGATGATACGGGGAGGGACGAGTGGTTGCTTTGAGCGATGCGGCAACTCCATCACAGTAGATCTGAGCCTCAGACTTGCGTCCCTGGTCGGCTAGCTGCTTAGCGTGGAGGAACTTGAAGGCCAAAAGATATGGCAAGCTGGCCGCCGGCGAGCTAGCCAAGATCGAGGTGGCATATTCGTAAATCTCAGTGAGAAGAATGGCGTCCTCATCCATCAATGAGCAAGGCAGGCGCTGGTGATCAGCACCAAGAAGCACAATATTCGCTTGAGGATCATCGGCACCGCTGAAGACCGCGCTGCGAGAGAAGATAAAGCAGATATGTGCGGCCTCCACGCGTCCATATGAAGCCAATAAACGACCAAGAGCAAGCAGTGACGGCTGGTCGTCAGAGCTCCTGTTGCTAAGCACCAATCCGACGGTGTCTCTCCAGCTGTTCAACCCATCCAGTGCATTCTTAGGAGATCCATGGCGATCATTCATGCTGATTAGCTGGTGACCAGCCCGCGCGGAGGGAGGCACAAGCTCGTCAACACTCTCCTCAACATTTCCCGCGAATATTTCATAGAGCGCTGCAAGCGACTCGGTATTGGCGGCAGTGGATTTGATCTCACGTCGGACAAACTCCTGAACAGCTTGTTTCCAAATCGCTCGGTCCATAGTAGATGCGAGAATCATAGCGTGTCCCCATAGGCGGCGGTCCACAGCGGCCCAGACAGCCTTTTCGCGTTCACCTAGTAGCAAAAGATTCCGCAACTCTTCCATCCACTGGGAATCAGCAACTGTATCCGGCTGACACGATGCTCCTTGAGAGGCAAATCCGCTGGAAGTGCCAAATGGGCTTATCACAGAGCCATCGGGTCCGAGTTCGGGAAGATTCGGCACAAATACTTGACGGAGGGAGTTCTGTACCTCAGTTGAACCATCCAAATGCCCATCATTTTCCACCAAGCATTTAACAACCTTCCAAAGCAATATCTTCTCTTCTCGGCGCTTCTGGATATCGGGATGGGACTGTTCAAAGCCATGAGCCATGTCGTTTTCAAACGCAGCAATCTTGCTTGACAGCCAAGCAAGCACGTCCTTCTTCTTGGACTTGTTCTTGAGCAGACCCGGATGTTGAACAATAGTATCTGTCGATGGGATCCATTGGCTGGCCGTTGAGAGCTTGGGTTCGCCAGGGCTAGGCTTGATCATCGGGACAGCTTGACCAACAGAGTAGCGAGGGATCTGCTGGGGGAAGCAAGAGATGACAGAGCCACCGAAGCCGAATTTAAAAATAGGAGCGCCTCTCCATCGCTGAAGAGGGTCCTTTTCTTGTCCATCAGTCGGCGCAATAAACTCCAGGTGCTGGGAGAGAGCACGAGTGCGGCCCTGTGTAGAAGGATGCATGGGAGCGTACGGATTGGTCGCCTTGGTCGGTGAACCAGATCCGTGCACAGAGGCCGGGCGCGGTAAAGTTGTAAGAGGCGGCACCGCAGCCCGAGGGTTCGTCATTTGCTGACCAGGTGAGGAAGTATGGGATCGACGAGGAGGCGCTGGTTGCGAATCGTTCGCCTGCCGGGATGACGGAGGTACGACTGCTTCTGCTGCTGGGACAGCGGGGTAGACACTGCTTGGTGCAACCCGCTGAGCAAATTCGTTGACATACTCCGGTGGTGCATAGCGACTCTTGGGTGGTGGGGGGGTCTGACGTCGGGCAACCGGGGGGCTTCCCCCATCGAGGTTTCTAGCACCATTTGCTAGCTGTGGAGCATATGGCGGCCCTTGATCAATGCTAGGCCGCTGCGCACGTGGTGGTGAAAGATCAACTGAAGGCTGAAGCGAAGGCGGTTGCGGCTGTTTGACCTGAGCCTCATCGGGCTGGTATGAAGCCTTCTCATGATAAGCAAGAGGACTAGAGGTACGAGGCTGGAAGGGCAGATTATTGACATGGCCTGGAACGGCCAAGGGCTGAGAGGCATAGCGGCTTCGAGAAGCCGGTCCCGAAGGAGGAGGCGCAGGTGAGTATCGCGGCATTGAAGGTGGTTTGGCGGATGGTTGCAAACTTGGCGGCTGGGGGGAATATCGAGAAGCAGCAGGCGGACCAGCCGGTGCACTCGACGCCAACAAAGAGGGCACAGCATAAGGGTCCAAACGCTCTGGTGGTTGCAGAGAAGGTTCAGGCGGCACATTTCCTGGTAAAGCAGCAGGAGGTGCAGCAGGTGCATATGAATTTTGCGGCGGCGTAGCAGCAGCAAGTGACGAGCCAGTCGTCATGGCTGCGGCAGGATTAGGAGAGTATCGCCCGGAGCTTGTCGCGGGTCGAGACTTCGGAATCGGCAAGGGAAGTTCTTCGTAGAAATTCTTTGGAGCGGGCGGAGCTGCCGGTGCCGGTGCAGCAGTCGGGGGAGCACTTGCAGCTGGGGGAGCACCATACTGGGGGATACCACTGTTGGGAGGCGGCGGTGGGGGCATGCTACCCATGGGCGCTGAGACAGGCTTGTGAGTTACCACAGGTCGTCTGGGCCGAGACAGATCGTCTGGCAGGTCATATGGAGATTTGTAGCCCTCCTTAGACTGCTCTACAAAACTCTCCGCGCGAGGGGCTAGCACGGGGCCCGGCGGCTGCTGGGAGAAGTACGGAGGTATCGCAGCATTCACAGTTGGAGTTGCTCCAGGTATAGGGATACCTCCAACCAGGTCTGCAGTTGTGGGTTGGTGTGGTGTATATATGCCAGGAATAGCTCGAGGCTGGGTCTGACTGTTGGGGGTTTCGAACGGGCTGCTCAGGCCACCAAGACCAGCGTTGGTTGCACCTGGCGTGGCGCTCTGAGGGACATATTTCTGTCCAAGGGTGCCAGCTTGCGGCTGCCCAGGCGCAGCGACAGTTGTATCATCTTCCAGGAGCATATCATCATCGTCCAGATCGAGAGCAGCCTCCCACCTGGCAGCCAATTCGTCTTCCCCAGTATCACTGAGTTCCGCTTCCCATCGTGCGGCAAGATCATCTTCAGTTTCTACAGCTGGTTCAGCCTGACCCGCGGGTTCTACAGGCTCGGACGTAGCTGCAGCTTTCAGAGCATCATCAAATTGGGCGGCAGCCGATGTATCGCTTGTTGGAGAGTCGATGTTGAAACCCGCGGAATCCATCACCTGTGATGTGCTCTTACGAGTAACATGCGGCGAGGACACCTCATCACTCATTTCTACCCGTGCAGCCGAGCTGAAAAAGTCACCCGCGTCGTTTTCATCGTTGGCAAAGAGGTCATGAACAGGTATTGTTGGCTGTTCCTTATGCACGGGCGATTGCGGGCCATCCTCATCCAACAGCGGGACGCCTTCTTCAAAACGGGACTCGGCCTCTGGAGGTGCGAAAATGGGCTTTGTTTGAGTCTTCAATTGATTGAAGAAGTCATCTCCATCGGAGTCCACATCGTTGTCTGCT
The DNA here is from genome assembly GCA_037356195.1 of Penicillium sp. F50. Classification (NCBI taxonomy): domain Eukaryota; kingdom Fungi; phylum Ascomycota; class Eurotiomycetes; order Eurotiales; family Aspergillaceae; genus Penicillium; species Penicillium sp. F50. The sequence continues at coordinate 1,360,346 of JAYXSA010000080.1, read as the reverse complement.
TCAATGCTCCAAGGGTCGGCATCTCGTGAATTTGACTTGTTCGTAGGCAATTCGGCCTCTAATTGCGGCACGTCTCCGGCTAGCAATGGTGAAAAGGGTGTCGCAAGCGGCTCTTCACTGCGAGGCACCACAGGCTCCGGCTCAACCCCGTGGGTGAGTAGCTGCTCTGTTGAAAGTTGCCCAGCCTGTGTCTGTTCCGTCTGTCCTTCAAATTGGGATGTTTCAACAACGGGGGCAGCCACCGGGTCGGCTTGATGGTGCGCAAGTTGAATAACAGCAGATGGCTCGACAGCTGGCTCCTTCACGTCGGTGGATTGTTCAGCCGGCAGGGAAGGCACGGTGTCGTCCTCCAACTTCTCCAGCTCGGCCACGGGAGATGGCTGTGGGCGCGCGGTTGACTGGGAATCATTGACAAACGGAGCTTGTTGGAAGTCTTGGGCGTCGAGTGAGGAGCGGACATACTCGGTCGGGGTGGCAGTCGACTCGGAGGAGGGCAATAGGGTTTGTAGAGGCACGGCATCTGCGGAGCTATCATCAGATGATTCGGGCTTTGCTGCAGAATCTGCAGGGGCCTTGGTCTCGTCAAGGCCGTCGTTTCCCGTGCTCTTCACCTCCTCATTGTCGCCGACTCTTGGGACATCCTGAACCAGAGAATCATCCACCACGGATGTCACCGCATCCGCATCTTCCAGTTGAAGTGGTTTTTCTTCGGTCTCATTTGGCATGTTCCACGCAGAGAAGTCTTCATCACTCAGATGCGATTCAATGTCGGGTGCATGTGTTTGGTTTGGGCTTGCAGCGGCCAGGAGGTCGGCCAAACCACCTTCCGAAAAGGTCGCTGCATGGGAGGGGGAATCACTCTCTGGCCATGATGCGGGATTCCAGGAGGTGTCATTGCCTGCAGACAATGTTTGCTCCGCCATGGTGGGCGCGTGTGGTCCTCGATATTGACCCAATTAGGGGGTGTTCGTTTCGAAGGAAACAGTAAGCGGACACGTCTCCAGTGATGCCCGGGGGTCAACAATCCCGAAACGAGGAAGTTCTCGGCGTCAAATTCAACGATCCATGTAATAACGCAGGCGATGAAAGGAAATTTGCAGATTAATTAGAAGGCATTAAAGTTGAAGACATGAAATTCGCCAGAGTTCAAGGAAAAGGGAATGAATGATACGACTTGCGCATAAGGCCTGAATCGCGACAGCCCCAAAGATGGGATCGGACCCTGATTCGATAACAGCTGCTGACTAAGTTTGCTAGAAGGACCAGCGGATTACCTATTTTCCGAACTTCGTAACCAAAGACACCATTGGCAGTGCACAATTAGTTACCTGCGCTTATGTATGCTAATGTAAGCGGGTGCTTGACGGCTCCGCTATGCACAGTCAGGTGATAGCGGCCCCGTATCACGGGCGCTCTAGGCAGGCATTCACATCTCGTCGCAAAATATTGTCCTTTCACTGTCGAGAATTTGACTTTTGACAATTGGAGAGATTGTCACTTCTCAGCTTTGACATCTACGATTTTCCATTTTTCATTAAGCGCGTTCAATCCTCAGCCAATATCAATCATGCTCCCGTGGAAACCCAATGCTCTTGGATTAGTTATTTGAGATATGATCCTGGCATGTGCTGATAGAGCTGGAACGTACCACGTTTCCTCACAACTCACGATCTAAGTCACCGTCGACCTCCGCTGACTTGATTTATAAACATGTCTTCCTCCCACAACTATCTACACCCCCTCCAGCGATCAGATGACCTTGGCGATTCCTCGAGCTCTGATGACGACGACTTGGACCTCGAGGAGCTCGATCCCGATACCGCGTCACCCCAAGCCCCACGAACTTCCAAAAGCTACGCGAGTCGCTCACGAGGCTATGGACCTGGAATCGCTCTTCGGAATTTACGTGTCGGTGTGGGCAATCAGTGGAAACGGAGCGCATCCGGGCACGATGGGGAGGTAGACGGGGACACGGATGCGCTGCTAAAAGACGGCGAGGACGATGGACTTCGAACGTCTCATGGCAGCTCACGAAATATGGCCGAAGATGATGCGCCACTGCTTGACCGTCGGAACTCGACCCGATCGCCTCGGCAAGACGAATCGCCCAGAAAGGGCGGACGGTTACGCCTACTAAGCCTAAGAGGTCCTGGTTTCCTTCAAAGTGCCACCAACCGCCTACGAGGAAATGTGGAGCAACAAGAGAATAAACCTCCACGTAAAATCCTCGTCGGCCAATATCAACCCATCAAGTACCCGGCGAATGTTGTCTCGAATGCGAAATATACCCCCTGGAGCTTCCTTCCTCGCACCCTGTATAACGAATTTTCCTTTTTCTTCAACATCTACTTCTTGCTCGTTGCATTATCGCAAGTCATTCCCATTTTACGGATTGGTTACATGTCCTCATACATTGCGCCTTTGGCGTTTGTTGTCTCAATATCCTTGGGGAAGGAGGCCCTCGACGACATTGGTCGGCGGCGGCGTGATGCAGAGGCAAATGCCGAAGAATTTACGGTGGTCTCTCTCGGAGGGTCAAATACGTTGGAGATGACGAAAAAGTCTCGCGACCTGAAAGTTGGAGATGTGCTCAAAGTCCGCAAAAACCAGCGTCTGCCTGCTGATGTCGTGATTCTGAAAAGTGTCTTGAACGATTTGAACTTGGAGCGTGAGCGCCAAGCATCGGTGGAGGAGCCCGTTCCCGGGCCATCTACTGACCTTCTCAACTCCCCCGGGTCATGCCCTGGTCCTGCCGAGGAGACTCTTACTGCAAATACCGCCGACGCCTCCTCCCCGAGTGACACTTTCATCCGAACTGATCAATTGGACGGTGAAACTGATTGGAAGCTTCGGTTACCTTCTGTTCTCTCTCAAGATCTTCCTTTGAAAGACTTGACGCGACTCAAGATTACCGCCAGTCCCCCAGATAAGCGGGTAAACGAGTTTGTTGGCACTATTGAACTAAGTCCTCCTACTGGTTTCTATGATGCCCATGTCGACAACTCCACCGCTTCCACCAATAATATCGGGGCTCAGGATAGCGAAAGCCAGAATATCAACTCCTCCCCATTGACCATCGACAACACTGCTTGGGCGAACACCGTTCTTGCCTCCAACACAGTGACCTACGCTGCCATCATCTACACGGGCTCGCAAACACGGGCAGCTCTTTCCACGTCAGCCTCAAGGTCGAAAGTTGGCTTGTTAGAATATGAAATTAACAACCTGACAAAGATCTTGTGTGCGTTGACACTCGCCTTGTCTTTTGTCCTGGTAGCCTTGGAAGGGTTTGAGCCTACAAACGACAAGAAGTGGTATGTCGCAATAATGATCTACCTCATCCTCTTTTCAACCATCATTCCCATGAGTCTTCGAGTCAACCTAGACATGGCCAAGTCTGTATACGGTCGATTCATTCAGCGCGATAAGGACATTCCAGGCACGTTGGTTCGAACAAGCACAATACCGGAGGACCTGGGCAGAATTGAATATCTGCTATCAGACAAGACGGGGACCTTGACTCAAAATGGTAAGTTTGGTTTCTCGGAGGCGTTTTCCCTATGTGGAAGTGATGATTACTGATGTCTTCTCAGAGATGGAGTTGAAAAAGATCCATGTCGGTACTGTGTCATATGCTAACGAGGCGATGGATGAGGTTGCTTCGTTCATTCGTCAAGCCTTTGTGGGCAATGCTTTGACGACACCATCAACTGTATTTGGTACGCAGGCTGGTCAGGCCGCAGCCCCACGCACAAGAAGGGAAATCGGGTCTCGGGTAAGAGACCTCGTTCTAGCCCTCGCCCTTTGTCACAACGTCACCCCAACTGGAGAAGAGGAAGAAGATGGAAGAAAAGTGACCAACTACCAAGCCTCATCTCCTGATGAAATTGCCATTGTTCGCTATACCGAAGAGGTTGGATTAAAGGTCGCATATCGTGATCGCCAAACCATTGTCCTCGAGTCCATGGAATCGAAGCAGGTTGTCGTCCGGGTCAACATCCTCGACATCTTCCCATTCACATCCGACAGCAAGCGCATGGGTATTATTGTTCAATTTGAACAAAGTGAAAATATTCTCGAGACGGGCGCTGATGCTGAGCCAGAGATTTGGTTCTATCAAAAGGGCGCAGACACAGTCATGACATCGATTGTCGCGGCAAACGACTGGCTTGAAGAAGAAACTGCGAACATGGCGCGTGAGGGTCTGCGAACGCTGGTCGTTGGGCGCAAGCACCTTTCCCTACAGCAATATCAAGAATTTGCTGGCAAGTTCAAGCAAGCCGCGCTCTCCCTGCAATCAAGAGATGTCGGCATGGCCAAGGTTGTGAGCGAATACCTTGAACGAGACCTGGAACTGCTCGGCGTTACAGGTGTCGAAGATCGCTTGCAGCGAGATGTCAAGTCTTCCCTGGAATTGATGCGCAATGCGGGTATTAAAATCTGGATGTTGACTGGAGATAAAGTGGAGACCGCGCGTTGTGTCGCTATCTCTGCCAAATTGGTCTCCAGAGGACAGTACATCCACACCGTTTCAAAAGTCACGGATAAATCCACTGCCCAAGAAGCTCTGGATTTTCTGCGCAATAAGACCGACTGCTGCCTCCTGATCGACGGTGAGTCGCTGAACCTGATGCTCGGGGAGTTCCGGTCTGCTTTCATCGCTGTTGCGGTGCTTCTGCCTGCCGTCATTGCATGCCGTTGCTCGCCGACGCAGAAAGCTGAAGTTGCCAACTTAATCCGTCAACACACTAAGAAACGTGTCTGTTGCATTGGCGACGGTGGCAACGATGTCTCCATGATTCAAGCTGCCGACGTCGGCATTGGGATCGTGGGCAAGGAAGGTCGGCAGGCGTCTCTTGCTGCCGACTTCAGTATCACCCAGTTCCACCACCTTACCAAGCTCCTAGTTTGGCACGGCCGCAACTCATATAAGCGGTCTGCCAAGCTTGCACAATTTATTATGCATCGTGGTCTGATCATTGCCGTATGCCAGACGATGTATAGCATCGCTGGGCACTTCGACCCGAAGGGTCTATTTATCGATTGGCTCATGATCGGATACGCCACCGTCTATACCAACGCCCCAGTGTTTTCGCTCGTGTTCGACAAGGATGTCGACGAGCGCCTCGCCAATCTCTACCCGGAGCTCTACAAAGAGCTGAAAACCGGCAAGAGCCTAAGCTACAGGTCGTTCTTCACCTGGGTCCTCATTTCCGTCTACCAGGGTGCCGTTATCCAGGGTCTCTCACAGATCCTGCTGCATACCATCACCGGGCCACGTCTCATCAGCGTGTCCTTCACAGCCCTTGTCCTCAATGAGTTGGGCATGGTCGCTATCGCAATTACGACCTGGCATCCCGTGATGATTTTCTGTCTTCTGGGTACCCTCTTACTCTACGCTGGCAGCATTCCCTTCCTGGGTGACTACTTCAATCTCCGCTTTGTGGTCACTGTTGACTGGCTGTGGCGCGTTTTCGCCGTTTTGGCCGTCTCACTCATCCCCGTGTGGGCTGGCAAGTTGATCAGGCAATCATGGAGCCCGCCGAGTTATCGCAAGGTGCGCGGCTGATAGATGTGATGTGGTTTTCATGGATATATCTGGTGATGTGTCTCGACGAATTCTGCACCCGTCGTATTTTGACCCTCCGTTGCTTACTTCCGTTGCGACTCTTTGCCCTCCATTAGCTTTCCTGGAGCTACCTCTGTATATCCCGCATCATAGTAGCTCTCTCCTTTCCGAGCGCATATTAGGCGTTAGAAGCGCAACACTTTGTTTTTTGGTTATTTTGTACCTTTGCAATATATCCACCATCTAAAGAATATTCAGAAACTATCACTGTCTGAGTACAGTGGGGTTTTATAAGTATGAAACTACAAATTTTCAAATCTGTCTGAGCAGTTAAGCACCATCACATACTAAGTTTTCTATCACTCTAGAAATCGCTAGGTACGGCTTTGTACGATGGGCTTCTATGGCATACAACGTGCCTACCATCAATACACATCAGTGGTTCATCATATCACTTGTCTGAAAAGCTTACACTCTGAGAAAGGCGTACACGGAAGCGCCTCCCTTCTGCCTCGCCTGATCGCCACCACCACAGTGTACCCTTTTGAAACTTTTTTGGCGGCTGTTTAGGTCCTCTACGTGACTAACGTGAATGCGATGCTTGGCATTTTAGGGACGGGGATACAGGAGGCATGCCTAGAAAGAGATAGCGTCTGGTGCATTGTGAACAGAGCAACTGCAAGATCTTTCTGGTCTCCTAGACACATTACTACGAGGTTTAGCCTAGCCAGTGAGACGCATAGAGTTGTATATTAGTACTTTGACCTACTTTAAACTGTTTGTCTTATAGACTATAGTCTCACTTTAAATGCAAGAATCCTAAAGATATAGATCGTTCTAAAATTATGCAAAATCAAATAATACTATTAAGCACTCGGAGTTCTGAACCTCTGCCTCCAACCTCGCCGCCGTCTAGATTAGATCTGCGAATTAATTTCATCCCTGTCACTATTATCTATGTTAACTTCAATATTAATCTTAATCTCACATAACACTCTATAACGACCTCAAGTAGATGCAATCTTCTCATAATGAAGAGACAAAAGCATTTCAAAACATGAGACAGGGCCAAACTACCACACCCAATAAGGTTGAATTGGCTGCATGTATGTCAAGTACGCTCCTCTAAGGATCGGCCCCTAGACTCCATGGGAATTAGGACGCAATCATCTCCGCTGCTCCCGCTGAGGACATTGGACACATACGCTACTCAATTAGACCACTGGGACAGTTGATGAAAAAGGGAAGGGTTGTCGATCGCCCAGAATTCTGGCAAATAGCAAATTATCCTGATCTTCCCTTTTTCACGGAAAATATAAAACACTTCGGGGGTAGTAATACAAACAGCGATATCGAGGACTATCATATTAGCTACGGCTAGCTGTGATTTCGTTATATAACGCGATGAGAGTCTCGTAAGCAGCAGTATAGCTCACGTAGGCATGAGGTGTACCCCAGGTTTTCTATGCTCGTAGTAATTGACTTGCAAAGAATGATTTACTGCAAGAATAAAGACTCTAAAGTTTGTATCTAACGTTGTCCAATAAATTAGGAGCCCGGGGGTATATTTCTGTATCATCATGTGGTAGCCATCATCACTGTAGAACATGCTGATCCCAGAACAAGAAGCGCAAGTTTTAACGATCTTACAAAGAACATCACAATCGCATTATATCATGACCGATTCAGCCACTCCCACTCCTTAGCGGTAGGGCTCGGGGGAAAACACCTTGCGCAGACGCAGATGCGCCAGGTCCTTGATAACCTGCGAGGTCTGCTTAAGGTTCTGCTTAACAATCACCGAAGTAGGCTTCGAGAAAAGCTCATCAATCTCCTCCAGAGACTTATTCTTAGTCTCGGGCATGAAGATAATCTGGTAGATCCAGCCAACCACGGCAATGCCACCGTAGAAGCCGAGCGTCAGACCAATACGGGTCATCGACTCCATCATGCGGGTGAAGTTGTAGGTGACGATGAACGAGCACAGGAACAGGTTCGCGTCGGCGGTGGTCATACCGTATGAACGGAGGTAAGTAGGGAACACCTCCGAGGGGACGACCCAGGTCAGACAGGCGTAGGAACCGAAGAAGCCCATGTACAGGATGATGCCGGTTAGGTACACGCCCTGCGCGGCAGCGGGGTATTTGGTGTAGTCGATGGTGTAGCCCACACCGACGAGGATCAGACCAACGAAGAAACCTGGCAACATGACATTGGCCCAGTAGCGGCGGCCGAAACGCTCCATATACATGACAGCTGGGATGGTGCCGATCAAAAGCGAGCCACCACCAACGAGGGACATGAAAACGGAGGTTTTGTCGTCGAAGCCAATGTTCGTCATCAGGGTGGACATGTAGTACATAACGGCGTTGACACCGGTCAGCTGGCCGAGGATGATCATGATGTTGGCGTACACAATCGCACGGCGGGCACGGGGCTCGGTGAAGAAGTCCATCCAGGCGTACTTCTTAGTCTTGGCCTGCTCTTCGGACTCGGCTGTGACGGCCTGGCGCATGCCGAGGAACTCATCCTTGGCTTCTAGGTCGTTGAAACCGCGGATCTTCTTCCACACGCCGTAGGCGGCGACTTCTTGGTTCTTGTGCATCAGGTAACGGGGAGACTCGGGCATAAACAGCATACCAACGAGCAGGATGGTGGAGAAGATCAGAGAAGAGCCGAGAATGTAGCGCCAGTTACCCGGAACGCTGACGAACATGGCGGCAACGGCATATCCGAGGACTTCACCCAAGGCAATGTTGAGCTGGTAGAGTGAGACGAGATTACCTCGGATTTTGCGGGGGACTATATAATTTCAAACTTGTCAGTTTCATATTTATGATGGTGTGCTATCCCAGGTGAACAAATGACTTACCACACTCGGCGACGTAGACAGGAACAGTACCACCCTCCAAACCAACACCCATGCCGAGGATGAAACGACCAGCGAAAATCATGCCGAAGTCAATGGCCCCAGCCTCCAGGGCAGCGCCAATGGTGTACAAAATGCATGAAACAATAATAGCCATGCGACGGCCAAGATACTCGTTGGCAGGGGACAAGATCAGTGCACCACCAACGGCACCGAGGGGCATACCAGCGTTAACCAAACTATTCATCGAATCGGACAAATGCAGATCGCGAGGAAGATAGAGGTTGGCACCGCTGATCAGCGACTGATCAAGACCGGAGAGGAGACCTCCCATGGAGGCGAAAGCGACCAGAAGATAGGTGAACAGGGCAGGGTTGGAAAGGGTGAGCTCAAATCGAGACTTGGGCAAGGTCTGCAGCTGCTCCTCCAGCAGTTGCAGCTCAGAGTCCATGGCCGCCTCGTTCATCTGATTCTCCAGCTTCTGCTCGTGGATATCGTCGATCTCGAAGGTGCCGGCCTCCTTATGGGAGTCGTGAGGGACCTCAACATCCTTGAGGTCGGACATGGTCGCTAAGATTTTGCACACTTGATTACAAGGGATAAAATATAGGGAGTAGATGGGAAAAGAGAACAATGATCAGAGAAGAAGACCCCAGAAGAAGTGACAAGATTGTCTCGGGGTCAGTAGGTTAAATCCCAGTCTGGGGAAAAGGTGAAGATTTTGGAGCAGGTCAATAGTCAAGAAGGAGGACCTGGGGAAAGAGGGGGGGCAACGAGGACTATTTGAGGCCGATCTACAGAGACACCACACCACCTCCAAACAAAATTTTGAACGACCAACGGAGACTACACTTTGTCGCTCCAAATCTGACGACAGTAACGATGGTGGAGAAGCGTCGGCGAAACTACAGTATTATGAATCAGCATTCCTCAAACAAGTACCAGGTCGGGGATCCGGCCCCAGTTTCTACCAGGTCCATCTGGAGACTGGAGTAGTATGTCTCCATACTCCGTCTGTTTTGGCTTGGGGGTGTGGAGAAAGGGACCCAACTACCCAGCCGGGCCAACCACGGCTTCGGCCACGGCGCCCGCGGCCGTCGACCGGCAAAAGAATGAGGAGAAGACGATACACGAAAAAGTGGGCGCTCACCGGCCATCCAAGACTGGCATAGTTGAGCCAATGGTAAATGCGTCAGGGTGCCCGGCAGAGAATCCAGAATGTGGAGGAGGGCGAAGGCCGGGGAATTTGGGGGGTTGAATCGGGCAGTTGGGCGAATGGCAAGAGTTCGAGAAGCTTAACTAGTCACGCACCCAAAGTTTTTGGGCAGGGCGTTCAATGTACTTCAGTGGCAAAGCCTGTTCGGACATGCCTTGTCCAAGAGCTCTTGAATCTGATTTGCGCACTTGGTTCATAGTAGTCTTTTCATTCGCTACACATCATCGGGACTGCACTTCTGGAAGTTTCCCGGCTTCCCGTGCATCGCAGTACAAGATGTTCGGCCTGGCAAGTGGATACAGTCAGTAAGTAGTCTTCGTGTGGCAGAAGACAAAGCCGAGACAAGAACGACCAAGGCTCGGGGGCCCGCAAGCCAGAGAAATATGCAGGCTCGTCACACGGACTGAGACGGGATGGGGCATGGCTTCGGACAGTGTCCGGCTTGAAGAATCAGATGGAGCAACATCACCAGGTTGAATTGGAACTCATTACGCATCCACAACGCCGAGTTGGGGGAATCGCATGCAGTTCTCCAGTGCATGTCGGCGACACCTCGGCGAAACGTAGCATCGGCATCCACTCAGCGCTCAGGGCCATGCCGGACCGGAGCCTGTATGGGACGACGATCTGGACAACGATTGGATCTAAGGAAACCTAGTTCCGAGCGTTGATGCAATGTAGATGGGTTTTAGAGGAGTAGAGTTCCAGGACGCCATTGACTGCGAGGTTCAACTGGGGAATTTGGAGATGTGAGTTTGGCTAATCCCAACGATCTCGGGGCGCTGGGAAGTTTGCGGGAATTTCCGGTCTCATACAAGCCGAGGACCTCATTCGCTGCAAGTCAAAAGCTTGATGGGTGGCGGCACTGGTGGCTTGGCTAAAGCGGATCTATGTCCTCCGTGGGAAATCTAGTGAGCAAATGAAGCTGTGGAAATACATGCTTTCTAGCAAATGAGATGATGAGCCAGTGGTTGGCATCCCACGCAGCTTGATATCCAATCGCTGGGCGTGTGTCATCGCACAAAATCACCCTGCTGATCGCGTGGGGGTTGGGGGTTGTTGGACATAAGAAGAATTATTATCAAAAGTCGAGACTGTTGATGAAGGTGAGGCCATTGCAGTCAGTCAGGCCAGCACTGACATCATATGATGCTAAATGTCAACGACTCTGGACGAAAGAACCTAAACAAACAATAACTTCCGGGTGGATACTAGAACTCCATGATGATGAACTCTTGTCAATTGAGGAGTTTCAAGGTTTGAACTGTATTTACAACCAAAGAAACGAAAAGAGCATAGACACAAAACAATCAAAAACGATATCAAACTCCGGGCACCATGCTGACGGGCAATGCAAATCAAACCCAATGCGACCCCATATTCCCCGCCTAGTCCTACCACTGCCTTCCTCCCACTGGCTTGCGCACGCTCGGATCAATGTTCCCTGGACTGGGGGATCGTCCCCCATGCAAACGTGCCCGCAGCCGCTCCTGCGCCGAGCCTGCCCCAGACCTACTATCCTGGCTAGACCGTCCAGACTGCGTGGACTGATAGGATCCAGAACGCTGGCTAGGCAATGGGCGAGCCCCAGCGGGATGCAGGCTACCTGATGAAGGTGAGTGAGACTGTGTGTGCGAGAGCTGAGGCGGGGGAGACATCGTAGGACCTGGGGACGCGCTTTGGACAGGTGTCAGCCCTGAACCGCTGGCACCACTCGCAGCGCTGCCACGGCCACGGCGGAGACTCGATGTCTGCGCGCTCCCTGGTGATGGTGCGCCTGAATCTCCCCAAAGATCACCTAGACCGCCACCCCGGCCAGACGTACCGGCGGGGGCTTGCCCGTACTGTCCGGAGGAGGCGGTTGCGATGGGGCGGGGTGCAGCGGAGGCCGGAGCCTTTGGGTCTGGAGGGAGCCAGCTAGGGAATGGCCGTCCCTTTTCTGTGTAGTACGCTCGGAGTGCGTTAGATATGTGGGAACAGTCTTCGTTCTCCGGGTCATCTCCTTCGTCGCCTAATGTGATTGCCCGTCGGAGGCTATTGAGTCTGGACCCTAGAGCATTGGAGATGGAGGACGAGGAGGTGAAGGAGGCAAGATACGAGCTCATTTTGCCGCTCATAGATTTGGCGAAGTATTGGCAGCAGTGGATTCGAGCAGGATGTGGGCTGTAGAGGACAGCTTCAATGCGGGGTTGGGGGTGAATGCGGAGCGGGCAACCCAGCAAAAATCCAACAGAGCGGGAATTGAAGCCGGACCGAGGTAGGTAGAATTTGAGATTGGGTCAATCTTGCAGCTGAAGACGATAAGAGTTGTATTACACAAAAGAGCCGGCTTCTGTGAAGGGACAAAGAGGTGAAGATGCAGAATGACGAGCATGAGGATCGCCCAGAGAAACACAACCCCCAGAGCAATGGCACGTGACCTCATGCTAGGTTTCAGAAAAACTACGAATCAATCAATTCGAGATGAAGACAAGAGAAACAAAGAGAAAGCGAGATAAGTAGACATGAAGTTTTATCTAAGACCCATAGTGACAGATATGTATAGGAATTGATGCAATAACTGGGTATGATGCCCGATCATGGTAAGAACACATCCATAGAAAAAAGAAAATCAACCCATAAACGCCATGCAAGATCACATAGACTTTTCCCAACCCCGTTTAGCGAATATATTACGCCATGACATGATCTTTGCCAACATCCTCGGTCTCGTACTCGATCTCGACACGAGGACCCTTCTTCCGCGGCTTGACCTGGGGAGCGGCATGCTTGCGCTTAGCACCCGGCTTGGGCTTCTTCTCATCCTCGCTGGGCGCGCTATCATCGTCGCTCTCCTCATCGCTGGAGTCATCCTCATCGTAGTCGTCGCTGGAGTCAGCCGAGTCGCCACCCAGCCAGTCCTCGATATCCTCCAAGTCCTCCTCCTCGTCGAGGTCGCTAACGTACTCGACCTCACCAACACCCTCCTCCTCATCCTCAATCTCTTCACCATCATCCAAATCCTCATCGCGCTCACCCTCGCCAGCACGCTCCAGACCGCGGAGAACCTTCTTCCAGATATTCTCATCAACATTGAGAGGCTGGTCGCCGTAGGCACCGCTGCGCAGACGCTCGATGAGCTCACGCTCAATCGCACGCTCCACCTTAGCCGCAGACAAAGCCTTCCGCTCACGAGTGTCTTCACGTCGGCGAATCTTAGGCGCCAACTTAGGTACAATCTTCTCGCCAAGACGATCCTCCTCTTTGGCAATGTTCCTCATGCGGATTTGCACCTGCTTCAGTCGGGTGAGACGCTGCTTGCACTTATGGACCAAGAACTTGGGCCAGTAGATCAGGCGCTCGTCGAGTTGCTCCAGCGCCTTGGCATAGTTTGAGGATAGGCGCACACGTTCCCACCACTTGCTAGGCATATGGGCACGTTCGACAGTCTTCATGTACAGGTACATATTTCCGGTCTCGGGGTCGGAGCGCACCGTCGCATACCGCGAGTTGGCAAGCGGGCAGGACTGCCGATTGCACAAGCCAGTGACGTTGTGTTCATTGCGGCAGAAGTTTTGCTCCTTGGTAGTTCTATAGAAAGGAAGATTTTCGAAATTAGCAAATTGCATGCTCTACCACATTTTGCATTTCATGTCAGGTGCCGACGGAGTTTGGACCGAAAGACAGATGCTGGAGAAATTCTCTGAGAGGCGGTAGACTAGACAAAACACTTACTTGAGTTTATAGGAGCAAAATTGCTGGTTAATCACCTGCCAAACGATCTCATCCGACATGATGGGCAGGGAGCGATGTGGTGTTCGGTGCTGGAGAGCCGTTGCCCAGGTGTTGATCGAAAGAAAAAAAAAAGCAGCGGTCACGTGAATTTATCTTATCGATAAGGCCGCCATCCTTTACCAAGACACTCCGAGGTATCCAACCTGCTCGAAAGCTACGATATCATACAGTTTCTACTACATTAGTGGCATTAAAACTGCAGCAGACTAGGCCATTTCAATAGCCAGGGTATATGCAATTCGTCTATGTCGCTGTGCAGGTTGTCACAATGCTCACTGTGGCCAGCTCCCTTCCGGCGGCATTTGGCCGCCCTCCCACTCATTTCCGTTGGTCATCTGGTTGCCGGGATCAGAGTCGTCGCCGGTCAATTCATCAGCAAAGCCCCATCCCATAGACTCTAATTCGCGAACGAAGAAATCACGCTCCTCTTCCATCAGGCCGGAACCCTGGGGCCCAGCCATCACGTCTTTGTACTGACGTAGATGCCACCAGTGCGTCAATCCACGAAGCGCCTGCTCAAGAGGGAGAGCTTCCTCAACTTCAGCGTCAACGTCCGAGCCTGCAAGCCAGTCATCCCGAAGCTCTGGTCTACAGTACAGGTAGATTGCGGTGATGACTCGCATGTTGCCTTGGCGCCATTTGCGGCCGCAGTAGGGTACTTGAGACTTGAAGAGCTTGAGAGTATAGAATCGAAGATGGGGATCCGGGATCTTGAGACCCTTTCGAAGTATCGTACTCGACTTGTATTGCACGAGCAGAAGACAGCGATGCGCCTTATCGCGAGTAATCTTCTGCATGATATGAAGGTAGTTAATGGCGGAGAAGAAGTTGCGGAAGGAGAAGACAGTGATGGGCTCTTTGGGCAAAGGAGCCGTAGGATAGCCGAGTTCGTCGACTTCAGGGCGTGTAGGACCGTCAAATATCCCCGCAATAGACTCTTCAGGGGACACGGCACGAGCACCGCGGCTTCCGGTATTCGAATTGGGACGATGACGGGAGATCGGGGGTGGAACAGCCTCATCCTCACTCTCGGTGTCACCATCACCCGGTTGTTGAGTCCTCATTGCGGGATCAAAGCGTTCGCTACAGAAGTGGAAAAAACTATGGGTATTTTTCATATTAGAGCCATCCAATATGAATGAATCGAGCATATCCACTCACGCTAGGTCCTCACGGTCATTTTTCTGCGCCACAGCTTGATCCACGTCCTGATGGGCGAACATCTTCAAGATTAAGGGCAAGTAGTTCGAGTCAAGCAGTAACTGGGTCATATACTCAAATTTAAGAATATCTGGATAGATCAGCAAGGCGTGTGCGTGAGCGAGGTAACAGAAACGACGTGAAACTCACGAGATCGCTTGAACCACTTCAACAGGAGAAGTAAAGTGCCGGATACAGCTTTACCAGTGATTTCGCGTAGCCGAATGTTATCCAGTTCGTCAATAGAGGAATCGGAGAAAAAGTCTGAAGATGAACCATTGATGCCATGGCCATTACTAACCTGTAATTAGAAGAGTCGTTCATTTAGCTGGGTCCGTTTTCCATACCTCGTGTTCTGAGAGCTCTGAAAATTTCCCTGATTTACAACAGCACTCACGTTCGTCAGAATGATCTTCAAAAACACAATTGTGATTGACTGAAGATGAGCCAAGGTTTGAGACTAGATGAAATGGTTGTCAGCTCAGACCACTGAATTGGAGCCGCTTTTGTAGAACTCACATAAAATGCTTCCACAGCATCCAGTCGTCGCTGTATATCTGGATCATTTGTTTCTTTATTATGAGATTTGGGCTCGCTCTCAGACAATTCCAGGTTCTCCAAAGCGCCGGTAGTATCATCCAGTGACGGGAAATCAGGAACACGCTGCTGAGACTGCTCGAGGTTCCAACCTCGGTCATACTTCATAAAATTCTCGCGCTCTTCCCACAGCTGCTGCATCGCCCGAGTCATCTTCACATGGGTAGAGAAAAGTTTTCCAGCTTCAATGACGGATGCGGGCACATCACTGCCCTCCCATCGCTTGCCCACCAAAACATCCTGTCGCTCTGTCGTGCCCTTTCCACCGATGCGATTGCTGGTATCATCCAACGGAGGATACAAAAGCGGGAAATTCTGGTTAGTCTGGTAGTTTTGTTTCTTTCCGGCTTTGCCTCCAGGACCAATTGGAGAAGGTGGCGGGGATGGCGCCGGAGTCGCAATGTGAACGGCCTGTTGGAGAATAGAGCCATTTCCACCCGCAATCGATGGGCCAACTCCACAGAAAAGACCGCTTGTAGAGTTCACTCGGCTAGGGTGCTGCGGTAGAGGGGGTAAAATAGAATTGTTTTCGAGTTCCAAAGGGACAATTGATGGAGGAGGATTGTATGAAGGATATTTTGATGTGATCTCCTGGCGGAAAATGTGATAATCGAGAGGCTTTGCGGTCAAGAAAGGCGTCCGGCGATTAGCCGCGTCCTCATCGGAGATCAAAGGAGGCTCCAGGACCTCTTTGGTCCTTTTCAATTTATCAGTGCCGCCGAAGACGAGAAGTATGGACTTCCACAGTAAAAGAATGATCCTGGTGAGCGGAATATTGGCAGATTCGTCCCATCTCAAGCGCGCAATTATTTCCACAATAGTCACCAGTAAACAAGGGTTCGATTCGGCGAGAGCGTCACGAATCAAGGTATTTTGAGAGTCTTGAGCTTCTTGACGACGGCCGACTTCAATTGCAAAGTACAACAATGTAAGAACCAAATTGGCTTCGCGCTCCGGGGCGGCAATATCCCCTGGATTGAGTCTTTCAAACTCAATTCCATCTGGGTCCGGGCCAAGCGTGGCACGGTTCCTATCAAACAGTTGAGATAACCTCAGAATCAAAACAGGAATACCAGAACATTGCTGAAGAAGCGTGACGTTCTTCTCGATCCATGCAATCTGCAGTGATTTGGACTCAGGTGTCTCGGCTGCCGACCGAGTGTCCATGTCTGGTGGATAGTGAGGGGCGACTCGACCTCCAGTGATTCCCCATACACCGGTAACCACATAGCATATATTTTCCAGTGCCTCCAGGCGCACAGAAACGTCCATATGTTGCAGATTATCCAAAGAGCGCATCATAAATGATCGACGAAGGTCCTCGGATACATCGACCCACGAGCTCACGTCTGTGCCCGAACCATTCTGCTGACAGAAAGCATACCACTGCCTTTCGAAGGTGGCTTTCATACCCATCAACATCACGCGATCGAACTCATTGTACTGAAACCATTCTTCTAGCTCATCTGGGAACGGCTGCGCGTCGGCGTATTCGAACGCATATGCCGGCTGTTCGACATTGGGCATCTCTTGAACCAACTTTCGCAGCTGAGCCAAGCTGAGTGAGTCCGTTGGTCGGTCAGCATTCTGCTGAACGGGCGCCGGTGGAGGGGGTTGTAATGGGGGCGGAGGGGCCGATCCGTCTCGTCGCAGTTCCGGCCGTTTGGTGGTCACCTCTAGCTGTGAGGAATCCGCTGTTAACTCAGCTACGGCAGACGATGCCTGTTCTTGCCGCAGACCCTCTGCGACCTCCTCCATCAATTGGTCGTCCGACACAGGGAAGATGTCCGTGCCAGTCTGATCCACCTCATCAGCCTTGACAATATGATGTTCTGTTTCAGGCAGATTGGAGTCGATAGCAGAGGCGGGGATATCCATTCTGGTATTCTCTCCAAGACAGTCGGCCTCTGAGAGGAGTCGCTGTGCCGTTGATCGTGTAGAGAATGGAGACGGTGGAGCGGCGCTATGTGACTGGTCGGAGAAGCAGGAACATCAGGGTGAACGAGAGCCGATATGGAGAGAGAAGTGCCCTGAGATTAAATTGGCCTCAGCAGGTAAGATCGTTTCGCAACTTGAGCCATAGTTGTACAAGTTTAGTCAAGGTATTCGTGACAGTTCAACGCGGAGTTGCGGTGATCAACGCTGGCTGATAGAGGTCACGTGGCCTGGACGCGTTGGTAGTGCCCATGGCTCCTCGCTCACATCACATACAAGGGTAAAGCAAGCAATCAGCCTCTATACGAAGGTATTGGTGGAGTCTGGATTTGCCCATTTCAGAAGGTGTCGGTAGGAGGCTGAGAAGGACCATATTTTGATTGTGCAGTCTGATATATACATACATCAAGATTTCAAATCTAAATCAAAAATCTTGAAGTTGGTAGGAAAGCATTCTAGATAGTAGGAAGTTTAACGAGTAGAGGATATATAGCTATATTTGCCACTTTGGACATCAAGTATCCGCAATAGCCTAGTGGTTACGTGAACAACTAAATCCGAATTGGTGTAGTGGCTAACATCGTCGTCTCTCACACGACAGCCAGGGGTTCGATTCCCCTATTCGGAGATATTTTTTTCCCGTTCTGGTATCACTCTGGAATAATTCTTAGACTTTACTTTCTCTTTTTTTTTTTTTTGGATTTAGCCTGAAGTTCCTGGGCACACGACAGAGATGTATGGTAAGACCTAGCCGGAATCTGAGTAGGCTACGTTCAGAGCATGTTGAGCATGTCTTACGTAGATATATTTACTGAGGTAAATTTTGATCACAGGTACCTAGCGCCACAATCCTATGAACTACTCATCCCAGATTGGTGAGAAATATATATGTAAATAAACTGTAAACGTCAAATGGAAAGTAGTACACATGGCGTTACACATTTGACTCCGTAAGAATCTTCTCACTCCGACTTGCCCGCTTCTCTCTGGCGCCGTTTCAAACGTTGTGCTTCCCATCGTTGCCAGCCAGCCTCGGCCAAGTCTTCACTTACCACGAGATCGCGAACACGCAATAGACGAGACAGTGTCAGCTCCGTGGCCCAATCAATCCAACCCGTGCTTCGAAGCAGGCCGGTGGCAATAAACCAGCCACAGGCACATACAAGGCCAGCGGCAGAGCCAGCTATGACCTGTCGGGTGGTATGGTAACTTAGGTAGACGCGACTGGCCGAGACTGCGACCGCGATGGCACAAAGTCCGACCGTCAGGGCCGTTCGAAGCAAGAAATCAGAGTAAGGATAGGCGCTCGCGTAGGATGGAGAGTGTCGGAATACAAGAAAGAGGGTCAAGTAGACGGCGAAATAGGTCATGAACTGAGCGTGGGAGGAGGGCATGCCATAGCCCTGGTGGAACATTTCTGTAGACATACGTTGACCTCTATTAGTGCCTATTATGCACAGGGATGAAGGAGAAGGCCATCAGTGAGACTAATCACACTCACCCTTCGGGCGCTCTTCTTTGATGAGACGCTTCAGCACAAAGTTCAATGCTTCACAGCCCAGCTGCCCGGCGAACATGAGGGCCACCTCCACCTCCCTCGAAGCCCAGATCAAGGTGGTGTACGACACGACAAGGGCCTGGGGCAGTAGTGCCAGCCATGCCGACACAAATGACAACGGATCTTCAGGGTTCTATTGGGACGGTTAGCCCGTTGCAGCCCAAAGCCAACAACGCACAGGGGAACAACACACGTAATGGACGTGAGTCAAATGCAGCGAGGCCACTGGGGTGTCGCTCATTTTGAAATAAGAAATTGGAAAGAGTCCTCGCGTCCTTTGGGGAAATGACGTGGAGAGACGAGGGACAACTTGGGAAACCCAGAGGTCCAAGGTCGATTCGGCAGCAGATCCAAGCCCACCTTCTATGCAACGTCTACCGTTGTGAGCTGGTCACTAGGCTCGGCCCGATAAATAGAGCGATAAGGGGCGATAAGAGCCGATAAGATAGGACGAACGAGACGGCGGGGCGGAAGCCGGACAAGAGGGGAAAAGGGAAAAGGGAAAACGAGAAAAACAGATGACACAAAAATCCAATTGCCTTCAGGCACCAAAATGGGGAGTTCTTTTTTACTTCCCTCGCCTCCCTTCTCCCTTCAACTCCCCATCTCTCTCTCTCCTCCACTATCAACTTCCTCTCTTTGTCCATTCACCCTCATCTCACTTATTTGCTTCAAATCATGACGCAGTCCCTGTCATTCTATACTCCCGCTTTCTTGTTACATCATTTGATAGACCCCTCCCCAGCACAGTGGACTCGCCTGGATCAAGTGCGAATAGTCCCTGTAAGAATACCCTGATTGTGGGTGATTCTGGAAAAATCCAGTAGGAAATTCCTCTAGTGCAGATAGAACGCACTCGGTGCAGTCAAGCACATCTCCTGATTTATTCCTGATCGCCACCGGGGCGATTTCACAACCCGCTTGCCATCTCCACTCCAGAGTACGCAACCCTTCTGCAACGGCAGCGATGGCCGCTGTCTGCTAAACCACTTGGAATATCGCGAGTCGTTTGGGCAGTACGGCTACGATTGTATTATATACGTCTTCTTAGCAAGAACCTTTGTTTCCTGACTTCGCGGTCGCCATTTCCAGGACTGCGCACAGTATGGCCGACATCCAGTTCGAGGACGATCGGTCTATCGAACTATCCTCGATTGCCGCTATATATCCGGAGATTAAAATCGATCCGGAAAACCCCTTCAAGGCGACTCTTGAGCTCCCTGTCACCCTTCCGTCGCCTACCCGAGTCTGCTTCCAACAGCCGGTCGATATCGGACCCCCGCCGACGCTTACGCCGCCAACCTCCGTCGATGGCTTCAAAGCCGACCTGGGCCAGAACGTTGCCCGTGACGTTCATATCCTCTCGCATCTCCCTCCGCTGAACCTGAGCATCGAGCTGCCCGAGGGCTATCCCACCGAGAAACCCCCTATTGTTCGGCTTACAACACATCCGTTATGGCTCCCGCCAACAGTCCTCGCGAGACTGATCGATGATTGCGCTCGATTGTGGGAAGAATGTGGGCAGGACATGGTGGTCTACACTTATATTGATCACCTTCAACAATCGGCCGAGTTGGCCTTTGGCATTCAGGATACTACGGATGGTGAATTGTGTCTATCACGGGATCTGAAGATCGCTTTGTTGGATTTCAACAGCAAGGCCGAGCGCGAGAAATTCGAGCAAGAAACCTTTGAATGCGGGGTATGTCTGGAGCCGAAGAAAGGCGCCACTTGCCACCGGCTATTACGCTGCTCCCACGTATTTTGCGTCCCTTGCCTGCAAGATTTCTACAACACCTGCATTGCGGAGGGTGATGTGGATAGCGTGAGGTGCTTGGCCCCGGACTGTGAGGCGAGCCTGAGCCCGACAATTGTGCCCGGTGATGGTCAGACTCCTCGTCGCAAGAAGCGTGATCGGACTCTCGGTCCTAGTGAGCTTCTGGAAATTCCCTTATCCACAGAGACGGTACAACGATACGTCTTTCTTAAGCGCAAGAAGAAGATTGAATCCGACAAAACCACGGTATACTGTCCACGTCAGTGGTGCCAGGGGGCAGCACGATCAAAGCGACACCCTAAGCCTACCGATCCTATGGCTGAGGCCGATGATGCCGAAGGTTCGGACGAAGAGGAAGAAGTCACTTTCGACCCACTAGGAGAAAAGGGGGAGCTTCCCCCCGTCGCGGAAAGAGTTGCCATCTGCGAAGAGTGTAACTATGCCTTCTGCAGCGTTTGCCGGAAAGGTTGGCATGGTGAACTTGTCATGTGCTTGCCCCAGCGCAAGGTCGACGAGTTGTCGGCCGAAGAAAAGGCAACTCAAGAGTACATGCGCTTGTACACCTCCCAATGTCCGACCTGCACCGTCCCCTGCCAGAAACGGATGGGCTGCAACCACATGCGCTGCTTCCAGTGCGATACCCACTTTTGCTATCTTTGCTCTGCCTGGTTGTCTCCCGACAACCCGTACAGCCACTTTAACCAAACCAGCAGCACGTGCTACAACCGGCTATGGGACTTGGAGGGTGGTGACGGACTGGATCCTGAAGGTGCTGAAGCTCTGCACCAAATACCAGAAGCTCTACTCGTTTTTGACGATGAGGATCACGATCGAGCTCCACCAGAGGTCGGCATTGGTGTTGACACGGAGACTGAATGGAGTTCCTCGGACGAGGATGATGATCGCCCGGAATGGGACTTTGATTTTAGCGACGACGACCAAGCTCGTCAACTTCGCCCTCCCCCGCCAGCACCCGTGCCCCCTCGAGTCCCCGGCGTAAATCATCCCGGTCCAGATGCCGCAGCACGAGCCGCCATGGAGCGCGAGGAACAAGCCCGCGCGATGGCAGAAATCCGGAATCGTAACCGCAACCGACCTGCCCGGCGGGCGGAGCAGGCACGTAATGGTCCCCTTCAGGAGCCACGGGGAATGATCGGCCTCCAGCGATTCTTGGAGCTTGTGCAAAATGATCGGGAAGATGAATGGGATAGCGATGAACTGGAGGATTTCTAAAAAACGAAAACTCCAGATTGCCGTATTATGAGGGATGCCTCATCATAGTTGATGGGATGGATGATGGAAAGATTTATGATACTCACGTATAACATCAAAACGGGGCGTGTGATTTTTATTCTTTTTCATGAGCGATGATTGTGAGGATTTGGAATTATGCAGCGTTTTTCATGTCAGATTTGATTCATTTGTCATGTACATAGCTTTCATGCACAGGATGCTGTTTACAAATGGGGGTTTGATTTGATATTGTATCTTGGAACTGGAACCTGAAAACTTTTATCCGCAACGTCGGAGTCTTTGATTGTCAGTAGCCATCATGAATTCAAGCACAGCTATGCCCGTTCTCGTCCCGTGCTATTCTACTATAGACCCTTCAATCATCTCAACAAGTCACCCATCTGACCACCTAACTGACATATATATTATATTTACGAGATCGTGCCTTAATACATGTCGTTAAGGTTTCTGATTAGTGAAATGATTCTCTTTTGCGTTATTCGCTCGGTTTCGTGATAAATGCGCAGTGTGGAATAGTTGATTCATCTCCAGTAAGCGCCCATGTAGTCTGAAGATGCCTGAAGTTTCAGGCCAGGAGCATGAGAAGACCAGCCTGGAACTATCAATCCTGACTCTTGAATACCCCGATACTTCTCATGGGTGGAGTCGAGATTGGGCCTTCTGATCGGTCACATCGTGGGGATCAAAGGGTATTTCGTGGGCACCATTTGGTGAAGAGGCCTGGCCAAGCCTCTGATGGCCAATGCTGGTACCTACCCCAGATAAATCGGGATGTGGACAGCATCGGGACGTAATTGAGCCAATTGTATCGTAGATCGTTTTGGCCAAGCGCGGGGTTAGCAAGGCTAAATCTATGTAGTATGAATGGTTCTCCGGTTGGGATCCGAACCGAACCTATTCCGGTTGTACGGGAGTTAACTGTATATAAATTTCCAGCCCATTCGATCTGCTCATGTCCATTTTTTCTCTCTTCATTCATTCAAGTCAAATAATCTTGACCTTCAATTCCTAGTTTCTCACAATGGCAACTCCTAATTGGCGCCCCGGTAAACGGGTGGCCATTGTTGGAGGAGGACCTGGAGCGATTTCAACCGGCCTCGCCTTTATCAAGCGAGGCTACG
Organism: Penicillium sp. F50; assembly: GCA_037356195.1. Classification (NCBI taxonomy): domain Eukaryota; kingdom Fungi; phylum Ascomycota; class Eurotiomycetes; order Eurotiales; family Aspergillaceae; genus Penicillium; species Penicillium sp. F50. Next base: position 1,337,476 of record JAYXSA010000080.1, on the reverse strand, counting down.
ATGTGCGTATTTACGAGCGACAGCCAGAATGCAAAGCCATTGGGGGCGCAGTTCTCTTATCGACTCCGGTCTTGGCTATTCTTCGATCCTATGGTTTGGACCAGGAAAGCTTTGGGTCCTTTACTGTCACATATTTCAAGAACAAGTCCGGTTTAGAACGTGTCAAGTTGCCCTTCAACGCGGAAGTTGAGAGAACCATGGGCATCAAAGGTTGGCACTACGGTGTGCTCCGTTCTTCCATTTTCAAGAAGATGTTGGCGCTTGTCCCCGAGGGGGTGATCCATGCAGATCACGAGTTCACTTCTTACACCGAGCGTGAAGATGGGGTGGAACTCTCGTTCCAGAATGGCCATCAGGTCACAGCGGATATCCTTATTGGAGCGGATGGAATTCACTCTCGGGTGTCACGACAAGCCTTTGGTGAGCCTCACCTATTCCACACCGGCATCCGGCTTTGGCTTGCCTGGTGTGATTTTATCCCAGGGATACCGCCCAACGAAGGGGCTATTACACACGATTACCAGCACCAGGCCAGCTTTTTCCCAATGATGCACGAAGGCAAGCCCGGATTCGAGTGGTGGGTGGTGGAGCCGTCGTGGGATGGGAAACCGGTCCCCGAAGATCCCAAAGCACATCTCACGGGGATTCTCAAGGATTGGGCACAGCCGATGCCTCGGTTTCTCGACGCAACCAACTTCGACACTCAAGTGTATCGATGGGAGATCTTCAATCGGCCGTCGCTGAAGAAATGGTCCAAAGGGCGGGTTGTGTGCGTCGGTGATGCTGTGCACCCGGTGTCCCCCTATGCCGCATATGGGATGGGCATGGCCATTGAAGACGGATACTTTCTTGCCAGGGCGCTGGACGGGGTCGATCTACGGGACTTGCGTGCTGTCAACGCCGGATTTGAGGTGTACGAGGACGAAAGAGTCGATTATGTGAACCACAACATGGAGTTTGCCCGTTTCCAGGGCAGATTATTTCACTCTTTACCTCGACCCCTCGCCACCATTCGCGACTTGATTTTCGACTATACGCCACTGCTGAGCTATTATCTCAAGGATGGGTACCTGAAGAAGTCAGAAGAGGAAACCCTCCGTCTGAAGGAGCTTCGAGTGGTTTGATTGTTGACAGGCATGGACGAGCTGTGGATCATCAGGAAATGTATCTAAGCAGACAATAAAATGCGCATGCTGTCCTTTCTTATAGGCTGGAGTTGGTGGATGTGAACTCTCAGTGGCTGCGGAACCAGTGTCTCTGTCTACAACGTGGAGCGGACCGATCCAGATCCACATTCGGTACCTTTGCACGTCATTTACTGCGGTTGGCCACATTCATGTCAACAGCAATTCAATCCATCGATGGGTCCCTGCATTGTCAAGATCTGGTAATTACGTTCGGAAATCGAGAGATTGATGGGTAAGAGACAGAAAAGAGCAGGGACGAGTCACCAGGGGAACCTGATCCAGGTCCTTGTTTGGTGCGTCTTTCGTACTCTGCAATATTCTACGCAGCTACTGTCGGACTCCTTGTACGTCTCTCTAATCCCCAGCAATATCAGTTCCTGAAATCATACCAACACTTCTGTATCTCCGAAGCTTCACTCTGCGGGGGGCGCAGCATTCCCGATTCACCACCACGATCGATGATCTCCCGGAGGCCCCAGCGCCCCAACCAGGCATCACACGTCATCAGACCTGTGAACAACCAGGGCATCCTCGAGTAACCTGCTTCTCCTAGTGCATTTTCCCCATTCCTCACCATTCGTTGTACATAGAACATAAATCACGATGACAGGATCGCCAGCAAAACGCACTTTCGCAGGCGCAACCCTCGACTATCTCGGAGCCCGCTACGTGGGTGCGGGCCCCGAGACCTGCAGCTACACCACCCAAGCCGTCCAAATTCCCATGCAAGATGGGGTCCAGTTAGCTGCCGACTTTTACGCGCCAGAAATACCCAAAGGCCAGAAACCTGCTGGGCTCATCCTGATCCAGTGCTGTTACGGTCGCGGCGCGGGTATCTCCTTCATCAACGCCCGTGTCTTCGCTGCGCGAGGCTTCCAGGCCCTCTTCGTCAGCACACGGGGCACGTATGGCTCCGGCGGCACGTTCGATCCGGGAAGGAATGAACAGGCGGATAGCCAGGATATTGTGGCGTGGATGCGCCAGCAATCCTGGTACCCGGGCTCCTTTGCGACCTTGGGCGCATCTTATCTAGGCTACAGCCAGTGGGCGCTTTTGCGTGATCCCCCAGCAGACTGTGTCGCGGCGGTGATTCCTGTTGCGCCCCATGACCAAGCACGGCATGCATGGGGAACGGGATCGTTTCGTCTTGATCGCGCCTCATGGAGTGATATGATGTCCAAGCCGGACGATGAAAAGGGTAGTTTCCTCTCGCGACTGGCTAATATACCCGGTTTGAGCTTTTTGCGGTCACCGGAGCTGGAACGGGCCCTCGCGAGTCTACCTTTGGAAGATAGTCTGCGGAAATATTTTGGAGATCGGGCTCCGTGGCTGTTTGAGTATTTGAAGCATCCTGATGTGGACGATGTTTACTGGACCTCGCGCCAACACCAGGTTGCCCTGCAACGGGTGAAGATTCCCATTCTGCTGATCAGTGGGTGGTATGATACATTCACGATGCAGACAATGCATCAATTCAAGCATTTGAACGATCGAGGGGTGAATGTGAGCCTGATCGTTGGTCCGTGGACCCACGTCCAAGGATCGGGTCTACATTCAATCCCAGAGATACTAGACTTCCTCGCTGAACATCTGAGCAAAACCGGAAAATACAAACACCATCAGGCGCGGATTTTTGTCACCGGCGCGGAAGAGTGGCGCTCGATGCCGACCTGGCCTCCAGTGACTCAGTCGAAAACTTTCTATCTACAAGAGAAGCATCGTCTTGGTCTGCGGCAGCCTGAGCAAGACGCAAGTCCCACATCCTTCATCTTCGACCCCCTGGCTCCTACGCCCAGTATCGGCGGCAATCAAATGTCAGCTGGTGGACGGGTGGACGATAGCGCGTATGCGGGTCGACCGGACGTGCTGGTCTTTACAAGTGAGACTCTTTCGGAAGATATCGAGGTCCTCGGCATTCCGTCTGTTCATCTGATCCATGCCAGCGATCCTCCCTTTGCAGACCTGTTTCTGCGAATCAGTGAGGTCGACGCCTCTGGCGTGTCCCACAATATCACAGAGATATATCAAGCACTGGACCCTTCGCGTGACACATCCCAGCCTCTTATCTTAGACCTGCAAGACTGTGCTCACCGGTTCCGGGCAGGCACGCGAGTGAGACTGATGGTGGCAGGCGGGTCTTTCCCCATGTACGCGCGGAGTCTGGGGACTGCAGAGGATCGCGTGCGGAGTGACAAGGTGGTGCCTCAGAAACATACTGTGACGATTTCTGGCGGGGTATCGCAACTGGTTCTGCCTGTTACTGACGCTGCATGATTCGCATCTCCTGATCGGCGATCTTTGCCTGATATCTTGTATATACCTCACAGCAGTATGCGAGGCGAGAACTTTATGGGCCAAGTTCCGTAGTAATGGCCTTAATTACTGCTAATGTAAGTGGAATACTTCTCAATCGACTCAAACATTCTGTTCGCTTGGCAAAAGAGAAATGTAGAGCTAAAACCTGCTTATATATTCGTACAATGGTTACAACTTAATGCAAATAGAGGAAAGGTAGGCGCGGAAACCAGTTCTCAATCACCCCCATCGCGTGTATTCAGTCCTTCCAGTCATGCCAGAATTCATAGCTCATGACCGAGTGATCACAGTAAAGTAGCATCAATCTATAATGGCGGGAAGGGTGCCAGCCCTGCCAGCGTTCCTGCGGATGATAAGCCCGTGAGGCATGAGCGTGGAGTTCTGGAAGGGTGTAATTTCGGTTATTGTCGTTTGATTTTGTCGTGTTGGAGTGTGTGTCTGAGGATGCTTCACCAAGTTCAGGGGAGTCTGAGTCCGAGTCCGATTCAGATGGGGATAGGTATTCTTCACTTCCATCGTCGTCAGAATGCGGGTCGTGTGTCGAACGAGATGACTCCTGCTGCGCATTTATTTTAGATGCGGAGGCGTCGGAGTTTTGAGACGGAGAAGAAGGAGTGTCGTCTTCTTCGGGATGGAGGATGCGATAATTGAATTGAAGCCAATCATCTGGATCAATGCCACGTGGGATGCACGGAACATCCGGTGGTAATTCGTATCCTGGCATAGGACTGACAGTCATACCAAGGAGTGGGGTCATGGGTCGTTCATCGCTACGCTCTTGAGTGTGGAACGGAACGATCCAGTCAAGGCGGAACGCATAGCCTATCTCCTCTTGCCAAGTAAGAGAAATCACCGCCACTCGGCCTTTCTGTGATGCTGCAACCACGATTCCAAGTTCGGGAACATATTTGACCATGTTGAAGCGATCACAAGCGGAGCTCATATCGACGGTGAAAGAAAAGCGTTGAAAAAGAGGATTTCGGCTGAGTAAGTGGTAGTCTGAATCAATCGGATAAGGGGCTAAGCTAATGTGGTGCTCAGAAAAGTGGATGGTAGGGAAGAACTGGGGAGGATGTGCCGCTGCCAAAGTTGGAATTAGCCCAATTGTCTGCTCAAAGATGCCATAGATGTCGTATGCAGCGAATGTGACTTACGATGCACAGGCCTTTCCGTGAAAATCTTCAGGCTGCTGTCTGAGAAGCCTTCCAAGTCGTAGATAAAGTCCGGATGCAAACAAGATGCCGCGCCGAGAGACTCGCCCTCTTCCTCAAAAAGGCTAGACAGTGGACGTTTGATCCGTACCACTCGGTCCGAGGAGTCGCTCGCGCTGTCATCAAGTTCTAAGTCATCGGTTGTTTCCTCCTCAAGCACCATTGGCGGCTGATCGCTAAACGCGTTCGAGGTTTCTAGACCTGAGGTTCTGCTCGTTCGAGAAGGTTGATCTATTCTGGAACGACGCGAAAATATAACATCAGGCAAACAGTCCACTCGGCGATCTGGGTAACGTGAGCGATTCGAATTGATGGAGCCAAATACGAATATTTGCGACGCATCCGAGACATCTTGGATCGCTCTCGACACATCTAGGATTGTCCTAGACGCGAGAAGGACAGAGCCTGGCTGGCATCCACACGCTTCCTCTTTCGTTTCATGTCGTTTGAAGGTTCTTGGGTCCAGAGGTATGACAGTCCATCCTCGCTGGGGAGGATTGTTCAAGGGGTGGCCAGGATAGTAGACCCTGTAAGGACCTAGGTCATCCCAGATCCGCCAAATGATAACGCGGTTGCTAATGTCAGTGCTAGCCATCCATGAGCCATTTGAATCCAAGTCAAAATTGGCAAAAGACACGTGCGGGATATTGTCAAAGTGACCTCTGTACGTCAAGCGCAGATTGCGAGAACGGTGATTACGAGGCATGGACCTCTGTAATTCCCGTAGTTGCTTAATGTTATGAATCGAGACCCAGGTCTGGTCGGACTGGGTGGCGTTCAAGCCGTCCGAGTCGGGATCTGAGGCAGGATCATCCATGTCTTCGGATGACGGGTATACCAAAGCGAAAGCATATACCGTGATCTGGCCGGTATTTGCACTAATGGCAATCAGACGGGCAAATTTGTGGGTTGCAAGGCCCCAGGCGCTCATCCCGACATTCTCCACGAAGAATGGAGTTACTTCGGCGCCATCAAACGGTCGTTTATATCCGCTGTTCGCGCATCGCTGCAAGGCGGAGAAAATCGCTTCAACATGGTATCCACAAACGTTGCCAGAATCAGTTGCCAACAGCAAGACCTCATCACGACCTAGCTCATCCACAATAATATTGTTGATAGTATGCGGGTTTGTCGGATCGATGTAACCATCGGCTTGGGGTTGTTTCATAACCGGTTTGATAACCATCTCGGCCTGCGAACCCAAGAGCTGAAATGGGCCGGATGGTATCCAGACGTATATATCGCATCCATGTGCTACGAAGAGCAGGTTGCGCCGCTGGGAGGAAGCCGCCTTTGACAATAGTTAGCGAAGGGACACCAGAGCCTTAACACCTAATTCTCTTACGAGATTGCTTCTCCAGGTGGCCACCGGCGGGCCAAAATTATCATTTTTTCTTTCCAGTTCTATCAGTTAAATTCATTCTCGGCCGGCATTGTTAATCTACACCTACATGGAGAACTTGTCTTCGTCAGTTGGTCGGTCTCACGTGAGGTATATGAGGACTAGTACGCACTCGTTGATCTTCTTTTTCGACACTCAAAGCTTGGAGTCGGGGTCTGAGCGAATCTTTCATAGGGTAGACCTCCGATTCCGACTCCGGACTCCCATGGCTGTAAGAGGCCATATCCCCCCAGCTAAAGGTGCTTCTTGCCAGCGACCGAGCTTAGGCTGTAGTATGACCACAGATCTGCGCGGTGGGATTCGGAGAGCGAGAGACAGGGAGGCCGAGGCGTCGGGAGTAACGTTGTCATTGCCAAGGACCGGTATCTGCGAATAGAAGGAAGGAAAAGTCAAAGGGGTATTACAGAAGAACATGATCAAGCCAAAACATGCGGAGGTCGTTATTATCAGCGACGGCGGGGGATCGGGAACTGTGGAGCAGCCGATGATGAAATCCCCTCACTGACCGCCTTCCTCCGCCATCTCGTTATCTCAAGCTTCCCTCCACTGCTCCATACCTGCTGCATCTTCAACATAACACTTTCGCCTGTCAAAGATGGATTTGGTTGCAGGAGTCCGGAAAGAAGGCAGTCGGTTCGTTATACCTGTGTTATTTGCCCCCTATTCGATCCAGCATATGCTTATCTCATCCCTACAGTGGCGGCCGCGGCGAGTTCAAATGGTCCGATGTCAAAAACTCAACTCACCGCGAGAATTACCTGGGCCATTCGGTGATGGCGCCCGTGGGTCGATGGCAACAGAATCGTGATCTCTCATGGTACGCCAAGGGCGACGCGGATACCGAGGAGGAACGAGCTCGCCAGCAACGAGAAGAGCTTCAGCGCGTCAAGGACGCTGAGGAGGAAGCAATGGCTCGTGCACTCGGACTGCCAATCCCACCCAAAGCTGAAGCAAATGCCAACCAGACACCATTAGGAAGAAATGATAGGACACTTGATCAAGAAGGGGCGGGGGCGAAAGAATTAGAAAGAAAATCGCGAAAGAGCCGAGGACAAAGCCGTGATCGCAGCCGAAGCCCACGCCGAGAGAGACGCAGTGATCGCAGTGATGACCGTGGGCGAGACAGGGAGCGAAAGCACCGCAGACACAGAGATGATGGAGACCAGGATCGAGAACGGGATCACGATCGGGATCGTCATCGTCGAAGCCACCGGCACCGATCTCGTGACAGAGATCACTACAGGAGACGATCGCGCTCGCGGTCTCATGGCCAAAATGATCGCAACCAGGACCCTCGACCTCGGCGAGTCGGACGTAGCCACTCTCCAGCTGAACGGCGACGCGACAGAGACCGAGATGACCGCGACCGGCGGCATTGATTTATGACTTAAAATGATATCCATTGATTGTTATACACTACTAATGCTGGAGAAAATTCGCCCTGGCCAACACTCAACAGAGATCAGTATGAATTCGTCTGTTAAGAAAAAAAAATAATCAGAGGCCAAGCTCTCGGTTTGAGAATTGAGAGAGCATGATCATTTATTGCTCTATTCGAAGAATAAGTTTCATCGACATGGTAAACTTTGCGGGTTGAAGAAGTAGCCAACAAAGTCACATGAGTAATGAAACCGCTATCTAATGTATGCGACGAGAAGCTCATTTACACTCAAGGTCAATTCTCTCACAGCTCATCGTGGGACGTCTGAGCAGTCTTTGGCAGGTCTGGCATGGCCATCACGTTCACCACCAGACTGGTCCAGCCAGTAAAGTGCTGAGTGCGCTGTCCCTTGCCTGTCTCGGGGTTATACTGTTCCCAGGCGAATCCAGTGCTCTTCCACTCCCGGAACACGTTCTCGACCAAGTTCTTCCGCAGATTGGAGTACATCTCCCGGGCCTGCTCCTGGTGAGGGCCTGAGACAAGGGCGGTGTCCTGCGAAAAAAGCGAGGTCAGTACGAGGACATCAAAATGCTGTAGGAAGCGAGAGTTAGCCTACATATAGGTTCTTCAGCACCAAGTAGTTGATGGGCATCCAGACTGGGCTTCGCCAGTAGTTCTCGTCCGTGCCGTAGTACTGGTCCTTCTTGCTCAGACTCCGAATGCCGTAGTCACTCCACAGCTCCTCGGGATCGTTGATCAGGTCCAGAACAGCCTTCAGACGAGGACTGTCGGGGCCCAGCATGCCAGTAAGGAAGGGAAAGATGGAGATGTAGCCCTTGTGGCAGACATGGATGCTTTCCTCGTACTCATCGATAGTCGCGTCGCAGAAGGTCTGCTCCTTCTCGTCCCAGTGCAGGTCATCAATGTTACGCGAAATGGCGGTCTCATAATAAGCGAATTCCTCGGCATCTTCCTCCTCGCCCAGATACTCCGCAATGCGGCGTAGGGTGCGGGTCATCATGCCCATCCAGCTAATCAGATCCACGTGCAGCTCACCGGGATGCGGCGGCTGAGGTCGAGGATAATCGTCGATACCAGAAGTCAGAATATGCTGGACGGAACGTCCACGCCAGCGGTAGCCTTCCTTGGTAGAAAAGGCCTCGCGATCGTAGGACTTGATGTCTCCGCGCTGGGTGCTGCGATACCACGAGTAGTGTCTCTTCATCAAAGGGTAGAAGGAGCGGAGATAGCCATTGGCCAACTCTGGGGTTTGCAGAGTAGCCGTGCGGAGGTCCTCGATAGGATCGTTCTTGTCCAACTTCTCTGACTGGGCGCTCTGGTTGCTCTTTGCTTTGTCCATGAATGCCTCCAATGCCATGAACAGAGTGGGCGGGTTAGCATAGTGAGGATACTGGACAGTAAACTCCGCGGGGACCTTGCTACGGGCTTCCTGTCCAAGAATCTGCTCGCGGGCGATCCAGCCATCCTCATCCATCAAATGGAACCAGCTCTTGATGATCTCAAGCCTAAAAAATCTGTCAGCGTCTATCGTGTGAACTTGGACATTCAGTGACTCACGCAAGGTCAGAGTCATACTCCATCACAGGCATCAGGTGGAAACCCTCATCCCAGAGGAAACCTCTTGGGAAAAAAGGCCGGGAAGGAACACAAGTAAAGAGATCCTTGAATCCCTCCATCACCGGCTGTGCTGCAGCACGAGCTTCCGCAGTCTCCTCCCAAAAGCCTTCATTCTCCTCATCATATGCGGGATGACCAGAGCGATCAACAATGTCATCACCGTGGAAGAACCCAATACCGCCAACCAAATTGGAAAGCATAGCCTTGGAGAAAGTGGAGAATTCGTCATCAAGGTCGAAGGGCGCCTTAGGGGCAAGTACTTCCTTGAACCTTTCAGTGAAAGAGAGAGACGCATCTCTGATTCCTTCGGTAATAGTCTCCGCTGTATCGTTTATTAGAATCATAATCAGGCGTGAGATTTGATAGGTGAGCCAACTTACAGGTCACAGGCTTGGGGGCGGACCGAGAAGAAAAGAGAACGTCGAACTAGCGTGGATCAGCGACCTCTATCTTCAACAATGTAAGTCCAATTTTCATACCTCAAAAGAACCCTTGAAGACCTTCTGAACAAGGTGAACATTGCCATCACCAGGCACATGCTTGATCGTAAAAAGCTGAGCTGGGTGCGGAGGGTTATCAGGCCCAAGCTCTTTGATGGCCTCATCAACTTCACCCTTCATCTGCGTAAAAAGGATGCCTTTCGTCGAAGAGTAAAGAATCAGTAAAGGACCACCGGAAGTGAAAAAAAAAAGGTTGAAACACACCTTTTGCTTGCCAAAGATGCTGCTGCGGCATAGTTGCGCTAGACACAAGACCGTGGCCCAATTGCTTACCCTCACCAGTAGGACGATCAACCTCGAAATACTCATTGCTACTCGGACCATCTGTAACATCGATGGTGAAATCTCCCAATTCGGAAGTGTAGCCATTGAGCCTCAAGTCGCCCTCCAGAGGTGCGCTTTCGGACACGGTATCCATATCCACACCCAGCTGACCAAGTCCCTCAAGGGTAGTGTAGAAGACCACAGAAGTGGGCTGGTCAGGGCTTCCATCCTCACGAGGAACGCCCTTCACACGGAAGCCCCAGCTGCCTCCATGCTGGCCACCAGGCACTTTGATGAAATCGATTGTCAGATCCAGAGTGTTTCCTGCGTCATGAATTGTCTCCCGTCCACCCTTCCGGATATCGTATTCGTCCCAACCATATCCAGCCATTCCCTCATTCTGCTCGCAGGTGTGCCTAAAGTCTGCATCGAGGGATCAGCAATTGTGCATGCGCAGGCGCAATTCGAGGAGGAAGAGGTAGGGTCATATCCATACTCTGCTGGACGGTAGCAAAGTCATCGACCTTGGCCCACATCAATCCTGCAGCCAGACTGTTCGCGATGCGAGGGCGCACTCCGAAGTAGAGGTTTGGCTTGTAGGGACCCCATAGCAGCGACTCGTTGTTGGCGCGCGCGGCCTCTTTGATCAAGACAGAAACATCACTGGGATCTTGGCTGGCAACGATCCCAGTCGCATAAAGTAGCGACGTGAGTAAACCGGAGATCCTCAGATGATGCATTATGAATTGCATCACTCAAGAAACTGGCATTGGCAGGTGGACAAGTTGGCAACTCTGAGCGGAGCTGGCTGTTCTCTCCGCAATTACGTGGCCCGAGCTCCGAAATTAAGTAGTGCTGATTACAAAAATGGCACAAATACCCACCAGCGATTTGACCTCAACCATAATTTCAATGAACCGTCATCATATATTCTCTCACTATGTACAATATTATGTCTAGGTAATATTCAGAGCTGATCGCGGGGGTCCAAAGACCCAATCTTCGCGCTCTTGGCCTGTCCTTCAAACACAAATTCACTCATGAGCTTGCCGGTGCCAGGGCCATTCTGAATACCCCAGCAAGTATGACCAGCAGCAATATAGAGGCCCTTGGTATGGGTTAAGCCGATCAAGGGACCACCGCCGTTTTCACAATTCGGCAAATAACAGGCCTGCCTTGTGCGAATCTTACCATCGCGCAGTGCATTAGAGATGCTACCAACCTGATCAATGATCTCCTGGCAGCGCTCTTGGTCTACCTCGACCTCTGCAGATGTACTTGGCAATGGCACAGTCTTATCCCCATCGCCACAGGCATAGACAGTGTCGTCAGGACGAGTATAGATCTCCGGTGCTGCAACTGTGGGTCGTGATTTCTTTGCAGGATTAAAGTTGGCTGGAATCTCGATGTTTGTAAACAAGGCATATGCGGTGACGGGTCGCGCTGGTTCAATAACAACGCTGTGGGCACGAGTTGCTGTAATGGGGGCTTCTGGAAGGACAGAACGGGTCCAAGGGCCAGCAGCGACAATCACGTCGGTGGCAGGGATAGTGTGCGACTCCCCCGAGGCCTTGTCAGTATATGTAATGGACTCGACAGTGTCGCTTGGACGAGCAATATTTGTGACCTTTCCCAGGATAATCTCTGCACCCTTTTCTTCAGCCAGTTTTGCCATGGAGGTAGTAAATAGGTACGGGTGCACCTGAGCGGTCTCTCCAGGTCCGCTCATGCTCTCGTAGGCTCTCAGAAGGTCTGGTTCTATCCAGTCCAAGTCCTGTGGGATTTTGGCCGACTTGAGTTTGGAGACAGCGGCCGTACTGCGCTTCTGCAGAGACTCGCCTTCTTCCTTCTTTTGACTCTTCTCGCTCATTGCGCGACCTTTGACAATAAGCTGACCGCAGTTGGTCTCCCGGTAGCCCCATCTGTTCTTCCCGTCGTGTTCATTTGCGAGTTGTGCGTGAAGCATGAAGCTGAGATCCACGATGTTGCTTGGATAAGCCCATTGCGCGAGAAGTCCGCCCGCTTTGCCTGATGCCCCGCCTGCAATGTCAGAGGCCTCAAGGAGCGTTACTTTATGATTGGCTGGGTCATAAGAAGGATGTCTCGTGAGAAAGTATGCTGTGCAGCAGCCAATGATGCCACCGCCTAGAGTTGACAATCTTCGTTTAGCTATGTCTCGCTCAAGAAAATAGGCGCGCGGGGTACTAGAATTGCAAGCGTCCTGAACTTACCTACAATGACAATTTCACGGCGATCGCTTGTGGTCGACATTGTTGCTATCGGCGCGATCTTGGAGGCAAAGGATTTCAATCAAGCCACGTTGTGTGGAAAGGGGAAGGAGGGCTAGATGAGAGAACCGACGTTGGTAATTGTTGGGCTACGTCACTGCGATTTAGGATATGCCCCAGTCATGTGCTGCTATCGCATCCCATTCCAATCAACTTAGCCGGACTCTAGCCTGGCTTTTTTTAATGAATCCACTACGACTTTACAATGCTCTCCCCCCATTCCATAACACTCAAATTTTCATAGAAGATGTGGCATTGAAAGTCAAAGAGATTTTGCCGTAGAAACTTTGAGAACCCAGGGATACCATGCTCCTCGAAATGCAAATTGTGCTGAGAAGAGAAAAAGAAAGCATAAGAGGGGAAGACGAGCCTTCCCAGGAGATATCATGCAAATAACAGAAAAGAACCTTTGGGAAATAATCACCTCGACGGGCTGAGCGGCCGATTGAAACCGCCCGTGCGGTTCATGTACTGGCGGTACTCGCTCTTCTTCTCCTTGCGCACACCGTAGATATTATTACCAGGAACCTTGGTATTTTTGGTGGTCCGGAATTTGGTGAAACCCATGCTCTTTCGCATCATCGCCTCCATCTCATCCTCGTCGGCGTCTTCCTTGATATCCACATCCATTTCTTCTGCATGACGGTTGGCACTGGCTGAGCCATTTGCCGTCCTTCCATCATCTCGAGACCGCGGATCTTTGCGATCAGGGCGGCGGTCACCTCTAAGTCCTCGAGAGGGTGGCGATCGAGATCGAGATCGGTGTTTCGTGCCATTTCGACCGGGTGATCGTGAGCGGTCGTGGAACTTGTCACCTTTATCGGCAAACCCTGTTTGCGCATATCGAGTTAAACATTCGATCCTAATCAAGTAGGCCAAGTTTTTCTTGGGACTTTGTAATTACCTCGTCGATCGTACCCACGTTCTCTGCTGGTGCTCCTCATGCGGTCTCGAGCTCCGCGATCATCTCTGTCCCTATCCCTGCGTTCTCGGTCGCGGCGATCTCGAGACCAGCTCCTCTCTCGCCTTCTGTCATTACGATCTCGAGAACGTGAGCGGTAGCGGCGGTCTTCACGAGGACCGTCGCGTCGGTCGTCTCGAGGTTGTCCTGAGCGTCGGCGGCCATGATCTGAGTCTTGCTCTGCAGGAAGACTGTGAGAGTCATTCTTCTCCCACATGGTAGTGCTGTCGACGCGCCGGGCGCGTTTAGCGGGGGGTTCGGCCATGTTAATTGCTCGAGATCACCCTGATGTCCTGGGTGGCACGATTGTATGGGAAGATTGCGGCGATTAAAAGGAGATCCGATAGTGAGCTGATCTTACGACTCTCAGATATGCGGTATTGCGATAGGATTAACGGATAGTGAAAGAACGCATCATCAAGAGAAATCAAGAGAAATTGAGATTGGGGGGTATCAAGTTGTCACATTCGGAAACCGCAAGCTGCGCTGGCGGAAGAGAGAAGTTTATTCCGGTCACCCAGATCACCCTTTCGCGCAGTTTGCTCCACGGGGAAACGGTACAAAATTATTGCGCATAGATAGCAATTCATCACTGTTTCTAGTGTTCTAATCGACTTTTTGTTCAGATGAAAGCTTGGAATGACCACCATCTAACACTGTATCGAATTCATTCTGCTTTTCACAGAAATAGCTTGTTCTGCGGTTAAGATGGATGGATTCTGCATGATGGACAGACGCTCCTCAGCATTCAAGTTCTTTCCGTAATTCCCATATTGAGGTACACACTTTCATCTGTGATAAAACAAGAAAACGAGGAATCTATTTCAAGATGATATGCTAAATACTGAATACGATAGAGAAATTGCAGAGCCCACTCGAGTAACCGGAAATCTTCTGAATAGGTCCAGAAGGTCACTCCTGCGCTGAAGCAGATCATGGGCAGCCCGAACATCATAGCTCTCGAAAAAATGGACAAACTGGACGACTCTGATCGCCTCTTAAAAAGACCATGAATGAGATTTCAATCGAAACACGGCCCACTTTATCGGTAACGATAAGCGTAGTGAGGACATGCTGTGCAGACGCTAGCACCTTGGGCAGATTTCTCCCGTAAGCCTCTGATATAGCCGACAGAAGCTCTTGATAGAGTTGGATGTAACACGGAATGATCTTCATGAGAGCAAAGAACAAGGTGTTTGGGTGGAATTGGTTTGAAGCAAAGGACGACGGGCAGCTACAGGTAGAACGAGTTATGTCGACAACGATCCACTGTGTACGAGCGGAAAAATGTGTACCTACCTAGTAGGCTAAGCACATATGGGCTGTGATTATTGATTTCATTCGTGGTCGTTACATATTTGCACACCTACAACCTGACCGCTGGTGATATGTGATCGTGAACTAGGAACTGCGGAAGAGTCCACCGGGTGTACTCGTTAGTCAAGTGTATTAATTTGAGCGGATGCTCATGAAATCGATCAAGGTATTTGCGAAAGAAATAAATTGCCCGCAATATCTAGCGATTAAGGCGTCAGACTTGGCAGAAAATGGAGGAGCTTTTTGTGAAACCTCCTAAGAGTCCCGTTGTACACGCCATGTGTACCTAAATGCTACTCAGACCATACAGTGAGTCTCTTGGTTGCAAAACAAAACCAGTATCAATACTACCACTGACAACTGGATGCTGAAAGATAACACGAGATTACAGTTAATCGTGAAGTTTATCATGACACTGTCACCGCTTCGATTTTTTGGATTCCGCAAATCAATAGAGGCAAAACTCTCTACGACCGTGAACCGACCCTCCAAATACTTTACTTTGCCTTATTACTGCGTCGCTATCCGAGGGTATCGACAAAAATCGCCAGTCCCCAATACTACCTAATATACACCTCTACACCCTATAACACTATCGAAAAGGCTATTTATGTAATACGATTGAAAGCTCTATAATACATCTCCATTTGAAATTAGGATCGCCTCAAAAATTCTTCGGAAAGATGTATTCACCGCCTAGCGGTGTGCCTGGCGGTCCGTGGAGCTCGAAGCGTCAACACTGGCCCAGTAAGGGTTTCTTTTCCCCACTTCCTCAGTGCACACCAATGGTTCCCCGACCTATGGAACTAGGTAGTCAAAGGGGGAGGGTGGAGTGAGTGTTCGACCTATGTGTTGATATCTTCGTAAATAATCCCGGTTTCCTAAACTCCTAATAATCCTGTGAAAGCAAAAGCAGATCCTTCTCGAGGCCAGGCCATGCAGCCCCACGGGCCGACCCGTCCAGCCCCAACTTTAAATCTCACCGCAAAATTTTCGCAGGCCGACCTTACCCCACTTCAGGTGGTCTCGTCTTCCCTGCAACAACGAGCCACATCTCTCACTACATAGAGCCATGGCTCCAGTCAACCTGTCTCATCGGAGAACCCATAATTTGCTCCTGATCTCGAAGCTATTGAGCCTAAGGGACACAGCATCCCCGCTCACGCTCTTGCAGGATTCGTTAGAGCAACCCGCCACACCTCTAATCAAGGAGTATATCAGACGCGCTAAAGTAAGCTAACCTATTCAGTGCTCCAAGAATAGATGCCTTGTGTTCTTCATTGATTGGAAATGTATTTAAAGAGTCCAATGCTAACGACATGGATAGCTCTCCAAGGTGCATGTCACCTTCATTGCATTTGAAACATTAAAGAAACCGGATGGAGTCGATGCATTTGTATCGACCCGCCGAAAGAGCCCGGCCGACATTGTCAAAGAGGTAGCAGCAGCATACCAGCCTGCTACAGCGACGGTCCCATCTCGGCGTGAGTAATTATGAGATTGCCTACCTAAATGACACCATCGCTCGGTTCCAAGTCAAGCTAAGCAATATCTGCAGGCCGTCTAATTATCATCGATGCGATCAACCCCCTCCTGAGCTCAAAAAGATTAGACCCTGGGTTCCATCTCCCGTCTTTCCTCGGCTCCTTCATCGCACCTTCAGGCCCGTCGCCTGGCAAGGCTGATGCTTCTCTTGTAGTGACATGGCATCAAGATGTCCCTGCTCTGCCTCAGCAGAATCACTATTCACCGTCGCCGCTGTCAGTCTTGACATATCTTGCGACAAGTATCATCACCCTTCATTCATTCTCCCACATTCTAGCCCAAAAGGCTGCACGTGATCGCAGTCTGGCCGCCCCAGTATTCGGCCTTGAGGAAGAACAAGACGGTGTCCTCCTTGGTCGACCGAATAAGCTGGCTGGTACTGGTGCCGCAGAAGGTATCGTGTTGGAGCTGGAGCACCGCCGCAAGAGTGGCCGTGGAGTCTTGGAATGGTACCTTCTCCCTCCCGCTTTGGCGTATTCACCTCAGCATGTGAAAGAGGTCGTGACTTTGCTGGATGACAATGTCCTGTACAACCCTCCTATGGAACCTGATACACATCTTGATGATGACGAGCCAAAGTCGACTTTTGAGCTAGGTCTCACAGACCGTCAACGACGGGACCGAGAGGGTGTTGTCTTGCCATACTTTGACGCGCAGCACGGAGATGGCCCTGGTGAAGGAGGTCGGATCCTCTACGATATGGGCGAGGAAGATGACTTTGATGAAGAGGAAGATGAGATTTAGACACACATGCATACAAGATCCTACGATGACCCGCGAGAGCACTTTATTTGGAGTTTGCACATGATACTGCATTCTAGAGAGATATTAGTGGATTGTATCCTGCAACCACCTGGAGGTATTAACTATGCATACATTCATACAATAAGGGGGGTTCAAGATTGGGAAGACTGAAAAAGGAAAAGCGCTCAGAAGAACCGCCACCATAGCAAAATGAGCACGACGAACCCGACGCCGACGAAAGGCCCGTACTTCGACATGATTAGCCACTGAAGTCCAAAACAAAAGGTCTCGAGAGCACAATCTTACCTGCTTCACCAACAATTCCCAGTTGATGCGCACCGCTGCCTTCCGATATTTCTTGCTGTCCTCCCGCAGCCTCCCGGACAACTCGCCCATGCGCTCCAAGCTGTCACCACGATAGAGCAGATCCTCAATGTTCTTGGTCATGACCTTGGTGACATCGCGCAGCTCGTCATTCAATTTGTCCAGGTTTTGAGAGGCACGGCTATCTTGATACAGCTTCCGGGTGCGTTGGATAAAGGTATCGAACTCGACAAAGGCGTAGGGCCGGAGTGTGGGGGAGAGATATTGTGATTGGGAGTAGGTGGTAGTGAATTCGGAGGCCAGATCAGCGAGATAGGTAAAGGCGAGTTTGCGGGGATAGGATCGGTCGCAGATGCAGAGGAAGCAGACATCATCTTGGATTGTGTAGCTATCTTCTCAATTAGGCATCAACTCGATTTGATCACGGTATCTCTTGGCCACTACGTACTGGAGGTTGTACTGTCCTGACTCGATGCTTGCCTGTGGGGCGGAGTTTCGATTCAATCGGCGGAAAATCATCTTGGCCTGGCTCTTGATTTCAGCGAGCTCTGACTCTGCCTGTCAAAATAGCCAGTCAGCCCGAGGCTTTTGGTGAGTATTGTTGTTCCCAAAGTCCTCTCACCTGCTCATCATCCACCGAGGCCGCCAGCATGAGGCCTGTTTGCGCATATATCAGTATTGATGAACCCCTGCTCAAACTGAGAGTCTTTCACTCACCATCGAGTCGCGCAATCTGAGTTGACTTTACCATCTTGACGACTGCTAGACTGAGTGACAACAGAATGATCTCTCTTGTTTAGGCTCGAGACTGGTCAATAGGCCAGAATGGCTGGTAGAAGCGGGGCGGTCGCAAGCGGCAGAAGCGGCGCCCGCTCGGGGTGAGCTGCGAAACGATCCACTCCGGGGCTTTGTTCAACCTGAGCTGACGCTTACAATTCTATGCTAGACGAGCTACTGCTGCCCGGGCTGGCCAGGCCAATGTGGTAGAGCACACATTCCTGGAAATGTCGTCGCCAGCATCCACTCCAGCATCAAGCCCTCAGAAGCGAAACTCACGAAAGGCCGCGCCTCGGGGTAAGTGGAGCGAGGAGCAGCTATTGACGAGTGACAAGTCCGTCCTTATCGGTGCCGATCTAGTGGTATGGCCACCAGTCCCTCAATTCAAGCACCAAGCAATACAGAGTCGCGAGGCTAATAGATCACGTTTATCGAAAATTATAGAAGCTCCTGGCTAGGCCTGAAGCTTGGGATATTCTTGAAGAAGACGAGAAACGGGAGATTCTAGCTCTCCTCCCCGCAGATACCCACCCAGCTTCAGAGCTCCCAACCGACGACTCCAATACCAAAATTCCCCCACTCCCGGAATCGTTCGTTCGATACTCCAATAACTGGCGTGATGGCATTCGTCAATTTCAACTTGATCTTGAGAACGGCCGATTTGATCCAGAATGGCTGCGCCAGGCTGAGCAGGCGCGACGGAAGCGAGAGAACGGTGATTTTGACTCCTTCAAGGAGCGCGAGT
The DNA here is from genome assembly GCA_037356195.1 of Penicillium sp. F50. Classification (NCBI taxonomy): domain Eukaryota; kingdom Fungi; phylum Ascomycota; class Eurotiomycetes; order Eurotiales; family Aspergillaceae; genus Penicillium; species Penicillium sp. F50. The sequence continues at coordinate 1,318,876 of JAYXSA010000080.1, read as the reverse complement.
TCGAAAAGTTTTGGGGACAAAAGCAGAGGACTGGCGATACTGTGGTGCCCGGCGAGAGTTCAAAGGTGAAATTAAATCAGCTTATTGCTGCGGGTGTCTTTTTGATCGGCGATGTCTGGCGATTCTCCTACAGTTATGGCACGGGACAAGATCGACTGCTCATCGACAAAGAAGTCCGGGTATGAGGTCATCTAATTGATTACTGTGGTGTGTTTGACTCGCTAACCTTCCGCAGATACACGAAATCCATGACCGAAAGCTTTCGTTCGTGGTCCCCACAGGCCAGCGGGTCTTTCTTCGCTCGCCTGCGGTTACCGTAGAGCGAAAGGAGGAGTCTGGCAATAATCATGCTACTGAAATGCAAGAGCCTCAAGTAGTCGAAGCATCAAGCACCAAGACAACTGAGCCAGAAACTCTGAAAGGAGAGTCTCCGACGAAAGATAATAAGGATGAAGTGAATTTCCAACCCATGGAACGGGTCCAGGAAACGAATCAAAGTTCCAAAGGGGAAGACGCAGGTGCGGAAATAGAGCAAGAAGACTTTGTCAATGGTGAGGCCCTGGAAGTGTCTACCAACCGGGAAGCGAAGCCCCACGACGAGGATGGATCGGTCCAAGTGGTGATTGTTAGCCCACGGCATGATTTAAATGCAGCCGAGAAGGGACCCAAGCGACCAACACCCCTCCCTGCTATTGAGCCTCCAGCAAAACGAAAGCGCGGTCGGCCGCGGAAGATAAGACCTCCTTCGCCTGCGCCCCAAGTTGAGCTCGAAGTGGAAGCCGTGGCTGAACCTGAACCTGAACCTGAACCCAAGATCGGAGTTGAGCACCAGTCCGGAGTTCAGGTTGTCATTGGTGCTTGTAGTCTCGCGGTCCCACAACCAGAGATCCTCTCGCAGAACATTGTTCCCGCTGTCGGGAAATACGACACTATGGATTTGGATACTACTCAGAGAAAGTCGGAGCACAAACCTGAAGAGAACGGACTACCATCATCATCACTTTCATCGGCCCGGTCAATCTCTCCTCCACCATCAACACTGTCTGAACTACCCAAAGAGCTCATCAGTGAGCATATCGAGAAGCGCGTCGATGAACCCCTTATGGACTCGACTGATGAGCCTGCCAAAATGCCTACCGAAGGAGCCATCGGCGGGTTCACTGAAGAGCCGATTCACGAGCCTACTAGAGAGCCCATTGAAGATCCCATTGAAGCGCGCACTAGAGAACAAACTCCAGTGCAGATTGAAGAGAAGGTGCAGATTGGAGAGCCCACGGAAGAGTCCACTAAACCTCCAATTGAAGCGCAGAGCAATGCTGCTGAGGAACCAGACGAGATTATCGTATCTGATATCTCATCGCCGATGACCCTCGTCTACAAAATTCTCCAGATCGATGGGCGGAGGCCTGATGGCCGTACAGCGAATTCATGGAAAGAGATTCGGTGTTATCGCAAGAACCAGGACATGGGAAGTCTTTTTGATGTGAGACTAGCTTGGTATCTCAAACAGAAGTGAATTGCCTTTCCATCGGACGGCAATAGTTGATACTGGATGCTCCGACTCAATACAGATGATGTCTCTCATGCATAGTTTAAAGAAAGGATCGTGGTTGTAACTATAACGAATAGATTCCACCTCGGTGGAAGTAGACACAAAACCAATTTTACCAAGCCATATATGAGAATAACAAATGACATTCTCGGGCAAAAGAGTTCAATTTAGACATCTCCAAGATATTTCCGACCAAGTTCAAAATTCAACCCGTCGTCTTGGGACAAGTCTACTCAACGGAACCTTTGGATTATTATACAGTCTTTCAATAAGAAAAAAAAATTATAACACTCACGCATTTTCCCATAGACAATTTCTGAATGTGAAACAGCTCTCGGTGCGAATTGATCGTGGACTTGCCACAGGCTGTCACCAAGTTAGCATCTCATCTATATTTCACGAATTTTGCGATCCGACGAGGTCCTCAAATTGTACATTTCAATGCACTTAGAGCAACACGCATAAGCTGTATAAGGATTGCCAACTCGCTGGATATCGCAACCTTCAGATTAGTCTGGGCAACTAGGGACATGCTCGGTCTTCACTGCCTTGGGTTGAATTGCCATTGGTTGCGTCATATTTGCGATAGTGTCATTTAAGAGAATAGATTCACATGGGTGATTCCTAGAGTTGTAGATGATTTGTGGGCCGACCGAAGTCTTCCCTCGTAATTTGTGTGATATTAATCATATTAACGTTTTAACCCGGGCGATTTAAAGAGCCTCATCTTCTATCACCCAGTGGATTCAGAAATCGTAATATCAAGCCGCTAAATAAGCCTATTAAAGTCCAAAGAGTCTTATTGCTCACAGAAATTCCCTTGATTGGGTTGTGCATTCCTATCTAACTAAGCAAGTCACCCAAGCAAACGGCAGACGGCCAGTGCATCCCGTCCAGGGTGTCTAGTGTGTCTCGATAACTTGTTCCAATGACATCTTTCGAGAATGTTGACACCCTCATTTAAATCAGCTCCTACTTGGAGATTACTGATAGACTTCGTGTAGTTGCTGACTGATATCCTGTCGTGTGCAGTCTAATATGTGCAGACATTGGCCTGTCAAGTAACCATGTCACACGCCAAGGATCGAGCGAAACCCGGGTCGAGATTTACGAAATAAAGTTACAGAGCAAGATGCATGATATTCCGGGCTGTGGTGAGAATATGACATTACAGTGATTGGGGTTATCTATTTGATGCCTCAAAAAGGTGTTTGACTTGTGGCTCTTATGGGAGGCACAGGCTCCGCATCAGCCGCCACGTCGACAGCAAAGCTAGCTTGGATGAAATCCTCAAGCTCCTCACTGACCGTTTTCAGCTTTTCCTTGACACTGGCAACGCCCTCTTGCCCAACAATATGCCGAGAGGGGGGATTCTCATGGCCGGCAATTGATGTGATGGCATATACCGTTTCCCAGACTAAGACTTCCAGGTGGGCGGAGCTTAATGGTGGATGCATGGAGACAACCTCAGGCACTGAGAATGGACCGTTCTCAATCGAGCTCACTCTTGAGCTCTGTTCCCTTTCGTTCGATTGATTAGCCGTAGCTGTATTGCCGTATCCTCCCTCGGAAACGGCATCAGGGAGTCGGGGAATGAGGTGGTTGAGTATACCCCTAAAGAGTGGTGCATGGTTGTTTGCGGGGGAATACGCGGGCAACATCGGTGGGACACTGGTGACTAGATTGGTGAGAATGCCGATCTCGATGCTGCTTTGGACGATGGTAAGTTTGAGGTTGAATGGCGCGATTTCGAATGCCAGGCTCTGGTTGGGAATGTTAGTGTGTGCTGTTTCGCTATTGAGTACAAGTAGGATAATTCACATCACAGAATCCTTCAAGAGCCCAGCCAGCAGCGCAGTACATCCCAAGCCCCGGCGTTCCAATATGAGCGGCTATTACTCGTTAGACAAACGGTCATTGGTAGATTAGCTCCCCGAGAATATCTTACTGATTCCAGACAAAATCATGATGTGCCCAGAGCTTTCTCTCCTCATATGGGGTAATGCAGCCTTGATTATGTTGAGAGGACCGAAATAGTTCACCTCGAACTGATCGCGAACAAGGTTTAGGGTCTGTGGGGAGGCGGACAGCTCTTCGACGGTTCCGATGAGGGCTAGTAAGAGGGAGTCAGTGACTGGAAGCTAGATTGAAGCTCACAGACTATATACGAACCTTGACTTGTGCAGCATAAGAGAATATCCACTCGGCCAAACGTCGCGACTGCGTGAGCAAAGACTGCCTGGCATTCGCCCATCATTCTGTCCCGTCCAAGCTCGTTATTAGTATTTGTTGTTCCCTGCTATAGATGGCTTCAAATGATCGAAAATTCAAGAGATTAGCGCGCACCTGATATCCAAAGGAACCGATTTCATTCGTTGCGTCCATCCTTCCTCGTGATGTTCTTGCACATCCGCGAGAAAGGCGTCGAACCCGTCTCGGCGTCGCTCGTCACGATCTAGGACAGTATGCGCAAGCCCAAGCAGGACATAGTCACCATGTGCAAGTGCCTGCCACGCAACTGACATGCCAATGGGCGAATCCCCGGCGGTGATCAGCCATACTCGCGGTTCGCTATGCGACGGAAATTGCGATCGGGAATCGGGAGAAGGGTGATTCTCCATGGATAGGATTGGGGTCAGCGCCAGCGCTTGGGCGCGACACCCATTGCACGATCAAAAAGGGTCGCCGACAAGTTCGTGCAGAATGTGGTGAGCTGTGGCAGCTCGCGATTGTTTAAGCTCGACAGAGCTTCTCCGGACTAATGCAGAGAGTTGGAGGGGGAACCGATTAGAATGCCAAGACTCTAAGACTCCCCCCGCCCCACGCCCCAAATGTCGCCTTAAGCCGAGCGGGCTGGAACCGAAGAGGGCCAACCGTAGCCAACCGCTTACACCTGGCCGTGTTGGCCCCCCTTCTTTCTCTTTCTCTTTCTCTCGTCATCTCCCGCCATCGCACAATGCCTGAACAGCGGCAACGCAGAGAGGAAGAGGGAAGCCATGTATGTAGTTCGGTTGGCGCAAGCTCGGGCGGACGACGCTATTCTTTTTGAAGCTGACTGACGATCATCTCCAGTCCGGCTTCAAGGGGGCCCTTCAAGGCCTCGGAATCTTTCTGCTGGGACAGTTCGTAATTGGTCAATTTTTCGGCAACAAGCAGAATGCAGCTTCCACCGTCAAGTCAAACATCACGCCCTCGTTTGCGGATCGCGCCCACCCCAGCGAGATCACCGATTACAGTGCCATCCCGGACCTAATCTCCCCTATCTGGCCGGCCGACAGCGCCATCGATATCAACATCTATGTGACCCCGTCCATCGTGGTGCCTTCATTCAAGTCCAAGGATAGTGTGCTTGTGATGCAGGAGAAGAACTTCACAATTGGCAATTACAGCGACACCCGTGAGATTGATACCACCATCAAGCTCCCCAAGCAGGTCCAGCAAAACGGAACGCTCTTTGCGCACTTTTTCGTCGCTCGTACGGGACACGAGCTGGATCCTGCCGCCAAAGATTACAACACTGCCGACGCCGTCCACTTCCTGCGCCCGCTGAACCAGTACCTCCCCAAGAAGAAGGCCAAAAAGCTTAAGAACCTGCTGGCCGCTTCCGACGAAGCCGAGGAAGAGGAAGTGGATGATACTCCGGACGTGCAGACGGTCTCCTACTACCACCCCAACTTCACCCTCTCCGTGATTCCGGACTCTGGGACTCAGAGGTTCGCCCAGATTCACCCGGCAGTTCGCCAGTATGTGCAGCTGGAGCGCACTGGTGCCCGAGACCAGTCCGGCAAGAATGGCTGGTACTACCCGATCCTGTTCCTGAACACTTTTTGGCAATTGAAGAGCCACATGACCGAGCTGAACTCGACTGTGACCGAGGTGCCTTTGCGGATTACCCTCAACAACCTGGCCAACTGGAAGTTCAGTATCCTCACCAGCATTGACGAGGGCTCCAAGCAGAGTTCTCGCCAGGCAGCATATGGTGGCTCTGTCCCTGGTGGTGGTGATGGCTCTGAGTGGGAGACGATCAAGGAGGTTCTCTTGGACACCAACATTTACCTCCTGGGTACCACCGGTATCGTGACAATCTTGCACATGGTCTTCGAGACCCTGGCATTCAAGAATGACATTGTAAGTCTTGAGTCGTTTCTCCATTACAGGACGCTATTGCATGGGATTGCTAACCCGGAAATTAACTGTTCAGGCTCACTGGCGTAAGAAGAAGGATAATGTCGGCACATCTGTGCGTACCATTCTGGCGAATGTCTTCATGCAGGCAGTCATCTTCCTCTACCTCATGGACAACAGCGACAACACATCATGGATGATTCTGGCTAGCCAAGGATTTGGTATTCTCTTGGAAGCCTGGAAGATCACCAAGACCGTTAATGTTCGCCTGCGTCCTCCCCCCGCCTCCTCCTTCTGGTCTTTCCTGCCCTACGTGATTGTCTTTGAAGACAAGCACAAGCTGAGTGAGACCGAGGAGAAGACCAAGGAGTATGATGAGATTGCGTTCCGCTACCTGTACATTGTCGCGGTGCCTCTTCTTCTCGCATATGCCGCGTACAGCCTTATGTACAACACCCACAAGTCGTGGTATTCGTACATCATCGAGACCCTTGTCGGCAGTGTCTACGCCTACGGTTTCCTGATGATGGTTCCTAGCCTGTACATTAACTATCGCCTCAAGTCTGTTGCTCACATGCCGGGCAAGGCGATGGCCTACAAGTTCCTGAACACTTTCATCGATGACCTGTTTGCATTCACCGTCAAGATGCCCTGGCTGCATCGCTTGGCAACTCTCCGCGACGATGTCATCTTCTTCATCTGGCTTTACCAGGGCTGGAAGTACAAGGTTGACTACAAGCGTGTCAACGAGTTCGGACAGGGAGGTGACAGTGACGAGGAGGAAGAGCCGACCACTATCCCTAAGCTAGAGGAGAAGAAGGAGGAGGAGGAGACGGTGACTTCCCAAAGCTCTGCCAAGATTGACAATAAGACATCGACTCGCCAGCGGAAGTCGAAGAAATGAGCGTGCTCTTCGTGTGGGATAGCTCGTGGTGATCTTTGCTCCTATTGGTTGTCCTCTCATGGGGCTTGAGATACTTGAGATTCTCGCAACTCCATCATATTGTTGATGATGTTGGGAGTAAATTGTTTGATCCTCCAGGGTTGGGTCGAAATTCCTCCTGAAGAGCAATGAGATTCACTTTTCTCGTCGCGTAAACCATTTTAATCATAGAAATTGAATGACAATACTTTCCTTCTCAGCCATGACATTCCAATTTATAGTAAAGTAGTAGTTCGCAAGACTTGATGGTTCTTGATGTTGGAAGTATTGCACATACCTGGTGGGTCAGTGTTGACGGTTGCCCGATCGGGTTTAAGCTGATTTCTCCCCTGCACGCGCCCACGCTCTACGCTTTCCATGGGCCTCTCATACCACATGATCTAGGCATCGAAAAATCATTCTCCACTTCTTTGATATTTGCATGCGAGACTCCTCCGCAAAACCTTCACTTGGCCGCTGAAACACAAACATTAAAACCGCGTTGTGTCACCACGCGCTTTTGACGCGCTGTGGCTCAGGGCATGACCACATCGTCTCTAACTACTAGGCCTGGTACAATAAAAGCAACCGAAAGAGCTCAAGAAAATTAAAATGGACATAGATAATGGTAATTCCTGAACTCCTTTTGTTCCAGATGCTCGAGGGCTTAGAGTGGACTGACGATTTGATTAGAGAATGCCCAGTCTGGCCGCCTGCTTGCTGCTCTCGAACATTTGGAAGCTGGTAGGGCAACCCATGGATATTATTGATTTCGATTTGGCATATCGCTAATTGATGAATTAGTTGCTTCTGTGCCGGTTAAGCAAAGATACACAGATGCTGGCCAGCTGGTCAAGACAATTGCGTCGGACGCGTATGAAAACGGCATTCCGCAAGACGCGCTTGGCCGTTTGCTGAAGGTACTCACGGCGAAAAACCACTTGGATCAGGGAACTATCACGACCTTGGTCAAGAACCTGTACCCACGAGAGCGAATTTCCTCCAAGCATGTTACGCAAGTCGTGTGCTGCCTGGGGCCCAGCAAGTCCAAACCCAGCCCTGCCACGCAGGCCTTGCTCGTTCGCTGGCTGATCATGACCTATGATCTTCTCGAGGACCGGACGCACCTCGGTAAGCTTTATGCAGTACTGTTCAATCATTTGGACATGATCAGCTTGCGGAAGCCACTTTGTCACCTACTTTCCCTGATCACTCGACGGAAGCATGTCAAGCCATTTCGCATTCAGGCTCTGATGGAGTTGATCCAGACCGCGGGCGGAGAAGAGAAAGAGCTCATGAGCTTGCTCAAGGTTTTCAAAAATTACTATCCTGAGATTATCATCGGAGATCTCGGTGGCTCGAGAAGGATGGCTCTGTTTTTCAAGCACCCCGACTTGGAATGGTCGGCTCGCGCTAAGCTACTGCAAGATCAGAATCTCCAGAGGGTGCAAGCAACTCAGCAGTCAAATTACCAAGTCTTGCATCGAGGTATGGCGAAACGCAGTAGGATTGAAGTGGTGATTCCGGTTTTGCAAACCTCCCGAGTCTCAAACAAGCACACTTCCCTTGAAGAGATCCGTGACATTGAGCACTTCGTCGACAAGCTCGACACAATTGAGCTGCCGAATCAGATCATCTCGACTCTTGGAGATGCTATGGCCCAGAAATATCTTCATCTGGTTCAGTCTGAGGCCGCAAATGAGCGACTAGATGAGTGGCTCAAAGGCTTTTTGGCAGATAGGCTGGAGCAGATTTATGAAGATGAGGAGGACGAGCCAGAAATTTTGACAGTTGTCCTCGGCTTCCTCGAAGGATACACGTCGTTCACCAAGGTAGATTATATTTCTCTCAGTCTAAGCATTATGATCTCTAACTTTGATGATATTGCAGGCGCTTTTACCTTCGATTCGAGGTTTTCTAGAGTCATATCTCTCTGTATGGAACGGCCGGGATAACCGCGAGCAAGTTCTTCGACTCCTTCAGTATCTTCCAATTGAGCCTTACGAGGCACTTCGAGAAACCATTTTCATCCCGCTGGAGAATGCCATGTTGGACAGTGCTGTCAGCTCCAGGATAGATCTGCTGAATTTCTACTCGGCATTGATCACCGAATGGGGCATCGGACTTCGACTGAATCCCTCAGTCTCGGAGGAATCACTCCCCTTGAGCCAAGTTATTAAACATGCCGAGCTCTTAGCGTCATCTCTTCATGAGCTTGTATTGACTCCTGTTACTAGCCAAAGGAAAGACACACCAATCGTTCTGTCGGTTCTCCAGTTCTACAAGTCTCTTGTCGGCTTGTTTTCTCATGCAGCCGGCAACGCAAATATTCGATTGACCGTGCCTCTCGCTCCGACAATATACTCTATTGCCTTCACACCAACCGTTTCTATTATCTCGGGGCTCAACTCAATTCTGGCTGGTTACAAGTCATCCTTCGAAGCCTCTCTAGCATCCGATGTGATCAAGCCACCAGACGCTTCCGAGCCACTCTATAGAACAGAGCTGGTCAACCAATTCAACGGCTACGTGATGGATATGTGCAATCTCGTCTGGCGCAATCGCGCTCTGAACACAGAGGACCCCAATGCGCAAGGATGCCTGATACCGGCGTCAAGCACCACCGCTCTTACAGCATACGTCCGCAATGTGAATGAAGCTGCTCGGCACTATGATCGCGAAAGCGCTTTCCACATTAGTTTGCCTTCCATATTTTCACTGAGCCACCATGCCGCATTTGCCAATCTGTCCGCCGCATGCTTCGCCGAAATAGAGGAAAGCCAAAACGTCACAGATGATCGCCCGAAACTGAGGAAACCGGCCACTCAGAAGGCACTACAAGCCCTTGAGAAGGAAGGTGGTGCCAAAATAACCTGGCAGGAGTATCGAGTTCACATGCTGGACTGGTTGGAGGCAGTGGGGAGTCGGGGAACTAGTGATCTTATGAGGAGTACCATGAAGGCCCTACGGAAGGAATGAGATACGAAAGCTCAGTAGAAATGTTACATGAAATGTGGGGTGGTCTGTATCATTTCCTCCATAGAACGCCCGTTCTAAATCCGTGGTATCTTCCTTTTTTACAAATATAGTATACAGTCTATGGCATATACATGGAGCAGGCCTGCTAAAACTTCTCCGTAGCGTTCAAGTAAATATCCTGAACACTAGGATCGTCTCGCAAGGAACTGAGAACATCTTCGAGATCCTTCACCTGCTCTTTGTCCTGTACGTCGACCAGACTTTCCGGATTCGGGTCCCAGAACATCTCCAATTCTTCAATCACCAAGCCAGAGAGTTTGACAAACGCTTCGCCAACGCTTTTCGTTTCAGAGGGGTCGGTCAACAGCACAAGGCGACCTTTGTCGTCGGCGTGGATATCCATCGCGCCAGCTTCAATAGCCGGCTCCAAGAAATCGTCAACATTTGCATCATCTTTTCTTTCCAAAACGACTCGGCCTTTCTTTTCAAAAAGAAAAGTTGTTGGTGTGACGGTTCCTCCTCCGTTCTTAATAATATATCGAATGTCTTGTAGGACGCGAGCCTTCTGATCGGTCTGGCACTCAACCACAGCGGCCACTCCACCAGGAAGCATTGCTTCAATTGTTACTGACTCTAATGCTTGGCCAGTCAAACTGAGTCCTTGGCCACGTGCAATGGCTGCTTCGATGATGTTCTTGGGGATAGAGGCTCGCTTCGCATTCGAGAGCGCCAGGGTCAAACGAGGGTTATATTTGGGATCGGCGCCCCATACTTCAGAGTCATGGATGTTAGCAGAGGCCCCAGAGACTGAGATCATGTTTGTACCCTATGCTTACATTGTGTAGCGCTGGCGATTTCCTTGCTCATCATCTGGCGTTCTTTGCTCTTCGCCTTGTCATTTTTGGCCTTATCATGTTTGATGGTGGACCATTTGCTGTGCCCGGACAAAAGAGGTGTGGAGGAGCTGATGCTGCGGCATGCGTTACCAAAAGGGCCTTTGCGAGATTGTCGGAGAAGGTTCCTGGGTAATTGAAGCGCCATCTTGATCTCTCTGAGCTTATTGCTCCTGACAGGTACGGGGCCCCGGCGCCTACCGACCTGATGTCCACTTCTTAGGCAGAAAGACCGGCAGAATCCAATTACTTTCCTGCCGTGCTGCCTTAATACTGAGGCATCAGTCAGTTTCCAGGCTTGTTACTGTACATTAAACGCTTACAGCTTTACCATTTCAATTTACGACTGATTCACCCCTCATCGCTACTGAATGGCTTATCAAAAGGTCTGATTCAATAATCATCTGATTAAGCCCGTGCTTAGTGCATGTATTTATCGCTGCCGTCGGATTTGCTTGCTTAGCTGTGCCGGAGAACTACTATCTATGCTCACGTATGTGTCTCTTTATAGCTTTCGCTAGCGCAGGAAAGATATCCGTGTTCACAGGAGTATTCAAAGGACGGTTCAAAGGACGGTTCCAGGAAATATTCGGAGCTGGATTCGTTTTGAGACATGATTCGTAGCAAGGAAAAGTTGGCAGCGAGGGAGGATTTGTAGACATTTAGATATGATGAGTTTCGTAGATCTCTGAAAATAATTCAAACACTATCATTGCTTTACGAGGGTGTGAATAGGCTTGAGAATCAGGCACTAGAGACACCAAGGTCAGTCTAGAAGTGCAGGAAATACCGATCTATATTCCCCAGCTTACGGGCCGAGGATTTGTCCGATCTCCGCGGACGGTGAGGCCACACGATAAGGAGAGAGGGACATTGTTGACCTCATATCTCAAAGCTCATAACTCCCGTTTGACTCCCCGTCTCCTTCCACTCTAATGGGGATATAATTCTCCTCTCACCTAATACTCTCTCACTTAATACTCGATGTCTGCCTCCGAAAATGCCCCCGCATCCTCACCTCCTGAAAATGCGGTGCCGGAGTTGGATATTCCAAAGCTCCATGATCTCCCATCCGAACAACAGGACCTCTACCTGCTCACTTTCACCTCCGACTTAGTCCAGTACATATCAGGCCTCGATGCGGCGCAGGTCTCCGCACAGCAAAAGTCGCTTAAGAAGGAATTGTTCAAGATCCTGACCCTCTCCTCACCGACCCTCACACGAGTGCTTCGCAACAACCTGGGACGATGTTTTGGTGCTATTCTGGGGAAAGGGGATCGCGGAATCCTTTTCGAGACAATCACCGACCTACTAGGGATATTGAGTGCTGGAAAGAGCGAAGCTGAGCTCAAGACCAAGTTTGCCGCAGTACACTGTCTGGGTGAGGTATTTGCGACGGCTGGCGAGAGCGCGTTCATGCAATCGAACATTGCGACGGCGGGTACACTCAAGCTACTTAAGTCGGCGAGTAGTCATACGGGCTTGCGAGGCGTTATATTCTCAGTCTTGCGCAAGATCATTGTCGGCATTGGTGTTCCAATTGACGAATCGGTTGCTCGCGACATTTGGAAACAGGCGCGTAATGCGGCGACCGGTGACAAGTCTACATTCGTCCAGGTCCATGCATGCCGCTGCCTGGAACAATTGATTAATACAACGCCCTTTTTCGAAAACACGAACGACTTTGAAAACCTGAAAACCACAATGTGGAAGGTCATTGATAGCCCGGTCGCACCAGTTCGCCATGCTGCGGCTGCTGTTCTTGGACGAGCCCTGGTCAAGCTACATGTTACAGAAGCACACGTTATCGCGGTACCCAAGCCGAAGTCGAAAAAATCCAAGCGCATGTCCAAAAAGCCATCCGCTCGGCCAGGTGAGGAGGACGAGGATGACATGTCTGAATCCTCGGCAACCGCAGCTTCTACGACAAAAAAGGATGCGCGACTATTCTTCCTTCTCCCTGATCTCTTGCGACAGCTGTCTTTCCAATACTTGAAGAGTACAACCTCAAACCGTACACGCGCTGGAATTTGCTTATGTTATAAGTACGTGCTGCGCAATCTGGGAGATAAGATTGTGGAGGAACGATATGGTCAAATTGCGTCGAACTTGCTCTTTGACCTGTTGAACCACCCGACGATCACATACAACCGATTCCGACTGCTTATGACCCGCAAGTTTGTTAAATCTATTCTCGAGGACACGATTGGCCGAGAACTGCTTCGGGAGAACAGCCAGCTAAATGCTGCCAGGTGGCTCATCAACGAGGTTTTGAAGGATTACCCCCAAGTGATTCAAGAGCGGCTTGAGCCGAGTAAATATACTTTGACAAGCACTATCAGTGCGCTCTCTTCGCTCATTTCATCACTGGGTTCTGCATTTGCTGTTCTTGCGGATAGCTGCCGTGATACCTTGCTTCAGGTTCTCCCCCACCCAAGCTATCCAGTTCAGATTCATGCGGCACACTGCTTGCGTGAATTTGTACTGGCGTGCCCCCACCAGCTTCTCTCCTGCGTCACTATTTGTATGAACAGCTTGAATAGAGAAATCGGTCAGCTCGCTACACCGAGGCAGTCCCCTCGTCGTTGCGTTGGTTATGCGAATGGTCTCTCCGCAATGCTTAGTACCTCCCGCCTTCAACCGCTCTATGGTGCTGTGGATGTATTTGCCCAGATTTTCACCCAAGCCACGGATCTCTTGAAGATCAGCACCACATCAGAGCTACGAGTAGCAAGCACTCAGGTCCAAACGGCATGGATTTTGATTGGTGGATTGATGCCCCTTGGACCTAGTTTTGTGAAAATTCATCTCTCCCAGTTGATGCTACTCTGGAAGAATGCATTACCGAAGCATTTGAGCAAGGAAAACTCAGCTCCACCGAGTACACTGGAGACAAGTTTCTTAGCTCACGTTCGGGAGTGCGCCCTCAGCGCCTTGCTGGTCTTCATGGAGTTCAACAGCAAACTGATCACTGCTGATGGCGCAAAGAGAATTACTGGCATGCTGCAGAACACCGTTGAGTTCTTGAATGAAGTGCCAAGACCAAAGTCCATGGAAGATATCTCACAGCGTCTACATCCATCTTTGCAGCTGAATGACTTTACGACCATGGTTCGCCGCCGAGTTCTGCAATGCTTTTCAAAGTTGGTGCATGTCCATCACCCTAGCCATGGGGATATTATATCACAGTCTAACCTTTTGAACCTCGCTATTTCTGCGTTCGCTGACCCAGACACTCAAATTCGACCGTTGGAGAGCTCCATTGCGGCCTCAACCGGTCAGTTTGATGGTCTGTGGGACCTCTGTGATAACTATGGATTTGGTGTCACTGGACTTGCTCGGCAATACATTCGAGATGCCCTAACTGGATCGCATGGCAACGAGAATGGCCCGGCGTGGTCTGCTGTCGATTCCGCGGATCACGCTGTTGATGATGTCCTGACCTTCCCTATCTGCGAAGCCAGTGAGCATGACTCGGTCCTTCTTTACAGCCTGCGGGCCGGTGATTCTCTATGTGTGGATCCGCCGACTACAGGCGTTGTCAATGCGGCGATCGACCTGTTCTCGGTCGCCATTGCTCTTCACTCACCCAAAATGCAGGAGAGCAGTGTCGAGCAAATCGCCACTTTTCTGTCCTCGCCGGCTCTTCAGAGGAACCCAGGAAGAAAGGCCGCATTAGTGGTCAACATTGCGGTCGCCCTGCTCCATGCGTTGAAGGTGGCAGTCAAGGAAACCGATTTTGTCGCTGGAAAGCTGAATTCTTCAACGGACAAGATCCTCCAAGAGCTAGTTCAGGTACGCGAATCTGACTCACTATTGAGAAAATTTGACTGATCTTTGGTAGAAATTCGTTGTCGATGCGGACCCCATCGTTCGCACCATCGGAGTTGAGGCTCTGGGGCGCCTCTGCGATAGTGCTGGAAATTCATGCACCAACACGCAGGTCAATTGGCTCGTTGACACAATTGTTGCGAACAGGGAACCGAACGCCAGAGCTGGCTGTGCCGCTGCTTTGGGATGCATTCACTCACAGATTGGTGGTATGGCAGCGGGTCTCCACCTCAAGACCATCGTCGGCGTACTGATGTCTCTTTGCAATGATCCTCATCCTGTTGTGCATTTCTGGGCACTTGGAGGCTTGGAAAGAGTGGCTAACTCTGCTGGCTTGACCTTCTCACCATTCGCCTCCAGCTCGTTGGGCATGCTTGCCCAGCTCTACAATGCCGACACCCACAACGAAGAAGCAGCCGCGCTTGCAACCTCAAACACTGAAATGGCTTTTCTGACCCCGGTAGTCATCAGTCGATGCGTGGACTCGCTGATTAACGTTCTTGGTCCAGATTTGCAGGACGTCACGAAAACCCGCAACCTGATCCTTACCCTGCTTCGCCAATTCCAGTTGGAAGAAAATCCTGCTTTGGTTACTGAAAGCTCTAAATGCCTGGATCATTTTTCTCTTTACGCCCCCAGCTTTGTGGACTTCGCCGGGTATGTCAAGCGATTGCAGGGTGAGCTCCGCGCCAGCAACTCATTGATGCGAGATGTGGCTGTTCGTGGTCTCAGCAACCTGATGAAGAGAGATGCTACTTCCGTAGTGCAAACAGCCACCGAAACGCTCGAGGATGACATTTGGCTTGCATTCGATGATGCGCCAGATAACAGGGCTCTTAAGCGAATGATTCAGGAATGGCTGCAGCAGACTGCTCTTACTGAGACCGAGTTGTGGATTCATCGCTGCCACAATATCATGACGAAGACGCGCACTAAGGTCGAGGCTGCACCCACCACTGCAGTCCAGACCGCTGCAGCTGATATTCCTGATGACGAAGTTGCTGGATTTGCGTCTGCAGTTGCTGGTGAAGGCCAAGCTGACCGTACCAGTGATGGCGTGTCTGGTCAAGAACTATTGAAGTGGCAGACTCGCAATTTTGCCATGAGCTGTTTGTACGAGCTGCTGGCAACTGTACAGGAAGCTATTTTGCCCGATCAAACTATCCCAGCCGAACTCGCGCTTCAATCAAAGGTCGGAGACATCGTGCGAATGGCATTCTCTGCGTCCACCGCAAATGTCATTGAACTTCGAGTGTGGGGCCTGAAAATTATCGATCAAGTCCTGATTATGTTCGGCAAGACTCCGGACCCAGACTTTGCAGAGGCGTCTCTCCTTGAGCAATATCAGGCCCAAATTGGCTCGGCCTTAACACCAGCATTTGCGGCTGACTCCTCTGCCGAGTTGGCATCGGAGGCAATCAATGTTTCGGCCACCTTCATTGCCACCGGTATCGTGACAAATGTCGACCGCATGGGCAGAATTCTGAAACTTCTCGTTCTTGGCCTTGAGAACTTTGCCAAGAACCCTGATACCACCGAGATTGGCGACTTAAAGGGCTTGAACTCCAATGCGCGCGTGATGGTTAAACTTGCTCTCTTTTCTGCATGGGCTCGGTTACAAGTTGCAAGCATCGACCAGGAGTACCTTCACCAGGTCGTTCAACCTTATATTGCTAGACTCACGCCCCTTTGGCTGTCCTCTCTCCAAGAGTATGCTCGCTTGCGATTTGAGCCGGATATTTCGGGTGCTTTAGGTACAAGTACGCAGAGCAATGATTTGGACGAGGTCTACGCCGCATTGAACCGTGAAACGTTGCTTAAGGTAAGATTTCTCCAATCTGGAGCACTAATTCAGATACTGATTTGAACCCATAGTTCTACCAAGATACCTGGCTCAACCTGGTCAACGCCATTGCCGGTCTTGTCGAGAAGGACATCGATTTCGTATTTGACGCTTTGGACGGCAAATTGCAAATCGCCGAGGAAGCAGACAAATCTCAAAATACCGAAAAGAAGAGCGAGGGCGAGGAAGATAGGGTCAAGCCTGTGACAAATGGTGAATCCAAGGACAAAGGCGACAATATCAACTACCGTGAAGAGCCAGTTGCATTTTTCTTTGTGTTGTTTGGTCTTGCTTTCGAGGCCCTTGTTGACCAGTCTACATTGGCCTCTCAGCGATTTGAGATTCTTCAGGCTCTTAAGCGAATCTTGAGACCGATCATATCTGGAAATGCGATCTACCAGGATGCGATTTTCTCCGAGACTATGGACACCTTTGATCGTCTTGTGCTGACCGAGGCCATCCCCATCCAGACCGTCATCGTTGAAATAGCACAGAACTTGTCTTTGGATCACCCGGCAGCACAGAGCGACCAAGAGCGAAGCGATCATCTCTCGGATGACATCGAGCAGCTCTTCGAGTTGACCAGAAGCATCATTCTAGTGCTTGCTGGCATGCTTCCTAACCTCCGCGAATCGACTCCCATGGCACGTTTCAACGTGACATCGGATGATTCTCTTGCTCTGATTCGTCTGGCCCTTAGGTCACTTGTTGACGTTGCTTCGGTCTTCCCGTCAATCATCCGCAATGATCTTCACGCCTGCATACTGCATATCTTCACCACCATCCTTGCTACCGGTGTCTGCCAGGCCGAGGTTGTTCCGCAGGCGCTTCCTATTTTCCGACAGTTCGTTCAGAGCATTACGCAACCCTCTAAAATTCCGGAGGACTTCGACGTGGTTGCTTTCCAGCTGCGTGGCTGCCTGGCCCGATTCTTGACCATTCTCACGATCGCCCAGCGCCGAGAATCGGAGTCCTCTGTCCCATGTGCTAAGAATACCCTTTTGGCCATTGCTTTCCTCCTGACGGCAGGTGGGCATGTTCTTCCAGCCCAGGACCCCGTAATTAAGCGAGTGCTCGACGAGCTGCTGGATTGTTTACAAGACGTGGGCCTTGCGACAGTGGCTGCCAGCTGCCTTCGATCCATTCTAACCAAGCCGGGCCCGCGCTACATGACGGACGATGTGATCGCTCACTACCTCATTCCACGATTGATTGCCTTCCTCGTCAGCTGTCCCACTGATTCTGGCGAAGTGCCTAATGACCCTGAAAATTCTCGCACGGTCATAGCACGTACTCTCGTGTCGTGCGCTACCAGCGCTACCCTTTCACCAGCCTCAATGCCCACCAAAATCTCTCTGGTCATGTCTGCCCTCCTAGCACGCGCCAAGCGGGAAGGGCAAGCCGTTCATCAAGAGTCGGCTGCGTACCTGCTTGAACTTGCTAAGGCGGACCAACTAATCTTTCGCACCTTGGTTGCTAACATGAATGTAGAGCAGAAGTCTCTCTTAGAAGAGGTTCTTCGCAGTGCTGGTATAGGCGCTGGAACGTCGAAGTCGGGCGATGCGGAAGAAAACATGCAACAGACCGCGCCAACTATCGCCCTGCGCATGGATTTCTAATTTGTTCAATTATTTTTGCTCGGAGGGATATGGCAACATTTATATGCACGGATGAGAACATGACGTGATGTGACTTGTTGCATAGTGCGACTGAAATGTATAGATCTTGAGTGATGACAAGCTCTCCAACGAACACGATGCAATAGACCTTATTATGACTTCTTTGGCTATGTTGAATTCTCCTGTAAGTTGCAGATATAATTTAGACTTGATACTAGAGAAATTGGAATTTCTCAGTACTGCTCGTGAGAACCTCCCTGTCCACTGCCTTGTGAGTCGTGGTGTGGCAGTGTTTCATGAAATCTCCACGTTTTCCTCATCGGGAAGTCCGGGGCGCGCTTATCTTATCCACAATCAGGTGATGCCAGGAATTACCAGGAACGCGGTTGGTTCGAAAAACCCGATGTACGATTCCAACTTTTAACCGCCTGATGCTCTTCAGTCCATTATCCTTCGTATTTCGTAAGAGCGAGGGCTAGAAATATCCACGCCACTGCTGGATGGTCTCAGTATGCCGCCAGACCGGGGTCGCGCCTCTCGAGCGTGTGCTTCATGCAGGAAGCAAAAGACACGCTGCTACGAGCCAGGTACTCCAGGACGAGCCTGCTTGCGTTGTGAACGACTCCAGCAAAAATGCTCACTAGCGCTGGAGGCTGGCAGTCCCGGGGAGGAACGGCAGCAGGAGCAGCAGCAGTCACAACAACAGCGGCCTGTTCCTTCGCTGGATACTGACATACGGTATGTGTTCTATTGATCTTGATCGTCCTCCGCTGGATTTGGTAAAGCATGATCGTTGAACTATTCTCGTATAGCCTGGAGCGACTCGAAAAGACAGTGGCTACTCTACTCGACCGGCTTGGGGAGGGCCCCTGCAGCGCTGATCATGAATTAAGCAGGCCTAGCAGCGTGTTGACAACCCCGGACCCTGGCAGTCAAACCTACCAGGGCACGGAGAGTGCGGCAGCTCCGATTATGGTCATTCGTGATCTGGCCAATGATGCAAGAGTCGAACCATCCCCAGAAACCAGATCCCTGGGGGCAGCGTTGAACGATATCATCTCGCCGGACCTTGCGTTGACTCTACTCTCAATGTATGACTTGCCCCACGGATGCTTGGGCTGGACCCACCAAAGCAATTTTGAACTGAGTATTCAGATTCCTCGAGCATTATGGTCGATGGATTATTTTTAGACCCGAGAGCGACCCAGTTGCGCTATTGCCCCGTGTGCGGAGATCTCCGATTCTTTTCTGTGCATGTTGCTTGATCGCAATACGACATGTGTCGGAGGAGTTGGCGGCCAATCTGGCTCCCAAGCTGTATGAATTTGCTCGGTCTCTCGTGTCGAGTATGCTGTTGACTACTCCGCAATCTGTCGATTTTTTCCAAGCAGCTCTCATTTTATGCATGTGGTCAACTACCGTAGGGCAGGTCCCCTTGAGCATCGACAGTTGGCTACTCAGTGGATTTGCATTGCAGCACTCACTGTCTAGCCCAATATTTGCCACGATCACGAGCCAGTCTCATCGATACACAAAGATGGATGAGGTGACATTGGATCATATTTGCTTGTGGAATCATCTATGCCTCGCACACTTACACTACTGCGTTGGAACAAGTCGGAGGTCGACGTTGCAAGCCTGGCAGATTGAACGCTGCGAGACCATCATTGGTTCTGATCATGCGAGTAATTTTGAAGTACGAATGGTTGCTGAGATTCAACTATATTGGACGGTTTATGGTTATTTAATTGACGACTCTGCCGAACTCCACACGTCAACGACAGCTTTAAAGGCGTGGAAGAAGAAATGGAGCGGGATCCTGGGTAAGTCCCTTGCATCTGCCCGACCTTGTGGATACAAAGTTACTGATAGCTTATCCTTCAGAGCAACCACGATCTCAGTTCCTCATAATGGGCTTTCATTTTTCCAACTTGCTCCTTTACGAGCATGCTCTAAAGGCAAAGGTTGTCCACGGTCGCGACCATCTTGTTTCCGAAATGGTCCGCCACTCCACAGCAATTGTGCACTTAGCTATGAACACGGTGGACGAGCGAACCCGTCACTTGAGCGACCACATCTACCACATGATCACATTCGCTGCGATTATCATTTGTCGCCTATTGAATAGCTACGCAACTCAACTCAGGTCGACTTTTAATACTGCAGAGCTTGACTCGTTAGTCCTTAGCCTCGTCCAGTGGCTTCACTCCATCGGATTACCATGTCACGCAGCGCATACCTTGGGAAATATTATCGCCAAGGTACATCAGAAGCTACGACCTCATGTGGAAGCAGTGCCGGTCATTGCACCTACGGATGAGTTTCTGCCCGAGGAAAGCTTTACGAGCTACTATTTCCCTGAGTTTTTGGGTTTAGGACCCTCGGCCGATGGAACCTGGGATTTGTTGTCGGATCTGAGTTTCCTGCCGCAGGCCTCGTCCAACTCATGATATTGATGCAGAATATGACAACAGAAGAGTAAAACGACAACGAATAAATATACCACGGGAGGAATGTAGCCGCATACACTGTCCGGTGACACTGCTCATTCTTCACTGACCCCCATATCGTTTCTCAATCCAGCGTAAAGCGGGAAATACAACGCCAGAGAACGCAAATGTGAGCTCATGGCCGATGTTTGCTCCCTTTGAACCGATCAACGATGCAATCGGCCCCCTATACCATGCCACCTTCATTCCAAGAGCAGCTCCGAGGAACCCGAATGCAAATGCCCCTATTGCCGCCCATCCGAACGGCAACAGAGCCGGGTTGTTCCAAGCATTGAAGTCATATGCCTTCCATCCGCGCCGAAAGATGAAATGCTCCTCCAGCACCACGGTTATGTGGATCACTGTCCAGTATCCGATCACACTGAGCAGTGTTTGCAAAGTGTCTTCAAAGTACTTTGCTGCACAGCATCCCACGATGATAGCCGCCACGAAGCCGAACGTCACCAAGATGACTCGGGGCACTCGGATTGCCCATGGGCCAAAGTTTTGTGCATGAAGTGCGAAAGAATAGTTGTTTGGGATGTTGTTCTAAAATCACAAATTAGCCAGGAAGATTAAAATGGCACTCATAATCGCCAAATGAACTTACTGGTATCGCACTCAGAGCCGCAAGAACCATGAGGAATTTCCCAAACCCACCTGCGGGCTGCAACGCCATCGCAAGTAACCCACCAATCGAGGAGGATGAGTACGCTTCCTTCCATTCCGGATTCGTGACCGTCCCGCTATACATCGCTGCTCCAAGTGATTGCACCAGCACGGTGGGCAAAAAGATGCCAACATATGTAGCGCTAAAGATTTTCCATCGAGGAGTATCATGGGGCATGCGAACATTGTAGTCCGCTGCACAATTGACCCACGAAACGGAAAAGGAGAAAATGCTGGCCATATAAGTCAACACAGCGGCGGCCTTATTCGCACCTTCTAGTGCCCGAGGCGCTTCCGATGTGAACGAAGATGCTCCTGTTCCAGCAGCGACACACCAGACAATCAAAGGAGGAATCCAGATGAACGCATCCAATCGATGGATCCAGGTGATCCCCAGTGCACAAATCACCCACACCAATGTACATATCACGATGACCCCTGCCCACGTTGGAAACTTTCCATTCGACAATGCATTGAGGACTGATGCGCCGGAGATCGAATTGATGGCATTCCACCCGGTGGTGGCAATCATTGAAAACACGACGACGAGCATGTTGCCCCAATATCCGAACGAGTATCGCCTATGCCCCGTTAGATATATATATAAGGTCTGTTTGAAGGAAGTTGTCACGTACGAGAAGGTCGTCATTCGCAATCCAGTCAATCCAAATGTAGCCGTCCAGGCCGGTAACAGATCACTGGCGAGATTCACCAGGAGGATGACTAGGAAACAATCCCAGAATCCTAGGCCCAGGGAGCCCCCAAGAGAGCCAATATTTAGGGTTGCAACGGCCATGTTCGCGCTGAACCTATAACATCGTAGATAATACATCAGTCTAAAAATTCATGAATTGGGAGACATTGAGCCGTACCAGAACGTGGTTGCATTCCAGAATTTAGTAGTGTGGTGTTGTCGTTCTTCATCAGTCACCCTCTCAATGCCGCCTTCTTCGATAGAAAGACGTCGAGGGAACCATGATTGAGTGCTCTTCGTATTGAATTCATCAGATTGCACCTTACTAGGTGATTCTGTTGATGGTTCCATTATGCAAAAAGGTACGCAATCTTCGTATAGTTCTAACAAGAATGGATTTGAACCGATACTCTTCGCTCTCTACCTTGCCATTTCCCTGAGGATCTGACTCCCTTCTATAGTTCCACGAAACGTCCCCTGTTTATGTTCTATCATCCTAACCTTCTCATTTTACGAGGATCCGGCGATTAGCATATCTATGGCGAATCTGATGCCATCCTGCCCGTCTACTGGCAATGGTTGGCTGTCGGCTTATCTTGCCGCGGCATACCGCGGCATGCCGGCCGGCCTCGCCCTGATCATAACTAGCCGATTTCATGGTCACGATTCTTTCAAAGATATAAAATATTGCCTATCGGCTTTTCAAAGGAAAATCTCTGAGCGAAGTCTTTCTCATCTGTGGTATCAATATATCCAGAAAGTCATGATGGAGCAGCATACCCTCCGCCGCCGGGGCCTCGGTCTCCGCGGCGTCGACGAACAACGAGTCTCCCCGGGATATGTCCTCTACTCTCCTCTTACCTCGAACACGGCGCATCTCGTCTCGACTTCCGGTAAAGAAGTCCACCGTTGGACTCTCCCTCACCGTGCTGGTCGGCATTCCCGCATTTTACCCAATGGATCGCTGGCATACAATGGCGTTCACCCGGATGCTCCCCGGCTGTTTCCTATGTGGGCCAAGTATCGCGGCGGTGTCATGATGCAGGTTGATCCGTCGGGCAAAATTCTTCGACAATATTCCGATCCATACGCTCATCATGACCAGAATCATCTCGACGATGGAACACTCCTCTATACAACCCTCGAACCTCTCACCGGCGAGGAAGCGGCTGGTGTGCGCGGCGGGATCCCGGGCAGCGAAGCACCTGGAGGTATCATCTACGGTGACTGTATCAAGCTGGTAGATCCATGGTCTGTCTCGAATACCTCCTCCTCGGCCGACTTTAACGGCAGCAACGGGACAGGTGGTGCCAAATTGATCTGGTCCTGGCGGGCGATCGACCATCTCGATCTAGAGGCTTTCGCCGCTCACCCGCATTATCCTCGGGAGCACTGGCCTCTGATCAATAGCGTCTCTTTTGACTCGGAGGGAAACATCATCGCCTCAACACGCAATGCCTCCGGAGTCTTCATCATTAGTCGAAAAACTGGAGAAGTTCTTTGGCACTTGACCGCGCCGACAGTGTGTCAACAGCATTGTGCCCACCAAATCAATGCTGCAGGCGACATTCTCATCCTTGATAATGGTGTCTTTAGACCTGAGATTTCCGTGCCGTTCTCGCGGGCTATCATTGTCTCGCGCGATAAGCAGATCAAGTGGGAATACAAGGACACAACGACTGGAGGTCTGGGATTTTTTACGCCGTTTATGGGGTCGGCGCAGAAGTTGAAGAATGGAAACGTGTTGATCTGTGAGGCGGCTACGGGTCGGATCATGGAGGTTACTACAGGTGGTGAGGTAGTGTGGGAATTTGCTGTGCCGCAGTTGCAGGACTACAAGGCTGTTATGAGTAAGGATGAGCTGGAGGAGATGGAGAGGATTGGGTTCTCGAATCAGAGCAATGCTATCTTCAGGGCTTATAAGTATCTACCAGAGGAGGTGCCTTGGGTTAAGGAAGATTGAGCAGAGTCGCAGGTTAGGCTGCAGGAATTTACGGAAACCAAGATTAGAATCTTTGTCAATACAACGTGTGGTAAGTTGGAAATAAGAAATGAATTGAATATGTATAAAATGGGGTATCAGATGTCTATGTTGATGATGGTACAGGCCGTCTCGGTTGAGAAGACAGTGTTCACACACAAAATGAAGGGGATAAATGCAATGATCGGTGATGAATTGTACAGGCTGGGATGGAACAATAAGGAGTGTCATATAGTGCTTTGTTGAAAAATAAAGGAAAATTTAACCCAGCGATTCGCCTAGATGTGCCTCGGCGACGACAGGCGACGTCTCGGACTGGACTCCAGCGTCGTGGACCGCCCGAGTTTCAGATGTGATTTCCTTCGTGGCAGGCTTTTCGACTTCTTTGACTTGCTTGGGCTCCTGGACTCTGCGGACGGAGGCGTATTTGAGGAAGACAATGATCATGACTGGAGGAGGTAGTTAGTACATAGCTTAAAGCGCTTTGACCCTGCGAAAACTTACAGGCACAGATGCCGACCGTCAAAGCTGCGCGTCTTGTTAGAATCCAACGCAGGCTCTCGACTTCACTCTTGCCATCGCTGTTGAGAGAGACAGTGATCTTGTAGTTCAACTCCTGCACCATAGTATCGATCGTGCGCTGATTCTCACGAGTTGCCATCTTATGGTCATTGAACATGCCCTTGATATCATCCTTCATACCCGAAAGCTCCTGGTTGAGGCGCTGGGACAAGATATCTATTTCATGCTCCAACTGTGTCCGGGAAGCACGCTGCCTCTGAACCTCGGAGTTCCGTGCAGTCTGCAAAGATTGTTGTAGCTCCGAGCAGGCTGCTTTGAAAAGATACTCTTCGTTCTCCACATCTGACTTCGAGGTCAAGCTCTGCTTGGCAAAATCAAGGTTCTTCTGAAGGATAGTGCGGACTGCTTTCATGATCGTGATGGACTGTTCACTACTGTATCCACCCTTTGAGAGATCCAGGACGAGGGAGTAGGTATCGAAATGGTGTACATAGGGCGCCGGACTCATGTGCGGCGGCTTGTGGGATGCCTGCGTCTCCGTTGGCGTGAGGTCTGCCGGCGGGGACGGCATGTGGTAGACTTCTTCAAAAGCGCTACGGTTCATGTATGGCGGCATCTGAGACATCTCCTCTCCAACTTCACCGGATGCGGACATGGAGGGTGGAGGGTTAAAGGCATTGGTTGTCTCGGTCTCGGCAGAAGCGTCATCATGCCCATCGCGCGCGGGTTCCAGTACGGCATGATGTTTTGTCGATTCCGCGGCAGCTTGCTCCGACGCTGTAGAAGCAGCAGCGTCTGCGCTGTCCGTGTGAATGTCCTCCGGAGGCGAAGGCGACTCCGACTGTGATTGCGATTGAGACTCTTCTGACTCTGGGAGGTTTTGTTTCGCCGTATGAGATCCCTCCTTGTCAGTCACTGTTTCATCCGGATTCTGAGTCGATTGGCTATCCTTGGGCCGTGACGGGGGAGGCAAGTTGGGCTCAACGGCCGGTCCATAACGCCGCTGGTAGGTTTCTTGTCCGCGTCGGTGGGTGGTATGAAACCCCTGTCTGAGCCCAGCATATCGAAGAGAGCGATACGTGTTTGGTTCGCATGAGCGAACAGCACGCATCAAACTCGGGTAGAGGAACGGAAGCCGGGGCGTGGCCATGGTTGAGGTTTGCAGAAGTCAGAAACATTTCCCGTCGGCGAAGACTGAGTGACGTTGTCCCCCGCGGAAACGGAGATGAGGTAAGCGTGTCTCCGCCCGGGCACCTATAGACCTCCAGCACACAGCCTCTTGTGCCACTTCTGATTGTTTTCCAGTCCAATTAAGGGGTAGACATTTGTTTACTCTTCTTCGGCACTTTCTCAGCGTACTATTATCAAATATTCTTGCCGCATATATTGTGTCGCGAGGGAAATTTCCAAACGAAACAGCCTCCAAGTTTCCTAGTTTCCCGCCGGCTGTGGACTATGACGTTGTACACGAGTTTAATGAATGCAAAAACATCTCCTCGGGAGTTCCGATTCACCCCTTTTCGCTATTAGATTAAGCGCATGTTCTTCTTTATCTAGTTTGAGACCTTTCAATTTGATTCGATCTAAAATGATAATTAATGGACGGTCGATCTATTTTCGGGACTAAGCTTCGGTATAACGATACTTATTAGCTATGAATTCACTAGGAGGTCTAAGCTCAGCGACTGTGATTTAAATAGGGTGAATCGACCGGACTTCCTATGCCACGTCTTGGCCTTCCCGTTCCGTTTTGGTGCTCAGACTCTCGCCGCTTTTGCTCACTGAGCATGTCTCCGAGCCCTCTGACCTCTGATCTCAGTTTGTTGATCAGTGAGTATTAAATAAGCACTCTGTTCAGCTCACTGACCAGGTCTGACCCGTAAGTCACTACGGGCGACACTGGATCTCGGTCAAGGGCTAACGTCATGCTTGCCGATGTGACCTACTAGAGTGTCCTATTCACTTCAGCTCTATGTCTTCTCTATAAAATCATTTCATAGCGAAATGAGTTATTAAATCTCCTGTAGTATGAGTGACTAGCAGGAAATGTTGTACATGGAAGATAAAGAGATTCCGGAGTGAGTGGGCGCTCCGAGGTGGGCTCTCCGGAGTCGGCTCTCCAGCCTCCTACGAGTCAATAGGATCCCCGAACCAGAGATCCACGCACTTTGCGCATTACATAATTGGCTGTAGTAAACTGACCAGTGAACAAGCAGCTCCCGTCTTCCTAGGCCGTACTTAGCTCAGGTTGAACAGTCTAGAACTAACAAAAAAGCTCCTCTCCTGCCTGGGTGGTCTTTCGGTGCATTTGAGCTGAACCATAGTCTCAGGACCGAGGAAGATGGAATCAAAACCTTTTCCATGCCGCTTCGCAGGCTGCAAGGCGAGCTATCAACGGAAGGAGCATCGCCGTCGCCACGAAGCTCAACATTACCAGAACCAAGCGTTCAAGTGTACAACTTGCGGCCAGGAATTTGGCAGACGGTACGCTGAATCATTCACTGCAGCTAGCGTCAGACAGGAATTCCTAATACTGGTGATTCAGTGACACATTGCGGCGGCATACGCAGAAGATGCATGGAGCGACAGAGCCTCCTGATATGAAACGCGCATGTGTGGCCTGTCGAATCCAGAAGACACGATGCGAAGGAGGGCCGCCATGTAGCAATTGTCTCCGCCGGGAAATACATTGCTCATCGAGCCACGCGTACAAAGAACACCCGCGGGTTTCCCACGTAAACAGCCCGACGGCCTCGCTCCAAGCCACGTCTCATGGTCCTCCCACGCAAAGAAAGGGAAGCCACTTCGAGAAGGAACAGCGCTACGTTGATCTGTACTTTGAGCTTTTTCATCCGTACTGGCCATTTATTCACCAAACCTCATTTCGCGAATATGACAAGGCGCCCTTACTGATCCAGTCGATCAACGTGATCGGTTTATGGCTTAGTAACGAAGACAATGCACGCTCTAGAGCTATTGCCCTTCACGGCATCCTCGGATCTGCCATAGACGATCAAACTGTACGTGACCGACCGCTTCGGGCCCTCTTCATCACTAACCACAAATGCAGGGGCAATGGGACATTGCCGACCTACAAGAGGCCTGCAGCTCTCGTTTCTGGCCTATCCCAACATACCAGGCTATTTTACTCCATATAATATTCGCAATACTATACAAAGGCGGCGGAACGCTAGGTCTTGACCTAAAGCCCTGTCCATCCTCGGTTATCTCTAGTCTTCTTGATAGGCTTGTCGAGAACTGCAGACGGCTAGGCATGTTGTACTATCCAAACATGCTAGCACGATATTACCAGCCGGATCAACCAAGCTATGTTTGGGTAAGTATTGAGGAAGTCAAGCGATTTAACGTCGCTTTGTTTAAAGTTTGCAGAGTGTGCAGCGAGCAGGAGAGTGGGACCACGGACCGTCATCTAAGAAGAGGATCAAGCAGGAAGCTTCGAGCGCAGGAGTTACAATTCCCACCACCCAGGAATACTGCTTTGTGGAATGCGGTCAATAGAGCGGGCTGGGAATCTGCAGGTTTAGAGGAGGTCTGCCACCATAGGCTAAATGACACTCGGGAACGCGAATGGATATCAAACTCCGCACATGTTCTGGATCTATGCTGAAGGTGTGTGGCAACTTGACAATCTTCTATCTTGATACATATCTTGTCAACCTAATCAGGAGGTGAAAATATCGGGTGTTTAATGAATTTCTTTCCGAGGGCGTAACGGATTGCTTTCCAGGACAGAGGAATAGACATAGCGAGGTGAGGAGGAGTGGTAGGCTGCTCTGCAAATGTATTGTGTTCTACTACGACGTGAACTAGTTGAACATCACAATATATACCATTAGTCTATTCATGTCAATGAATTCCAAGTTATCCTTATATTTGTAAATCGCTACAGAGCTCTCGCTGGACCTCCCGCTGTGGTCACCCACCAGTGGCTTTCGGGAGCCTCGCTATTTGCGCTTTCATATTGACTGGAACATGACGTAATGGATTGATTGCGAGCCTAATCATTTCCATGCTAAACTACCTTGGCATGAAGTCGAGCAGATTTGTAAGAGTTTCTTGCTTGTCAAAGGAATGTAGCCGCATACTCTTACCATCATGCTTTCTCGCGGGGGTTCCACCTCGGTAGTGCGGGTGAGTATGCAGAGCAGATTCTTCGGAACTTGAAACGGTAACTTGAGAATCAATTGGGGGGCCCACTGTACTACTGTTCTCCGTAGATGCTTACACTTAGGACCCACCATTCGGAGAACCCACTCGGGGAGCCCATTCGGAGAGCCCACTCTGATCAATGACGAACTATCAAGCCATAGGACGAATATAAAAAAGCCTTTGACCAGCCCAAAATCTGCTTTTAATTGCAATATCCACGCTTCCTTAATACTTACGAACATCGACTTTCATCGACGCCATTTCTTCAAGCCATCAAGCCATGTCTCCCGCTATCCTCGTGGCCGGTGCTACCGGTAACACTGGCCGTAGCACCACGAGAACACTCTCGAAGCTCCTCCAGGCTCCGGACTCCCCTCTGCGCAACCACCGAATCCTCGCTCTTACACGATCAGCAAGCAGTCCGGCTGCCCAAGACCTCGCCACCCTCCCGGGAGTCGAAGTCATCCAGCAAAACTGGGTCGAAGTCACTCCCGAGTGGCTCCAAACCCATCACGTAACTCGGGCCTTCATTGCATCACACAACAAACCAAACCAATTCGCCGAGGAGTCTACCTTCCACCTCGCACTCTTGCATGCGGGAGTTGAATATGTCGTGCGAATCTCTACTACTGCTGCATTCGTCCGTCCTGATTCGATGGCCTATTACCCGCGCGCACATTGGGCGCTCGAAGCCCTGCTCGCCGCGCCAGAGTTCAAGAACTTATCCTGGACGTCTCTGCAACCGAACATCTTCGGCCCGTTCGTTCTCTCCACTGCAGCGGAGTTCATTAAGGGTTACCGCAAGAATGGCCGTGCGGATGCGGCGCTGAAATTGATGGTGCCAAAGGACGCCTCCATCGGCATGATCGATGCTGACGAAGTCGGAGTTGTTGCGGCACATCTCCTCGCACAAGAGGATAGCACCGTATATAGCGGCAAGCGACTCGTTCTGAATGGGCCGCAGGAGATTTCTGGCAAGGAAATTGTGCAGATGGTCGAGCGAACTATTGGCGTGCCAGTTGAGAATGTTCTGTATAAGGATTTTTCGGCACTGGAAGGGTTCCTGGAGGCGGAGTATATGGGGACCGGGGAGTCGCGGAATGTTATCTGGTCTATGGTGCGTGCTGTCGAGACGGGGTGGGATGGGCAATTCCCCGCTCCGCCGACGAGTCAGGAGGTTCTTGACCTTGCTGCGCCGAAGCGAACGCCCCAGCAGATGTTGGACAGCTTGCTCGAGTAAGGCTAGCGAATATGTTTTGCACACAACAGCCGAATCTTTAGTCTTACCTTATACAAATGCACCACTTATATATTTGCACATGCCGATAGAAAATTTGCCCGCCTGTCGAAGGCAATTCCGAGTTGTAATTGGAGTTCATCTCTGTCTCTCACTTTCACCATCACTGTTTTTGAACAGGCTTTGTTTGGGATCAATAATTCCACAACTTCTTGTTGTCCGTATTCTGCCTAAATTATGCCCAGGAGATAAATATTCACGTAACTCAAGGCTCGTACCTGGGGGCTTGAATGATCATGCTATCCTCGGTATCTGTCGAAATTGTTAGGCCCGGGGCGACGACGTTCGAGTGAACATCACCGTTCTGCACCAGCTGGGCTAGTAATATGCTTATCACATCACCCCTGCCCTGAGAAGTAGCTCATTTGCATCGCTCCAATGACCACAATCGTAGTCAGCGTGTTGGCAAGTTCATATGTAGGGGACTATTCACGGCTAATCTTGAATGGAGGTACTAACACGTCATTAAAATTCATATTCACTCGGAAGGGCGACGGTTCTATGTAATAAGATGCCATCTAAAATTATGTGCAGCGATTCCACTTTATACGCAGCTTAAGTGTATGTATAGCACAGCTCATGACCTGCAGGGTTCATGACTTCACGAACCTGGCGCGGCCGATCCAGTACCCCAAACTCTATCGTGGTGTTCAGCATGACCGGCTCGCCCCAAGGCGGGTTCAGGATATTCGTCGTACCATTAAGCGCATATCGTCTGTTTTTTTCGTCTCTGCTTTGCCATATTGCCCATAACCGATCGATCATGCAATGATGCAGCATGAATGCCGGATCCTGCGGCGACGCGAACAAATCTTGCATGGTGGCCCCGAGGCTAAAGTGCCCTCCGCCGTGAGCTCCAAGAACACCATCGGGCCGTGGTGGCCAATGGTCCATCACCGTCTGAAAATCAACAATATCTGTCGATGCCAGGAGACGTGACACGATAGTTTCGTTGTTATAGTGGGAAGTGACAAAGTTGTTCAGGCTTCTGTTTAAGCAGCGCGGGTTGTACTCAAATTTTGGGGACGGGATCTCGGTGAATGAAGTCAGTTCGCGAGAAAATGGGCCGAGATTAATCTGTAGGTCCTTGAAGGGTCCGCATCTGACGCAGCCTCCGCCGGAACCACGAGGGATCGTCATGTTGCCGCCGGATATGGATTGTTCATCCGGGTTATATTCTCCATCGCCAGACAGGGAAGTCTCACTGCAGTCGAACAGGGGACTTTTCTTGAGGTCGTTCGTCCAAAGAGGCCAGTTCCAATATCTGAGTTGAAAGGCATGGTCAGTTCACGACAGCATGGTAGATGAGGAAGTGTCCTTACGGGAGGTAGCCTGTGTAGCCACATTCTTCTCGGAGTCCTTGCTCCCAGAGCCAGGTGAATCGGCGGTGCCATGGAAGAAATAGTCCGCTATAGTGCACATGGAGGGTGTTGTTGATGTGAGTGCTGAGTAATTTATTAGATATTATTGATCACACATACGCGGAACGATAATTCCATATACGCACGCGACAAAATCATCAAACCGGCTGCGGATTCCCGGGTACTCTGCAGTGGACAGTCGAGGAGGCTTTTGCGTCATGCAAAGCACGGCATCTGTGTAGTTCTTTCGCTCAGCTGGAGCCATCTCTCCCCTAAGGTGAATCAGTCACATATTCCACGCATTTCAGTGAGGCTTGAGGAATATTTTACCATTCTCTGCGAACCGCCGCCTTGTCAGGTGTGCAGGACTGTCCTATGGGGAGATAGGTCGCTATGGCTACCTGCGCGAGGACGCATAGCAGCCAAGTGGAACTACACCAGCCCATAGTTGTGAAAAGCGTTGATGTCGAGAGCTCAATTGCTCAGAGTTCACTGCAATTGTCCTAATGCCAGGGAAGGGGGAGCTTCTCTTAAGTATAAATGGGACGCTCTAAAATTAATCATCCCCTACCGCGAACTCGAAGACCTCGACGCGAAGAAATTGACATTGGCTACACCGTACCCAGAATCCGTAAACAAGTTTCCCAATCTCCACCACAGTCCTATTGCAGGGATGTAATCTTGGAGAGTCGTGTGAGGATGCCTAATTAATATCAAGGGGGTTATCAGGTTCGTCGGCTGCACCCAAATACGATTGGACGCGTTGTTCGCAGTGCAGATGATAGATCCACGGCACTGAACCCTATTTCGGTGGCTGCATGACACATAGCGAATTCCCTTGTTGGTAGTAAAAAGCATAAGTACAGGGGCCCATTGTTTCTCGCAAGGGGCTTACTTGTGGAGCCCAAAGTCCCTGCCTATGACAACTCACACGGACGTTGATAGGCACGGCCATGTGGGTTAGTTGTCGTTTGGCCTCCCAAGATGGCTCAGTCACATGGCAAAATGCACCTTTCATTGATTGTGATTCAGGCCAATCGAATGATCTCCTCAAAATGTGGACTTGGTTCCATTGTATCCGAGTCTGATAATGCGCATGTTTTGATGGTAATTACGAGGCAATGCCGCTGGCGATCACATCGCACGCGAGCTCTTGCTCAGATAATTCATTGGATTTGGAGAGGGCTATGTCCAGGTTTAGGTGAATAAGCGGGGACTCAGGATGTGTTGTCCCCACTTTGAGATGGAACAAAGCTGTACTCTGTGCTATGCTAACAAATCGCTAACCAAGGGTAAGAGATGAAGAAAAAGCGTAGGATCATGCACGTATATAACCAGATTTGAGCGATTTAGCGCTCCGCCAACAGACCGAACAGGAGCTCTGTCCTCTTCCAGTAGTCTTGAGCAGACTTACGAATTGCCCTGGTAGCTGCGACGCTGGGGTCTGCACTCCTTTGAATCCGCTCCACGACATCAGCCAGCTGAGTCGAATCGCCTAACATGTTTGCCAAATAAAGGGTATCAAAGAGCAGCTGCACTTTCCAATCATGCAGAATCTCTGCCTGTGAGACCCCGGTTGGTTTCTCGAATGTATTTCCAGTCTCAGGGGCAGGATCAGCCTCATTATCTTTTTTGTCACCGTTCTCGGCGACTTCGTCATCCTGGAATTTAGGCTTGGGATTAGCCTGCCAGCCTTCCAATTCTTC
The DNA here is from genome assembly GCA_037356195.1 of Penicillium sp. F50. Taxonomy (NCBI): domain Eukaryota; kingdom Fungi; phylum Ascomycota; class Eurotiomycetes; order Eurotiales; family Aspergillaceae; genus Penicillium; species Penicillium sp. F50. The sequence goes on along the minus strand of JAYXSA010000080.1, from coordinate 1,286,223 downwards.
TAGTATTGAGCTGAGAGATTGGTCCAATTGCTGTCTTAATTCGTCTTTCAAAACTCGCACTGTCGATGGGTCCCAAAGATCAGAACCACTCTTGTCCATGGTTGCAGTGAGGCGACGTAGGAATTTGAATGTAGTTGGTGATGGCTGGACGGGTGCAGGTGGATCGCCTTCCCAGAGTGACCGCCCAGGAACACTCCTACGGTTACCTGTCTCGATATCCATGCTGGTTGAAGGAACAAATGCCAGAGGACCGATATGTGTCACGATGTCCATGGCGAGCAGATGCTGTAGTTGAGGAGCGAGCTGACTCGAGAACAGGAAGTCTTCCGCAACAAATCCGGAGGGAATCTCTCGGCGAACGAGCCGGATGAGCCGAAGCAAGAATGTGGCCTTCTGGCTGAGGTGGGAGGTTCCAAATGTCTTGAAGGCGTCATTGAAAGAATCTTGAAGATTTTGGTAAGCCTTTTCGACAGCCGAATGGAGAGCCTTCGAAATTGTTTGAGGATCTTCGGCATTCAATCGCGGTGTGACGTCGATATCCTCGTCCTCTACATCGCCGCCAACCAGCACGTCAGTCCACTTGAGGCGGCGGAGAGTCTCGATCGATTCATTGAGATGTTGGACAGAAACCAGCCATGTGCTGTACTTTGTCAAAACTGCGGAGACGTCGCTGTCCCGTCCTAGAAGACGATCGCCTACCGCATGTTTGAAAATAGACGCTCCATTTGAGTAGTCCGCAGCGATCAAGTCTGGATCCCAGAGGGACCCAACAGAAGTATGTTCAGACGATCCCCAATTGGACACGGTCGATGAAACCTGGACTGCGATGTCGTCGATGGTCTGGACCTGAGTAGTCAGGATTCGTGTTAGATGGTCGTTGAACATCTTTCGTAGACGTTCAAAGACATCCTCGAATCCATGTGTAATAATTGAGCCCCAAGAAGATAGCCACAATTCTATTGTATCAACGCGTAAAGATAAAAGCTCGGGGAAGTCATTGCTCTGAGCGAGAGCCTTCTGAGTTCCCTCCTCGAATCTGCTGAAGGCCTGCGAAGACCAGTCCTTGATAGACTGGACACCTTCAGACCGGCCAAACTCGCTCAATTTGATCCAGGGGGTGAAATTGATTACTTCGGGAGCAGCCCAGCGACCAAGTGCCTCGATTTCTAGGCCGTCCAGACTGCGAACTTGTGGATCAGAAAGGATGGGCCTGGTCTTGAGCTTGGAAAGAACATCGGAGAATTGGCGAGATCGCAGAACCTTGGATTTCTGCAGCGTGTGGATGAAGAGTCGAAGGGCTTTCGGAATGTTTTCAAGAGACGAATCCAAATGATTGGTAATAACGTCGAGGCGAACTTGATGGAAATGATGGATTGCATCGTCGGCTGAAGAACTCGTCGCGAGGCAGAACGCAGCCAATGACTCAATGATGCTCTCATCCAGGCCGTTCACTGAGGTCAACCGTCTATCAATCCGTTTCAAAAGCGTTCGGCGCAGAGAGGCCAATTGATTGCGCAAATCGTCTAAAAATGGCGGGTTTGAGGGATGTTGCGAGAGAGTCTTGTGCAGGAGACGAGATACAACGAGAACCTTAGCAACAAGTAACATCGAAGCGCGCTTGCGCAACAACCGAGTGATAGAAGTTATACAGCGGTGGAGCAAAGCCAGTTGTGCTCCAAATGTATGCTTAGCAGCATCTGTTGAAGGTGTTAGCAATTGAGCATTCTAGCTTCTACCATACATATCGTACCTGTCCCCGTAGTTTCACTTCTCATTTGCCGCGCATGAAGATGCTTCTTTTCCACAAGTCGCGGGTTGCATCGCCTTCCAACATCGGTCAAGGTAGCTTCCACATCTTGTATCTCCTTGTTCATTTCCACAATTGTCTCGGCAGTTCCGACAAGCTCTCGGTATCGCGTACTAAACCACCAGACATTGATTAATTAGCACTTGTATGATTCAGACTCATCGTCAATCGTAGACAACTTACCCCACGAGAGCTCGAAGCTTCTCCCTATTGCTTGCAATATCCCGCCGCAGCTCCTGTTCCACACGGCGAACTGTAGGAATCGGATACTGAAACGCATCTTGCCATGACTTCAGGCTCTGGGGATCTGGAGCCTCAGGGGCCATGCTGAAGACGGTGCTGCGAGAAGCTCAAGGCCGCGTTGGGACCAAATCACCAACTCCGCGCCGGGGTGCCTGAGGTGGACAATAGCTTATGTCATCTATCGTTATCGGCAGGTGACTCAAAAGAAAAACGTCCCCGCGATTCCCCTCCATGACTTTGTTTAACAATTTGAAGAATTTAAGATGAGAATGCCAGAGATGGAGACTGAGAAGACGCCGGTGGAGTCCTCACTGAAAGAGGTGCCGGATCGTCTGCCATTTCCGCCAGTAACCTACTCTCACATCCTCCATTGCTCCTACCATGAGTGGCACCCTCGGTATGCTTCTGCCTTTTTATCTCCAGCAGTATTGTGATCAAGTCTGATTCTCAAATTTAGTTATCGGCCACTTATCCCAAAATCTCGTCTAATCCCTCTCACATCAGCCTTCGTAAACTACCTCCGCGCCGACGGCATTGTCCTTCCGCCTGAAGTCCGACCTGCTAGAGAAGACGATGAGCTCGATGCATATGAAGATGACGAGGAAGGAGAGGACGACCCGTCCGCGGAGTGGCAGGAAATTCACACTCAAATCAAGAATACCATTGCCGAACTGGGCGGCAAGGTCACACCGAAGCTGAACTGGAGTGCACCCAAAGACGCCACTTTCATGTCTCCCACGAACGACACCGAATGCCGCTCGCCCAACGATATATATCTACTCCTTAAAAGTAGCGACTTCATCACGCACGATCTCGAGCACCCCTTCGATGACTGCGAGCCGGATATCCAAGCCTCCGCCGACGGCAAGCTTCCAGAGGATGTCCTGCCTGAGGTCCCCTACCATTTGGTTCTACGCCAATACGTCAATTTCAACCCTTCGCTGGAATTCCGATGCTTTGTACGCAATCGCAAGCTGCTTTGCATGTGCCAACGCGACCAAAATCATTTCGATTTCCTCTTTGGCATGCGCGATATGCTCCGGTCACGAATTCAGTCATTCTTCGACGAGAAGCTGCGCGACACATTCCCCGATCCCAACTTTACCTTTGATGTATACATCCCAGCGCCGCATCAACGAGTCTGGCTGATCGATATTAATCCCTGGGCTCAGCGAACCGACCCACTTCTTTTTAGCTGGTTGGAAATCTTGCGCATGAAGGACCCCGTCGGCTTCGAAGAGGAGGCGGATAATGGGGTCGAGGAAGGGTTCGTGCGCATCTCCCTTCGAGATGGCAGCATGATCAATCCTTCATCTGAAGAAGAGGCCGAGGAAGAGTCTGCCTCGGAGGAAGAGGAAGTAGAGCCTGCCACCCGCGAGGGAGATGACCAATTCGCGCCCTTCCTACCCGAGTTCCGCCTTATCAAGAAGGATGACCCGGAATCTTACTCGTTCAACACACCGCAGTTCTCAGCTCACAAGGTGCCAAAGGAGCTTGTGGATGCTTCACTCGCGGGACCTGGTGGCATGAGCGAGTTCTTGGGCAAGTGGCAGGAGATCCTGAAGCAGCAGGAGCGAGAGGACCGAGATGCTGGAAACGACTCCAACTAGATGGATTGACTGTAACCATGCATTGATCATGAGGCGTTCAGTCTGTAGGAGTGTCGTTTTCACGGCGATACCCGATGCATAATTAGATGGATTGGTCAAAAGTGCATTTTCACGCAAGAATATTGCGGTATTTAAAAAAATAAATTTGTAATCTTGTCCCTCTAAAATTTTTTACCATGCTTTGCGATAGCGAAATTTAGAGTGTTTCTTGACTTAAGGCACCCGAAACTATAGTGGGAGTCCCAAAGTCTGAATCTTGAGACCGAGAAGGATGTCTGGCCGGAAACACCTCAGCTTGGCCTCTGCTAGAGGACTTTTCCTCGGACATACGAGGAATCTTCCCTTCCAGGCGAGCTTGTCAAAATCCCTTCATTTATGGCTCTCAGGATTAGAGTCCGTACAAGCAACCCCAACCTGTAGAAACGTATGTACACACAACAACCTATGTCCACTCGAATCCAAATCTAAAGTTTATGCTTCTTCTCACCAGACGCCAACTTCCGGAACTCCTCTTGCGGCACACCCATCATGAACCGCTCCAACCCCATAAAAGCCTCAATCCCATTCTGACGATCCAGAAGCTCTCTTTCTGGCCTCCGGATCAGCTCCTTAATCCCCAACAGACTCGACTGATTCAAATGCGCGCCCAACCGATCCTCAACCTCAGCAAGCACATTCTTCAAGAATCCCGCCGAATCCTCCTTATTCTTCGAATCAGCCTCGATAACCTTATTCACGAAGCCGGCTGAAACAAGCTCTTCACAGGGAATTCGCCTGCTCATGATGAGCGCCTCGTTGGCCTTGGCGATGCCGAGACGCTCGACGAAGGCGCGGCTGGCGCCGCCTTCGGCGACTAGGCCGAGGGACGAGAAAGGGGTTAGTATGAAGGTGTGCGGAGCGGCGTAGATGAAGTCGGCGTGGGCGATGAGGGCGGCGGAGAGGCCGACAGCCGGGCCGTTCAGGGCGACCACGAGGATCTTGCTGTGGTTGTAGAAGGTGCGGGTGACGTCGACGTTGTTGGCAACGAAGCCCTTGACTAGTTCGCGGCGGGCGTTAGAGTTGAGGTCACCATTTGGCCGACTGCTTGTTACGTCTGCGCCGCTGTGTGAAGGGATGTCAAGTTAGTTGGAGTTGTGGATTTGATTTCATGGGAATTATAGATCGTACGCAGAGAAGAATCGGCCAGTACCAGTGACGACGGTGATGTAGATATCCTTGCGCTGGTCAATCTCGCGAAGACGCTCGCCAAGGAGGTAGTACAGCTCCTGGTTCAGGGCGTTCAGCTTATCAGGCCGGTTGAGCGTGACGATCGCGACACGATCTTGATAAGTGAGGGTGATAAGCTGCTCGCTGGACATGCTTGCGGTTTTTGATATGAATTGGTAGTTTTGGTAGAATGAAGCTGAATCAATCTGGGTCCGGGGCAGGTCTTCTGTGGACACCAGCGATCATATAATTGTGCATGAGGACTAGTCCCGGTAAAATGATAAACTCGGCGTGGGCTGGGCGGAGGCACAGACTCTCCGTTACTTGCGGGGGAAAGACAAGACAAGCCGAGGCCCGCGGCAGGTCAGGTGACAAGTAATTGACGCTTATGTCAGGACCGCTTGGCAGGTTGCATGGTTTGCACTGTTTGTTCTGCTTTGCGGTGTTTGAATCATGGGGCCCGTGACTGGCGCATCAGACAATATCGATCTCCAGATCCCGAATCTTGTATCGTTTGATCGGCCACTGCTTGAGTTGCAAAGATCCCGGACATACCGCTTATATCTGGAAATCTTTCCTTTGTGCAGATTTGCCTTATCCCTTCTACCACAATGATTCAAAACATCCTCCGCCGCCTCCAGGGCGGAAACCTGGAAGTTTTCAAGGTAAGTTGGTTCCGTGCTCATATGAAACCCATTTTCTGTCGTTTCTTGATTGCAGCGCATTCAGTGCATTGTCACACATTTCCCCCGCCCCCATATCTTGAATCCGTACTCACCCATTTCTCTCTTCAGTTCGGCATGTACGTCCTCTTCCCCATCGGCTGGATGTACTACTTCGGCACAAACCTCGACGACCGCTTCAACGTGAAGAACTTCTGGCCTACCGCCGAGCAATCACACAAGATCCCTCTGGACAAGGAGGAGATTGATAAGGAACTGGCACGCATGCGCATGGTGGACACCCTCCGACGAGAGCGGCAGCAAAAGGAGCAAGCCGCATTGGCAGCCCAGGCTCAGGCCCAGGCGGATGCACAGCAGTCGCAGGCTGGACAATGATGGAAGACGAGAATTGGGAGATAGACGGTGGGCAGACTCGAAGACCCGAGAAACGGCGGGCCGGACTATTTTATCCGTTGCGCATGGAGAGTCTGCAATTTGGCTCTGCCCTGTTGTAACCGCGCCGCTATGATAGGCATGGCATATGAGGGAGTTGCATCTGTGAGAGGAACAAATTATTTTCTGTACAACAATACTCTACTTTGGGCACATTGGGCGTTATACGGGTTCTGGGATTACTAAAAACTTTACTCGGAGCTTGAATGTATCATTTCTTCGATCTCTTCACGATGTTAAAATTACATTACATATTATCGGCCATTGAGGCCTCGTTCAATATAGGCGTTGATCCCGCCAACAGGAAAAATAGGGCGTACACACAAAAAAAAGCCTCCTTATCCGAGATGGACCGTTCATAGGCTGGCTTCTGCCCGCTGTCTCCAACCTAGGACCGTTGGGTAGCACAGAAGAATATCAATTGATGATAAATGTCTGCGCTCGGCAAAGCCTGTCTATCAGTGCGACAGCCAATAAGGAATATCAGGCGGAAAAACAGGACGAATCCGGCTAGAAGTTCATGGCGATGCTTCGTCATGCATAGTTTCTTAGACAAGAAAACACAAGAATCGAAAAGGGAGAAACAACAAAACGCCGAGGATGCGCCAACCGGCCAAAGCAAAGGCATCAAATCGTAATCCTTACTCATGCCGGTCTCCAAGAGAATCCATATTCTCTCTCAAATCCCCAAACTCCCCGGGAATCGCTATTCACAATTTACAGTTCAGCGAGGTGCTGTGTCATGGTAGCAGCTGCAGCTGCAGTCTTTGCTGTCTCAAAGACTACCTCGAGACTCTGGGTGGCGGCATCGCCGAAGACGGAGCCCATTGAGGAGGTCAGACGAGTGGACATGAAGGGCCGCTCTCCAACCCAGTAGTAGTAGAGGTGACCGTAGATCGAGCGGAGGTGGTCCGGGAGGTAGATGTAAATGCCGGTGGCGATCATGGTGATCAGGGTAAGGAGGAGGGAGTCTGTTGGAAACAAAGGGTGAGTGTCAATGGCTATGAGCAAAATGTCCATCATGGGATCCACGTACTGAAGATAAATTTTTCGGCCGGGGTGAGCATGTAGATGGCAAAGGTCACCTCATACTGGTAGATCTTTAGGCGCACCCAGCGTACGATGTTGGTCAGGATCCAGAGGAAGAGAGCCATGGCTGCAGTAGAAGAAAAAAAAGTGCCAGGTGTTGTTGATGGTATTGCCGAAGAGATTGATGAGGGCTGTTCCGCCTCGTTGTCGTCTTCTCCGGTTCAATCGCAGATATCACACGTCCGATGGGGTAGAAGTTGAACGGGCGCGTCACACAGATTTGGCAGCGCTGACACCGTTGCTGGCCTCCTGATCAGACGTTGGCGCAAGCAGAGAGGGAGAGACGGCTTGGCACGTGTTGTCGGTCTTTTGCGAATGGCCGATAAGCTCAAAAGGAGTGGTCTAGCCTTGTTGATCCACCAGGCCTTATGAAGGACGTGTGGCGATTGGGAGGGAGGAGCAATTGAGGGTCGAATCAAGACTTTATGCAACCATAGTGTTTGAGAAGACGGTCAAAAGTCAGCACGGATGAATAATTCGCTCCGGCGCGATCGACAGGCCTCGGTGAGTGCTGGGGAAGGCCGATAATTGTGGGGACGTTGGTGGCTTAGATGCGCCTATGATTGGGAGGAGGTGGAGGAGTGAAAATTGGCTCGGTCGATGGATAGGCGAGGACAGGGGCGACCCAAATCTTCGGAGTCAGAGGACAATAAGGATGGAAAGAAAGATAGGATCGGAGAGAGAGACCGTAGAAAAAGTAATCGTGTTGAACGTGTAAAGAATTGCGGGTTGTAGAGTCTGGAGATCAAAAAAGGAGAAAATTCCATTAAACTCGTCTCCCCTTTTTGACAGGGCGACTTTGCCACCTCTCGCCCGTGCACCAAGTCCACCGTGTTTCAGATGTGAACCTATCAAGCCGAGTCTCGTATCCTCGTATTGTTCGTTCCAATTCATCCCCGGGCCTTATTTGGTCTGCACCTATCGCTGCTGCCTGTCAATGTCTACTCCGTACGGAGTACGTTTGACCGTACGGTTTGTCCCACCGGATGTACGTGAATCTGGTCCCATTCCAGGGTCTATTCAGTTCATTTCGTGACCCAGTCGGCAATGATCACTCAACAATTCCACCGACGGGCCGCGGATCCGATGGATATTAATAGTGTAGAGGCTGCAATTAGATGCAGAGACAATTGCTGGGAGTTTCAATCACTTGGAAAGAAGGCTACCACAGAGTAATTTTGTCAAGAACTTGTCGTTGTAATTGGCCAAATCATGACCTTGAAACATACCAGAGACAAAAGAACATGCTCATTCTCATCGGAAGTGCAGTCCATGTCTTTCAAGCACCTGCAATCCCAAGAAGAAAACTATTTCTCTGCTGAGTGGACCTGAACCAGACCCAACAGGAAGAAACCAAAAGACCAAAAGAAGCACCCGCGAACCCCGGTGCTGATCATGCTTATCGTCCTTATCGGCCTGTCTTATCACTTATCGATTATCCTATCGGCAGTCGTCGAAGCTATTCGCGAATCATCCTCATCACGGCCGTCGCCCTTCACGACCAACCACAATGCTAAGACCACACCTCTGGCCCCGGATACTACAGGGATTTCCAATCCCCTACACATGTGCCTCTCTATATACATCGCTCCGATCACATCGTCCCTTCACCACAACACCTATCCTCCCCGCTAAACCGCTCCCGCCCCGACTCAAAATCAACGATGCCGACCTGACAATATCCTACCTAAAAGGCACCGGACCCGGTGGCCAGAAGATTGTACGCGAACCCTGCAGCAATTCAATCGCTGTCAACATCTTATATTCTCCCCCGAACCCCTCCTTCTAACAAGAGCGTAGAACAAAACCAACTCCGCCGTCCAAATCATCCACGCACCCTCCGGCATCGTCGTAAAATGCCAAGCCACGCGATCACGCTCGCAAAATGAGAAGATTGCGCGCTCATTGTTAGCGGATAAAGTGGAGGCACAGGAGAAAGGGGATCAGAGTCGGGTGGCGCTCAAGGCTGAGGCGGCGAGGAAGAAAAGGGCCAGTAAAGTGAAGAAGGCGCGGAGGAAGTACCGGGATTTGGAGAAGGGGGCTGACGAGGGATCGAGCGGGAATGTGGAGGAGGAGGCAATGGAAGTGGAAGTTGAGGATGGACGGACACCCGAGAATGGCTCGTCTGACAAAAGGCCCTCGACGTGAGCCTGGATGAACAATAATTAATAATACCTGGTGTATATCCTCTATAGCGTTACTCGAGACTGGAGATGTCTGGGTATATTATATACTACCAGCAACAAACAGGGTGTAAGGCTCTCAAGAGTTACTCATTGAATATATCCTATCAGGTTGATGGAGCAACAGCCCACCCTTGTAGAGATTCATCATTGCATCCACGCCATCCCCCAATATCCTTTCGGGAAGATTGGGGGGCGTAGTTCAAAACGTCAACTTTTCATCTTTTTTCTTAAGAACAAAGGAAAATCATTACTGCAAACGCATGCCTTCCATCACCCAATCTAAGACACCTAGGAAATGTAGCTTCCCAGAACGGCCTTGGCCTGGTCATCAAGACGCTCCTGGGCGAACTGTGAAACCCGGCCGCCATGCTTCTTGTCCGCCTCCTTCAGATAAGAGCCCACCCAAGCCTTGAGGTCAACGCCAGTCTCGGGCCACGGGTCCTTGGGCTGCATACGAATGGTATTCAGCGCGGTGAAGCCAACGCCGAAGGACATTTCCTCGGCGTCAATCTCGATGACGTCGTCCTTGCGAACAACCTCAGGGGGGAGCTCAAGAAGCTTCAGAAGAGTGTTGCAGGTGAATGCCCAACCCTTGACATACGTGATGGCAAAGGCCTCCGAGTTGGCAAGAGTCTTGGTAAGGGAGATGACGGCAGTCTTGCGGTCCAAGGGACGCGCCAGTTTTTGAGTATCGGCGAGGACGAGTCCGATATAAACACCCTTGAAGAGTCTGGCGGAATATTGGTCAGGGATTTTACAGAGCTCGCAAAAAAGGATCAACGGGATCATCTTACTCTGGCTGAATCTTTTCACAGATCTGCTGGATGGTGTCTGGACTGTATCCCTTGTCATCATGAGCAGTCAGGAAGTGATAGAACCGGACAAATCGAAGCGACAGGTTCTCGGTCTTGGAGTTTTGCAGACGCTGAAGAATAATCTGCATGATCTGGATGAAGTATGCTTCTAGAGCGGAACTAAGCGGCACTTTTAGTTTCATGGTCCATCTCAATACCGGCAATAGGCTCACTTACGGTGGGAAAGTGGCAACCACCGACTCTAGCAGATCAAACCCATAGCCCTCGTTGGCCTTGGTCGACAGCAGTTTCTGGAAGATACCCAGAATAGGCTCAACCTGGTTATGCTCGATAATGTACTGTGATCCACGGGGAATGATCGAGGATAGCAGGCGAACAAGCGCAGGAATGTTGCCCCGAGACTCCCACATGACTGGCATCAGAATAGGCGCGATCAATTCCTGGTAGTAGGTAGGCAGAGTTGCAGAGGGGTTGGCCTCGAGAAGAGCTGCGAAAAGCTGGAACACATAGGGCATGAATTCTGTGATAAACGGTGAGCAGCATGACTAACATGGGTCAGATTATAGTCTTACCTTGCACGTCGTTCTGAAGGATACCAGCGAATGGAGTATACAGAGCCTGCTCGAGCTTGCTAGGGTTGGCGGGGGCGGCAAATCTGTAGCGAGTAAGCCTCTTGACCAAGAAAACTTCAGTATGGGTCTAGGAGCTCACCGAATAAAAGCCCCCATGGCTTCAAAGTGGTAGTAGTAGAACTTCGGGTTGCTAGGGTTAGTACGGATGATATCCGTGATGTTGATCAATCGGTTCAACACGACGTCCATGAAGGGAACGACTCCATCACGAATGACGACCAGTACCCGCATCACACAGCGCATCAGGAACTCGTTTTCCTGCACCTTCTCGGGGGCCGGGTCTCGTTGGATCAGCTGGAAGATGTGCTCGAGGAGATCCTTCGACAATGGAGTGATCTCGGCAGGAGGGATGACGGGCTGTCCCTGAGCGTCACTAAGGAAAAGAGCTCGTTCCACGGCAATCGCAGCATATGTGTAGACAACATAGTTTGCAGAAGCTAGATGCTTCACCAAAACGGGAAGCACCTGCTGCCACTGCTCCTTGGTAATGATACTACGGAAATTGTAGAGGTACTTAATAGCATCGACCTTGAGGATTGGGTGGACTCCATCATCGGAAATCAGATCCGCAGCAAGGTGCTGCTGGAAGAAGTCGGTGATGCTAACCAGGTTGTTCGTAGCAGTGACACCGTGTGTAGAAGTGGCAACACCCTTAGCGGCAATTGCAGAGAACAGATAGGTCGCGGTGTCCTTGGACTTCCAGTTTGAGGCGGGGTCCTTAGCATACTCGGCAAGGTAGTGCTCAGTGTACTTCAGAGTCACCTTGGTCACAGATTCCTCAAACTTCTCAGCCAGTCTTCTGAGGAAGTCCGTTGCAGCGCGACGCCTCGTCTCACTGTCGGATCCTTCCAGATCCCGACGGATGAACTCAATAGGTTCGTCTTCAAACAGCTCCTCGTCCGATTCGCGTAGGCTCACGTTGGGCAGAATTACCTTCTCAATGATCTGGCCCAGAGTCTCTTCGGCCTGGAACGATCCGGCATGCTCCGGCATGCTGGCGACCGAGGTCAAGAAGTGGAGGGCACGGCTGACAAGAATGTCATACTTGGTTTCTTGGCCAATGGTTGTCAAGAAGCTCCACGAGCTCTGGATGAACTGTCCCACATGAGGACCGAATGCATCCAAGTACTTCTGGACATACAAAGTCAGACTCTCAAAGATACCGGCACGGACATACTCCAACGGGCCAGCCTCTGTCTCATCTTCGGTGTGTAGTAGTTGGTTGTCATATGTGAGGTACTTGAGAAGGATCTGTGCAATCGCGCCGATATTGTCTTCGAACATAGGTGGAAGATCATGGCACGAAAGGTCGTAGAACAACTTGATCATCAAAGTCAGCTGATTATAACCTTGTGTCAAGTTTTCCTTGTTGGTCTTGTTTTGTTCGAGATAAGTGTCGAGACCCTATGAAGAAAGTTATCGTCAGTGACCGCTCAGGCTTAGCTATCTACCACTTAGGATAGAGGAAAGCGACAAAGGTAGACTGAAAGAAGGTGTATATATATTACCTCGAACAGAGCCAGGAACGGAGTACCGAACTTCCCAAGGACATGGTTGATTTCCAGATACAGCTCATTTGATTGATAAAGAGGGCGCCAGCGCTTGAAAATCGAATGCGCCACTTGCAACACACCAATATTAACCGTAGGGTTAGACGGATCGAGCTTCGAAACGAGGTCCTATGGAACAGAAAAAAAAAGCTAAGGTTAGTCATACCGTTCTCAAAGTATTCGCTACTAGTAGGCACTTACATCAACAAGAGTGTCCCATCGCTCCCAGAAATCGCTGTCGGCGATCACGCTGACTGCCTCACCCAGTTGAGTCTGGATCGAGGGAGGAACCGAGATCATGAGGTTGATCAGCTCGCGCTTGATTGTTTCCACCTCATTCTGCGGCAGCTTCCAATTTCCATCTTCGTTGGTCCAGTTCCGCTTGACAAAGTTCTTGAAACACAAAGCGCTAGCGAGACGAATGTTGCTAGGAGTGGAATCGGACGCAGAGATTTGGAGAAGCTGTAGCGAAAAGCCCGGTTTTTGCTCCTCGTGTCGTAGAGCAACCTCGGCTGTTTCAATCCCAATGAGATATTAGACAGATTATTCATCACTATATCAAGAAATCAAAACACATACCTTCTTTGTTCCGGCGTGGATCCAAGCTTGCCTCCAACAGAGCTCCAAGAGCCTCCGCCATTTTCACCGGTACGTGGGGTGTCAACAAGAGCGAGGGGTAACGGTTTCAAAGAAGGGAATCGAGATAGAAGTGTCCGGAAGAAACTGGAGAAAAAATATCGCCAGAGGAAGGAGGTGGTGCAGGAATTAGGTCTAGCCTTGAATGGGAGCCAGAACCAAGCAAAGCTCAAACTGCAACGATCATAATAAATAGTGAAGGCGGCGTCGCTGAGATAATTGTACGGGCAGCCCACTGCGTCAACACACTTACCCCAATATGGTTAGCCCGTCACATGGTCTAGTCTTGATGCCTTTATGCCTTGATGCCTCGGAATTTCTATGCCTGAGGCTTTGAGAATAGCTTCAGCTTCCTTACCGCCCCACAATTACCCCCACTTTGACTTTTCCCTGTATTTTTCTGCCATGAAATAAAGGCGGAGTGGTCACATCATAGGCAGGTGACTGAGGCTAGAATAACCTCATTGCCCGATGATCTATTTACTCTTGCTACCACTCCGCTTGCGATTGTCATCCCTTGTCTCCGGTGTTTTGCTCTTTGTGGCTTCATCCCCTATATAAAGCCCGTGGTACCCACGCTCCAGTCCCATCTATTACCGAAACGAACTCCTGGATCACGCTTTGACGCGGACTACCGAACGTGTACTTTTGTCACAGCTCCGCCACACGCTGTGTCAGGATCTGAATGTGCACACTCAGCGCGGTACTCTAGGAGTGGCCTCAAGGGTGAAGAACTCTTCTCATCCCAACTGAGAAAAGGTCAGTCAGTATCTTTGAGGGTGGGCGGCAGGGCGCTACCGATTGCACTGGCTCCGCCGTCTTGACGACCCTATCCATGACTCAGGTGATGTTTGCTGGCCCATACTGACTTGACCTCATGATAAAGACACCCCCCACGGTCTTGACCCGAATAAAGTACTACCGTAGTCAAGCGGATGTCTCCCGATGATGCTCCACCAGCACCTCAACACAAGCTCTCATCCTCTAGCTTCGCGGATGTCTTCAAGACTTTAGGCGTTGGTCGTCCAAAATCGCATTCTCCAGTATCTCTGCAAGATAGTAGCAGCGACTCTCAACCCCATACGACAGATAGCCGAGGTACTACCAATCGATTGATCCTCGGACTTGAAGCTATGCATCGCGGAAGTGTGGTCTCAAGCTCCTCGGATGCGCCTCACGGGCCTGACTTCGAGTCCTCCTTGCGAATCCTTTCTCAAAAGCAAAATTTGAATCATGCAATTGAGGAGGCCGACTTGGTGTCGAGAACATTGTCCTGGTTTACTCCTGAGCAATCTGTAGCGTTGTGGGAGGCGGCGGAGCCTCTGCTTCGCCATGAAAGCTCCAGTGACGCCCAGAAAGTCGGTGCCAAATTGCTGGAGACAATCGCTTCCCGCCAAGATCTTTCTCCTAACGCTAGACGCATAATATTTGAATCCATCGCATCGCCAACAGAAAGTGAGGTGATTGCGGCCCGAGTCCAGGCACTGATCGCTCTGTCAGATCATGGCAGAAAGCTTGATTTTACGAACACCTCTATTCTTCACATCATTTCATCTTGGATTGTACCGCTTTATATGACTATTGCGACAGCACGCTCCAAGGTCAAGAAAGGCAAAGCCCTCAAACCCAACGAGCTTGTCCAGGATGAAGCAGTTCTAGGGGATCTCTTTCAATTCGCGGTGGATCTTATTACTCTCCAACGCAAGTCGCCAACGTCAGAGGAAATTGAGATGCTTCTAACAGAAACATTCACGATCTGCAAGAAGACCAGCGTTGCTACTGATATCAAGAACTCGCTGGCCGTCTTTGACGCCGTGATTATGTATTGCAGTGTCCCTGATGCAAGCTTTGTCCCTCTCCTAGAAGTTCTCTGCAGCATTTACGCCTCAGTTAAATCACTCTCTGGACCGACATCGCGGGCCGTACGCAGCCTGGCGAAATCACCAAAGCAGGAGGAAATGGTCACAACTCTTCATGATTTCTTGAGAGAATCATGTGCCGAGAGCTCTACGCGGAATTTGAACGTGCATCGGGGAGCTCTTTACATCTTTTCTGACCTAGCTCGATCCTATGGCCAAGGTGGAATGCCTGAAATATCCTTCGACCAATTAATTGAATCACTGATGGTCATTGCCCAGAAAGATGATGGACGAGTTGACGCCGATATTTTGGACTTGTGTTTAAACATGTTGGAGAGCGACTTTAGTCGCGTTTCTCTCGCCTCTGGCTGGATGCACTTCGTTGATCTTCTTCTTCTTTGCTCCCGGAGAATATATGAAGACTACGATGACTCGATTAGCTCTCCAACTAGCCCGCAGCAGGCGCATCTCAAAAACACATATGATGATGTCAAGTCGCATATTCTTGCAAACATCATCCGGATAACGTCTGTTATGGAGTCCCTATGGGACCAGCTTACTAAAGAACAAAAGCAACACGCGGTTCGTTTCTTAGCAAAGAACCATCAACATATTGACCATTCTCAGTCAGAACTCATCATCAACATGATGAGAGAGGATACCCTTTGCCATCCTTCCGAAGGGTCCGACTGGGTGCAACACTGCCGGGAGATCATCGAGCGCTTTATTCAGCCTCGAAAACAGTCATCAGACATTCGCATCCTAGCCCTAGATACGCTCAAAGAGGCGCTTGCAGGCAACGAACATTTACTCTTCTCAGAACAGCATGGTCTACTAGATCTTCTCCTTGCAGACTTCTCTGCCGAGCATGATCTGCTGTTTTTGGAGTCACTTGTTTCTTTCATCACGGAGCCTGCTATCCACTCTAATGACGATGGAGGCTTCAAGCGTCTCATTGACACCATTGCGGGGCCAATGGAGGGAGACCCGGCAAAAGATGAGCCGCGTGAAGCATCGTCAAGCCATGCTCCGCGTCGTACCTCTACAAGCGTCTTGGAGCTGACGTTGGGGAATGTTTGCGCAGTTGGTCTAGTCAAGATGATGATTCGTGCTTTGAACGCCTCCGCTGCCAAATCCATCATCATATTCGAGGCCTTGCTGCAGATCGCACAGTCCCCTGACCGCCCAGCGGACGCTCGCCTGACTGTTTTGAAGCTTTTGTTCCGGCTTCGATGTGATTCGCTCGGGGCTATCACCGTGATTTCAACTTCGGAAAGTGATTTCTTACTGAACGTCCTCGGGCGGAATGTCGACGTAACCTCATTGCTGCATCCGAGAAGCGAGAGCCCTATTAGAGACCTTCCTCAGCAGGACAACTTGATTCCCCCAATGGGCCCCAAAGTTCCAGCGAAAGAACTTCCTGCGAATTTCCTTTCCAAGTCAGGCCCTCGGGGCTCGATTTCGGCTCGTGGATCAAAGTTGACCCCCCCCGTCTGGACGTATTCCCAACCACAAGTTCTTCCAGAGCAGCCATCTGAAGAGTCTAGTCCCTTCGTCTTTGCTTACTCTCAGCAAAATGTCGTTTCGACTCCTGCTGGTTCTGCACCGGCACTGATAGGTGTTCTGAAGGTGAACATGTGGGTTGAGTGTGTGATCTCGCTTCTTCAGAGGGAGACCGATTGGGACGTCTACAGTTATGTTCTCACGCATCTCGGGCCTCAGCTCAGCAACAAGGATTTTTTCAACAACGCGATCCCTCAAATAAAGCTTCTACGGAGCATTTTGTGTGATCAGGTGAAGAATGAGAGTTTCCACGAGCCACCTGCACTGACTGGCTTGAAGAAAAGCGATGTGGCGGCCTGTATCTTTGATACACTGTGTATGCTAGTCAGCTACCACGAGCACTTTGCTAAAAGTGAAGAGGATGACTTAGTACGAGCGTTCATGCTTGGAATTATCGGTTCCTGGGGTGCTACATCCCGCGGTTGCATTCAGGCGCTTTCGGTTTGCTGCCATGAAATCCCGATGTCAGTGACCAAGTCACTGACTAACATTCTTGACAAAATGTCCAAGGTCATCACCATGTCCAACATTGCCGTCCACATCTTGGAGTTTTTAGCTTTGCTTGCACGCCTGCCAGATGTGTACGTCAATCTCCGTGAGGAGGAAATTCGCACCGTGTTTGGAATTTGCATTCGGTTTTTGCAGACATCGAGAGAGCAAGAACAACGCCAAAAGGCATCTGAGTCATCACCCCCTGCACGAGCATCTCAGCAGCCGCAGTCGAGACTAAGCGGCGGTCCGCGAGAAATTGCCGCAGGCCCATCGGAGGCAACGGAAGCCCCTGCACACGATGCAATGTCCAAGTATATTATGACTCTCACATACAATGTCATGGTATTTTGGTATCTGTCTCTAAAGCTTCAGGACCGCCCAAAGCATGTCAATTGGATCACAAGCAGACTCATCTTCCACGATGAACATGGCAAGGAAGTAGTCGAGGAACAGAGCCAGGTCTTCATCGATCTGATGCAGCGTGTGGCTTTTTCGGACCTGGGTGAGACTATCCCGTACGAGACTTTTCCGCCAACCCCGGAGGACGGCCCTGTCTCCAAAAAATCATGGGTCGTGGGCATGAGCATTGTCACCGTTGAGACAGCTGGTATCTCCGGACTGACCCAGCTCGCGAAGCGTCAGGCGTCGGGAACGACATACTCCACGTACCAGCAGCGAACGGCGCCTGTTCTACCGCACCAAGCTCCTGCGGCCCCCGATGCTCACCTACATTCCGATGCGACGCGCACGGCTGTCTTACCCAGCCACATCATGCTCCAACTCACAGCCACTGCCTTCCCTATCCCAACAGTGATGCAACCTATTCCGGTTCCCGAAGATGACATCACCAGGCGAGCGATCACTAACTTTGACCGCACCGACATTGTGGATGGTCACCGAATTGGAGTCGTCTATCTTGACAACGGGCAGAGCAAAGAGGCAGAAATCCTTGCAAATACTGGCGGTTCCCCAGACTATGAACACTTCTTGTCTGGTCTTGGAACGAAGGTGTCTCTGCGAAACGCACAATTCAATACGCAAGGGCTCTATGCTGACACCGACGGCGAGGCAACCTACGCCTGGCGTGATCGGGTGACCGAGATCGTTTACCACGTTGCTACAATGATGCCCACGAATTTTGATCGTGATCCCAACTGTATCAATAAGAAGCGAAATATTGGAAACAATTTTGTTACGATCGTCTTCAACCGTTCCAATCTGCCTTTCAACTTTGACACCATTCCATCAGAGTTCAATTCCATCAACATCGTGATAACCCCATGCAGTCGCATTGCCTACGATGAGGCTGGAGTCACAATTGGTGAGACAGATCCCGAGAAGATATACTATACTGTGAAAGTCATGAGCAAGCCCGGTTACCCTGACGTATCCCCTGCTGCGACTCCGAAAGTCATCTCGGGTAAAAATTTGGCTCCGTTTGTGCGGATTCTCGCTCTCAACGCATCTGTCTTCTCTCTGGTCTGGAACAACAAGGGGGGCGAGCATGCTTCATCCTGGCGCACTCGTCTTCGCGAAATAAAAAAAGTTCGCGAGAGGGCGCTGGCTGCGCAAGCCCTAAGTGCCGCGGAGGCCGCTGAAGGGGCATACCCTGGCCAACGTCGCAACACGAAGCCCAACATTTTCTCCGAAGAGCTACCGACTCGTGCTGCTCCGCCACAAACCGACTTTGCCTCGGAGTGGAATGCAGCAGCTGGAACCAACATCCTTCAGAACCTAGACTTTTCTCGTTGGAGCCGCTGAGCATCCCGTCTGATTTGGGCCAGAACGCCATGTCCTGTCACTATTCTTATCTTTTTCTGACTTTGTTTCTTTTGCTGCTCCCTCCTCTCACTCTAATCCATGAAAAGAATGACCACCACCTACGGACACGATTTATGTACATCAATTTGCTTCTTTTCTTTTCTTTCCTTGCAACTCGCGCCATCTGTGAATACCCCCTCCGCGCTAAAAGTTTTTTGCTCTTTTTACAACTAGAATATTGGGACCTGCGAGAACGACGCCCAAAATGACAGCATTTGGCGCCAGAAACGGCCTTCTTTCATCCCGTACGTTATTTTGGACCGCGAAGCGATACCTCATGCTAGATTTTCCTGGCCCAGTAGGCAGTATTCTTCCATTCTGTTTCCCTGCTCGAGCTCTGTACTTTAGTTTTGCCAGTAGGTGTGCCTGTCAGCACAGCTACAGGTGTGTCTGTTTCCAATAAGAGGTTTATCTGCTGCACAGACTACAGACGAGATTGGTGTCAAACGTAGACCAACAGTTGAGGATTGTAAGTCTCGATCGTGTCATGTTCTGGGGCGAAACAGGATTAGATGCATTGCAACACAAGGTCGATAATTGCAAAGAAGGAGTCTCTGTCTGCAGCGGCGGTACGCAGTCCTAGGCCAACGACCAAAAGCCGCTTTTCAGCAGGGGACTTGGTTGCAATCGCAGTGCCAATTTGGCGGGCAAGCAGTTGCCCAACTGTATCCTGTCCCGTCCCATGACCGCCCAGGATTGATGTTGCTGTCAAGGTACTGAGGGGCAATAGAGTGTCCTCCGTGCTCTCGGGGAAACTGTGCATGCCATCGGTCCCTGGATTATGATTTCCAAGTGGCACATGAAGCTACTAAAAGTTAGGGAATTCAATTTTTCGAAGAATGTCAACATAGTCAAACATACCCAATGAGATAGTCGGCCCTCTTGAGAAATAGTGAGCATAATCTTATCACTAAAATTCATGACCATAACGTCGGTTTTGACCCCCTCCACAATCCCAGCTACCTGTTTGGTAGCAGCAGGGAATGGAAGGTCAAGAGATCCTTGCAGTGTTTCCTCCAAAGAAGCCATAATCTCATCAAATGCTTGAGATGTGTACAGCTTTTGGCGTGCGGAGTATTGATCCTCTGCGTCGACTGAGGCGGTCAGTCATTCCCCGACATTTAATTCTGGCAAAAGTCCCACCGCCCTTCAACTGTCCTCGATTTTTTCCCCCGAGCAAGCAACAGCAGCTCAGTGCACATTTCTTGGAATCCTCTCTCTATTTTGGTGGTGGGATCTTCCAAGATGCCCAAATTTGTTCCCCGGCAGCGGAAGCAAAAGCATCGGCGCCAAGAGGCGACAACAGCGCCGGTCGATACCAATATTGCGGAGCTTGCGCCGGTCTCGAAAGACGAAAAAGAAGCGCGGAGGCAGAAGCTGCGAGATGAGCTGCGCGATCAGCATGCCAATGTGTCATCGAAGAAGCAAAAGCGTTTGGAGAAATATATCGTACGCTGAAGAATTTGAAATTTATCACCTCCAAGATTCTAACGATGTATGCAGGAAAATAAACTTAAGAAAGAAGAGAACGTGGAGCTTCTGAAAAAGCTCGCCCAAGCGAACGTCGACACCTCCGCACTTCAGACATCCAGAGACTTGGGAAGGGGAAAGAGGAAAGCGGATGACAGAACTCTCGTTACGGCTCCTGCACACGCTACCTCCGCGCCTGGAGATGACTCGGACCACTCTGATCTCGAGTGGCAGGATACAACAGCCTCTATACCGGCACTGAAGGCCCAAATACCCCAAGGACCTGTTGGAAGCGGATTGAAGCGCCCTCTTGAACTTGGACCAGATGGGTTCCCAGTAATCAAAAAACGGAAGCGTTCGGGCAAGTCGAAGCCTGTTCCTGCGCCTGCGCCTGAGCCCTCCTGGGAAGGTTTTGGATCAGATGGCGAAGATGCGAGTGAAGAGGAGGAGAAAATTGACTCGGACAAGTCAGAGCCCGAGTCCGACATCGAAGATGACTCCGACGCCCAGGATTCTCAGGATGCCTCTGAGACCTCATCCGAAGGTTCATCTGATGAGGAGGAAGATTCGGATGAAGGCTCGGAGGACGATGACGAGGAAGATGAAGGAAAGGATCGTCGCATCAAGCCCAGAGAATCAGCGTTCAAATCTTGGGCTGTACAACAAATCAATGAGGCCATTGGCTTCAAACCCAGCGAAGGGCCTGTGATCCATGATTCAGTGCAACAGGCATTCGCGCCGCCTAGGAAAGAGCCCCAAAATACCGTTGAAATGGAGGAGCCTCTTCCGCGGGAACTTGAAGTCACCACAGGAAACCCTTTCCGAAAGGCTTTCAGTGTTCCTGTCGAGCGTTCCGAAGAGATCCAAACAGCTCGTCTTGGGCTTCCCGTTGTTGGAGAGGAGCAAAAGATTATGGAGGCTATCTACAATAACTCCGTCATTGTCATTTGGGGTGCTACTGGCAGTGGAAAAACCACTCAGCTTCCTCAGTTTTTGTTTGAAGCTGGCTTTGGCAACCCAGATAGTCCGAACCCGGGTCTCATTGGTGTCACTCAGCCTCGTCGGGTGGCCGCCGTCAGTATGGCAAACCGTGTGTCCCAGGAATTGGGTCAGTATTCGGACCAGGTATCGTATCAAATTCGATTCGAAACGACAGTGTCCAAGAAGACCGCCATCAAGTTCATGACAGACGGTATTCTGCTACGAGAAATTGCCGATGACTTTGCCCTACGAAAGTACTCTGTTCTCATTATTGATGAGGCCCACGAACGCAGTGTTAACACGGATATCCTAATTGGAATGGTCAGCCGTATTGTGGACCTGCGCAAGTCAATGAGCGAGGAGGACCCTTCTGTCAAACCCTTGAAGGTGGTTATCATGTCTGCCACCCTTCGTATTTCCGATTTTACAGAAAATCCAAGCCTGTTCCGTGAGGGTCCTCCTCCATTGGTCCAAGCCGAGGGTCGTCAGTACCCTGTGACTATTCATTTCGCTCGTCGAACCCAGCGCGACTACGTGGAAGAAGCCTTTCGCAAGGTTTCCCGGGGTCATCGGAAGCTTCCAGCTGGTGGAATGCTTGTCTTCTTGACCGGTCAGAATGAAATTCGACTCTTGTCGAAGAAGCTCAAGCAGGCATTCAAGCCAACACAGCGGATCGATACAACCCAGGCCAGGGTCCAGTTTTCTGCCAATGACGCACCTCTAGAAGCAGAAGACTTGGAGCTTGGTGGCATGGAAATGGATAATGTAGGAGATGAGGAGGAGGATCTCGAAATTACGGGGCTGGATGAGCCAGAGGACGACGAGGACTTCAATCTCGGTGAAGATGCCGTAGACTCTTCAACGAAAGTGCACGTTCTGCCTTTGTACTCGCAACTGCCAACCAAAGAGCAGATGAAGGTGTTTGAGGCACCACCAGAAAATTCGCGGCTCATCATTCTTGCGACCAACGTCGCAGAAACGTCTCTTACCATTCCAGGCATCAAGTATGTGTTCGATTGTGGACGAGCAAAAGAGAAGCAGTACGACCTTTCCACTGGAGTTCAAAACTTCCAAATCGGCTGGATCAGTAAAGCCAGCGCAAATCAGCGTGCTGGTCGTGCTGGTCGAACAGGGCCTGGTCACTGTTATCGATTGTATTCTTCCGCAGTCTACGAGGCTGACTTTGCTGATTACACTGATCCAGAGATCCTGCGCACCCCCATCGAAGGAGTGGTTCTCCAGATGAAGAGCATGGGTCTACACAATGTCATTAACTTCCCCTTCCCTACACCCCCAAGCCGACAAGGTCTTGCCAAAGCAGAGAAACTGCTCAAAAACCTTGGCGCTCTCACTAGCAGCGGGCAAGTCACCCAGATTGGCCGTCGCCTTTCGACATACCCTCTCTCCCCTCGCTTCGGCAAGATGCTGTACATCGGCCACCAGCACGGCTGCATGCCCTATGTCATCGCTCTTGTCGCAGCACTAGCAGTTGGCGACCTCTTCGTGGCCGAGAACCAACTACCCGGCAATGAGGCGCTGTTTTCCCAGAGCAAAAAGCCCGAGACTCACTCGGATACCTCCGACTCGGAAGACGAGAAGGTCTACACCAACGCTGACCGTCTTGAAGACACCGAGCGCCAGCAGAGGTCAAAGGACTTCGCCCGTGTTCATCGACTACTAAGCAAGCACGACGACACCAGTGATGCTCTAAAATACCTCTCCGCAATTTGCGCCTATGCCTACGCACCCGATGGCGAGTCCTTCTGTGAACAGATGTTCCTGCGTGCCAAGGCCTTCAAAGAAGCATCTCAGTTACGACACCAGCTCTCGGATATCGTGCGCTCCAACAACCCAGGCCTGCTCGGCGCTTATTCGGCCAAGCTGCCTGAACCCACGCCCAAGCAACTCAAAGCGCTCAAGCAAATTGTCACGGCCGGATTTATCGACAACGTCGCCATCCGCGCAGACTTGGCCCCCGTACCACCTGAGAATCCGCGTGCGCCCCGCCGCGCCATCGACGTGCCATATCTTACCCTCTTCCGCTCACGCGACCGCCACGCCGATGACATTGCTGAACGCGCAGTGTTCGTGCACCCTACTTCCGTGTTGGCCAAGCTCACGCCAAAAGAAATGCCACCGTATATTGTGTACTCGCATCTGCAGCAGTCGGCGGCAGCGCCTCTCTCCGGCCAGACACCCAAGATTCGCATGTTCCCGCTCGTGGCCCCAAGTGGTCTGCAACTAGCGGCCATTGCCCATGACACGCCGCTTATCGAGTACGGTAAGCCTGTGGGCAAGACGGAGCTTCTGGAGGGCATTCCGCAGCGCAGGTCTTGTTGGGTTGTGCCGTCGCTGGTGGGTGATTCTGGAAGTACGGGGTGGCCGTTGCCAGCGAAGAAGGTGGTGCAGAGAAAGGATCCTAAGGAGGGTTGGGTGATTGAAAAGTTCGTGGCATGATGAGCGTCATTTGCATAGTGTCTTCTTTTTCATTTGTAAGGTCGGGGATTTTTATGAATGGGAGGTTTATGATATCCACCTGGTACTCGGCCGTGTGGCCAAAATGTATACAAGCATTCCTGACGCATTTGAAGCTAATAGGAATCATTCAATGTACAATGCTAGACAGAGTAAAATTGCCAGCAACAAGGCAGTTATTCCCAAAAACAAGAGACAAGGAACTCCAATCCAAAACGCCATCCAACCGAAATTTTCGAACCCGATATTCCTCCTCTAATCCCGACGCCTCTCACCACGCCTCGTACTACTAATCTCCCCAGTCTCCCGATCTTCCCGAATCCCCAACGCCCTCCTCAACCGCTCACTCTCCTCAATCTTCGCCTCCGCAAGCTCATGCACCTGATAAGTCTTAAACTGCCTCCGATCCTTCGGCGCCACCTTCTTCCCACGCACAACACCACCACCCTCAGTCTCAGCCTCCATCTCCTTTATGAGTCGTTGCCGTAGCACCTCACACCTTTCATCAATCTCCTCCTCCGTGAGAATGCGCTCGCCTTCACCCCCTTCTTCCTCCTCGCCATCCTCTATATCGTCCTTCACGGGCTTGCTCTTGCCCTTGCCCTTGCTTTTCGCAAGCGCCTCTTCAATCCGCTCATTCGCTTCTTCCAACCGCTCCCGCTCTTCCATGACGGTGACTTCGATCGCACGCCGACGATCATGCTCGAGAATTTGCTTGTCCGGGACACGTTGTTTGAACGCACGATCAGAGGGGGCGCCGTTGGCGCCACTGACGGGTGGGTAGGGTGCGCCGAAGCCGGCGGCGCGGGGCTTGAGGAAGGCGCCGTTGCGCTGGACGTAGCCTGATGTTCCGCTACCGCGAGGTGTGGAGAGGCCGACGTTGGAGGACATTTTGGATTAGGTGTGTGGAGGTTGGTGATGAGAATAGTGGTGGGTTGGTGGTGGAGATTGTAGAGCTAGCTGGTGGGTTTCTTTTGCCCCCCGTTGGTGTCTTGACTTGATTTGAGGTGGGCTGCTCTTGGCTTGAGTAAATTATTGATATTTTTTCGATACTTTGATTTTGAGTAGACTAAGTCCTGCTGAGAACTTCGCGGATTCGCCGGAGAGCGTGTGGTTTGGTCTTGAGAAAAGGTTGAGCTTGAGCTTGAGATTCGTAGTTGGTCCATGATCTTATCAAATGTGTCACGTGAGTGTGCTCATCTCTGTTCTGGGCGTCCTAGTCCGTACATGCACAACGGTAGTCCAGCTATGATAGGTAGAGATATTACCCGGTCTTGTACTTGAACGGCTACTGGGCTATTTGAGATAATGCGAATACAATTTATCGAAACTTCTATCATGCTGATTGTTTGATCAGTTTACAGCTAAAAAGACACCAGGCAGAGCTTGGCTGCGAAAGTAACTTGATTTTGGTAATACATCAGCCACTAAAAGCAGATTATCAACAGAGCAGAACTAATAGGTGACCCAATTTCAGGCATCAGCAACACTTTCCATTATAAGTGAAGCCTGTATACCGATCAAGCAAAATAAGAAATAACACCCACGTCCGATATGCCTGACATCTTGGGATAAGAGAGATCGAAGACACCACAGAAAGACATAAGTAGATACCATGCCATGCAAGAAACAAGATAGTAAATAGAGAAAAACACACAGAGAAGAAAAAAGAAGACACAGAAGATAATAAAAAAAATAAAACAGTGATTCATTCCGGTATTTCCATTTCCGTTCCCATTTCCCTTTGATAGCAAGCTCCGTTTCCATGTCATATGCCGAAGATCGTGAAGAGAAAACAGAAGAAAATAAAGCGAAGAAGGCGAGAAGACAAGAGGATCTGGAATGATATGTTCGAATCCGCTCTCGTGTCCGTGAAGATTCGAGTGACCTTTGCATTCCCTCGAAATGGAAACGCACAGGTAGACGCCGTTGCCAGGTAGATCGATCCCCGAGATTCGCGCCGTGGAGTGATAAGCATTGACAGTGACAATGGCAAGGAAGGGAGGTGCAGAGTTCGAGACAGAAAAAAAACACCTCCGTAATAAGAAATAGAAGATAATGAACACGTTTAAACCACATCACACGAAGTAAAAAAGAAGCCGGTTCCAAGATGAACACATGAAACTGATAACAAGGTAACAATAAAGCGAGATCCCCTTGGTTTTTGCGCCGTCGAGCCATGGTTGATAAAGATAGTCAGTGAAAGACAGTCCCCGTAGTTTGATAACTTGATATATCCGGTCGGGGATCTCCATCCCAGTATGTATACGTCCATATTAATGAAGAAGCAGAAAGGCTCGGTGAATTTTTTTTGCAGCGACCAGTGGTTGAAACAGATTATGTTGGCACGAGCAACGTCGGTGAAGAATAGTGTGCAAGGAATCGGTGCAAGCACCCTAGTGACCATCGACCGGGACGGGGACGCCGGTGCTACCTGTCTCGGGACTTGAAACAGAGGTCACAGTGCTTTTACAAAGCCCCTTTGACCCGAAAGAGTCGTCAACAGTGCTCTGGTTGTCCGTCGGGGGCGGAGTGGGTGGCGCAGTGCCCACGAAGGGAGCCTGAGATTGCTCCATAGCGGGAATGGAGCGCTTCAAGGGCTGCGGGGAGGACTTGTGAGAGTTTGGGGGTGTGGTGGAGGTAGTATGAGGCAGGGGCCCAGCCGTTGGCGAATTCGGGTCGAAGATGAGCTTCTCGATGGCCACGATCTGCTTTCCGTAGCTGAACTTCTTCAGCTGACTCAACAGGGGCTTGATCTGCTCAATAAGGGCTTCTCGCTCAGCACCCTTGAGCTGGCCAAGGACCTTTTGAATGACATAGTTGCCGTACTGGTCACGCATCAAGCCGAGGAGTGGGCTCTCACCACGCTCATTTGGCGAGGTCAGGGTGGAGATGATGTTGTGGCGCTGCTCTTCATCACCAAACTCAATGCTCTTCTCCACCACGTTACTGGCGAACTTGTGCTTAGAGTACGCCAGCAACTGCGACATAACAATTTGGATCATACGATCACGGTCCTTGGCATCGCCATTCTCGATGACATGCTGGATCACGTAGTTGCCAAACTGATCAGGAATCAGACTCGAGGTGCACGCATGCAGCTCGGCCAGGATGGATTCCCGATCAACTTCCTCGCAGTGTTCCAGCATCCGTTGGATGACACGGCAACCGTAGGGGTGCGCAGCATGGCGATTCACCTGGCCCCGGAAAGCATTGATAATGAACTGCACATACTGAGATGGGACACGCTCAATGGCCTTTTGGATGACATGATTGCCATTCTGGTCCCGCACGCACTTCAGAACGTGGTTCTCTAATTCCTTTACCATAGCAGCCTGTTGGTCTGTGAGGATGTGCTCCAAAGCCTTCTGCACAACACGACAGCCGTACATCTGAGTCGACAGAGCAAGCACATGTCCACGCATCTGGTTAGCGAGTATCTTCTTTTGACTCTGATTGCCATGCTCAAAGAGCTTCTGCACCACGTAGTTGCCGAAGACATCGGTCATTAACTGCAAGGAGTTTGGCTGGATCTCGCGGAAGACTTGCTCTTTCTCGTCGCTGTTTGCGGTCTCCAGTTTCTGCTGAATGAATCGCGAGCCATGCTGGTCACCACTAAACTCGACTACATGGTTGTAGATGTCTTTCAACTCGTAACGCTTCGTGCCCTTGCTGTTGGCGCGGAACTCTTCGAGCAGTGGGCTGCGAACAACCTGTGCGGGATCCTCACGGCCTGCACGGGCCAGGGCTGCAGGAGGGAATGAACCGAGATGGGCCATGGGGTAGAGACCCTGCAAAGCGTTCAACCGTGCAGCGTGGAAGTTCTGGTATTCATATGACTGAGCAGCCTGCATGCGTAGAAGCGGGTTACCCTGGCCTGGAACGAACTCCTGATCCTGGAAGCCTCGCAGTCTGGTCTCGAAGGTTGCCTCTTCACCCACACGGCCACCAGTTGAGTTGCGATACTGGGCAGCACCGCCGACCCCAGTATACAACGAGCCATCCATGCGAGGATAGTCGGAAGGAGAGATCGATCCGTTCTCCCCTCCCCGAGATCGCGCCTGATAGGCGAGATGCACATCTTGAGCACTTTCAACCCCGTAGCCGACAAGTGCTTGGTAGCTAGCATCCTCGTTGGGCTGGTACTTGCCACGGGAAATGGCTCCATCAAAAGATACATGAGGCATGAAAGAGGGTCGTTGAGCTCCGGTCGGGTTAGCGTATCCGCCCTCGCTCACTTGCAGCTTGTTGAAACTGCCGGTAAGATCGATGGAGCCACTGCCGTAGCGGCCCTCGAGACTGTGGTTGTCGGAGTAAAAAGAGGGGTGTGCCGAATGAGCTGGCCGTTGAGGAACGTAAGAGGTCGAGTTGTGAGACACGTGCGACAGCCCACTACGCGTCTGAGGAGGAGATATGTTATCGGGAATGCCCGAAGCAAGAGAACCCAATCCCATCGACGCGGCCATTTCATCCGGGCGAGAACCATCCATAGAACCAGGGAAGCTGGGCTTGGTTGGGAATGTCGCTCCGACGGGGCTGCCGCCGAGGCCAGAAGAGCTCATCTGACGACGTCCGTCACCATTTCTAAGACCAGGGAAGGTATTAAAGGACATGCCATCTCCCGACGGAGAAACGCCCTCGGATCCAGAGTTCAGGTAGGGTCGGTGGCTAGAAGTGCCGGCGGAGGTACCTAGACCAGTGGTGCGGGGCAGTGAGAAGTAAGAGGATTCGCCAGCGTCGTTGGCAGTCCGATCATTCGCACGAGTCTGGATCGGCGAGGTTGCCATACCGCTTCGGTTCTGGCTCATTGACAGTGACGAGGTATTCACAGTACTCCACGGCAGGTTCGGGCGTCCGGCCCAGCCATCTGATTCCGACGTCGACAGCAATGAACCCGAGCCTGACTTTCCTTCAAATGCAGCGTCGGTAATGTTTTGATCTGCCCTCGATCAGCAAAAGATCTTCAAATTCTGCTTGAACTCAAATTCACTCGCAGGAAGTACGTACCATCCCCGAACCCATTCCCCAGGTTGGAATCACCCCAGATGTTGTTCCAGTTGGACTTGCCCGCACCGAAGCTCTTCCCCACATTGTTGCTATGCGATCCTCGAGCGCGGTCATTGTTCATCCCGGATGAACCCATATTAGAGCGGTTCGATCGTACCTGCGGGCTGGCTGTCAACGCATGCCCTACATTCCACGCATCACTATCACTCACGTTGTGCACTCCAGTTGCATTGGCAGCCATCGTGGAAGCCATTCCCAGAAAAGCAGTCCGACGAAGGCGAGTCAGATATGTAGTCGTGTGAGGCGGCCGACAGTATTAGGATCCAATTCGAAGTATCTCGATCCTGAATCACAGATCTGAGAAGATTCAAATTTCGACCGGTATTTGCAGCGGGCACCAGGCACCAGAAACGGCGTACAGGAAGCGATTTAAGACTGCAAGATAAAAGCCCTTGTTAGCCTGGGGTCAGGTTGCAGTCTGCACAGGAGCGACCTCATGGTCTCCTCACCAAAGATAGACAAGGTCGGTGCAGGACGAAGAAGGGAGGGGAGACTCACCAAAGGAGGGGAACAGAAGGGATCAGCGAAAGTGAGAGGAGACAAGAGATGTGGGTTCTCAGCTTGTTTCCTCCAGGTTTCAAACTTCACTTCAGTCTTCTTCTCAGAAGTCACGAGCCCAGGACATGTACAGAGGAAACACAAGTGAGAGAGCAGGGAGGAAGGGGAAATAGGTGAGAGGATGAAGATGAAGGAGAAAAAGAGAGTGAGGGAGAATTGGTTGAAGGGAGCAACGAGAGGATCAGAAATGCGGGAAAGCCAGACGGGCAGGGCCAGTGAAGATGCAAGGCGACAAAGAATTGGAACGATGAAAATCTCCCCTTCGTTTGTCGGTGCAGCAGCTAGCTGTGGCAGGACAAGACCCAGCAGTTAGAGGCAATGGGAAAGGCGTCGCGACGTTACTCTGCTCCGTGCATGCTCCAGGAATCTCCCAGCTTGCCGATCGTCCTCATGTGCCTTGTGGAGAGACGATCCCCGAGAATGGACGGGCGGGTTTGGGGGTGGGGACAAGGAAAACCCTTAAACCCTTAGAAAGCGAGTCGCGCAAGGGGTGGCGGAGGGATAGCGTAGGGAGGGATGTGGTGGCTGGAGGGGATAATGGGGGTTGGTGGTTGAGTGGTTCAGTGGAGAGAGGGAGTGAATTGCGGCCGATAAAGGGTCAAGATGTGGAGGATAAAGTCGAATAGAGGAATGTGCTGCGCAAAGAAGGAAACCCGAGCTGAGGAGGTTTAGTGGGTCGACAAGTGGGAATGTAGGCGAGAGACCAAGCACGGCATTAACGTAGTCCAGCTGTCACACAGGGCGGCAGCATGACAGCCCAACTGTGTGGGACGTGGTGATCTCTTGCGTTATTTCTTTGCTTCGGGAGTGCCGTCGTGGCCTTGGGGGGGGGGGGGGGAGTGCAATTATCGGGGAGAGAACCGGCGGAGAGGGAGACGAGAGAAGAGTGTTGGAAGGATGAGTAGAAGGAAAGGAAAGAAGAAGAGGATTAGGCGAAGCGTAACACGAAAGAAGCGAAACGGAGGCAGAAAAAAAAGAAAAAAGAAAGGTGAAGATGGGAAAATGATAGATAAGAGAAGTGGGCAGAAAATGATGCTGGCGGAGCAGATCAGCCGCTGGTCGTACAGAAGCTATACGGAGGCGGTACCAATGGTGTATTCACCAGATGGCCATGACGCTTTGGACTCGCGTCGATCGGGGGAGGTACATGGTAATGGCTGGGAACTTGTACTGTTAATTGAGTTCCTCGAGTTCTGTGCCAGGACCCAGATCTACCAGTTGGGCCGGCGTAGGCCTGACGTACGGTATTGTCATGATCCAGTACGATCGCTGGATCTTTTAGCTCTCCCGGCGCTTCTTTTTTAGTGCCCCATCCACTTATTTACACCTCGACCCTCTCTCTCTCTCCATCCAAGTTGTCAGTTCGGACGAAACTGACCAGTACATCAACGAGTACCTGGCCAGGACGTAGCCTCCGTCCATGTGGGCGACCCTCAATGCCGCCTTAGTGAATTTCTTCAATTCTATAAATCGACATTCCATGACGAGCATCCTATTGTCCCACCCCCCAAACCCAACTCTTAACCATGAATCCATCTTTCGCTATTCCATTTTCAATAATTAATCTGCTCGTTCATTTACCACCCCTCAATGTAAATTGACCAGCAAGGCTTGACCGCCAGATCGACCATGGACCTGCGTGCAAACCCACCACTTTGATCCCAGGATCCCGATCACTATTTCGGCTACCCTAGGTTGTCAAAGCGAAACCGTTGAGTCACTACTCTAAAGCTTCTCGTCGGCGAAATTTTCCTAGCGATCCATGTCGCCAACTTCCTGGCATGTTGTAGCCGAATCCATGGGCGGACTAGCGCAGGGTCAGCGCATACCGGCAAAGTCAGGCGATAATAAACAGGTACTCACCGGGCGACGGAATGGACGAGTGATGATGATTCACTACGTATGGAGGATGAAGAAAAAAAAAATCGAAAGGGACTGAAGTAGAATAGAAAGTCTTGGAGCTCGAGAGTGGCTACCCTACCAATTGCAGGCCACAAGTCAGAGAAGTATCAGTTCGAAGGGCTTGACAAGGGCTTTTCAAGGCCCAGAAAGGCCTACAGGTGAGGGGGAAAGAAATCAATTGCGATCAATTGAGATCAACGGAGATCAATAGAGACTAGATAATGCAAATAGTGATCATCTCCCATCCCGTCTCATCGACTGAGCGGATCGTCCCCATGCACGAAATTCAACGCGTTCAAGCTTCAGCCATTTGGCAGCCCTAAAATTGGAGTCCGATCGGATCCACTTGGCAAACCCTCGCTGGGGCGTCCTGGTCAAGTCCAATAACACAAATACCACTCTTCATACTCGACGGGCGCTTACTGAAGCTTCTTCGCGTACTTCGTCTATAGTCAGCGTACTCTCCATGAAATTCAACAGATACCTAGTCTCATTTCTGTATATATCAAGAGCACTCTACAGCAGCTCCCGCAATGGGACATTATACGGCAATTATTCAAACTTGACGGCAACGCTATTTCACCACCTCCCTCCCCTCCTTTGTAAACTAGTGGGGACAAACAGTAGCTGCGGCAACTCGTCAACATAACCTTCAGTCCAAGGCCGATCACCTCTCATCTGTCCGGTTTAGCCCGGATAGAGACATTCTCAAGCACTCACCAGCCCAGGCTAGAACCCAAGAATCCCGCCACCTGGCTCTTCAGGCCTGGCCCGACGCGTGTTGGTCACAATACCGCCTTTCCCAATTCAGGATTTCAAGTGTGTAAGCAGATGAGGCTTGTTGCTTGAAATACGGAGTCGTGATTTTTCTGAGCAACGTGAATATTCTGGGTAAAGTGTATCGACTCGGATTGGAGCAAATCCCACGCCGAGGAGCCGCCGACGACAACAGATGAAATGAAATCACACTCCCCTTTCAGTAATGTAGAGTCTTGTGGGTATATTGACCATGTCATAACCTCATCACTACTCGCTGCTGCACTCCCCCTTCTTTTCCAATAGTCAGCGACATTGACTTATTGCCTGTGCAAAGACTAGCGTACATTATCTCGAGTTTACCTGCGAGTCTCAGACCTAGCGTGTCTGGTCATTAGGGCGAGTAAGTATTTTCCATGTAAACCCCTTCATGGCCCTTCATGGGTGCCCCAGCTAGTACATGACGCTTGGACAGCCCCCGGACGAGACTAGCGTGAAGCTCAGCGTTTAGATACCGTTAGCGTTGGATGGTTCATCAATTCGGGAGCCAGGCCCCTTGCTTCACTATCGTCACACTGATCCATGGACTTCATCAATCATACGATACTGTACGAAGTAGCTACCCAACATATATTTAGCGGGTTAACTGGTTAACCAACTAAAAAGTCAGTTGACTCAGTCACTTTACTTAGGCTGTGACTAAACTAAATGGAATGACTAGCCTAAGTCCCGCGGCTCTAACACCCGCCGCTCGAACTAACTCTCCTCGGCAAGACTTCCTAATTAGATATTCTACTTCTACTGTCATCGATCACCACTATTCAATTTCACCCCGGCAAACAGTCACCTTACTAACTCATACGGTATGATTGCGGACTTACCCCCACTTCCCGTCCCTGCATCCGACAAGACCATGATTGCAAAAAGGCCGAGACAACCAACGAACCCGAAGAGTCCAAGTTTACAATGCAGGCGCAGGCGCGGACATACAAGGATATCACCTGTCCGCATCCTGACACAAGAGGGTCACACCAGCTCGGTGTCAATCTCTTACTCGCAGAAATTCTGCGATCGTTCGTCTCCCTCGGTGGGTTCGCGGTGCGCCACGCCAGCTTGCATGTGCTGTGCGTGGAGGATCGACGTAAACCGACCGATCTCTGGCATGTTATGCAAAGAGAGACTATCATAGCAACTAACTATAGTAGTCAAGCACTATATTCTGGTCTGATGAATACTTGAGATCAACTGATGAGTAATGTACATGTAAGGAATAAAAGATCTGGATAGACATGTCAGATAGAGGCTCCATAATTCTACCATAGAACAGTGTAGAAATGTAGATCGAGAGTCTTGGCCCCTAGGGCACGCCCCAGACATGACCCCCGTTTTCAGTTCCCAGTTTCCTGGAAATCTGGCCGCTACTCTGTTCTCTTTCCTTCGCGAGCTCATCGATCGGGAACCCCACTCGTTACAAGCGTGGTTGATGTATCAATTTTAATGATGGTTCTTTCCAGGGCGCTCTGTTGACCGCTTGACCGGCAGACCATCGAAACTTTAAAAAACTCATTTTAGTCCGGTCCGGGCCACGCTGCTCGGTGGATTTTCGACCGGGGGAGTGCTGGCGGTTGGATTTGCCATCAGTAGATACATAGCCAGTCGGGTTCTTGGCAGAGAGTTCCTTGGTTTTTGTGGAATTATAGGCTTGAATTTTCTTCCGAAGCTGGAGCTCAGTAAGTGCAGTTCTTGTCGTTTCACCTGCTAAATATATGTATGTTGGCGCCGACTGACAAGCGACATTTGGTGGTGTTAGTAAGAGTCGATTACCGTCGAGTCAGCAATTGAAAACTTGTCTCCGTATGGATTGGGCCTATGAATTGGTAATGCACATACTCACAAACAAACAATCCGGACTTGCATTGGTCAACCGATATATCTCGCCTAATTGTGAATTCGAAACATTCGGTCATATCAGCCTGCAGAATGGCCTAACCTTGACAGAGACCGATGATCCATCCAAAGGCCAGCAGCTCTTTCCTTCCTCTCATAGCACCAGTGTCCTCGACGAAATCTTTGCTTTTCAAAGTAATTGCTTGTCCAAGTATGTAGACAGAGGCTATGGCTACCTCCAATCTAGTTCAACGGGCAGTTTGTCTACACATGCTTTGTCGCCCGCTGCCAGTACCCGCGAGGGATCCGACAGACACGGTTTGGTCAACGGAGGCGCCGATCATTTTTGTCGCTGGGACATGGATATCTTTGAAGTCTACGAACCAATGGAGTCTGATAGGTTTACAATGTGTGGTCCCATAGGTTTTGGGTTTTTGCACCAGATGAGGAACCGGTTCGCGAGGTGGAGTGGATGGATATATAGTTGCCCAGGGGGGCTGAAAAACGATAACAACGAAGTCAAAATATTCAGTCAAGAGCAGTACCTTCCAGCCCCAAGTAGGTTGGAAAGATGACGTTCTTAAAATGGTTCATTAAGCTAGGTTGTCATTCAACTCATTATGACTGCCAACTCAGATGCAAAGACTAGTAGGTCGTAAGTATACGTGGCTCTGAGCGAGATGGATATCTTAGTGGGGAGAGAACCTCCGGACAGATTTTTGTACACAAGCGACATACGTCAGTGGAGATTTTATTGCCTTGGCCTTATTCAGGAGCCGATGAAAATGTAAGCAGCATCTAAATATACGTGGATTTCCCTGTCGTCTGCAGACAGTCGATCTGACCTCACGATCGGATCCAGGAGAAGAGGCTTATGATCCATAATGTTTAAATTGACCTTTGGTCTTTGCAGTGTCCCGAGACAGCCAATTTTGTTCAAGCTCTGTTGCTGAAGATCTCGAGGTAGGCAGTGCATTGAATTAATTTGCCTGCGCCGGGAATTGTGACCCCCATTACATTGCATCATCGAGACCCTGCAACGACTCCACTAGGGGCCTTGAAGGGTTCCGACTCAATGAAAATACCCTTCAAAGCAGATTGTTGTGTGGATCATCGCGTCGCAGGAATACATCTGAGACACCGATGTGATGCGCATACCGTGGACTGACTCTGGAGAACACTTTAAACCCCATTGATCCATGAACTGTCTTTCGTCTTGGTCGCATGCCACTTTAGTCATCAGCAGAATCTGCGCCCGATTGTGCTGCTCCTCCCACACTACTTCACTGGTTTGGTCAACCATTTGCCCGTGATTCAGGGGAGACCAAAACAAAGCGGCATAGTTCGGTGGGTCCTAATAGGTCACTGGCGAGTCACAACGCCCCATTCGGAGTGCTCGAACCCGCTCTCCAGGAACCCTCGCGCGCCCATTGGTGAGATGGGACTAAGTGTGCAGGGCCAAGGCACAACCCAGAAGGGCCGGTTGGCAGTCCAGCAAGACCGCTAGACTCAGGAGGGTTTAGAGTCGGCCAAAAATAAAGGGACGAGAAGCGTTTGACCTGGGGCCAATCGAGCCTAGGCAGTCACTGGCGTTGGTCCTCCGTGGGCGCAGCGGTTGTTCGGTGGTGCTGACTGGCTGTGATGAAAGGGAAGACCAACGGCGTCCCAGCTCCACACCCTTTTTCCCTCCTCTCCCCTTCTTCCCCTGTTTTCCCTTCATTCTCCAACCCTCTTCTCTCCCTCGAACCCTACCCTCCATCGATCACTACACCCTTCTCCCCTCCATTCTTTTCTTCCCTTTCTAGCAGGCATCGGCTTCACTCTTTCAGCTGTACGCCTTGCTATCCATTCTTTTCCTTTAACCTGCCACGCCGAGTCCTTCTGGTCTTCGAATCCTCAATCCGATCCGACCTCTCCATTCCTTTCACCAAACATACGACGAACCAGTCCGCGACTAAGGCCTCGTTCATTCCAACCATTCGACTATTCGACAGTCTTTCGTTCTCTTCTTCACGCTATCCGCCACTCTCTTTCGGAATCTAACCGTGTCGATCAATTATCGCTCCTCCCCACTGAGCCGATAACCATCCAATCTTCACATCAATCAACAGCAATCAACATCAACGCCAAATCAAAACCAAAGACAACATCATCACCCGCAAACCGACAATATGTTCTCCCTCAACCAAATGGTTCGCCGCGGCGATGACAACACCGGCCTCTCCAACACCATGGTTGACCTTCTGATCTCACTCCTCGTTCTCGTCCTGCTCGCCCTCGCCCTGGTCGGTGGCCTGTTCATCATCCGCCGTAAGCGTAACAAGGATTCCGTGCTGCCCGTTCACAATGGCCAAGTCCCCACCACCCAGCGCCGGTTGACTATCACCGCCCACA
This sequence comes from Penicillium sp. F50, assembly GCA_037356195.1. Lineage (NCBI taxonomy): Eukaryota > Fungi > Ascomycota > Eurotiomycetes > Eurotiales > Aspergillaceae > Penicillium > Penicillium sp. F50. Next base: position 1,250,109 of record JAYXSA010000080.1, on the reverse strand, counting down.
AGCATGACTCGGTCCTGGTCTACGATGAGAAGCGTGCTTTGATGGAGAACTCCGACAGCCCCCCACCCAGCCCAGTCCCTGAGATTCGCATTACTTTCCCCGAAGAGGAAGACGAGTCTGGCCGACGCAAGTCTGGCCGCATGGTTATCGTGCGTATCAGCGAGGCCGGCAGCGTGGGCCTGGAACCTTGCCACGAAGAGCTGCCCCCGTACCAGACGAACGACACCGGTCGGTTCCATTCTCTGGACATCGAGCGCATGGGCGGTCTGAAGGAGAAGACAGAGTTCAAGAACTACTCTTAAAGCGACCACGGGAGCGAATCCGTGTGTGAATGATTGTCTCTGCTGTCAGACAGTCTCCCACATGAGTCTTCTGTTAACCTCGCACACTTCTCTTCTTCTACTTCGACGACCTCTCAAAAGCATGACGAGCATCTTGGCGAACAATTTCTTCTCTTCTTCCATCTCTATTTCCCTCTCATGTATACCTTTTTTTTTCCTTTCCTCCTCGAACCTGCCCACGCGGCTTGCACATATTATGCATGCGTCAACCTCTGACTGGTCACGTCCAGACAAACCACCTCTTGTCCTCTAGGTCTTCGTAACCACGCGAAGTCCCGGAGGAGAAGAGACCGGCCGGGTCTCTTGCCACAGAGACCCGCCGAAGCTGGAATCTTGTATAGCGAGGGCCTGCCGATTATCTGTTTGAGTTTGTGGTCCTTATGGCGTTTCTTCTTTGCGGTTTTCTTCCATATTCCCGGCCCTGCCACGTCCCTAGGGTCCGAATGACGTGTGTCGGTTTTCTATTCTTCATTTCCTTCATCTCTACATTTCCATTTCTTCCATCTTCTTTACAGGGGCAGCCACTTCTTTTTACCTCCTTTTTTGATGGCTGTCCCTTCTCCCTTTCTCTTCTTCTTTCCTTCTTATGTGCCTCTTGGTATCATTCCGGCAGCTGGATAATGTATGTACTTAGTCCTCATATCTTCCCAGGCAATTATGCACTCTTATTGTATTTTGCGAGAACTCGGGATGCTTGATCAGAAGACAAGACCGTACCCGCAGAGACTGTACTTGTAGATATCTGGGCGACTGGAATGAAAGCACAGAATAGTGATACTACTCCGATCTTGTTTCCGAGAGGGTTATCCATTCAGTTAGGATTTTCTAACTCAACGTACTCGACTACCAACAGCAGGTTACTTCTCCCCACTATACCACTGACCAATCAGAAGCCCACCCCTTGTAGCTCTCCCTAACCCGCCGCTTCCGCGACGTCAGTAAATTTGGGTCCTCTCTTTTGTCCACGGCGAAAAAAAAAAACCAACATTCTTTTAAAAATCACCTTCCCTATATACACATACACAAAGTCACGCTTCTAGAAGCAATGTCCAACCTCTAGACGTCTACATCCAAGGGAAGCCGCCCCCCCTCTCCGAGCACCGACAGGGGTCACCCATCCTTCATCCGCCTGTCCAGTCCCCCAACCTGGCTCCTCTGCTTTCACCGTTTCTTTCGATGAGCTGTGCTGAAGGCGGGTCAATTGCCTCAGTCCGTGCTTGATTACGGCTTCCCTGTCCTCACTACCTTCGAATACACCAACCGATACACCGATTTCATTGCGTCCCCGCTACGTGCGCCTCGGTCATTGCGCGCGACACCACACCAGAACTACAATTAAGACATTCACCGTTCGACGGTCTTACGCTGCATTTTTTAGCCTTTTCATTTCTTCATAATGGCGTCAAAAGCGCCCACGTGGGCCGCAAACACGAGTGGCCCTAGAAATCCCTTGACGGCCACCGCGAAAGAGAAGGAAACTGCCTTGCAAGAAGCGAAGTCCCGGCAGCTTGAACAGGAGTTTAAGACGAAGCACCTTGGAATACTAGGGGTGCTACTATGGGTCTTGTGAGTCTCTCTACCGGGCAGCGCTTTGTAAGCGTATAGCTCGACCAGTATCGAAAGATCCTGAAGAACAATAGACTGACTGTGGTCTCGATATTTGCAGGCTCCTGCACGTTGCCGGCATTTATTTCTTCACCAAGGGTTTCCTCCTCACGCGCATGGTTCTCGAGAATAAATCTTCTTGCGATATTCTTCCCTTTGAGGACGAATCAGGTAAAGCGGTTTCGTCTTCGACGGGGAGTAAGAGAGGTTGCTGGCATGACAAGACCTTTGACAAGGCCGTTGTCATCATCATTGATGCCCTCCGCTATGACTTCACTGTGCCTTTTGCCTCCGCCGACCAGGATGAAGCTGCTCACTTGTTCCATGATAACATCCCGGTGCTCTACGAGACTGCGGTCAACAACCCCAGCAACGCTTTTTTGCTCCCCTTCATTGCCGACCCGCCAACCACCACTCTGCAGCGTTTGAAGGGACTGACTACCGGGACACTACCAACCTTTATTGACGCAGGATCCAACTTTGCGGGTACTGCCATTGACGAGGATAATCTGGTCGCCCAACTGCACAGCGCTGGAAAGACCCTCGTTCAACTCGGCGATGATACCTGGCAGTCACTGTTCCCGGGCTACTTCGATGCTAATCTTACGCACCCATATGACTCGTTCAACGTGTGGGACTTGCACACTGTCGACAACGGTGTCAATGAGCACTTGTTCCCTCTCCTCCAACCTGAGAACAAGGGCAAGTGGGACGTGATCTTTGGCCATTACCTGGGCGTTGACCACGCGGGACACCGTTACGGACCCAATCACGCTGCTATGGCCGCAAAGCTGCAAGAGATGGATCGAGTTATTCGCAAAATCATTGCTTCTCTGGACGATGATACGCTGCTGGTCGTGATGGGTGACCATGGTATGGACACTAAGGGTGATCACGGCGGAGAGTCGGACGACGAGGTTCAAGCTGCGTTGTGGATGTATTCCAAGCGTGGTGTATTCGGCCGCACTAGCAAGGACACCGTTCTGCCGCCGAAGCACGCCCGCGAACGCTTTGTCCCGCAGATTGATCTTGTTCCGACTCTGTCACTCCTCCTTGGTATGCCGATTCCGTTCAACAACTTGGGCTCGCCGATCGAAGAGGCATTTGCTGGCTCGAGCGGCAAGGAATGGTCGAATCTCTTGGCTGTCAACCGGTTGTCAGCGGCACAGATCAAGAGATACCAGCATGCGTACGCAACTGCTCGAGGCGCAGGCGATGATGAAGAATCTTTCGCACTATGGACAGCTGCGGAGGAGGAATGGAAGTCTGCCTTCAAGGGGTTCACATCTAAGTCGACTACGGTCCGTTCCAGCTACCAACTCTACCGCAAGTACCAGCGACACACTCTAGAGATATGTCGTGGTCTCTGGGCGCGCTTCGACGTGCCTAGCATGATCGCAGGAGTTGCGCTCCTGTTCTTCGGCATCTCTCTGTTGGTGTTGTATGCCCGTGGAATGAAGATCGACCGTACCGAACTCACTCCGTCTCTCCTCTCGTTCGTTGGTGTCGGAAGTGGATTTGGAGCTGTGGCTGGCGCTGTCTTGGTTCTCTTCCGATTCACTGATATGACCACCGTTGACGCCTCTGCCCTCCTGGCTGCATTTGGAAGCATGGCTGGAGGTCTCTGTGCATTGGTCAAGAAGCCCGTGAATCTGACACTGCCTCTCCCCAATGGCATATGGGGATGTCTCGCTTTCTTCTTCACCGTTTCTCAGTCCCTGGGTTATGCGTCAAACTCGTATACCATTTGGGAAGATGAGATTCTGCTGTTCTTCCTGACCACATTTGGCGTATGCGCTGGTATCTCGTCTATGCGTCAGAAGTCAACCACAGACCGCGTCCTCGGTCTGTACCACTCTATTCTCTTCATGATTCTGGGCCGAGTTGCCTCATTCTCCCGCCTCTGCCGTGAGGAGCAGATGCCATTCTGCCGCTCGACGTACTACGCCTCCTCCACCTCGTCTATCTCCGCTCCCTGGCAGCTGGCCATTCCTTTCCTGGTGGCTCTCATCCTCCCCGGTGTCGTACGCTCCTTCTACGCCGGATCCAAATCCTATGAAGGTGCCGCTACTCTATGGATTGGGTTTGCCTTCCGTCTGGGTCTTCTGATCACTTCGCTGTTCTGGATGCTTGAAGGCGCCGATGACGGCGAGTGGTTGCCGCTCCGCAAGGAGACCCTCAAGTCCGTCCGCGTCTTCCTCGCCCAACTGGTTCTCGCCCTCGCCTTTGGTGCCGGCACAGGCGCCTACCTCTACTCCAAGCCTTGTATCAGTATCAGCGTGAACAAACCAACCGAAGACCCCAACGCCCCTCCAGCACCTGTCATTCTTGGCCAACAGCAACAACCACGAACAACCGTGACCATCCTCGGCTTCGGCAATGTCTATGGCACACGCTTCTTTTTCCTCGTTGTCAACTTCGCCCTCGCAGTCATCCTCATGCAGAAGCCCATGGGCCAAGGCGCCATTGCCTTGCTAATCTGCCAAATCCTCTCGCTCCTTGAAATTCTCGACACAAACGCGCTCACTCTCTCAAACTCGCCCATCGGCCCGGTTGTCCTCGGTCTCCTCGGCTCCTTCTACTTCTTCAAAACCGGCCACCAGGCCGTCCTCAGCTCTATTCAATGGGAAACCGCATTCATCCCCATGTCGACCATCAAATACCCCTGGTCTCCTCTCCTTGTTATCCTGAACACTTTCGGCGCGCAGATCCTCGCCGCGATCGCCGTCCCATTGACCGTCCTGTGGAAACGGCCTCTTCAGACGCATGACCGCGTCTCGCAATCGTCAAATACAAAGGTGTCCAACCCCGCCACCAAATTATTATCAGACGTTGTACAGGCTGCGTCCACACACATGCTGTACCTCGCGACCATTAATCTTGCTACCACCATGTGGGCGGGCCACCTCCGTCGCCACCTGATGCTGTACCGCATTTTCAGCCCGCGCTTCATGATGGGCGCTGCTGTTTTGGGCGTCGTTGACGTTGTCCTCATGCTCTTTGCTGTTGCCGGCGTACGCTGGAGTACGCTTAGCGTTGCTGAGATTTTTGGTTGGTGAGCGTTACGTGGCTCTCCATTGTCCTGTATTGGAGAGCACACATATGGACCAACGGATTTGGATTCTCCGTTGTGCATGCATTGCTTGGGTTGCGTACCTGGATAGATCCTGTTTCCCTCATTTCTTTCTTGCCGCTTTTCTATTTTCCTTCTCTCTATTCAAGTATATAATCACAATGGATATCTGGTCATGACAGATGCTTGTTCCTGAGATGAAGGCCATTCATTCTGTCGACTACTGGTCAATCAACGTAGATGGTCGAATCCAGCTTGTTCAAATGCCGCTTTTTGGCTAAAATCCTCGGATCGCGGCTGATAGTAACCCGAACTATCCCATTGGGCCTTGCTAAGGTTTCAAGCCCCACGAAGCTCTCTTGTATGATTCCACGTTGCGGCCCCGCCACGTCGGGGAGTGTCGGCCACCCCGCATCGATGGGGCATTGAGACCCTTGCGATGAGCTCAATGCGCGTCCCCCCACAGCGGGTATGTCTCGAGCCGGCTAAATAGCAGCTATGGTATGCAAGACGAAGAGAAAATGAAATTACTCAAAGCTATAAGAAAGTCATCGGAAGCTATCTTCCTCTGCCCCATCACGTTTCTCTTCCTGATTCGTTTTTGCAATTTGATCCAACATGACGGGCTTCCTACGTGTCGAAGGGACGAAGATCGTCGACGAGAATGGAAACCCCGTTATCCTTCGGGGCGCTGCCACTGGGGGGCACCTCAACATGGAGAACTTCATCACTGGCTACGCTGGACATGAGACCGAGCAAAAAGAAGCCATGTTGAAAGTGATGGGTCAGGAGAAGTACGACTTCTTCTGGGACCGATTCTACGATTATTTCTGGACGGACAAGGACTCAGAATTCTTCGCGGCTTGCAACCTCAACTGTCTTCGTATCCCATTCAATCATCGCCATTTTATCGATGACCGAGACTTGACCAAGATTAATCCCAATGGATTCAAGCTTCTCGATCGGGTGGTGGAAAGCTGTGCGCGGTTCGGTATCTATACTGTCCTGGATCTTCACACTGTACCTGGTGGCCAGAATCAGGATTGGCATTCGGACAACGGGACTCATCGGGCTCAGTTCTGGGATTATGGCCATTTTCAAGATTCCATCATCGAGTTATGGAAGGCGATTGCAGCGCACTACACGGAAAATCCCTGGATAGCCGGATACAATCCTCTGAATGAGCCCGCCGACCCCAAGCACACCCGTCTCATCGACTTCTACACACGAATTGAAAAGGCCATCCGCTCCGTTGACGAGAAGCATATTCTCTTCTTAGATGGAAACACCTATGCCGCTGATTTCAATCACTTCCCGGAAACGCCCTATCCCAACTCCGTCTACTCCATCCACGACTATTCCAAGTACGGGTTTCCCTCGTGCGAGGAGAGATACACCGGCACCGAGACACAAAAGAGCAAACTGCTCGCCTCCTACGAGCGCAAGATCGCACATATGAAGCACGTCGGCGTCCCCGTCTGGAATGGAGAATGGGGTCCAGTCTATGCATCCGCCATGCGAAACGACACCGATATCGAGGGCACAAATGCATCGCGGTATCTGCTCATGCGCGACCAACTAGCAATCTACAAGACGGGCGATCCCTCGGGCGACCGCGCCCCGATCTCGTGGTCCATCTGGCTGTACAAAGACATCGGGTACCAGGGATTGACATTCGTCTCCCCAGATTCCAAGTGGTATCGCCACCTCCGACCTTGGCTCGACAAGAAGCTCTCCCTGGGCTTGGACAGATGGGGTCGTAACGCCGCGCCGGAGGTGGAGAGTATCTATCAACGCGTGAAAGATCACTTTAACGAGGTTATTCCCAAGGAACACGCCAGAGTGCTCTATCCGCCTACGTGGAGCACGAGCGACTATGTTGATCGGGTCCTGCGTGATGTGTTGCTGTCGCAGTATTTGGCGTGGGAGTTTGCGGATTATTTCCGGGATCTTTCGTTTGAGGAGTTGGATGAATTGGCAGCTTCATTCAAGTTTGAGAACGTGCTGCATCGGGAAGAGTTGATCGGGTACCTGAAAAACTGGATTTAGATGTCATGGAGGGGGTTCGATTGGAATTGCAGGGTAGAAACCCGATTGTGTAGAGGAATGTCATTTGCATATTGTACTCTGTATGATTCTCTTTCAAGCCCAAGGATACAGAGTCCAAAGTCCCGAGCTTGGACCATTCTGATCATGCTCGGATCTGCATAGGCATCTCAAAATTTTCAACAGTCGTGCTTCGTTCTGTTTGTGAGATCACCAATTTGAATTCGAACTTCCGGTACGTATATTATCGGGTGGGTCCTTGGGCTGAGGGAAGGTCTTGATTGAGAGACATGCTAAAGGTCATTTGACAAAGAGACGCGCATGAATTAATTCCGATTGAAGATGAGTTCTTATGAAGTATACAGCTCGCGGCTCGGCAGCCTATCCTTTACGTTAGTCACTCTGATCAGGGCAGCAAAAGAAATGCATCAGAGGCTGTATGCATCGTGATCACGTGATGGCAGTCGTATCCGATACGAGTGGAGCATCGACACCTTCCATCATCAACTGAGAGCATCAACAAACGGCGAATCTATCAAGAGACCGGAGCTCCCCTTCTAAATGCTGGGCATTGGGTGAGGTGTCTGTTCTCGATCTAATGTAGCCTCTCCTTTGCATTCTTTCTACCTCAGCCTTTGAAGCTGAGGTCTATTGTCAATCCCCTCTTGTCATCCATTTCTTTGGCTTTGTCAACACCTCGACACCGGAACATCTCACTGCCTCAAAAATTTGAACAGCCCCCGCGCCCAGATATTTTCCTCTTCTCCTTTTATTTCTCAGGATAAGGAAGCCCTTCGATCTTTAAAAATGGATCCAACAATTCTTGAGCAAGAAATGCTGGAAGCGGCCATCAAGGCCTCGCTTGAGGACCTCCAGAAACAGAACCAAGAGTCGTCCTCCCAGGTCTCTCCGTCATGCCAGGACAAAGAACGTGTCGCTCAGAGTGCCTCAAGCTCCCCATCCAAAGGCTCCTCTCAAGCGCCAGGACCTTCCAGGATGCCTAACCAGCCAAAGGCATCCTCTCAGCAGTCCAAGCCATCAAAGACTCCGGTCGTGGACCTGACCAAGGACTCAAGCTCAGACTCAGATCCGAAAGAAAACTCACCCAAGTCTAAGTCTGTTATCGGATCTGATACAGATAACGATATTGAAGCGGATGATGATAGCGATGAGGACCTCAGGCGAGCGATTGCAATGTCCCTCGAAGGCGCTCGGCCTGACACCGCAGTCTCTGATCTCCAGAGACCCGAATCTCCCCCAGAGGCCATGAATGCCCCAGAAATTGCGAGCGCCGCGACTTCCAAGCCTCGGGGTATCTTTGGTATTGATCGCAAGCAGATGGAGCAGGAACGTCTTGCCCGCCTCGCCAAGCGCAAATGTGGGAGCCCTCCCTCTACTCAGCCAGCTCCAAAGGCCTCTAGACTCACCGAATATGATGCCCCTCCGAGGGGTCGGGTGCTATTGTCACAATTGCCCCCAAATGCTGATGTCCGCAACAATTCTTCATCCAGTAACTCTCCCAGTCGGGTCCAGCCAACAGACCGACCACTCATGCAGTATCCCCTCGGTGCTGTTAAGAAGACCTATGTGGCAGGTAAACCCCGTATGGGCAATGAAATTACCATCGAGGAGGTATTCCAGCGGGGAGACTTGAATGTGGCAGTGCTCAGTTCATTTCTGTGGGACATTGAATGGCTTTTTTCAAAGTTCGACACCAAGAAGACCAGGTTCATCCTTATGATGGGTGCGAAGGAAGAATCCACGGTAAGTAGGCCTCGTCAACGATTTTGGACAATCCAGTAAAGTTGACAACTCCACAGCGCAAGCAATATCGCGAGGAAACCGCCTCGATGCCTACGCTTGATTTGTGTTTCCCGCCCATGGAGCCACAAGTCAACAATATGCACTCAAAGTTGATGCTCTTCTATCATCCTGGATATCTTCGTGTTGCCGTTCCAACCGCGAATCTCACACAAACTGATTGGGGCGAGAACGGGTTGATGGAAAATGCAAGTATATCCCTTACGCTTTTTTTAGTAGTTTTACTTTACCTGACATATTCCTAGACTGTTTTCTTAATCGATCTCCCCAGGATTGAGCTTGGTGCCAAGGTCGAAACTTCCAACACCGCTTTCAAGGAAGAATTGGTCTACTTTTTGAAAGCCTCCAATCTACGCGACGACGCGATCAAAGCACTTGAGGACTTTGATTTCAGTCAGACAGCGCGATATGCATTTGTACACACTATGTAAGCTTGCCGTGCTCCTTTTCATGAAGGTCGGCTGACATAGCCCCAGTGGTGGATCGCGGACCGGCGAGGCGTGGAAGCGGTCCGGATATTGTGGACTCGGTCGCGCCGTGAGACAATTGGGTCTGCAGCCATCTGGACCCATCAACATTGCCTACGTGGTAGGTCCACATCCCCAATGTTAATTGAGATCCAAAACTTACTTGACTGCAGTCCTCCTCCGTTGGATCCCTGAATGATGAGTTCCTTCGCGCAATTTATCTTGCCGCCAAAGGTAAGTCTGGGAATTGCAGAATGATACAGAAGGAAGCTGAACGATATTAGGTGATGATGGCCTGATGGATTACAAGCTCCGTTACACACGACAATCGACAAGCCAGACAAATGATCCACAGCGCGCGCACATGCTGCAACTGGGACAGGAATGGCAGAATCGCTTCAAGGTGTATTTCCCCTCTGCCCAGACCGTCCGTCTCGCCCACTTGGACCCAGATCGAACCGCAGGGACCGTATGTTTCTCGTCGCGATGGTGGCTCGGCGAGAAGTTCCCTCGAAGGGTCTTGAAGGATTGCGAGAGTGAGCGTGGAGTTCTAATGCACAACAAGGTTCGAAAGATATTGCAAGCTTTCGGCAGTCTGGGTGCTAATATGAGTATAGCTCATGTACGTGTGGCCTTCGGAGCCCATCCAAATGCCTGACGGCAACAAATGTCAGGGTTGGGCATATGTCGGAAGTGCGAATATATCGGAGAGTGCCTGGTCAGTTTCTATTTTCATTCCTATCCTTCTACTATTCAAGCATCGCTCACATTCTGAAAGGGGTCGCTTGATCAAAGACCGCACCACTGGCCAGCCAAAACTGAATTGTCGCAACTGGGAGTGCGGTGTCTTGGTACCTGTCGTTGCCCCTGGTGGTCGGGCATGCTCTCAAGCCAGCGACGCCACCACAATCACGCTCGACACTGCTACAGCCTCCGAGTCGAAGTCGCAGCAACTCCAAGCCGATATCTTCCAGGATACGGTTCCAGTTCCCATGAAGCTCCCCGGAGCGGATCTGACGGAAAGCCGTCCTCCTTGGTTCTTTCAAGGCTGAGTGTTCTTCTTATGTATGTTGATGAGCTAGGCGTTGTCCAAAACTCTTGTCAACTTGTGCATCGGCCATGCCGTAATCTGGTGAGATAATGAGCGAGGAAACATGGCGTTCCTGGTGTCTTGCATGACGGCTGGTGACATGGACAATCGGTTTGAATCTGTACTCGAGAGATACGGTGAACGAGAAGCTGAAGACCCTTATTTGAATGTGACATTGGCAATAAGACAACCCCCTCACCCTCACCGTAGACTGTATCAGCATCGATCAGCAAGTGGATTGTTTAGATTGTCTGAGATACGGAATCCAAAAGTGTTGAAGATGGCCAGGTCAGGCAATGTTAAAACGGTTGGCATCAGAATCTCAATTAGGCAATAACAAAGGTTATCACCAACTTCCAGGTCAAGCAATCACTCGGGACACACATTTGGGCGGCGGGAGTACATTTCTGTGATAATTTTTGGCAAATTTCTTTTCGGAAGTCAATTTTTATTTTCTTTATGACTCCTTTGTTATACAATTTTTTATCTGAAGAAGCCTTTTCAGGGGTGATGAAGGAAAAGGGGGTGCTGTGCATTCGGTGTAGTACTGGGGAGGGATTGCGATGTTTGCCAGTGTCCTTGGATGGCGGCGCACTCACAGGGGGAAATTCCTAGACGAGGAGTAGGTTCGGGATTCATTTCATATAGGTAGAGAATTTTTCAATTCCGGTTCTCGTGGATTTGGGCTTGTGGGCAGTTGAAAATAATAAATAGCTCGATATCAGTAAGTAAAAGTCGGAGACTATCATGAGACATTTACGCATGCAGTGGGTGGATTTCATATTTATTATTTTTTTTTATTGAGTCTAGCTAAGTATGTACTTTTAAATACCATCAAGCGGTACCATTCACGGAAAGAAAAAAAAAAGAAGACAAAACCTAACAAAAAACGGTAGATACAAATTGGGCCACGATGACACATCATGTACCATGCACACACGCTCCGTAAATGCATTAGATGTCAAGATAATGAAGGAAAAGAATCAAGGAAAGTGTAGTCCAAAACATGCCAATCGATGACAAGGCGGGACGAAACATGGGATTAAGTCAAGCTTACTGCTGAGCATCGCTCTTCTCCTTCCGCTTGAACAAACCCTTGACACGCTCAATCAACATACCCGCCACACCAAACACATATCCGAATCCAAAGCTCCAGCCCCGAACACGAACAGTGTAAACAAAGAAGTACACCAGAATCCAATTGATAATGACAAAGGCCAAGAAGATACCGAAGCAGCGCCACTTGTCATTACGGTGCACATTCAAGTTGACCATGTACTCAGCACCCGACGTGTAGGGGCAATACTGGCAGTCTTGGGTGGCAGACCCGTTGACCAAATACCCAGCCTTGGCGATCTGACTGACAAAGTTACCGGCGTACTGCTGGCAGGTTTGTCCAGCAGGGGGGTCGAAGCGGGTCGTTTCCAGGGTGGCGCACTCGATCTGGACGTCTGGCAGGACAGCCGAGAGAACGCCGCGCAGCCACCACGTAACAGGGTTAACGTAGTACATCCAGTACTTCCAGAAGACGGGATAATCCGCGTAAGGACGGACGATACCGTTGAACAAGTTGACCATGACGAAGAAGAATGGTAGCACATTGGAGATGACGGTGAACGAGGGCGCGAAGGCGCAAATCCACTGACCCCAAGATGCCATGAAGAGGAAGAACAGCATCGACATGAGGAAGACGTAGCCGGCGGAGGACGAGTCAGTCGGGAAACCGACAGGGTAGTACCAGAGCAACCAGTAGACGAGACCGGTGATAATGGCAGCGGGAATTTCACAGACGACGTTAGCGGTGGCAAAGGCGACCCAGCCGTAGATGCGGGAGGGGTACTCGCGGGCTTCCCAAAGGGCGCGGTTGATGTAGAACTTGGGGACGACCGAGTTCATGACGATGGGCGGGATCAGGATGATCAGGAACACGGAGAACATGCGATCCTGCATGGAAGCGACAGTGTTCGGCAGCATCCAGAAAGTGAAACCGTTGAAGATACCGATAATGACGCTGACGAAAAGCTTGCCGTAGTAGTAACTGGGGTCGCGCCAGTACTGCAGGAAGAGGCGCTTGGTGAGGAGCTGGATCTGAACGAGGGTTGGAGCAGCGAATTCGTATTGTGAGCTACCAGACTCTTCGACAGGAACTTTGCTGCGCTCAGTCTTGATGCGCTCGATTTCCTCGAGCATAGACTTATTCTCGTTGGAGTTGCGCCATTCCTCGTTCCAGTCGATTTGCTTGCCATTGCGCTGGGTGGCTTTGGCGGCGGTTTCGAGGATGAATTCAGCGACGTTCTTGGAGGGCGGGCAGACGAAGCCACGGTCGGCGAAGTACTTGATAACCGCGGCACCATCATGTCCGACGGGGCCGAAGTAGAAGGTGTTGCCGCCAGGGTTGAGGGCAAGGATCATGTCGAACTGCTGGATAAGCATGGATGAGGGCTGGTGAATAGTGCAGACGATGGCCTGGCCCGCTTGAGAGAGCTTCTTGAGGAAACGGACAATCGAGAACGCGGCTTGGCTGTCGAGACCAGAGGTGGGCTCGTCAAGGAACAGAAGGAGACTGGGCTTGGCAGCCAATTCGACACCGATGGTGACACGCTTCTTCTGCTCCACGTTGAGAGATCCGATGATAGCGTCCTGGATGTCCTCGAGCTCCAAAAGGTCAATGATCCGGTTGACATAGTCGATCTTTTCCTGACGAGGGGTACTGCGGTCCTGGCGAAGAATGGCGGAGAATTCGAAAGCCTCACGGATGGTCGAAGTGTTATCGTGCAGATCCATCTGTTCACAGAAACCGGTACCGCGCTGGAAATCAGCACCGAGCGGGTGGCCATCAACGAGCATGTCACCCTTGACGACACCCATCTTCTGACGCTGAGCGAGAGTGTTGAGAAGAGTAGTCTTGCCGGCTCCGGAGGCACCCATGAGAGCAATCATAACACCAGGCTTGGCGAATCCATTAACGTTGTTCAGAAGTTTGCGAGTGCCATTGCCGTAGGGGACAGTATACTCGATGTTGGACCAGGTGAAGCAGCGCTCGCTCGAAGACAGACGGTTGAAAGCAGCATTGTCAGAGGACGAGGGAGCCTCGCCGCGGGCGAGAGCGGCATTACCATTCGAGTCAGAGACCTTCTCCTCATCGTTGTTCTTCGCAGTCTGCTGGGTGACCTGCTTCGCGCGCTTAGACTTCTTGAACACCAGGGCACCGCCACCACCACCGACAAAGGAGAGGAACTCGGCGGCCCAGATAGTAACCAGAATGTACAGCACAGTGAAAGCGATGACAACACCAAAGTTACGCCACAGATGATGACGAGTGAACTGGAAGTTGGCCTGCAAGTACTGACTACCAGGGACAGATGTCTGACCCAGAGGAGAGCCAGTCAAAGCACAACCTTGGTATCCAGCCACCGCACCAGGACCCCGAGGGACCAACTGAGAAGGCGCGCACTCCATGGTGCGGTCGGAGAATTCGTTGGTCAAGACGGCCTCATAACTGTACGAGATGGGGTTAACGTAGAAGAGCCATCCAAACCAGATCGAGTCGTTGACGAGTGTCTGCTTTGGAATAACATAGCCGACGTAGAGGATAAGCAGATTGAGTGCAATACCGGCAAACCGTACAGCGTCGTCAATAGTTGGCGAAAGGGCAGCAAACATGCGATACAACGAGGTGATACAGAAGGTTGTCGTGTACACGAACAGGAAGTAGATGAAGAACTTGGACGCCGTGACATCAAGACCAGCCATGAAGTAGACGATAATGGTGAAGGGAACGACCATAGCAAAGATAGCAGGGAAATCAACCACCACACGGGCAATTGAGACGGCAGACGGGCGGTAGAAAGCGTAGTCCTTGTGACGGGCGACAATTCCACGTCCCGTCACAGCGGGCATCAGCTCAGTCAATTGCAGCCAACCAAGAAACAGGATAGAGAAGAACAGGGCACCACCACGAGAGAAGGCACCGCTGGTATCCATGGATTCACCGTAGAAGAGAGACGAGACGATGAGACCGTTGGAGATGATGATAAAATACTTGGTGTAGAGCGAGGTCTTGTCACCCCAGAGCAGCCAGAACTCACGCTTGACGCAAGCTGCGACCTGGCGCACCAACGAGACGGTGTAGGGAGACTTCTTGGAGACAGTCTTACTCTTGGACTGAGCAACGGTCTTCTGGAAGGTGCGGGTGTCTTCCTGCTCGGTCTCTTGGAGGCGCTGCTCATAGCTGGAGATGTCGTTCGCAATGTATTGGTAAGCCTTGCTGTTCTTGAAGACCCGCTCCAGCTCCTCAGCAGTCTTGGGGGTGGAAGCTTCACAGCCGGGCTGGAATTGGCGGGCATTGGGATCGCAAAGGGAAGTCAGGAAATCGGCCGTGGTGGACTGCTCGGGGCAGTGGAAACCGAGGTCGATGAAGTACTGACGAGCCTCGGTCGCGGGTCCCTGGTAGAGCATACGGCCCTGATCGATGACCAAAACCTTGTCCATGAGTTCGTAGATGCTCTCTCCGGCCTGATACAGAGTCACCAAGGTCGTCCGCTTGCTGACATCGGTCATGATACGCAGAGACTTGGCATAATCCAAGGCAGTGCTGGCATCCAGACCACGCGTCGAGTTATCCCAGCACACCACAGTCGACTTGGTTGCCAGGGTCTCGGCGATACTGACACGCTTACGCTCACCACCAGACACACCACGAACATACTCATTACCGACGAGCGTGTTCTTTGTGTGGCTGATACCGAACATCTTGAGCAGAGCGTCGATAATGATGGGAATGCTATCGCGATCATGCTTGCGAGTCTTGTTGGCGAGTGAGAACTTGAGTGTCTGCCAGACCGTGAGCGTGGGGAAATGCTGGTCGTCCTCGGGGTTGTAGTTGACTTCGCCCCGGAAATGCTTGTGCTGGTCCTCCGCGGAGAGACCGCCGTAGCTCACCTCGCCCTCCACCGCTGCAAAGGCACCTCGGTCATTTGCAATGGCCTTCAGGAAGGTAGTGCAACCCGCACCAGGACGACCTAGCACGAGCATCATTTCACCCTCGCGCACCGCACCGCTGAAGTCGTGAATCAGGTCGCGAACCGGAAGCTTCTTGCCGAACCGCAGCTGCGGCACAAATCGGCAAATGACGTTATACAAATCAGGGCCGAACGTTCCCACCACAGCATGGGGCAGAGTCCGCACGAACGATGCACCCGTCTCCACGCCCTTGACGGTGAGGTTTTTGAACACGACGCCAACCTTCTTGGCCGGCTCGCCAGCAGTGGTACGGCGCTCCAGGTGACCGCCCATCAAGAACTCACCCAGATCGAAGCCGTCCTCCGCCTCCGTGTCAGACTCACCCTTCTCTTCATCCTTGCGACTGGCGCGCGATTTGAGACGGCGCGCGCTTTTGGCGGTGGTGGAGCGAGTGCGATGCAAGCTCAGGCGAGTCAATTCGCGGCGCATCTCCTCCAGATCTTCCATCGCACCGCGACGGGAAACGGGCTCACCCGCCTCCGTCTCGCCCCAGCGGCCCTCGGCGCTAACATGAGAAGATGCAGTGGAGGAAGTGGTAGACACCGGGTCGATGGGTGCCGCGGTCGGGTTGTTGATCTCTTCGGGAGAGAACTGATCGGATTCTGCGGCAGTTGCATGATTGGCATGGCTGGAAGATCCAGAGTTGTTGATGATAGAGGAGTAAGTTGTATAGTCCTCGGTGGTTTGGTTGCGGGACTGGGCGTCCGCGGCTCGATGGTGGGCGTCCATCTCGCCTGAGAAATGGGAGTATTTACTCGCCAGGCACAATGCTCAATGGGGAGAGAGATATTAGGCAGTAATATTAGGGGGGTGTATATACAGGATCACCGATTGAGAGAATATAGGAAGTGGAAAGAAATGGAAAAAGAGAGTGGAGAGGGGAGAGGGAAAAGGGAACGAGTATGAGGTCACAGAGAACCGTCAAACAGAGGAGCGAAACGGCATTGTTGTCCCCTGGGTGTCGGGAGTATATGTAGATAAAAGAGTCTCACCAGTTATCATGCTGCTACCGCGGTATTATTCAAACACCATTTATCTCCGAGCCTTGGATTTGTCAGTCAACGTCAATGGGGGTGGGATGCATCAATCACAGCCGCTCTTTGGCCCCTCTGTGGTCTCCCGTTCTTAAACGAGCAGCTCCAAGGGACCTTTCATGAGTCATGGTGATTCAATGGGAGCAAATAACACATAATCATGGAAGCAATCGAAGATTGGAACTGACTCCCTATCAAATCGAGCGAATGATGACGGACCAGCCCGCATGCAGATTTTTTTTTTCATATTTTTTTTTTCCAACGGACTTAGAATCGGCGTTTAGCCGATGGCCCTGTCAGCAAATCAGTACGCGGCAGATGGAGCCAGTAGATCTCCGGAATTTCGAATTCCTTCGTTTTCGTCCTCGGAAGACGGACTATTATTAAATATTGATAGACAAAATTCCCTTCCATACGTTTCATCCGTATTGTCAGCAAGCCAGCCTGCTTACAAAAAGCGAATTTGATGCATCCCTTCCGGAGTCTAAAATTCCGCCCAAGGCTCCCGACAGAGTCGTGATGCTTGGGAGACCCAGTCTGCGCGAGTAATGCGCCACCCGCATCGGGACCCCGCTAGGCCGCGGGCTGATTCAAGGTCCAGCCCTCGGCGACTTTTCCAGATCTCTCTGGATCGGACTTAGGGCCTCTGCATGAACGTGCATCCCACACCGCTCGGCAGTGCTGTCACAGACGTCACTACCGACCGCCAATAGCAGTGATCCTGAAAGCCCACGCCCGCCGATTTTTGGGTTCGACCGCTCAACTGCTTCGCTTGAATGAAGCAGCTACAGTCCAGTCACGCTTTATGTACAACGATTTCGGGACCACGTGAACTTAAGTCTGTCTTTAGTCTGCTGCAATCTCAACTGATTCAGGATGATAAAAAGGTGATCTTCATTGGCTGAGGAGGAACATTGCCCCACGTGGCGTGTGGAGGGGTGATACCAATATATGAATTCGCTTTGCAAACAATCCCTATCTCATCTACAGGAGTCCTAAAAAAGAATCGACCCCTGGTACAACTCTTCTCCCTCCTTTCTGCATGTCTTTTGATGGGGTTTTTTCGGCACATGACATCATAGAATTATCTTCTGCTCACTATGAGAACAAGACACATTCCACACCAGGATCATCATTGCTCATATCCAGAAAGCGAAGGGACGGGACGTTGGCGAAGAGTCACCTTATCGTCCGAGGTATCGGGGGTGAATATGTTCAGGATACCCTGTGTGAATTCCGGGCATTCTTCATTCTGTAGCAAATATCGTGCTAGGCGCCTTTGTAATTTCGGTCTAGCCCTATCTGCCCCGCCCGGCCCCCCTCCAACACCTCCTCGCCAATTGCCGAACCATTCAATCGTACTCGGGCGGATCAGTTTGCTAGACAGGTTCGTCAATTGGGCCCCACCACGATTGGGAGGAAATCCCTGGCAGCCGGCAAGCCTGGGTAGACCACCGGCGAAGATTATCCTGAGCCCTAGCTGGGTCGGGCGGCCTAGTAAGACTTAGGTAACTATGCAGGGTCCAGCCACTGATCTGCCACCGGCCCGTACACTGTATACTACAGTGGCGCTGCAAAAGTTTCCGACTACCATATGCTTATCTAACATTCTGCCTGCTATAGTTAAGCAATTCCAGATTTCCACCAGTATCCCCAGAATTTCGTGAAAGTAATTGTTGACCTCTTATTTTTTGAGTATTAGGAGGATTGAATCTAAAAAAGGTTAATTTTGGGGCTTTGACTTTTCTGTATCATGGCTCACAATTTCCAACAAAGGCGGTGTACACCAGGCGATGAAAGAGGTGGTCGGAAACTTTTGCGGCGCCACTGTACATGTCTGTAGAGTGATAAAACACAGATTTCAACTCTGCCGGAGAAAAGCTCGCGCGGTCGAGTAGTTGATGGTACGACCCCATATCCGAGTTTGATTGTCTGAATACAAGACCAATCAACTCTCGTTCGTCAAAAAGACCGGATCTTGGTTTGACCGTCTACGGTAAAGTAACCTAGTCAGGGTTGTCAAAAACAGATCGTACCTCTTTATGCCTGGTCTACGCCGAGAGGACCTATATGCGGAGAGGACTTACAAGAATTAGAACATCCTCTACTTCTAGGTGGGTATTTTCAATATCCCTGGCGTGTCTCTACGTCTTACACTGAGCAGTATGATTTTTACTATAACAAAACTCTGGTCTAACTTTTAGTTATCTTATCATTACTGGAAGATATGAGGGGGTAGAGCGATAAGATGAGCTCTCTTCTACTTTGAGCGAAAAAAGGTCGGACAGAATTCAGGCATGGAAGGGCTTACTTAGTGCGAGGTGTTTCCTTGAAAATGGACAATAGTGTCACCCCACATACTGACGTTGACTCACCTGATCAAAGGCTCGCACATTACAGCACGCATGTGAGCGAAGACCGTGTTGATGTACGGATAGGGGCGCAATAAGCATCATCCCTGGAAGGAAAGAGATGAGACAATGCAAATGAGGAATTAGATAAGGTTGGCCGGTAGTCGTGTCGCATCACGAAAGTGACTACATCTCAGCGTAAGAAACATAAGATGGCTAACTACATGAGCTTTGTGATGACCTACAAGATATTCCATATTGACTTCAAGCGGAGTAGGCTTTCGGCCTTGCGCCGGATATTACGGATGGAACTTATTCCGACTCTATGATCCAGCATTTCTAATTACATCTTCCTGCAGAAGATGCATGGAGTCCACCAGTCCGAGCGTAGAGAGTGTCACCACGTCGCCCTTGATCCTCGAAATTCCTTCTCGCATGGCCTTACAGGTTCTTCGCATAAACCCCTGTAGTCGATAAAATCAGCTCCTGATCAGGGTTGGAATGTACAAACAGATAGCGTGGATGTCGCAGATGCTTGACGTGAAGCTGTTCAAGTGCTCGGGTTTCTTGCTTAGGCGCCATTGGTTTTACTTTGGGGCCCAGTTCGTAATGGCTTAGTGATCTGATACTACTTGAAATAATTTGTAGAAATATGACAAACAGGAGCTAAACCGCCTTAATGCAGAGAGTATACTGTACACGACCAAGAAGATGTTCGGGACCTTGATGAAAGACTTCAACGCTTACGCTTCGTCTCCGCCTGTGCAATACGCTTCTGGATCTCCTCCTTGGTCAAGATTTTGACCGCGTTGTTTGAGAAGACATAGCTCATGCCTGACCAGATGGTGGTGGCCGCAACGAGATACCTACAAAAATCCGAGTCAGTAAGGAGAAAGCAGATAAAACAGAGAGACGAAACAGATATGATCCAGAGGCAGCGCAATAAAAGAGACAAAAAAAAACATACAACAGCCAGGATTCGCATGTGGTCACCCACCATACTACTAACTGGCCGGCGTGTGGCTTAAGTACGGCTGAGCGGACGGGAAGCCCTGTTCTCCACACCCTATGGTCGTATGTACCAACCGAGACCAGGGAGTGGGTTATACCGGGATCCAACACGCTATACATCTTCGAACAAAATTACGAGAGCGGGGCAAACCGACGGAATGACATGTAAAGGGGTACGACGTACTGGAATCCAGTCATGGCTTCACTCAGATGCCAAGAACTGATGATAGCCTCAGGCACGACAGGCAGGCCGATCGCTGTTCCGACCAGGACCAATTGCAGGGCAGTGTTGATCTTGGAGATCTCGGTGGGCTTCACCTCAGCAGAGGGAAGAGAGAAATCCCAATAGCGAGCCATCGTCTTGGGAGGAGGGAGTGAAATCCAGCGATAATAGATGGCCGAGATAGCCAGACCAACATCGCGACCGAGGATGATGACGGCCAACCACACTATACACATGTCAGAAATCAATCAAAGAGATGATGACAAGCGACAGCAAATCTCGTGCGTGGTCACCTACCCGGAAGAGAACCGTTCACCGCCAGACAGGCAACTCCGATCGTCATGAGTAATTTATCGGCCATCGGGTCAATGATGGTTCCCACGACCGTCTGGAGGTTGTATTTTCGGGCAATCCAGCCATCAACCAGGTCGGTAATACCCGCATAAGCAAATAGTGAGAGTGCAGCTGCATGGTAGTCGTGGACAAGCAGATATCCCACTACGGGTGCCGCTACTAGCCGGGAAAAGGTTAGAACATTAGGAATGGTGTAAATGTTCTCATGACTTTGACCCATAGGAATTTTGGAAAGGATGCGCTTTGTGGTGGATTTGGGCCTTTCTTCTGATTAGACAACGGTTCATAAAGGAGGTGGGGTCACAATCGACATACTTTCCGGGGACCTGGTTCTTTGAGTGTTCAGGGGTTTGTGATGTTGACCATCTCTTTTGCGTAAAAGTAGACGTTCCTGAAAGCATATTGAAGCAAGCCCGAGACTTTGACACCCTATGATTTAATGTCAGTCTAGATCCGACTAGGAGATCTGAGGCGGCTCACTCACTGAATCGGTAAACGGCCCATGTTGGGCATCAAAGTCAACTCAGAAATGCATCGAGAGGAAAATGCGTGTACATGAGACAGCTGGCTATGCGGCTGGTATGCAAGACGCGCAGTGTTGCGCAAAAAGCGAAGGCTGTGGCTGGCCCGGGAAGAGGGCAGCAAGCCAGTTAAGCCTGCAGAAAGCATGGTAATACAAGAAAATAAGAGGATGTGAAGCCCACAGAGCCAGTAGGTGCAGGGGCTGCTAGATCAAAAAGTGAAACACAAAAGAGAGGCACAGGCGTGCGGTTTAGGATGACGGATGGGCGTGCGGCCAGCTGAGTCAGATGAAATCCTTGCGTCAGTCAATAAAGCAGCCCAGTGAACAATGAAGTTTTTAAAGGTCGATTGCGCAAAGGGCGAAAGCTGTACAAATAGCACAATCTGCCAAATTGAAGCACAACTTGAACATCCAGCACAATATAGTACAGATGAGGAAGGGCTGCTAGCGCATCCATATTAGTTAGTATTCACGCCAGTCCTGAATGATCAGTAGTTCAATTGATTAAACCCACAAATTTTGCACAGTAGCAGATCGTCTCCCGGGGGGTCTCTTACAATAGAAGCCCTGCCCCAGAAAGACCGACCTGATGATGGAGAAGTTGAGCAGAGCCTCGGCGGATTTCAACGGTGGCTTCGGATAATATGTTAATCCGGCCCGACCCCAGCCGACCACTATGGTCGATCGAAACGACAACCATCTCTAGATAATCATTCATTCACCTCTCATGTATCCCAGGAATCCTTTTGAGATCGAGGGATTTTCCTGGGAAAAGCTTATCATGGAGCCTATAAAGATCAGATGGGGTGACCATGGCCATCCGTCATCACCCACTCACCTGACGGAACTATACACATGACATCCCGCCTGATAACCAACGTCACCCCGATATTTGACATTTCGGCAGAGCTAGACATATTGATTACCTATGTGCATTGATTGGTCTTCAAATACTGAAAAGATAGACATTCATTCAATCTCAACTTCATCCTAACTTCAAGGCATCTTGATGGAGAGTAATCGCCAATATCTTAAAAGGGACTGTGGTGTTGTCCCACGAGAGTTGTCTGCCCACGATGGGGATTCCACGAACGGTCAGAAATGGCCGACTCGCCTCTTTGAATGAATCATACAAAATCATTCAGCCACAAATGCCAGCTTCGTCTGGACCTCAGCCATCTGAATCTTCACCGCCAAACACTGTCGACAAGCAGAAAACGGTCGCACCGCTGGATCCTAATATGGCCAACCCTCGTCTTCAAGTAAACCGTGCTTGTATATATGAACGCCGACTACCCGGTGATGCCTATATCACCGCACATGTCGCACGGCTTCAGCATGGCTTCTATGCCAGTAAAGCCGTGTCAGACAAAGACGCAGATCATGTTGACTTTCTTGCGATCAGCTTCGTCTTCCACGCGCCGCACACGCTCGAACATCGATTCAAGTCTGCTACCATCAAAGCCACTATCTGTAGTAGCCATGAGATGTTCACATGTCCTCACTTTCCTTGTGGCCTTCATCATGGCAACCCGCGCTTCCTTATGCATGCACCGCATCTGATCTTCGGCCATGTTTCTCCAGAGACCATGGAGTGGACCTTCAGTCTAGCTGGGTCCTTGGGGGTCTCAGAGACGCCTGTCAGCGCAAGTGTAATTCCTTCAGGCAGCACTAGTGCTCGGTACAGGCGGTACGAGATGATGCGCATCCAGGGCTCCGCTCGGACGCTCAAGAGCTCTCGCGGTCCTCAGTATGATGTTGAGGCTGGTGAGATTGTCTGGTCGTTAGAGGAAAACACCCTGCAGCGCTCTGGCCTCCCGCGAGAGTTTACCTTCGTTATGTTGGTTCAAAAGCCTCACGCCAACAGTCAGCTTACGCTGACTCTCGAGGTGGAACCGGTCATCCAGGCTCTCCTGGGAAGCTATCCAAGCTGGCTTCTTGCATTTAGTCCGTACCAGCCGCTGCCGCGCCGCGGCGTCGACTTCAACTCTGAAATAGGTCAGCGCTTTGAGCCGGTAGACACCGCGCGTGGATTCAATTTCGCCGCCCTGGAGAGCTCATTTGATGACTACATCGCCATGCCGGGGCGCAAGTTTACTCGCCAGGTAAGAGAAGCTGCGTAGAATGACTTTTTTAAGAAGAGAGGCTGACTTGAGCACATGCAGATCGACTTTCCGGTGGAGATTCCTCTCCCGGAAGATTCGAATCAGGGCGGGAACTACAGACAGCCGTACCCGCTCTACGGCGCCCTGAACCCGTTGCAGCAGCTCCATTTCAACGGCATGGTTCTCCAAAACAACCTGCTGCAGGCACAGCTGAACCAAGTCTACATCACACAGACCCCGGCCCAGCCTACCGTACAAGCCATCAATACCCTCGATATGCACCATAACCTAGACGACATGACAGTCTCGTGGCTTAGGGGCGCGCGGTCATCGCCGCCTCCAGTCATCAACCGCGTTATCTTCGAGGGTAGTGAGGCCGAGGCTTGCACGGGGGGTGTGACGGCTATCAGTAGCGGAGAAGATGCGCGATTCAAAAGCTATGAGAACATCCGCGCCTCAATGCTGCGCACCGTTCACCCTGAGATCCGTATGGAGGGGTTCAGGGCACCTTCGGCTGCTGAGCGGTCGCAGCGGAAGGCGCGGACGGAGAGGAGTGCTTCGCGGCAGCAGGTAATGCGCTTGAGGAACCAGCCTCTTTCGCCTGAATTGATCTCGCGGATAGCTGAGCAGCGTGGTGCTGAGGAAGAAAGAGATGGCGATGTAGATGGTGAGTGTAGGTGATGTGATGAGTGATTTTGAAATTTGCATGATCTGATGTCAGGTGGCGCTCGTTATTTGGTAAGATCTATGTTTAATTTGTCTTGTCATTTACGTTTTTCTGGTCCACAAAAACACCCTGAACCTATATTCCAATGTCTGAAGATGATCTTGTTTACATCCCGAGGTCATAAGGGGGGAGGTACAGCGAGCAACACCAGTGTGGAAAGCCCAATTTCAAAACCAGATAAGGGAAAGAGGAGTGAAGTCCCATGTCTCTAAGTAGTATCACACGCTATATAGTACAAATCCGTTTTCTATGATACATAGCCAAATATTCCAAGGCAAGCCACCATTTATACAACTCTACTTCTGCTCCGCCGAAACCAACCCTTTCGCCTCCGCCTTGCGAACAGCCTCTGCGAAAAGCTCCTTACATGGTACCCGACTACCCAACCTCGCACAGAGCAAGAAAGCACCACTCAACTTGCGATGCAGCGAGTACGTCTCCTCCGGCGGCGGCGCCAATCGCTCACGGATCATTAGCGGAATCAAGGCTCGCACACGGTCGGTAATAGTCTGATCCCGGAAGTCGTACAAGTCTGGGGAGGAAAGCATGAAGGGCTCTGCGATTGTAACGATGGACGAGACGTGTGCGTCGGCCATGGCTTGGGATTCCATGCCGGTCAGGTAGCCCAGTTCGACGGAGAGATCGTGGCACGCGGCGCGGTCATTGCGAGATGCAGCAACCAGCGTGCGGACATATTTATTGATAAACTCCTCCGGATACTCGCGGGAGGCACCGAAATCGAGTAATTCGAGACGATTTGTGCGTGCATTGTAGAGGAAGTTGGTCCAATTAGGGTCGGTCTGCATGTAACGGAACTCGACGATCTCGCGGAGACACAGGCGCATGATTTGTGTGCCGATCCAGTCACGCTGTTCTTGGGTGAAGTCCTGGATCTTGGTGACTGCTACACCTTCCAGCATTTCCATGGTGAGAACTTGCTTGCCGGAGGCTTCAGGAATGACTTCAGGGACGACGAAGACGGGGTCGTCTTGGAGAAGCTTGCGGAAGCGAGCGCCACACTCGGCCTCGCGGACGTAGTCACATTCCCAGGCGAGTTCGGTGCGGGCGTTGGCGATCGTCTTGTCGAGGTAGAGGCCGCGGGGGAGAAGGCGGGAGGCTGTGAGAAGAATAGAGAGGTTGTTCAAATCAGAGTCGATGGAGTCGGCGACGCCCGGATACTGGACCTTGACGGCGACGGGTTTGCCGGTGCTCTTGAGCACGGCCGCGTGGACTTGGCCGATAGAGGCGGCAGCCATGGGGACCTCATCGAACGAGGTGAAAAGATCCCTCCAGTTAGGTCCGAGGTTATCGGCTAGAACCTTATCACGCTGCGAGGCGGGCATGTAGTCCGCGCGGTCTTGGACACGCTGGAGAACTAGCTGAATTTGCGGTGGTAGCATGTTGGAATCTTGGATGCTCAGCATCTGGCCGAGCTTGAGAGCAGCACCGCGCATCTTCGACAACTTAGCTACCATACGCTCCATGTTGCCCGCGCTGAACATGATCGAGCCACTTTCTTGGCTGCCGGTAGCCCGTCGCACAGTCTCGGTGACGGCACCAAATGCCATGGAGGTTGCCAAACCACCATACTGCCACAATCTACCCAGTCGAGACGATGGGACCCGAGATTCCATCATCTGATATGGGGCGACCTTTGTCTCCGGCACAGTCCCCGCGGCGGGTGATGGTGCATTATCTGCAACACTGGCCGCCAATTCCTCCATTTCCTGCACCTCCGACTTGGCTGCAGTTTGTGCGTGAGTGTCAGGCGCCGTGGCCGCTTCGGCAAGCTCCTGTTGCGCAAACCGATCTCTGTCCACCGGCGGCCACTGTCTTTGGGCTGCGGACGGAGGTGCCGGCTTGCCCGACAGCATGCGCGATACTCTCGGGCTGTGGAAGAGACTCTGCATCATCTCCTCTGACAGTTCCTGTTGCTTGGCGGGGGTAGTTTGTTCTTCGGGCCCCGTTGCCGAGTTGAAGACATCGGCGTTCAAGCCATCCTGCCCGATCACTTGGGTATCTCCAACAGCCTTGGGTAGCTTCACCCTAGGCAAGGCGGAAAAGTCCGGGGCGGCCTCCTGCGAAGGTTGATAGTAAATCTCCTGCTGCGGGCTAATATTCAGGTTATCCGGCTTCTCATCGCCCTTGTATTGTGCGGTCGATCCCGGCACCTGAAATTCCGCCTGACGCTGCAGTATCCGAGCCTTCTCTGGAGCGGGGGAGCTTGCAGTCGCAGCTATCTGGGTGCTAGTGGCTTTAGCGGCCGATGGCTCGGCGCCCAGCGTCACCGGCGACTGGGAAGGTGCGCTCGGGGTCGGCGGAGGTGGCGAGGGCTCATCGTTGAAGCGACGCGCCAACGCGGCTGCGGCTTGTGCGGTCAGGATCAGGCCCTCGGCCTGATCCTTAATGCCCTTGGTCAAGGACGAGGTGCGTGTATAGACATCGAGCTGGTGTTGCCGAATGGCCAAATGCTTGAGGGCAATGGATTTGGAGACATTGAGGAACTGGATCGCATCCAGCACCCTCCGACCAGACATTGTCTCGAATCACGGGGCCACAGGTCATAAAACGACGTAGTGTGGATTTTTGGGAGCTCTGCCTATCGCATCGGGCAAAACAGGGCGGTGTCAAGATTATCGGGGCATATAGGGTGGGCTGGTTTGGTGGTTTTCTTTGATCGAGTAATGAGCATCTGATCCAATGGGATCTAATCAGGTCGGATCCAATGCCAGCTAGTGAGCTAGTCAGCCTGTCTGGCCAGTGAGGATCAGTGTGGAATGTGTAAGAGCAATGATTAATGGAATGACCCTGGACCTGATAGAGAATCCGCCGGGCGCGTCTCGGCCGTCTCCGACTGCTCCACTTTGCTTCTGCCGATCTTCCCAATCGCCAGCTAAAACCGCCTTATCAGCACTTTGGCCCGTCTGGAGCTTCTGTCTTTCTTCCTTTCTGTTCTACCAGCTCCTTTTTGTCTCCATAATCGAGCCCATTTCCCCCAGAATTCTATACCCCATATTCAACGCCACAATATACCACAATGCTGCTCGACACGGCTCAATCGCAACACCTGCAGTCTGAAATCGCACAGCTAGAGGCCCGCCTCCAAGACATGCGGGCCCAGCTTGATGCCTCTCAATACCCCAGTCCTCCTGCATCCCATCCAGACCAGAAGACGTCATGGACCATGTCTTCCGGTGAGTAAGATCCTCTATATACGAAGACAATGCATAAAGACTGATAATCTCATATCAGACATCTATAAGCACGGAAACATTCACAATAAATTCCACTCCGGCTCCGTCAACTATTCCTCTCTTCACGCCCTCCTCCTCCTCTCTGACTCTGCCCTCCCATTGGGCTCATTCGCATACTCCAGCGGGCTGGAGTCCTACCTCGCACACAACAAGCCTCTGCGTGCCAACCCCATCACCTCCTTCCACCGCTTCCTCAAACTCTCCATCGCCTCCATCGCCAGCACATCACTCCCCTACGTCCTAGCAGGCTACCGCGAGCCCGACACCCTCGAAACCCTCGACAATGACCTCGATGCGTCTACACCTTGCATTGTCGCCCAGCGCGCCAGCGTCGCACAAGGCCGCGCCCTTATCGGCGTTTGGGAGCGTGCATTCCGCATGAGCTTCGCCGGCCCCGCTGCCACCGATACTGGCGCCGAGGTAGCTGTCACCGCCATGGACGAGTTTTCCGATCTACTCAAGTCCTGCAGCGACAAGGATAATGAATACGATATTGGTCCTCAGGGCCACTTTGCGCCGCTGTGGGGAGTCGTCTGTCGCGCCATGGGCTTGGACCTGCATCAAGCGGCGTATATCTTTGTTCTGAACCACGCCAAGGCGGTTCTGAGTGCTGCAGTGCGGGCCTCGGTGATGGGCCCGTACCAGGCGCAGAACATCCTGGCCAGTCAGACGCTGCAGGATACTATTATGCAGCGCATTGAGCGTGAGTGGGATACGGAGGTTGAGCAGGCCGGGCAGGTGGTTCCTGCTTTGGATCTGTGGGTCGGCCGACACGAGCTGCTTTACAGCCGCATTTTCAATTCTTGATTGCATGAACCAGCATATACATACCTAGCATGGGGTTTCGGGAGTTCTCTTTAAGGGGTTACATTACTTGGATTAGCGAAATGACATATGATTGACGAACACAACATTTGCAAGCAATGATCAGAGATGATATGACCGGATTATCTAGCGGGTCATTGATCAGTTAATATCTATTAAATGTCGAAGATATAAACACAACTGCCTAATACTTTGCGTTTGCATTCATCATTTCCCATTTATCTCCACCTAGACGTAGCATTCCTACATGACACAAGATTTCTAGGTTCACAAGCCGAGGAAACAGAAACACAGTGCGCCTCTCGGGAATGGGGTATCCAGAGGGAGCACAGCCCATTCATTGAACGCCCCAGCGCCACAAGGAAAGGAGCAGAAAAGAGAAACAAGAAAACCACCAGATGCGTCGACCAGAATGCGATTGCACAAACAGAAATACAAGTACCCTGGGGTTGGATACCAGAGCGTTAAACTCATCAAACGCCGTCTCCCGCCTTGTCCTGCTAAAAACCAGCCACCGAACACCGCACCATGGACCTGTCAAAAAGTGACCACTAAAAGAAAGAAATAGGGTGGAAGAGGAGGGCAACGAAAGGAAGAAAGGTAGAGAACAGAAAAGGTTGGTATAATACAAGAAGAGAATTTTGAGGAGAAGGTTGGAACGATCACAAGGTGATGTGCATGTGGTCGTTGCTGCCAAAGGACCGGTTGCAGTTGGGACATTTGCGAGACCGTGAAGTGAGACGCTCCTCAACGCAGTCCTTGCAGAAAACGTGACCACACGTTTTGATAACCGTGTTTTTGAAGTTGCGGCGGCAGACTGTGCATAGTGCAAGTGTCTAGCATCGAGGTTAGTCAAATTGTTTTCGACAATGTAATTAGGTGCAAACTTACCCGCAGCATCTCGTACTCAGAGGAGTTGTTGCCAAGACTTTTGTTCTTCCAATTATCCAGGCTCTTCTTCGTATCTGAAAGAGATTGCTTCAATCCTGCGATCTCGGTCTCGGCTTGACGCAACGCAGTCGACGTATTGCCCAGGGCTGTGTCCCTTGAAGTTGAAATTTTCTTTAACTCAGCCACTTGATTCCGCAGGCCCTCCACCACAATGTTGCTCTCGGCCAATTGTTGTTGGGTCACCCGGTGCTTTTCCAGTGCAGAATTCAGAGCCTCCTTCGTCTCGCTGAGTTGCTTATCCATATTGGAGATCAGAGATCTTGTCGCGGCCTCGGACTCCTTCAACTGCGAGACAATATCGGAAGTCTTCGAGTTCTGCATTCGAAGCGTACGAACCTCCATATCCCGAGCCTCCTTGCTCTTCATGGCAGCGAAATACTTCTGGTCAGCCTTGGACTTCTCCGCCGTCAGTCGTGCCACCTTCTCTTCCAGAGCACCGAAATCTGTCACTTTCTGTGAGGCAAGGGTCGAGAACTTCTTGCATGCCGTTTGCATCGAGGCCAACTCGGTGTTGAGCATGGAATACTGGCGTTCGAGGCTCGTGTACTTGGAGCGGAGTTCCTCAAGCGGTATGTCGTCCACACTCTCCCCCGTCTTGGACCCCTCAATTTGCAACTGCAATCTCTCAATCTCCGATTCCAAAGCAGCGATGCGAGCTTCTCGGGCATCTGCCAACTCCTGCAATTTCGCGCCGGCGGTTTTCTCTTGATCCTGAGCATTCTTGCGGATTTGCTGGTCGGCAAAGAGTTCATCTCGAGCGTTCCGAATCCGTGCCAAGTCGCTCTCAGCTCTCATAAGCGCCGCTTCCTTCTCCGCAATCGTGGCCTTCGATTCCTCCTCCAGTTGCAATTTGTACGCATTCCTTTCTGAGCGATACTTCTCGGCTTCCTCGCGCAGTTCGACATTCGTTGCCTCTAAATGGTTGATGCGCTTCACCACATCATCGTATTGAGATCGAAGTTGTTTGAAGAGATCGGTATGGGCATAGTCATCGTCGGTAAGTTTCGAGGCCTACAAAAAAATCAAAATAAGTCAGTGGTCTTCCGAGTGGCAATAGAAGAAAAGAGGACAAGATGGAAAGACGAGCCTTGGTCTTGATTTCAGTAATCTGCCCGAGCAGATTCGCGTTCTCAGCCTCCAGCTTCTGCAATTGTTCTTTTTGCTTCTCTGATATCGCATTAAGCTTATTGTTAGTCTCTTCCAACTCGGTACTGCGCTCCCCTACAGGAGTTCCACCGTTTGCTGGAGATGATTCCTCGCGTTTAGCCTGTGCCCCCTCGGAGCTCGGGCGCTGTCCGCCAAGCATTTGCTTCTCTAATTTGGCAACAGTCAGGCTGCGTGCCCGATCGAGCTTCTTTTCAGCGACCATGTACCGAAGTGAGGCAGCTTCCAGACTTTCTTCGAGTTGCTGCTTTTCGGCAACCGTTTGTTCCAATTTTGCAATCGTCACTTTCTCCTCTGCCAGTTTCTTTGCTAATTGATCCTGTAGCTGGGTAACGTCTGGTGACAGATTGGCCATTTTTGAGTGGAAGTATGAGATAATTTCGCGAATATCTTCAGACCTCGATTTTAAATGGTTTTCAAATTGGTCCATGTCCTCGAATTGAAGCGAGCTCTTGAAGACGGGTTCTAGAGGGCTAGTCAGTCTTCACTCCGCCAGGAGTCTATAATTTGAGTACAGAGAAGGACTTACCCTTAAAAGATTCTTGCGAAGATCCTAGGATCGTTTTCACCTCATCGATTAACTTTGCAAAGAGTTAGCATTCAGAGACCCAGAGGTGAAATTGATAGCAGGCCGTGGGGGCTCACCTGACGAAACCAAGCATCGATAGCGCGAAGGTGATTGTCATGATGGGCAGCAGCTTTAGCCATCCGCTCTAGACGCGATTCCAATCCAGCCTTCTCCCGCTTGTATTCTTGCATTTGGCGAAGGATCGCATCCTTTTGAAACCGCTATCACGAAAGCACTGTCAGCACCACATCCCTAGGAAGGCGAGTTTGATCCAAGACTCTGTAAGATTGTAAAAAGCACATCTGATTCGACCACGTACCTCCAAATCATCTCTCCATGGCATATCCGCATCAGGATGAGGCTTGCTCCCGCCGTTGACGTTGGTCGCCTGCTTCTTCAAAGGCGGGGCTGACTCATTGTTCTCAGCGGCAGGCCTCTTCCGGTCCTCCATCTTGACGAATCCGGACTCTGAAGATACAGCGGGGGGTTCGACGGCCGGCATCAGTGGCTAGACTGGCATGAAAGAGGAGGATCTCGATCACCGCCGAACCGTCAGTCCAGTCAGCCACAGACAAGACACCACGACCGAGTGCCAATTCTGCGGACGAATATGCCGTACCGATAACCGACTGGGATTAGCGAGAGTAAGAATACACGGTGGACAAACGAGCACCGGGTGTGAGGTTGTCGAGTTGCGATGGTTAGGATTGAAGGAGTTGAAGACAGGAGGATTTTCAACGAGGTTTAGGGTGCCGCTAGCGCCTCTCACGTGACCATGAATCCACTTCCCCGGGTGCGCGACTTTGGAACTTTTCTCGATCCTGGCTAAAGTCTCCGTCTCCTCAGGAATGGACAACGATGAAGTCCTTCTCGAGTTCGGCAGTTAGTAAGTGATATTCGTGGAAAACCTCCACTCTTTCAGATTTTTGTCTCTGACCGGTCTGTGATATAGATAAATCGGGCAAGAAGTTTGCGCCGAAAGCGCCGCCCCGCCGCGGCGCGCCCACTCCTGCTGCACCAGCGCGAAAGCCCAGTGTAGCTCAGCAGCCCCCAGCGCAAGCTGAACAGAATCAACAGCAAGAAAGGGAGGTCAATGAGTCCGCTCCTCTGCCTTCTGCATCATCTGCGGAGCCAGAGCACTCCCAAGTCCTCGAGTCAGCTCCGGCTGAGGTTCCAGAATCACACCAAGTAGCCCCAATTTCTTCGAAATCAGCTCCTATCGCCTCGCAATCGGCTACCCCCATATCGATCCCTCGCCCTATTCGTAAAGCATCTATAAGCAAGCCTGTTACCGTTGCTCCAGCTGCTCCAGCTGCATCGCTCACCCCCTCTACCAATGTACTCGACACTCCAACCTCTCCACGAACTTTACCTGCCGAAACGAATGTCTTGCCTTCAATCGAGAATGATACCCTACAGTCGACATTGACCGAAGTCTCTTCTGAAGTAACAGAGGCAGCAGAAGCACCAGTTCCCGAAGCCGATACCAGTGTATTAGATGAAGCCGTCTCGCCACGCCAATCCGTGTCAGAGCCTCAGCCTCCATCATCCGCTCCTGTTGCCGGCCGGTCTCTGAAATGGGCCAAGAAAACATCGGAATTTTCCAACCGTGGCAGGGGACCAGTGCACGCTGTTGCTCCACCGATCTCCTCTACCACATCGAGTGAGACACCGGGAGGATCGCTCGTTCCCGTGACTCCCGAAGCAAGCCAGGGATCTGTGAAGGGGAAGAAACGCAAAGCATCCAAAGCATCAGATGCTGATTCTGCGAGACCGAAGCGTCGTACGCGGAAGCGCGAACCGACACCGGAGGGCGCAGAGATGGTGGAAATTTTACCCAATGTAGTAAAGATGTCGGAGCTTTGCAAAGATCTTAAAACCGGACGGAAGTCAAAACGGGAGACTGAACTGCGAAAAATGGAGTTAGAAGAACAAGAACGCAAGCAAAAGGCACAAGAGCAAGGCTTAACTGTCGAAACGCCAAAGAAAACGAACGAGGCGGATGATAACATAGATCGCCTTACGGAGCCTAAGCCTCAGTCTGGCCCAGTCATGCGCATTGTCAACGGCGAAATTGTGCTAGACAATGCCTCCCTGGAGGTGGATCGCCATGCCGATGCCGCTCGAGCCGCAGGCGATCTCGAAGACGTGGTGGAAAACCAGCTTACACGCAAGGTCAACCAGGCCACATGGGGCAAACGTACCAAAAACGAATCGTGGGATGATGAGATGACTGATCTTTTTTATCGTGGCCTGCGCATGTTCGGAACGGATTTTATGGTAATCAGCAAGCTGTTTCCAGGACGCTCTCGTCGCCAGATTAAGTTGAAGTTCAACAACGAAGAACGCAAGGATCCCCAGCGGATTAAAGATACTCTTCTTGGACCGCGCGAGACTATCAACATTGCGACCTATTCGGAACTGACCAATCAGGTCTACGATGATCCTAAGATCATTCAGCAAGAACTTGAGGATGAAAAGAAGCGCATCGAGGAGCAACACGAGAAGGAGAAGCAACTACAGGAGGAGATGATGCGCAATCCTACCGGCGCGGGCGCCGACGAGAATGCTGCTTCCAATGGCGATCAGAGCAACGGCGCTCCCATCAAAGGCAAACGAAAGAGGAACGTGAAGAACGCGGCCGGCGGTGGTACAGAGGAGGTACTGGGTTCTATCGATGATATTCCTATGGCTTGAATGAAATTTTTTTTTCGAAGCGGGTGTTCTTGCGGGTTTGGGGCTTGGTATGAGAATACAATGGGAGGTTTTCGGCGTTTTGTATTCTCGGCAAAGGATATATACAGAATTGACCGACGTTCAGGGTCACGGCGTTGCCTCATTGCTGCAGCAAGCTGCTCTAGAGAGATTTATTGGTGATAAATTCAACAGTTTAGATCCCATGTGTGCCAATGTTAATAGAGAATCGGGTTCTTATGGTTCTGGTCGCACCCTATATATTTTGCGAAAGTCCGGCACCTTATCTCCGTCTTGTGGATCCAAAGCCAGTGCTGGTAGAGGCGGTTGAGAACGACGGCGACGATTGTGTCCTCGAGCTACCCTCTCCAGCGTCATAATTGTTCTGGCGGCCAAAGAATGATCCTCCACGTTGAAAGGAACCACGATTGTTGTTACCGGCACGCCGTCCCATCTCATAT
This sequence comes from Penicillium sp. F50, assembly GCA_037356195.1. NCBI lineage: Eukaryota > Fungi > Ascomycota > Eurotiomycetes > Eurotiales > Aspergillaceae > Penicillium > Penicillium sp. F50. Next base: position 1,216,399 of record JAYXSA010000080.1, on the reverse strand, counting down.
CCCGCTGCAGCGCCACCGAGCGCTCCCGTCCAGAAACCCGGTCGCCACCCCTGTGTAGCAGATCGACTTCCGAAGCTGAAGCTGGGACTCTCGTCATTGCAGGCACTGCTATAGGGAGGCGGAGGCCCTGGATAATAGTCATCACCCCGACCCCCTCCACCACCGCCGCCTCCTCCCCAGCCCCATCTTCGCCCGGCAGCAGTTCTACCTCTCTGGTTCCTTTGCAGGCCAAGACACTCAGAAAGGAATCGGCCAACAATGAATAAAAACACAGCAGCGAAGAAACCAAAGAAGAGGGTGTCTCCCAAAGTCTCCACCCATTTCCTCCAGCCACGCCCCGAGGTCTTCTTTCCATTACCAAACAAGGAAGACCACTCGTAGTCATCACTAGGCTTCCCAAATCTCTTCTCTCCTTGATCTGTGAGAAGCATACGGTATTCGACTCCACAGCTGCCTTTTAGCACCCACTTATCCTCAGAACTTCGATATCCTTCACAGATGACGTCGGTTGAGCCGAGCTTGAACTCGGAGGGTAGTGCGGCAGTGCACGTCCATTGCACATCTTCGGCATCATAGTCATAGCCATCATTTGTGCAGCGCATTGTATCGATCTGGTAGAGGTCGCATATTTTCTTGGAGGGGCCGACACAGTTCAGCTGTGGGATGGGAGACACACGGCGAGATGTCGTTTGACGATTGGCGCGCAGCGTCAAGGTTTTGACATTAGATAAAAGAATGGCATCTTTGCCCGGTGGCTTTTGCGATCTGTCGCAAAGTGCTGGCGGGGCCAGCATCAGCGTCAACAAAGTCAGAGAGCGCCAGTGCATTGTTGTCAAGCTCGAAGGCAGCTCGAGGGGAACAAAATGGCTAGAGATGAGTGGCAGATATTAGTTGGAGCCAGAAGGAAAGGCCAGTTTTGCATCTTCGAATTAGGCAGCAAGCTTTGGATCATCAAAATATCGACCCCATCGACTCCATAACCAACTTGGCACGAGTGGCGTGCCAGTGGTGATGTCCAGCGTGTCCTGAAAAAACCACCTGATAAGCGATAAGCTGATAAGATCGCTATCGATAAGTCGATAAGCCAGCCAAGAAAAGAAAGTTCCACCGAGGCCCAACCTCACTCCAACTTTGACCTTCAGTGGGGGATGTTTTACGAACAGGGGCTCGCTGACTGCCGCTCCCAATGACTCTCCAACAAAGTGTGTATTCCGCATACGATCCGTTTCATCTTTTTTCCCACTGCTGATAATCTCTCCAGATGAGCCCATCGTAGTGGCGCCTCAGTCGTCGTACGCCCACCTAGACCCGTGGAGTGTGAATCTAGATCGCTGACCTACTTCCCCTCCCGCCCGCAGATTATCTTTCACACAGGGCTTTCTGCTTGGCCAACTCTCGGTCGTCCTACTAATTGGCGCTTTCATCAAATTCTTCATCTTCGGCGAGGCTCCACCGCCCCCGTCGCGAGGCCTGTCAAACCGCACAACCCATCGACGATACAGCTCCGTCTACAACCCTCAAGATGGCCAAAAATCACTCCGAGAGAAGCCGTCCACATCCAACGTCCTTCGCCCTGTGCCAGCCTCCTCTACAAATACGCGGTCGATCCTCCGCAAAACCTATTATAGCTCCATTCCTACAAACCCTTCTTCCAAACATGGCCGTCACCGCATGCATCACTCCTCCCACCAGCCTGAGTCGCTGGATTGGTTCAATGTGCTGATTGCGCAAACGATTGCGCAGTATCGACAGACGGCATACGTGCTCAAGGATTCGCCGACATCCTCAATTCTGAGCTCCCTCACTGCGGCGATGAACAACCCCGAGAAGAAGCCGTCATTCATTGAGAAGATTAATGTTACGGATATCTCGCTCGGCGAGGAGTTCCCCATCTTCAGCAACTGCCGAATCATAACGGTCGATGACCCTAATTCGGATGGTGGAAGGCTACAAGCCTTGTTGGACGTGGACCTGAGCGATGACAATCTGTCGATCGCTGTAGAGACTCAATTGGTCCTGAACTATCCCAAACCACGTTCCGCCATCCTTCCCGTCGCGTTGTCAGTTTCCGTTGTGCGATTCTCAGGAACCTTATGTATCTCCCTGATCCCCGCATCAACGGAACCTCCGCTTCACACGCCTGCGACATCGCCCACACCACCTGCAGATGCAGCTGCAAGGCCCAATAGCGCCCCCCAGGCTTCAGATCCCGGCGCCGCACCTGATCAGAACCCACCAAAAAGCAGTCCAAAGAGCAATGTCGCCTTCTCGTTTCTTCCTGACTACCGACTTGATCTTTCTGTGCGATCACTTATTGGATCTCGCAGTAGATTGCAAGATGTACCCAAAGTGGCTCAACTGGTTGAGGCCCGTGTACATGCCTGGTTTGAGGAGCGTGTTGTCGAGCCCCGGGTGCAAGTTGTCGGACTTCCCGATCTCTGGCCGCGCATGGGCCGGACCGGTGTGCGGACGGGCGAAGACTCAGACGCAGGGTCTACCGCGCCTCCCCGAAGTGCTGGCTCAACAGAAGCTGGAGGGCCAATTCGGTTCTCTGATGATCGTGCCCGCGAGCAAGAGGGTCTACGCTTCCGCGGAGGGTTGGATCCACGGTTAGGACTTGGCGCGGGCTCGCGTAGCAGCAGCTTCAACGTAGACATGTGTGGATTGCGGAGTTCGAGTATGACTCGGCAAGAAAGCGCTGGCGCTGCGAGCGACCAGCTTGAGATGCCGGGTGGCTTGCCTGACGGTGTGACAGCACGAGACTGATGTGATGCATTTCACATTATGACCTGCCTGTGTTCCTACAACCTCTGTATCGCAACCCCTGGACCTTGCTCCGCTACACTGATGTATACTAAGCATTCGATACAACGAAACATCGAATTTGAAAGAAGCATCTCTTCCACTTCCACTTTGTACATTGGCAAAAGACTAATCAAGTAAATTGGATTGGAAGCAGATCGAGTTCGAATTGGCAATACCATCTCTGTTCCATCGAGAGCCATCAATCAATGCAGTCATTAAACGTCACGAGCCCCGTTAAGGAGCAGTCTAGTCTGGTGATGAATATCTAGTTCACGGCCGCAGTGTGCTTCAAGACAGTCTCGACGTAATTCTTGCGGTGTGGGTTCACGTCAAGCTCAGTGTCACGGTTGAGCGGCGTCCACTTGGGCTCATCCTGGAATAAGCGCATAGCCTTGACGTACTATAAGGCACCGCAAATCAGCGAGGAAGAGCCAAAGAGAGAATCGGCGTAAGGGCATATAACTCAAAATAACATACGTTCTGTTCATTAGTCGTGAAGCGGTGGTAGATACCGGCAGGAAGAATAATCATATCGTTCTTGACCAGATCGATGCGGATCCACTCATCATCCAGGCCGCGCACATCAAAGTAGCCCTCGCCATCCACAATATAACGAATCTCCTCATCCTCATGCAAGTGCTCTGCGAAGAACATCTTCACCTTGTCCTCGTAGATATCGCCCATGGCCTGTGGAGAAACGCAGATCTGGTCGCGATTCTTGTAGCCGCGCTCCTTGGCAATAGTATCGACAGCCTCAATGGTCGGGCAGTGGTAGTAAAGGACGCCAAGTGATGCGAGCTTCTCTTCCGAGACGGCGCGGCCGGAGTCGTGCGGCTCACGCTGGTCGCCCTGAATCGTCCCAACTATACATTAGCTTCAATGCACCCGCTTGCGTCATCGCGTAGCCCCTCGAGGGTCTCAGGGCAGGGTGGGCAGTGGGATACTTACGGGCTTGTTGTCATACCAGTAGGCCTTCATCTTTCAGGTATTTTGAAATAGGTTTGATCAGTTTGTAGACAGAGAGAAACAGCTGGATGAAGTTCTTCGAAATCCGTTGCTGAATATCTGCAGCCCCGCAATTGGCCGATTGCGCAAGCGGATTATGTCATCTCTTATCAATCACGTGTTTCGGCGACATTTTTGTCTTATCGTTACTTGGAGACGGTCAGTTCTTTGTCGACAAGGCTTAAACTTCGATGTATCCCGCCATGATACTCAGGGCGCGGTCATTACCCGTGTTGCGCCAGCGCATCGGGCCATCTCGCACGATCGGCAGATCCCGTGGCCTGGCAACAGTCTCAAACGGCACACAGTTCGTGACGTCCCCTTATTCGCTACTCTCTGACTAGCGCTAATCAAGACCTTTTGAACAGGGCCTATGATGTCGTCGTTATCGGAGGTGGTCATGCTGGTTCAGAAGCATGCGCTGCTGCTGCGCGATCCGGGGCCCGTACCGCGTTGGTCACACCCTCACTATCGAACATTGGTGTTTGTTCGTGCAATCCCAGTCTTGGCGGAATCGGTAAGGGCACTATGATTCGCGAGATTGATGCGATGGATGGTGTTGCGGGACGTATTATCGACAAGGCGGGCATCATGTTCCGAGTCTTGAACCGCTCAAAGGGCCCCGCTGTCTGGGGACCGCGCGCGCAGATCGATCGCGACTTGTACCGGAAGCACATGACGGAGGAGTTGGTGAATACCGAAGGCCTAAACATTGTGGAGGGCAAGGTCGCCGACATTGTGGTCTCGAGGGAAGGCCTCGAGAATACCCCTGGTGCCCAGGGAAAGATTGTCGGTGTGCGCTTGGAGTCCGGAGAGGTTATTCCTACCGGCCGTGTGGTCATCACGACAGGAACCTTCCTAGGAGGTGAGATCCACATCGGACTGGAAAGCTATCCTTCGGGGCGGATGGGAGAGGCGCCGACGTACGGGTTGAGCAAGTCTCTCCGTGAAGCTGGCTTCCAGTTGGGCCGTTTAAAGACCGGGACACCGCCGCGATTGGACATGAAGTCAATTGACTTTTCTGGATTGGAGATTCAGCGTGGTGACTCGCCACCCATGCCCTTCTCCTATCTCAATTCGACTGTCGATGTTGGTGATGAGGGTCAACTCAATTGCTGGTTGACCCACACGAACGAGGCGTCTCACGAGATTATCCGGGCCAACCTAGCAAACTCTATCCATATTCGCGAGACAGTCCGTGGACCACGATATTGCCCATCGCTGGAGTCCAAGATTATTCGATTCAAGGACAAGACACAGCATCAGATCTGGCTTGAGCCGGAAGGCTTCGCGCCGAACGACGTGGTCTATCCGAATGGAATTTCTATGACCGTCCCCGCGGATGCTCAATATGCCATGCTGCGGACCGTTCGCGGTCTGGAGAATGTCAAGATGCTCCAGCCAGGCTACGGAGTTGAATATGACTATATCGACCCACGCAACCTCCTGCCAACCCTGGAAACCAAGTTGATCAGTGGTCTCTACTTGGCTGGCCAGATCAACGGTACCACTGGCTACGAGGAGGCCGCTGGTCAGGGTATTATCGCTGGTATGAACGCTGGACTGGCCTCTCAGAATCGGGCATCAATGACGCTGACTCGTTCGGACGGCTTCATTGGTATCATGATTGATGACCTTATTACCAAGGGAGTGTCAGAGCCGTATCGGATGTTCACGACTCGAAGCGAATACCGCATTTCTACTCGCTCTGATAACGCTGATCTACGTCTTACTCGCATGGCTCGCGAAGCCGGCGTTGTTGGCGACAAGCGCTGGCAACAGTTCCGCGATACTGAGGGACAGATCCAAGAACTTCAGGCTCTCCTGGAGAACACGAGACTTTCCTCAACAGCCTGGTCTCGCAAGGGCTTCAAGGTTCGTGCCGACACCTCGATTCGCTCGGCACTTGACATCCTCTGCCTCGATGGAGCCGACATCGACTCTCTGATCCCACACATTGATACTGCTAACGGCACGGCATACAATCCTGCCTCATTTGCACCCGAGATTCGCACGCGCGTCGCTATCGAGGGCCGCTACGCCCCGTACCTCAAGCGACAGGAGAAGATGGCTCAGAGGTTCCAGCAGGATGAGAATCTACTCCTACCTGCCGACCTAGACTACAGCAAGATCTTCGGTATCAGCAACGAGGAAAAGCAAGCTCTTGAACGAGTGCGCCCTTCAAGCGTTGGCATGGCCAGACGCATTGAAGGTGTCACGCCTGCTGGTGCTCTCCGTCTTTTGATGCATGTCCGCAGGGGTACTGGATTCAGCAGGGAGACTCCTCAGGATCCTGCTGCGACAGATGTTTTGGGATCTTCGCCTTAGATCGTGGATGACACTTACCTTTTGATATTCTAGCATAGCGGAGCAAAGTCATGGCGCTGGGATCGAACTTGTACAACATGAATTTGATTGATTTCTATCTTGATTAGACTCGTCACTGATACATATAATGGATGAGCTGAGGTTGTGCTTACTAGATATCGATTGTTTTTCTACTAATATACATATCTCTCTCGTCGCACCTATCTGGGTGAGCGTTCTCGCCCCCTTAGAACAATATCATTTTCCTGGTCCGTTTGATCTCAATATATATCCATGCATGGGTAGCTCAGCACAGCAAGCAAACGAATTACACTCTCAATGAAGTAGTATACAGCTGTAAGCACATCTCTATTTCAGACCCATTCATTGCCCCACCACTCAAGAACAACATCAAAAGCCCAGTCTCCGCAAAGCACTCCCACTCGACCTGTCACATCGTCAAAGCCGATGTCCCTACCCAACCCCCGAAAGCAAGCAAGTACCATGAGTTCCCAAACCGAGGGCCCGGGGCAAACTCAAAGCCCCCTGGAAAAAGCAAAGAAAAAGAAAACATACATGGATGGATACTCGGCACTGCAGTGAGGTAGCCCTATACAGTACGGAGTACTCCGTGCATCCCACGCTTTTCCCCAGACCACCCAACACGCGACGTGCAGCCGCGTGAATGGCAAATGCTCATACCGCCAGTTTGGTATCAACGCAAGGGAGTGCCGATCGGTTCGAGGGACAGGGATGTACGGGGCTTAGATACTGCACGACTAGCGAGAATCTGTTCAGTCTGTTGCTGCTGGGGTTGACTATTTCCTCTAGTTTCTTCGTAATCTGCAGGCTAGCGCTCTTAGCTAGTTGCCTGTCTTGGGTTGCGCTAAGGTAGGGCAGAGATCGGCTATGGTAGTTGCAGTTGGAGTTGGGTATCCTGTCGATTTGGGCTTTGTGGCGTATGACTTGCAGTTTGTTTATCTGGCTTCCTTTGCGAGGAGGTTCATGCAGGACTGGGCAGGGCTAGCGATTATCTCTGCATCTCTGCAGGATAACTGGTTTCCCGGTGGGGGGACTGAGTAGGGTGCTCGTGCTTGCTGTCTGATTATTTAATCAATGGAAACTGGAGGATTTCCAAGATCCTGGGAATCTACTGGCTAGGAGATGCAATAGTGATTGCTCGTAATGATCAAATGCTACTTCTTCTTCCAGTGTAGCTCATGCTTGTCAACAAGACTGGGCAAGGGGGGATCGAGGATAGTCGGTCCAATCTTGCAGGTATAGTCGCCGTTTGAATAGTGCATGGATATGATAAGGCACAGCCAATGGTAAGAGCACGGTTCCATTTCCGTGGTATGATGCGCTATTGATATAGTGGTCACAAGATGCTGGCTATGAGGTGCCCTCTTTGGTGGTAATTTATCTCGGGAAACGAATGGGCTTATGGGAATGGAATACGTATGTTACTGCATCATCGCTAGTCTGGTCTCGCTTACACTGGTAGCCAATTCCAGGGAGGATAACGATGGGACTGACGCGTACATCAACGTACAGAGTATACATTGCTTTGCCACTGTAGAATGGAAAGTAATCACGATATCGCATGCAAATGTGAAGTCCATCTCATACACCCACTGGACGTACCACGCACTAGGATTGTAGTCACGTCTGTCCTGCACTTCGTAAACCCCCAACCGCGCATATACGATCCAGAGCCGAGCCGTTGGGACGATTTCCCCTCCTCTAACCGGAAGCGAGGGAGGGTCATGAATACGAACAATTTAGTGAATGTATTTGCTGAGTGGAAAACTAAGGGGCGCCTGATTAGAAGACATTATGGCATTTCAAGCTCTATCTCGGAGCAATCCCACTGATTATGCCGATCTAGCTGAAATTGACTTGTAGCACGGCGTACTGGTATCTTCTGGACGTCCTGTTATGTGTCCGAGTCCGAGTCCGATTTCAAGACTTCCCTATTTGACATCGGACGAAAACGGATGACAGCATACGATCTACATGCCTCGTCCGATGCGAGACCAAGCGCATGTTCCGTGCATAGGATCTGTCGCACAAAAGTGTGCGTTGGACACGAGTCCGCGGCGTTGGAATCCCATAGTGTCGTGGCCACATGGTGCAGGGGTTTGGGGGGCTGCTGGATCTGGAGATGGGCCGATTTAGTTTTTGTCTGTGTTTTTTTGCCTTGGGTGAATTTTGCTTTTGGTGATGACGGAGTGCCACCTTGCATTCTAGTCAGTTCCTGGGCCCATGCAGGATCGAGACTAGATGATCAGCCCCCGTGTCGAGGACCTTTGCAGGCAAAGGGGCGAGATCGCAAAACGAAAACGAGAGGATTGAGCCACTAGTGATGGGTCTGTCTAGCTAGCTTCATTCCGTAGGTACCTTTGTGTTCCAGGCTTCAGGTGGTTGCCGTCAGCCCAACCCAGGTAACTCATTGCCGGGTTCGCTGAGAGAGCGCGGTTATTCTCCCTGATTCCTAGACTCATTACGGAGCTATAGTTGACGCTTTGTGCATTACACTTTACAGTTTCACACGCAGTTCCCGGACTGTTTCGCGATCGGGACGCAATGCATTTCAACGTAGGATCACCGTAGTGTACTAGGTACAGTAGAAGTGCATGCGCCTCATACCATAAAGCGATGACTGAAGAATGACGGTAGAAGTACGCATCAACAAGGGCGTAGTGGATGTTTTGAGGATCACGATCAAAATGTCTGAACGACTGCCATGCAAAAGTTAGCCGCCCTAAAGCCATGTGTCTCACTTGATTGATCCCGGAAATCAAGCAAATGCCGATCAAAATCCAAAAACCGAAATCGAGCCCGTTTAACCACCCAAGCTCCGGGTCCGCTCTTGAACATCTATGGATCATGATGCCACGATGCCCACAGAATCACAGAACGAACCTATCCAGCGGTACAAATCTCTTCCCAGCTCAGTTCAATACCCGAGTCGCCGCGTCTAATAGCCCGAAGCGGATAAAGCAAAAATAAAAACCAATTACTCACTGCATGCGACGGCCTTCCTCTATCGCCGTAGGCAAATCCCTCATCGGCAAAACGGCACTACCTGACAATACCATCCCTGAGTGGCTTGCCAGCACCGAGACAGGAAGAAATAAACGATCCAGAACTGTGTTCTCAGACCCTCTTTCGATCGCGCGTGTATTTGGCCAGGTTCTCGAGATTGTTCTGGGCGAGGGGAGGAGGCGAGGGTCAGTGAAACGACAGATTTGATACACAAGGCTTGTGCGAGACTCTTCGTACGCGCTGATCTGGCGGGAGATTTTGCCTGTGCTCTGATATTCGTCCTATATAGTGCTATCGATATGGAACAGTTAGGATTGACAAGCTGCTCGACTAGCTAACAATAGCGAGTCATCTTCTATGGATGTACTCCGTATAGTCCTTGCAAATCATGTTTGTAGTGTGCTGCTGGACAAAGCCATGCAGCCATTGAGGTCTGGGAGCTACGTTTTCCCTAAACTGGGTCCATCAACCAAGCCGGTCAAGCTACTCCGTACTATCTACTAGTCTAGCCGTCGGGAGGTAAAAGTGCGAACGCGCGGGCCAAGTAGAGAGCCATCTTCCTCGGAGCCGACGAATGGGCGATGCGGGTCAAGCACCGACAAATTCTTGATTCATATTCATCTTGATTTCTATTTTCTGTTCGCTCCGATCCTGCCCTTTTTTCGATAGACTACGGTTCGTTGTACTCACTTTCACATGCCAGCCATTGAAGGGTCTCTTCCTCTTTGCCCCTGACCTGCGCTGGCTGCCTTTTTACACCCTAGTTCATGCACACGCGGAACTGAACCTCGAAAAGGGAGGACCAGACCGGTGGACAATGATGATCGAAAGGAGATTGAGAGTGTCGAATTGTTAGGCATAGCAGTATACATCATACCAGAGGGTATGCATACAAAAATACTGTCACCACTTATACAGCTCCATGAAACACGTCCCCGATCAGTGGCGACTCAATGCCTTTGAATCCGTATACGAAAGATCCCCGTGAGAGTCTTCCAGCTCATAACAATACTCATCACGATATTCGCGTCAACACTCGACGCCACAGCCCTTTCACAAACCCAGTCCAGCCCCCAAAAAGACACTAAGCACGAGTCTACAAGCATCGCCCGGCAGCGCCCCGAAGTTCAACCTTGTAATCAACCCGCAAAACTAGTACTCATAGCGTCGGTGGCAGAGCCCGGATCGTCAAGAAGCCTCGTCTCATGCACAGCCACTTCAATCAGTACGAATCCCAGTCGACAGTGTTACAGAGATTCCATGCCGTATGGAAAGTGTACAGGAACGGCGTTGCACTAGACACCTTAGAAGCGCGCGGCACGAAGATAATCAGGGTGAAGTACAGTGTCGGAAGGAAGCCAGAGTCACTCCCGATCACTAGTTGAACTTGACTCCATACACGAACGCGCACAGGAGTAAGATACTTCATACGGAGTACAGAGTACCTTAAGCGCTAAGATTACAAGAATCACCCGCAGCTAAACCTGATCCAGCTAGCATCCCAGAGGGCGAGCGTCGCTGGCGTGTCCGGCACAAACAGGTGAAGATCATCGCAGACCCTGTCCGGGCGTGCGGGATTTCTGCTGGTGCGCTAGAACGAAAGAAGAATCACGCGAATAGGTAGGATGGGGCCCAGCGCCACCGGAACACCAGAGCTAAGACTTGCAATTTCAAAGTTTTTGAAGAGAGGGGGAAAAGAAATCTGCGGATGCTGCTCCCGTTGAGAAGACTAGTACTGGGAGGGTGTTAGCGTCGCTGGTTGATTGTGTTGTTGGCTCTTGAGAGTCGGGGTGGGTCTGGCTAGTTTTTGATCTTTGGACTTGAATATCGTTAGAATGTCAGGTATTGCGATACATAACTACTCGGTACCAGTGAGAATCATTGTGGTCTGATCTCATCTAGTCTGAAGCAACCATTGGGAATGAAAGGGAAAGAACTGGTTTTTTCAGGATGGGAATTCACCCGATCCTATGGGGAGAAGGAGGAAGGTCATTGCATTGGGGGCGTGTGCCTGTTGTGGTTTAGTCGATACGAAAAGATCGCCTTGGGAGCTCCACGCGACCGGGCTGATAAGGAGGGATGATCTCAGATGATTTCAGCTTGGCAGCGAGAAAGAAGGCAGGCCGGATTACTGCGGAGTACAGTACGGAAGGAGTAAGGTTGTACATATCAAATCAATAATATACATGCAAGTCACTACTTTCTCGATAGGCCTCTTCTCCCATAGCGTCCAGGTAGATAATGCCAAATGCAAGTACTTGAGACTGTGCGGAGTAGGTTATCCATTGTACTCCGCAAGTGACGTTGCTGCTGTCCTTGATTCAACTAGATCAACCTCCGCATCTAAAAACTCAAGATCATTCTTTCCATCTCCAGCGCTAAGTCATACGGAATCCTATTTCCTGTCTTGCGTCCGTGCAGAAATACCTAGGCCCGAGTGTCTGGTACAGTGGTGCACTGTCCGTGGCTGTGGGTTCCTTAGTGCGGGCGAATTAGAATGGGAGATCGACCGCTCGTCGCGTCCCGGAGACGCTTACAGGACCTACTTCGTGCTAAGACGAGTTAGTTCATTTCACGGATTCACTAAATAACAAGATTAAATGTCAGTCAAGAGTCGAAAATCTGAGACCGGGAATGATCCCTCTATTCTCCTTCAATCTAAATGACCTCACCATATACCTGACCAGAATAGTATTGACTGTATTCGGTGGATTTGGCCCAGGTTCAAAGGTCCTTGAATTTCCCATTCACCTATCCCCTAGTTGGCTTGTGGGCTTCCTATACAGTTGACTACTAATTACTGTACATGAATTGATGCCGATAAACGATTTGATTCGCCCGTGTGGCCGGTGAAGAGAGGTCCGGAATACATAGTGTGGGGGGGGGGGGGGTTCGGGGGAGGCATATCTGAGATTGGCGCGGAGCAGAAGAAAATGATGAGTAAACGAATCCGGCGTCGCCGAAGAGGCGCAGGAACTGAAAGACGAAAAATTGCCCATCACCGCAAATCCCAAATTGCGATACTCTCAATAGGCCGCCAAAATTTGGTGGCTGAACAGTGGTGATAGGCTACGTGGGGTGTTTCCGTCGGTGTGGGAAAGACGCCACTTGGTCGACTGTTAGACAAGTTCTGGGCCCTGTTGCGGTTCCGGGGTGCCTATAGGGTACCATACTTTTCGAGATGGTCCTTCTCGGCCCTCTTCGTCTTGGTGATTGGTCGATTGAGATGGGTAGCTGAGTGCTCTCTCGCTATTCCCCGCCGTGCGCGCTTAGGATGGTCCGGACCAAGCTGGTGAGGACTGAATAGACGGGACGGATGACCTTCTCACCCACTCTGTGAACTCTGTCGAGCTATGTGAACAAATGGTATTGGGTGTTTACTATAGTACGCCCGTGGAGAGTTCCGCAGGTTGCTCGGGGGCTGCGAAGCGGATCGGGCTCGATCTTAAATTGTATACCCATGTATTATAGCGATTGATGATGGAGGTATCGAGTCAAAGCTCAGGATGTAGAAATGCTGAAAACGGGTGGTTTATCAATAGCAACGAATAGTCATCGAATGATTACATCCTGATGATCCCCATTCTGCCAGCCACCTCCAGCTTCGCAGTTCTAGCCACGTCCCAATCTTTGGGTCATTACGCCTGCAGTCCGCTGCTGGCTTTTCGCCCGACAGATAGATCCCCGAGAAGAGTTGGACCCGGTGACATGCCTGACAGATCACATCATCAAACAGTCCTCGAAAAATAGACCAGGTCTGACTCCCGACCCGATCGGCATCGTAAAAGGCGGCAGGTGACTGGGAAAAGAGATTCTCCGAACCAAAGTTGAAGCCAATAGATCACCACCAAAGTCACTCGAGAAACAAGAGAGAGCAGTGACAGCAGTCCCAACTTTAGTTAGTCTGTCCTCTCGGCAACGATATCTGTCATGGGCGTCAATTAACTTTTCAACAAGCGTGCGCCAAATGCGATCGTCTCCTGTGCGCCCACTCCTCCGGGACCTGCCAATCGTCGGTCATCCTAAAGTTAGAATGAACTGGTCCGGCGGAGACTTCTCCAAAGTCAATTGAGGGTTGACTATGGACTCTCCTTGGATGAAAGCCGTACTTTGTCCATGCGGAACAGACTGAGGCTGGAAACCCACACCCGGAAGACTGTCATCCGTCAGGTAAAGTACATTATGTACTGAATACGAACCTGAATACCATGCAACAAGCTCAACCGGGGCTTTCCAACCATACCTGTGAGGATCCTGCCCCGATGGAAATCGAAGGAATATCGTCGGGGTGACAGAAGTAAAGTCAGAAAAATTCTAGAGCCCAATAGTAATTTTTATCACAGCTATGTAGTCTCCGAGCCAGCCACGCGAATAGAATTATTACCAATCCGTCCTGTAGAATCAGTTCTTGCCTCATCCATCTACCAGGCCGAGATATGGAGACTGGGCGAAGAATTGACCTACGAAGAACTTGTATCTGGGGTAACATGTGAAGTACATCTAAAAAGTCTCGGAAGAGGTCGTGCGTGAGCACACTCGATTTCATACCTTGGTCAATTTGGGCACTGTCCCCTGGTAGCTTGGGTTGGTAAGGGCTTCTACCATATCATTGCGGCAGATTCGCAGGATGGCCTGGATCTGCTGAGGATCTCCCGTGAAAGTTTGGCCCAGGATCCGATAGAGCCCCCGGTCCCAGGTACGGGCCCCTCTTGCCCCTCTACCCATCCAACCCAGCTGCCGCGCCCACAATTATTACTTATAAAACCTTACTCAGAACGATGCGTGGTTAGTGCGGTGCGAGTATGTTCCAATCGTTTGTGTAAATCCGTGTGTGGCGATTGGTGGTTTATTTGAAGAAAGGGGAGAATTGGAAGATGCACTGTGCACGGGGTGATGAGTACGCAGTATTTGCACTGATGGGGACCGCGGCAAATGCCCGCCCCTCTCGCCCGTCCCTCTCGCCCGAGGGTATACTTGCACTCCTTTTCCCTCTGCCCACTCGTGTACGAACAAGGTCGGCGTCGGCGAGGGTCACGCTACAGGCACCAGGCTAACATCGTTCCCGGGCGGAGACAGCACCGGCCCATCTGGAGAGTCAAGTGGGGAGGGACCACACGCTCTGTTCGGGAAGTTGGGAGCCAACGAGGGGGCGTTTAACTTGCGCTCAGTCCTCCTCGCATTCCCCGGGAATGGGGGTGCTGACGACGAAGGGAACCAGAAATTTGGGAGCGGGAGTGGGACATGGCCTGCCCTTCCTCCTGTAAGAAGACGAGAGCAAAGATGGCCTCCACGGCGGGAAGAGGACGAGAAGCAGGCACGGTTAACTATGCCTGGCTGGGTTAGAATGATTTTCCCTCCCATCGAGGGTAGACGCACAGATCAGCACCCAGCAGGTCGCCAACCTCATCTCAGGGTGTCTCCACTTGAGTTCTAGCGCAGGCTCCAGGCTCCCAAGATCTGGCTCTTGACGTGCCGTTGGTGATCCTTGTTGTCTCGCGCGTTGCGCCCCATCACCGCGCCCATTTTCAATAGTCTCGCCGCGCGCACTGGCCAAGTTGCCCCTCTCTCTCGAAGGAGGGGTTATGATTTTTTTTTATTTCCGCCGACACATTCGGTCCTCGTGTTTCCTCTCTGGCTTGCAAAGCTGGTCCGTGGTGGATACTGGGTCATTTGTCTCTGATTAAGTGAGCTGGGCTCCTCCACTGTATCCATCACCTCGGAGCCCTTCCCTCTGTGTGTGTATGTGTGTGTGTGTGTGTGTCTGGACCGCTGAGAGAGAGGGGAAATCATTAGATCCAATCCGCGGAGAGATGGTTTTTCCCCGATCGCTGAGCCAATGAGAGGGGATGGGCGGTTCTCGATCGGACCCTGCTGACCCTAAAAATTCCCTAGCACCAGAGCAGAATCCATGGTTGGGATGGATTGTCTCTGGTCGATGCTGGTTGAGGAAAGGAGGGGGTGGAAGAAGACGCAGAAACGCAGTAGAAAGTCGCAGTGGAGATGAGAGAGAGAGAGACAGTCTCGAAGACTTTGGCCTGCTTAGTTTCCTTCATCCTTGACTAGTCACTAGTGGACGCACACTAATCCCCGACTCTTCCCATCACCTAAAGATTTGCTCGTATTCTAAATTTTGTTTGTGTCCTTGATCTGACCCCGGTCTCTGTCTCCGAATTTCTGTCTTTGGAAAGCTGGCTTTTTTTTTGAAGAGAATCACAAACATCTACAGTAGTCTCTCATCATTTGTCCTCCTTCCCTCCCCCTCCTAATGCGGTCTTCGGGCCCAATTGGACGCGGTTGACGGGGGATGACGGAGTAAAGTGACCCTCCGAGTCTCGAAAAGCGGTCGGGGCCAATCAGTCCACGGGACCCACGGGCGATCGTCCATGGCACGGGGTCTGCGTCGATGATGATTGCACTTTGCGGTATATGAAGATGATAACGATGAGATTGACCTCAGGAGAGAAAAAAAGGAGAGAGGGTACAATACTTACTATACGAATGAGTGGCTGATTCATGGTATTGTTTCGGGTCTACGTCAATAAGAATACGAGAATCCATGCATATGTGTACGGTCAGACTGTCTGGGCCCGTCAGAACCATCTCCATCTACTGTCACCGATATTAACATTAGCATCTTCCTCCTGAGGGGCTCGGCAACGAACTCAATTTCTAGCCCCTCTCCCCAAGTACCTTAATACCTTAAAAAGGCGTGGACAGAGTATAATATTCTGAGTTTACTCGTTTGATACTACGTCCATACACTGCGTACAAAAATCGGCACTTCGCATATCTGCATCCCAGTGAAATTTACGGGAGGAGGCGGAAACCGTACCTGCTTCTGCTCCCTCGAGGGCGACCAAA
This sequence comes from Penicillium sp. F50, assembly GCA_037356195.1. Taxonomy (NCBI): domain Eukaryota; kingdom Fungi; phylum Ascomycota; class Eurotiomycetes; order Eurotiales; family Aspergillaceae; genus Penicillium; species Penicillium sp. F50. Next base: position 1,200,373 of record JAYXSA010000080.1, on the reverse strand, counting down.
TACATGCAATTATCGGAATATACTCGGTCTTTTACAAGCTCCGATTTGGGATACATCGGTGAAAAGCGATGATGAATCCCGGTTTTCTTCGAGTTTTCTTTTTCTTTTTCTGATTTTTATTTTTATTTTTATTTTTTTCATGATCGGGATTTTCATCCCTCTCTGGATTGGTGACTTCATCCACTTGCAGCAATGTTTCATCTGTCAAGATTCACCCCGTTCAGCTCGAGGCCCTCCGTATTTCTCCGCTGGTCCCGATCCTCCTCTAACTGGGCTGTCGACTACTGTCTTCTGCGTTTTCTTTTTCAATGATTTTCGGCTTTTTATTTGTGGTATTTTTCTGATCATTTTGGTTTGAATTTTCATTTTAATT